>CM029631.1:79644-1279644 GCA_017311315.1 Dendrocalamus latiflorus
GTACAAGAAGTACAGAAATAACTTGCAGCACAAATTCCATGATGCTTATATACTAGCAATTGGAAGAGGTGTGTAGCGGGAGTGGTTATAGCGGGACGAAGAGTACCTCCTTGCCGAGTATGAGGAACACCACGACCGGAGTGCTGGCGCCGATCGCGATGACGACGTAGGCGGGCCACCGCGCGGTGGGCACGACGGTGATGTAGACGGCGGTCATGAGCGAGACGAGCATGGCGAGGCAGGCGAGGACGGTGAGCCTGTGGCCCCACATGAGCTGGTCGAGCTTGAACTTGACGGGATCCCGCCATGCCCAGATGAAGCAGAAGACGACGACGATGGAGCTGCACATGGCGACGGTGTTGGAGATGACGAAGATCTTGAAGGCGCTGCGGTGGCCGTGGATAGCGGTGCCCTCGCTCTGGCTGTAGCCGCCGGGCATGGTGAAGGTGGCGGCGAAGGTGACGGTGGCGATGAGGGTGGCGACGAGGGTGTAGGTCTCGACGCTGAGCTCGAAGTACTCGTGGCTGGAGGCCCTGCGGCCCCGCAGCGACTGGTAGGTGGCGACGGGCGGCAGCGGCTGCTTCTTGCACTTGATGGACTCCTGCCGCTTGAGCTGCTTCCAGAGGTACATCTCGTAGGTGTCCATCTCGCCGCCGCTGGTCATGGTCCTCTCGATGAGGCTGCGCGCCGTGTGGCCTTCGTTGTTGAGGAGGCAGGGGTTGACGCGGCGGTCCTTGAGCAGAAGCAGGGCAGACTGGATGCGGGTCATCTTAGCGGCGAGGTGCAGCGGCGTGTTGCCGTCCTTGTCGACGCGGTTGACCACCTCCTCCGGGTGGACGTGGCGGAGGAGGCACCGGAGCGCGTTCACCTTGCCGCTGACGATGGAGATGTGGAAGGCGTTGCGGCCGTCGCTGTCCACCATCTCCGAGACGTCGGCGCACTGCCGGAGCAGGGCCTTGATGGCGTCCGCCGAGCCGTAGTGGGCAGCGACGTGGAGCGGCGACTGCAGCTCGCGGTTGCGCTTGTAGGCCAGGTCAGGCCTGTGGTTGAGCAGCATGTCCACAATGCGCGCGTGGTTCTTCTGCGCCGCGTAGTGGAGGGCGTTGTTGTCCTTGGAGTCGGTCAGCTCGATCAGCTCCGGACGCTTGTCCAGAAGAATGGCGACGATCTCTACGATGGAGTCGATGGCAGAAGGAATGAGTTGGACGATTAATTCCGGCCGGCAAAGCAAGCAAAAACTAATTAATCGATACTAGCGCATAGTAAGTATATGGAGTACTCACTGGTGTGCCCTCCTAGCACGGCCTGGTGCAGCGCCGTGCCGCTGACGGAGACGGAGGGCACGAACTGCTCCTCGACCCAGGCGTAGTCGACGATCTTGGCGACGACGTCGGCGAGGCCCTCCCGGGCGGCCATGTGCAGCGGCGACTCCATCCTCTCGTTGAGCGCGTGGCAGCGGCTGGGCTCGGCCTCCAGCAGCCTGAGCGCCACGGCGCTGCGGCTGTGCCTGACCGCCTCGTGCAGCGGGGTGTTGCCGGCCATGTTCGTCATGATCAGGGGGCTCTTGAGGTACGGCGCGTCGGCGCCGGCGGCGAGGTCCTCCGGCCAGGACAGCGCGAGGCCGATGAGCAGGTCGGCCACGTCGAGCTTGCCCGCCCTGGCCGCCAGGTGCAGCGGCGTGTCGCCGTCGGAGTTCTTGGCGACGAGCAGCTCCTCGTTCATGCGGAGGACCTCGCGGGCGAAGTCAGTGTGGCCGAGCCAGGCGGCGATGTGGAGCGCCGTGTTGTGCTGGGGCGTCTGGGAGTTGAGGATCTTGAGGTCGGAGGCCACCAGACTGCGCAGGCTAGACACGTTCCCCTGCGACGCCGCCTTGTGCAACGACGGGTCCATGCTACCGTAGCCGTCTAGCTCTGCTCTGCTCTGCTCTGCTATGCTACAGGGAAGGAATGGATAGCATGCAACCGCAATCAAAGGAAAGGAAAGGAAAGTTGCTAGCTACTCTAGATCTAGATAAGGGGAGGATGGATGCGCAGCTCAGCTCAGCTCAGCTGGTCGTACCGCATTAATGCTGGTCGATTGGATTCCTCGCTTGCGTAAGTTGCGGTGCTTTCCTTGCCAACTCAACGCTTGTTAGTATTTTACTCGTCGTCATATTCGTATCCATCGCCAAATGAACCCAGCTTCAAGCTTGGGATCGCCTCTCCTGCTATGAATCTCTTTCTCTCACAAACACATATATATTATGAATGTGTGTGCATACGTATGTATATATATATATATATATATATATATATATATATATATATATATATATATATATATATATATATATATATATATATATATATAATATAAATAATAGGGGCACCATAGTGTCTAGACTTTATGATTGAGATTTTTTCATCTATGATTGAGACTTTTCATCCTAATATATTATATATCATTGCATTTGCACGCATCTAAAAGCAATCTAAAAACAGGGAGGCTTGGTGCCCAGACACCATGGTGCCATATTTGAGCGTCCTATATATATACATATGTATATATGTATGTGTGTGTGTCTATGTGTAGAACTAATCTTCTTCTATATTGTATATATTTGAATATATCTAACTGGGCCTGTTCTTTTGGCTGCGGCTTTTGGCTTTTAGCTGCGGTTTTTGACTTTTAGGCTGTTTATACAAGAGATTACAGAGTAACAGAAACTTACGTGCGGTTTTTGTCGATATAAATAAAATCAATAAAGTTTGTACTACAACTAACTAGTAGATCCTATCTTGAAAAAATACTTCATTTAAAAGCTAGTTACTGTAGAAAAGCCGGGTCTAAATGACTAGCTAGCTTTGGGTACATGATTGGTGTATTAGTACAGGCAAGCATATCTTGGTGGTGATAGGGCACGAGACAGATAGATGCATGGAAAAGAAGAGAAGAATGGAAGAAGACGTGCGTCTGGGGTTCCATGCAAATTAAAATAACCCCGATGCTAACGGTCCTACGCGCAAGGAAGAATACTACATTAAAGCAGCTTTTATACAAGATGACACGCTTGATAATATGCCTGCCTTGCCGGCTGACCGCGACTTTGGATCATCTCGCTGCAGCTTATAGGCTGTGATCGTTTTAGTTTCAGTTTTTAGCTTTTGGTTTATTTTTCACTATTTATAAATTTTATCTTTTTCTGAACTTTATTAAGCTAGCTAGCAATGGCAAATTTCAATATTGATGTTGAAGCAGTTGGTTAATTGGTATATTAACTTGTGCCCTCTCATCTTTTTTTTTTTTGCTAAAAAAACTCTCACTTCTTTTTTAAGATGTCGTTTCAGAATCCGTACGTGCAATCAACTTTTTAAAAAATTTACTGCTAATATTTTGATTTACTTTCATATTTTTATATGTTTATATTTTTCACTAATTAAAAAAGTAATAATCAAAAGTATGTATAAAGACTGTATCGATGTCCAAAACAAAAGGTAAAAAGTATAGAGGTATTCACTCCATCCTGCAATATAAGTTTTCATTCTTGAAAAACGTTATGCCACAATATGAGTCCATTTTAAAAACTAAATGTATAGTTATTATAATATTTTCATCAATTTTTTCTTAAATTTAATATCTTGTTGGACTGTGTGCGATGGGTTTTACGTCCTGTTCATTTCGGCTTGAGGTTTCTGGCTTATTTTTTATTATTCATAAATTTCATCTTTTCTGAACTTTTGGCTTTTTTTATCTTTTTTGCCGATTCTTTTTTTCCCGTATTCGTTTGCGTTGTCCGTGATGAACTAACATATTTTAAAAAAATTCCCGTATTCGTTTGCGTTGTCTGACCCCTCGGGTCGGAACTTCATCACCGCTCGTTGCCTTGGAGCTGTACCTCAATCACCACAAGGCCTTGTGGCATTTTGTCCGGGGTGAAAACCTCAGATTCGATTCTTGCCGGATCGAGTGACAGCGATGCCTTCGGTGCCGCTCCCTCCTTGGAGACGTTGCCTTGGACCACCTGACCCTACCCTTCTCGTTTTTCCGCGTGTGCGTTGCTTTCGCGTTGGGCGTACTTGTCCATCAGCGGTGGTCGTCCTCTCGGCGTCATTTTTCTTTTCTGGTTGTGGCTAGGCTATCCCGCACCTCGGCAATCAGGGTTTAGGGTGGCCTTGTGCGGCTCTCATGTCAGGGTGGTGCGGCAATTGGCGCCTGTGCGTGTCGATGGCTCGAAACAGGCTACCTTGGCTAGCCGTCAGCGGAGGCCCTTGGCTGTGGAGTTGTCGCCGCGTTGATGCGTGCTGCCACGAGGTGTGCTGCGGTAAAGTCAGAGCAATCGGGTCGTGGGTGCGATGGGTGACAATGATAACACATGTTAGGTTGAATGGTGGTGCTTATCAGTTGCATTCAGCATCCTTATTGGTATTGGGTGTGTTTACCGCGGACTTTTGTCTTGTTGAGCTTTCGGAGTTGTGTTTTTTTTTGTATTTTTTTTTTATCTTTACTTTTTTTTCTCATATGAATAAACAGTAACAATTGTTTCCTTTAAAAAAATGGCTCAAAATGCTTTGTTCCAAACCAGGCATAAGAGTGCGAGAAAGGAATCGCAAACCCCGATCGGAAATGAAAGTACAGAAAGTTACTGATACTAGCACACAGGTTATCGACACTAGTGACTGTTTCTGAACTGACACTGTCCGCAGCCGCTCGTAAGCAGTTGCGTAATGGTGCTACACCGCTACAGTAGCTTGGTTGCAGCAATGGCAAAAAGAATGTCGAGCACGGGCTAATTAACGTTTCTGGAAGTTGAAGAACTTGATGGAATAGCCGAAGACGAAGAAGAAAGCGATGACGTAGGCGAAATGGGCGAGCACAACATAGCCAAGGAAATCGTGGCGGATGCCGAGATTGTCCTCCAAGAACTGCTTCACCACCACAGGGCTCCCACCGGGAACTGAAAGCGAACTGCCGTTCTCGCCGAACTGCGACGCAACGACACCATAGATGGTCCAGGACACCGGGTTAGCCCAGTAGTACCACCTCCACCAGATCGGTATTGCCTGCAACAGCAATTTAATTGAAAGACCACGATGAGCAATTATATATACCGATGAGCAATTCGAGAGCGTAATTTGAAAGGCAACCCTGCCTGCTACTCTTGGCTTGCTTACCAGTCTGACAACGAGGAATCCAGCAAACAGGTTCCAAAGAGGGAGTGCAAAGGTTATGAGAATGTTTGCGAGCATCGCAGACGGGGTGCATGCGACCAGCATCATGCCGAACAGCGTGAAGTAGTTGAAGCTCGCAACAATGAAGAACAGGAAATAGAAGAACTTGTCAGCTTTCCAATCGTACCCAATCATCGCATAGATGAGGACAGTGTACAGAATCCCCTGCAGGATGTTGTAGATGATCTCCACGCATGCCTGCTCAAATCAACCGTTGCACAATCGTCCAAAATGTTCAGCGGACCGCTTCACAAAGGAGCTATAAAGGGATGTTTCATTAAACTACACAAAAGAAATCCGACCTTACTTTCTCAAACTCATTGAATTTTTTCTTGTTTTAGCAAGTATTCTGAGGCTCATACTTTATTTTTTGTGCTTTTGCATTTTTTTCCCTTAATTGGTGTTTGCTAAATTTAAATATTTCTTATTTACTACTATAAATAAAAAAATGAGAAGGCGTTTTCAATCAGCTCTTAATAGATAAGGACCAAGATTATACTGGTCTTAGGTACTACTGTTTTGATCTGATCATAGCAGCTTCGAAGTTTGTGCTCCTTATATTTGGAATAAGATTGGAACAAGCTCAATGCATCCAAAGCAATCGTATCACACTCAAAATGCGTACTAAATCAAGAAGATTGAGAAGTTACCTGAGCAAATGCATAGGACAATGGAGAGTACATCCCCGCTGCCTTTTCGCGGTAGAAAACTGCTCGCTCAACTGACACAACAGGCTGAACTGTGATGCAATTGGCAGCCCCAAGGAAGAAGATAGCAGCATAAGTGGCACCAAGTAGATTGAACAAATCTTGCTGCGACTCTCTGCACATATCACAGATCAGACACACATAAGAGCATTAGTGCCACCATAGAAGCTAATATAGCATTCTTCCATCAGCGTTGGTTTCAACTAGAGCAACAAATAGGATCATACATGTTCTTTCCTTTTTGCCAAAATACTGTGCCAAATACAAGCCCATTGAGCAGCGTCATAAGATAGCGCATGGCATTGTAGGGTGGATTCTTCCAATAAGATTGGTATTGCTTCCAGAAGTTTGCGACACATTGTCTGTAGAAATTCTGAGAATATTTTGTAGGAAATGAGAGATCATGATAGCCTGGTGGGGGAACGCTCAACTCCTTAATAAGTTCTTGGTTTTTCCTGGTCATATTTATGAAAGGGAAACTTAGTGTGAATAGTATAAATGACATCAACTGCTTTTTTTTGCTCTCCGCTTTCAGAGAATTTGTACTAGTTTTAATGAAAACAAGAACCGGTAGTTCAAAATAGTGATAAAGAAAGGTCGTGTTCGAAAAGTGAGGCTACTTACCTATAAAGAACAGAATTAGCATAAATTTCAGAAAAATTTATGTTCAGGTGAGCCTCAGCTAGAGGGGAGCTAACTTCCAGCATCCACGTCGCAGGATTATATCCTTCTGTGATCTTTGGAACACCCGGAATTGCCTGCAGGGGAATGGCAGCTTCATGGGTTAAAATGTATACTTTTGCTACACCTGCAAGGATTTCAAGCCCTGTTTGGCCTCTGCTAACTTTTCTTAGGCCACTGATCATATTTGTAAGCAAGTTACACATTCAATTTGACAAATACGTAGAATCTTTGTTATGACCAAACTAAAATATGGAAGCAAAGAGAACTCACCTCAAAATATTCAACTAGTTTATGGGAGTGGCGACCAAGTTCACCTGCATAAATAACCTGCCCTCCCCTTTTCAAAAGCAGAAGCTGGAAAAGAAACCAGTTGTCAGTTATTTGCATTTGTAGAACTAAAAGAGTTTAAAAAAAATCACAGATGCATGCGCGCGCGCAGAGAGAGAGAGAGAGAGAGAGAGAGGACCTCATCAAAAGACTCAAATATATCAATGCTGGGTTGATGGATCGTGCAAACCACAGTGCGCCCAGTGTCGACTGTATTTCTCACCGTCCGCATGACAATTGCTGCAGCTCTAGCATCAAGACCAGAAGTTGGCTCGTCCATGAAGATGATTGAAGGGTTTGCTACGAGCTCCACGGCAATTGTCAATCTCTTTCTTTGTTCAGTCGATAACCCGCTAACTCCAGGGAGACCCACCAGAGCATTGCGCAACACATCAAGCTCTACGAGGGCCATGACTTCCTCCACAAACATCTAAGTGGGTGAAGTTTTATTAACTTGATCAGAAACAATTACAGCTTGGAGTTCTAAATAGATAGAACAGAGCAACTTTACTTCAGTCAGATACGTGGCTTGCATTAAATACCTTTTTCGTATTGTCGTCAACATCTGAGGAAAGACGCAGCCAGGCAGAGTAGAGAATCGATTCATATACAGTAACATTTGGTGAATGAATATCAGTCTGTTCACAATAGCCGCTAATACGGGCAAAAGTTTCTTGTATTTTGGGGTAACCAGAGAGGGTGATGTTTCCTTCAACAGCTCCACTAGTTTTCCTTCCTGCCAGGACATCCATTAAAGTGGTCTTTCCAGCTCCACTCACACCAACTAATGCTGTCAGAACACCTGGCCTGAAAGCACCACTGATATCGGAGAGCAGCTGGAGACGGCTTTCTGTGAATCCTTGCTCCTTCATTTCCTGACACACAAGATACCATATTATAATTTTAGATCCAAAATGTTTGTTGTAATTCACATCTTCAGATAAGTTTGTCATACAAGTGAAGAACTTATGTCCTAGCATGATATGTGTGAGGAGGGACGTAGGCTTACTGCAGGCATGTCCACGTAATAATTTACATGGTTGAAACAAAGTGAAAGAGGCTGGAAAGGCAAGACAATTCGTGACTGAGTCGGCATATTTGTTGCTCTGTTAGTGCCTGCAGAAACGGCACGTACAGATATTAACTAGTGAGTATCACTAGGCATCAATGGCTTGATAATTACTACAGGAAAGATGTAATAAACAAACTTGACTTAAGAATAAAATGGAGGCTGTAATAGTCTAATATGGGTAAAGAAGGTCTCACTCATAGGGGCTGAAGATGCCATAGTAGATGCATTGGCTGCTCCATCATTGCATACCATTTGGGACATTTGCTCTTCATTTCTTGCTTTCATTTCCATCTCGTTTTCCTCTTCTTCATCTGAAACTAGCGTGTTTGAGCTGCTACTAGCTGGAAGAAACAAAGCATATCAAGCGTAAGTGCCTCGCTAATAAAGGCATCAAAGCAGTAACCACGGCAAGAGAAAATTAATAATGGTGCTTACGACTCAAGTAAGTAAGGGCCAAAAGGTACAGGATGTTGAACAGAATAGCAAATCCTGTAAGGGCTCCGATGGAAAGCCAAAACCCCCAATCTTCAGTAAACAAGCCTTTGGATTTAAGAATAGCCTTGCCTACGGTTGGTGCATCAATTGTCGTGTCATTGTTTGGCTGTAGTAAAAAAAAGGCTCACATTAGTTGAAATGATGTCACCTTTACAGCACTAAAGATGTTGGTTGCCTCACTATCTGAGTTTATTCAGAGAACAACTTACAATGGCCCATCTACTGGCAAGGAATTCATTGATTGATATCGCATTTTGGCTGTACATCATAGGAGATGCCCAGTAACCCCAGATCCACCACGGTTTGATGTCATCTGTCCACATCACGATCAGAGGGGAGAGGTTACTTTCCTCCATGCAAAATGCAGTGCAGTTACATTAGCAAGCTAGCTAGCTAGGGACATTACATATAAATGAATTTCACGTGACATGACAGCGTACTTACTTCTTCGGATGACAAATCCTCCAAAGATGAAAACAATAAGTAGTACAAACATCCCAAAAGTATTGGCCACAACCATTGTTTTCAAAATAGCGCCAAGAAATCGGAACAAAGCCATGGCCATCTGGTGAGTAGCGAAGAAAGCTAAATACTGACGAAAGAACCTATGTATAACCAACACATAGATGAAATCATCACGTTATTGCAGGATTAAGTTTCAAAATGCATGCATGCGAAGTTGGTACAAGGATTCCTATGGATATATATACCTTCCTGCAGCAGGTGCGAAGCCCATCACATAGTAGGTGAGGACGACCCATACCGCAGCCTCCACAAGCGAAATAGGAACTTTTAAGACGATGTTTGCCAGTCCAAAGGTCCACGCGGGGAAGAACAAGAAATCCCTATGTTTGTACAGCACAGGAAGCTTCTTTATGGTCAGCTGTAGCTCCGCAAACCCATTGAACATGATCGTGATCAAACTAAAAGTCAGAGCCCCGAAGAATTTGGTGCCGTCAGAGATCCGCCCATGGGGCATCTTCGTTCTGAGGAACACGGTCATGGACATGAGCGCAAGGATGATCAGCTGGGTGACCTTGAAGATGTAGATGAAGGAGTTGCGCTTCATTAACAGCTGCTCTCTCGACATCACTGCCTTGAGTGACTCCCAGCTGGATAGCCCGTACTTCCTGGTGGTCAACGCGGCAGGATGGGTTTTCGATTTTTCAAAAGGAATCTCCAGCTCCTTCAGCATCTGCTGGCCTTCACGGGATGACCTGAAACGTTCTGCAAACTCTGGGACTGACACGTACCGATACTGCTCCTGGTCAAGGTACCAGTACTGCTGCTGGTCTTTCTTGGAAGTGACCTCTTGAAGGAAGTCGGCGACTCCTTTCCTTTCGGGGCACCGAAAACCAGCCGATTCGAACAACTCCAAGATGTTCTCACGCGGCCCATGGTAGACTATGTATCCTTCTGATAGGAGAATTATGTCGTCAAAAAGATTGTAGGTCTCTGGCGGTGGCTGGAGGAGGGAGATCATCACAGTCTCATTCATCACATGGACCAATTGCCTTATAAATTTTACAATCTGAAATGTGCTAGAACTATCCAGACCAGTGGATATTTCATCCATGAACAAGGCCCTTGCGGGTCCTGTTAACATCTCCCCTACCATCAGAGGAAGAAAAATTACAAGTCCAAGATTAATTTGGTGTGTAACAGATGATGATTTAGAATTTCAACAATGAATAGACCAGTGCATGGTTTGCAAATTTTGTACCAGTTGTCACGCGCTTCTTTTGCCCTCCAGAAATTCCTCTGATCATCTCATCACCAATAATAATATCGGCACAAATGTCCAGTCCAAGCACCTATCAGAGGTTTTCTTAAACTCAATGAGCACATCTTTGTCTAGAAAATTTCATGTAATGTAACAGAATTAATGGTCCCTCACTAAGAAGAAGAATCTCACCTTGAGAGTCAAATCTGTTATAATATTAGTCTCCTGTCCTTGCACTGCAGTAGCTTTCATGAAAGCATCGATCTCAGGATCTGGCTTTATGCCTGCATTCCGCTCCCTTCTAGCGAGCTCTGCGAGCATGTCATATCTGGCACCGATGCCTAAGCACCGCCTGGAGAAATCCAACGTCTCTCTTACAGTCATCTCTGCATTATGGAGATCATATTGACTGACATACGCACTGGTCCTCTCAGGGTAGAACTCCGAAAATGTATGGCCACAATATGTGATGCTGCCAGAGACCTGGGTTGCAATAGGATGATTTGGCATGAGGCAATAATGCATACACAAAACTAACAACATGGCACAAGATGAGTGGATTCAAGCTAAAACCTTGAGGTTTTTATCAAGCTTCCCAGCAAGTGCTCGCATAAGTGTGCTCTTTCCTGAGGATGGAGGTCCAAGAAGAAGCGTCATCCTGAAAATAACTACTTCAGTACTTACTTTTCTTTATAAAACACAAGTGAGCGGTCTATTTACTTATCAGATGGCAGGAAAGCAACAAAACTAATGACTTGACATTCTTGATACTGATAACTGATTTTGGACACCTAGATGTAACAAAATATTGCCCCTGAAAACTATGCCTTGTGTATATTGTGGGAGTGACCTAGCCTCCCATATTGGCCCTTACAACAAGCCCAATAATATAAGGATATGTATATAAAAGAGTGTACCAATGCACCTTTATTTTTTTGTAATTATTAAGGGGTAAGATGGGAATTTCCTTCATGTATATAACCCCTAGGAGGGGTATGAGATGACCAGATCCACTCATCTTACACTAGCTCTCTCTCTCGGTCGGCTCTAGTTCCATATCCCCCCAAGGGAAAAGGGGGTACCCTTTACCCACTGTTGTGCTCATACCACAACAAGGGACCACGCAAGAAGCTGTGCGAGGAAGAGTCGCCGCCATGTGGGAGATCCGTGGGATTTCGACCAGTTGGAAGGAAAGCACTACAAAGATAAGAAGGTAGAGAAACTTCAAACTAGTCGTGCAATATTGGCACTTGTTGGCTTTAGCATTTCTCTCTGCCACTATTCGATCGGATTTGTGCTCAAATCGCACGATGGCCTCATGCCCCAGTATACTCTATGGAGTATAAATAAATCGTACAGTGGTCTCATGCCCTAGCATACTTTACAGAGTATAAAGCGCCAGAAACTTACCATCCCACGCAACTCTACGGAATATAAAATAAATCGCACGATGGCTTTGGCTCCGATGTACTCTACAAAGTACAAAGCGCTGGGAACTTACCGTCCCAAGCAACTCTACGGAGTATAAAATAAATAGCACGGTGGCTTTGGCTCCGGTATACTCTATGGAGTATAAAATGCCGGAAACTTACCGTCCCAAGCAACTCTACGGAGTATAAAATAAATCGCACAATGGCTTCAGCCCTGACGTACTTTGTAGAGTATAAAGTGCCGAGAACCTTGTGTCCTGGGCCGCTGTACGTTGTATAAGTAAATCACAGGGTGCAGGGATGGAGCACTAGAGCATTCGTGGCTGTGCGCGCTTCCCACTAGGGAGTTCACAGTGCTAACGATATCGAATGATAGTTCCTGCCGTTGACTTTGTCGACGTCTCATGGTCGGGACTTCGTCGACACCCACGGCAACATCATAATCGACGTAGTCATAGGGTATTCTACGACAACTAGGGGAAGAGCATCCGTGCTTCAAATCTTCATCTCACCACCGACTTCATTGATGCCCACGACCACGTGGTCGTGAGGCATTTTATGACCACCTTATGGTTGCCACTTCGTCGACGCGAGTCCGAAGCGTGGGGAGGGAGCGCACACACTTCAAGTCTTCGTCCTAGCAGTTGCATCAACTCGCCCCTCGGGACTTTCATGCTTGCTATCGGGGGACAGGGGCCCGGGGCAATTGGTCATGTCAGCTCACCTCTCGGGACCTCCGCGCTTAATGTCGAGAGAATACTGTTGTAGGGGTGGCCCAGCCCCCATGACTGGGCCTTGCAACAAGCCTAATAGTATAGAGATATGTGTATAAAGGGGTGTACCAATATATCCTCACCTTTTATAATTATTAAGGGGTAGGATGAGAATTTTCCATCCTATCCCATTCATATATATAAACTCCTAAGAGGGGTATGAGATGATCAGATCCACTTATTTTACATTAGCGCGCGCTCTCTCTCTGTCGGTCGGCTTTAGTTCCATATCTCCTAAGGGAAAAAGGGATATTCTATACACACTGTTGTGCTCATACCACAACAGGTGTATCAGCATTAGTATCTCTTTTTAGCTAGCAGGAGGAAAGAACAAAAGAAATGCACATCAGTTAGCAGTTTGGAAGAGCTAGGTAGCAATTGCATTGGATGCCGCCACTAGCACTTTAGGATTTGCCATGGGGCTACATACAAAAGAGACAATGGGATGGTAAATCCTGCAACGACAACGAAAGAAGTGGAAAATCCTCAATTTTGTCCTAGTAATAAATAGCAGGAAAGAATAAATAAATGTATTATTACCTGGATGGCTTGAGGATGCCATTGACGTGTTGGAGTATGTTAACGGTCCTCTTGTTTGAAGAACCAAGTCGTCCAATAAGACCCTGGCGTATAACAGTTGCAACATATATACTCCAGTAAAGATCATCATATTCAATTCATCATACATACATATATAGTAACAAGGCATATGGGTAGATCAATGTAGAAACTGGCGCAATTTGTAGAAGGAACTCGAAAGAAAATGTTTCAATCAATCTGCAGATGCAGAAGAAAGGAGGCAACCAATCTGTCGATTTCTTCTCCGGCCGCCTCAAACCTCTCCTCACGTAAAGGGGAATTCCCGTACGGTCGGAGGACTTTTTTTACAAAAAAGCCCCTCCATTTTTCCGAAATTACGTAAAAATCCTCTATTATCGCAAAAAGGTCTCTGGATTTTTCAAAAAAGCCCCTGCGCATATTTATTTTTCGTTGATAACGATCCGCAATTTTCGAAATTACGTACAGGCCCTCGGTTCTTTCAAAATAACCCCTGATTTTTACAAAAAAAATCCCTCTGGTCTCCTTTTATTGCGAAAAGCCCCTCGCTTTTTTTTTTTGAAAAAACCCTCCGCTTTCCTTTAGCTACGAATTTTCATCTCTTTTACTTCGGTACACACGGTGGCTGGCGCGACGTGTCGCCGCACCTATGAGGCTAGTTCCTGTCAAAGCTAGCTACGTCATCCATCAAATAGAATAATAGGTAGATTTTTTTAAACTAGTAGTTTATGATTTAAATAATTAAATTCTACTTATTTGTGAGAGGCAATATGTAGATGAAAATAGTCGCGTATGATTTTGGCCGACACAACTGAATTCAGTACACTTTTTATTATAATTTTTCTATTGATCATACCTTAAAAACACACCGTTTTAAAGTTAATTACTGTAGACAGTACAAGTATAAATCAACTTTAAGCCCAAAAGACACCCAGCCATTAATCAACCTAAACTAACGGATCACCCATCAAGGAGTATATCTACTGCTATTAGCTATTTTAGTGCTAAAGTGGTAATGACGATGTAGACCGTCCAATCTAGATGATGTGGCTCGGATGGAGGTGGGTGGTAACCCTATTATAGTTAAACGATTTTGCAAGAAACATCTGCGCTTTTCACAAAAATCCATAAGTCCACCATTATTATTGTATGTATGTATGTATGTATCTCTCAATAAGTCGGCAAATTAATGGTGGCGATTCATAAGCTTCTGCTTCTTGTTAATTAGTAGTAGTTTATGTTTAATTGGACGTACTACTCGACCGATACCCATGCATGGGTTAGTTAGGATTTGGTAGGTGCTAATTAGTGCATCGTGCCACTTTAGCTTGCTAGCTTTGACTAAATGATTATTCCACGTGCATAGGGTACCAATCCGTCGCACCGTTTTATAATAAAATCATTAAGGCAGCTAGGAATTTCAGTGAAATTATATTTCGCAAAGGAAAAAAAACACGTAGGAAACAGCTCAATTCCTGAAGAAAACTTGGAAAATTCCCCTGTAGCACAAGTATTAATTGAAGCAATATTGTTATCAGTGGGTTGTGTCTACGTATCACCCAGATGTTTTCGTCCTAACAATTATTCAAATTTGGGATCGTTGGATTAGAGATCAATGGTTCTTTTTTTAGAGGGGATTCATGACCGTTGAATCTCTAATCTAACGGTCATAAATCTAGATAATAGTTAGAAAGAAAATATTTAGGCGATGCTTATCAACACCCTTTTTTATACTTGGATGAATTAATGAATTACCTGGAGGAAGTTGGTGGTGGCGTTCCAGAGCGTGGGGAGGGCGCGGCTGCCGACGAAGGCGTCGGCCTGGATGGAGAGCTGCTCGTAGCGAACCTCGATCGTCGGGAGCTCGATGCCAACCCTGCAGCAGGTTAATTGTACATGCATGCGTAAACACAGATTAAGAAAGAAATGGCTGAGAGTCGAACAAGAAAGATATACAGATTCCAAGCTAGCTAGCTAGGACGCGCGCGCGTATCTGTATACAGTACGTACATGTCTATGCGGTCCCTGAGGCGTCGCAGGAATCGATCGCTGTCGTCCTGGAAGAGGCGCTCCAGAAGGGCGCGGCCGCCGTCGCCGCCGGCCAGCTTCTCGATGTCGACGAGCTCCACCGGATGATGATGGTCGAGGTCGTCGTCGTCATGGAGCGCCCTTCGGATGATGCCGCGGCGCATGCGGTCGTAGGTGGGCAGCTTCTCGAGCGCCGCCCAGCGCAGGTTCTCCTCCTCGTCGTCGTGGCCATGCTGCGACTGCGCCCGACCGAACGGGTCATCCGTCTCCACCTGCCGGAACGACTGCGAGATGGACGAGCCCCAGCTCAAGCTCCGGCGGCTTGCCGACGCAGACGCCGCCGCCGCCACATGATGATGGTTCATCTCCGACGCCGCCATAGCTATAGCTAGCCTAGCTCGCTGTCTACTTACTCCTGTATACGTGGACAGAGATCAGCTAGCTACCGCCTAGTATATATGGATGATGATTATATACACACACATACAATATAATATAATTGATGTGCATGCCCATATATATATATATATATATATATATATATATATATATATATATATATATATATATATATATATATATATATATATATATATATATATATATATATATATATATATATATGAATGCATGTGATGTGCTGTGCTGCGCTGCGCTGATTCCGCGCTGATATTCATCAAGATATTCCACATGGAGCATATATATATATAATAGGGTTTAGGATGCATGCGCGTCACGTCAGCATGTGGCGGCTAGCTAGTCAAACTCCTGCATGCTTACCGTTCGCTCCAAGCAACCATGCATAATAAGGATATATGCATGTTTGTATTGAACTCTAAAAATTGTTTTTATATAATAAATAGTTTTTACTGTATCTAGTTTTCAAACAAAATATTTTTTAAAAAGTTGGGTTTACTAGTCAATTGTACGTAGCGTGTGACTTCATTTATATCGACCAATATCACATGTAAATCTCTCTCTACAAACTGTTACTATTTATAAGGCAAAAATTAATATGAACATGCCCTAATTCTGCTTGCACCTACGCTGCTTGCTGATCAAATTCCTTCGCATTAACGCAAATAATAATTATATACAAATATAGCACGAACTTGTTCTTCCGACTAGGTAGTTTATCAAACGGAGGGAGTAATATAGCTAGCTGAGAGAGGGAGAGGATCCCGAGATATACATGGAGCCATTATTTCTTATATTTTTGTGTATATAGACAGTGTTGATTTTCTACCTATATAAATTAATCAATGGTTTTATTCTTTTGAGTTTTTAGTTTTTGTCTTCTCTAAAAGTCAAAACTAGCATGTTTTTTTTCCTTCTTTGCTGCGAATCAGCAAACTAGCAAGCTTGACCACAAGCTAGCACTGTGCATGCATGAAGGCAACTCAAATGCACAGCTAGCTGGATATTGAATTCAAAGAACAACACTATAGTATATTAGTGTGTGTGTGTGTGTGTGTGTGTGTGTGTGTGTGTGTGTGTGTGTGTGTGTGTGTGTGTGGAGTATTTGTGGATCCATACCGTAACACTGTCTATGTATGTATGTATGTATGAAGGTGATGAATAGGTTCTGATTTGTTTGACCGTGGAAATCTGAAAAATAAACGTAATGACCGCGCGCGCAGGTCCCTTCCCTGGCTTGGTCTCTGTATTGAATTGTCCATGGTCAGCAATCATCCATCCATCATGGCTTACGCACGTCAGAAATCTGTCAACTACTTTTTAAATAATAAATAATCGATACAAATATAATGCGATCGACAAGTGTAATACGTAATAAAAAAATTAAATTAATTAGTGGCCTACCTAATATACCACTATAATAATTAGTGGAGTACTAGCCCTAGTCGCAAAGAGCAAGTTGAAGTGATAGATGTTGTTACGTGACTGCTGACGGTCGATCGAGAATGAATTAATATGCTTTCCTACGCATTGTATCGGGTCAACCCAACACAGATACCACATGCTGTTTGTTTTAAATATTAACTATCATTAAGCGGCCGGCTGGACTTGTTTAAAATGTATAGTTTTAAATGATATAATTAAGATACTTGAGAATATATTTATACACTCCTTAGACTATTTTGATTCCTAACACATTATAATCATTGAATTGAAAATGACAATAGAAGTTTGTAGAAAAAATCATTGAGTATATAAATTGTTAGGGTTTTTAGAAAGGTAACTACTCTCTATTATGCATAGATTATATAGCTGCATGGATTATTATGCATGTATCATATAGCTGTCACCCGTACGTCCGCGCCTGCGCTGCCTGTGTCACCCATATGCCTACAACCGCGAGCCCATGCCGCCCTCGACCGCCGTGCCATGCCTCATGCACAATTCCCGTCCGCTCAGCTATTTAAGGCACACAAACCTCCCCTTGACTCCTCACTGCCGTGCTCCACCGTGGCTGCCCTACCATTCCGATGAAACCCTCCCCTTCCCTTCCTCATCAATTTGACCGCTTACTCTCCTCATCATCCCCCTCACGCAATCGGGATTTCCTCCACCACAACTCATTAGCATTGTCAACTTCCTCGTCTCTGGTCGCATCCGTCCACCTCACTACCATTTCCTCTCCAGTGAGGCTCCGCCCAATTCCTTTCGGCAAGAGCTTCCCTTTACCTCCCTCTCACCACCCCTTCGCTCAATTTCAGTAGCCGACCGCCCCTGCTCGCCTCTGTCATTGAAGATCGTGGCACCGCATTGGGTCACCGTCGTCAGACCACCTCGAGCCTCCCCTAACCACACTGACTTCACCAGTGAGTTCTCCATGTCCCATATATGCTCACTATGCCTTACTTTTGCTCACCACGCCGTCGGTAGCTTGGTTGCCATGGTGGTCGTGCCTTCGATGCCACTATGCTCCATAGTGCTGCCGTTGTGGTTCGTCGCCGACCATGCTATCCCTGCACATAGGATCACTAAAGTCCTGGCAACCTATTTTGGGGGTTGTCGCACTCGCCGTCACTCGCCTCACTATCGACAAGCGCGGCCAACATCGTCTCCTCTGTACACAGTAGCAACATCATTAAGTTAGTGATGTCATTAAGTTGCAATGTTTTAAACATGAAAACTTGGTTTTAGGTAACCATTGGATCGAAATGGCTAGTATGTTGAACTAGAAAGGGAATTTTGGAATCCAAAACTCTAAACTTGCTTTACACCTGGGCGGATGGTAAGTGGGGTTGGTGCGGATGGAGCATGAGAGTGTGGTATGTGGTATAACCACCTGGGTAACTCTAAGGACTGAATCTTGTGATGACTTGATCCAAAGGTAAAACATTGCATCCATAAAATCTATAATAGGCACGACCTAGCTAATTAGTTTACATGGACCTAGCGTTGGATGAGCCATTTAATGGAACACGGGTAAGAGTGTCAGTTAGAGGCCTTGACGTGTGGCACAAGAGAGGGCTTCCGGAGCAGGTGGATGGAACTACACGGTGGTGAAAACCTTAGTGCATGTAGCCACATTAGGAAGATGCATTGTAAAGGCCTTATGGTGACCATATAAGCCTCACGTCAAAAGTAGCGTGGTAGTGGAATAAGTTGAGCATCTGTTGTGGATAAAGTATGCGACCTCTGCAGAGTGGAAACTGTTCGAACAGTCGTGCCTATAGTCAAAAGAGGGCATGGGAATTTACTCGAGTTCGTGTCTATTTTACAAAAGAATCTTTATGTACTACTACACAAAGCCTAATACTAGATGCCACATCACAGACGGTTACCCAAAATTGTCTGTATTAAATACAATCACAAACAATTTTAGTTAAGACTGTATGTATTGCTGCCAGTGCTAAAACCTGTATGTGATAGTGAACTATCACAGATGGTCCGTGGTTAAAACTGTTTGTAAAGTATCATAGACGGTTATTAACAGGAACCATTTGTGATATTATAAAATATCGCATACTGCTTTTAGTTTGAACCGTCTGTGATAATTCATAGGTGGTTCCTATTAAAAACCGTCTGTGATAATTAGTTTATCACAGACGGTTTTTAATAGGAACCATCTGTGCTAATTCCACTATATTAATACGCGCAGATCCGTCGACTCTCTGTCTTAAATTTCAAATCTATACGCTGCTGCTTTGAGCTAGAGGTATGTAACAGCCCAGGTTTTTATTAAAATGAATAAATAAATAATATTAAAATAAAATCTGAATTAAATTTAAGTATTGTTGTGCCTAAAGTTTAAAGTTGGATTTGCCCTGGATTTCTGTTTTTGAAAAAGCTGGATTTGAAAAGCATTTTAAGAAAAACTTAAAATTATTATTAAATAAAATGATATTTTGATTTTATATGAAAATCCTAGTTCAAATTAATTATTTGGATTTATTTGGCTTTTATTTGGTTTCCTGGATTTTCTGGAGTTCAAAAATGTATTTTTGAAACTAAAAAGTATTTTAAAGTATGAAAATTAAATACCAACATTAGTTGGAAATATTTTTATTAAGTCCAAAATGTCACCAGGAGCTTCTGTGAATTTTCCTGGAATTTTTGGAAGTTATTTGGTATTTTTCTGAGGCTTAATGGAATTTCTAGGCTTTTCTGAAAATCCAAAATCAATTTCCAAAAATAAATCCCCAATCCTCTCCCTCCGGCCGCCACGTGGACGGCCAGATTGCCGGCCACGTCGCCCCCGCTCCATCCCGCCTTGGCCCCCTCCGGGCCGTCCGATTTCCCCCACCACGCGGCGCCATCCCGGCCGCCCGCGCCTCCCGCTCCTCTCTCTCCTCCTCCCCGACCCCATCCGTCAGCCGCCTTCACCCTCCTCTCTCCCACTGCCGCCCCGGGCCCGCCTGTCGGGTTCATCTTCCCCGCGCGCCCGCCCCTTCTTCCCTGGCCGCACCGCCGCCAGGCCGTTGCGCCACCTCCGCCCTACCCGGCGCCTTCCCCCTCTTCCGCGCGCGCCGTGTCCCACGCGCCGACCAACCCCGCCATTCCCGCACCCTCCTTTCCTTCCGCGCCTCCCCCTTTCCTTCTTCCCCTCTCTTTCCTTTCCGCCACCCGCCATTTCCGGCGACAAATCCCCGCGGCCACGCCCTCCCCCGCCCCTATATAAACCTCTCGTCGGGCCTCCCTCTCTCCGCACCACCTCCCCCTCCACTCCTCCCTCTCTCCCGAAGCTCCCCCTCGCCCCGCGCCGTGCGCCACCGCCTCCGCCTCCGCCGCCTTCTCGGGCTCCGACGAGCAATTGCCGCCTGCTCGAGCCCCCTCTTGCCCGGCCGCCGCCGCCCCTAGCTTCACCGCGACGCCCCCGACCTCCTCCGCCCCTCGGCCACACCTCTCCGCCACCGGAGCGCCGCCGTCGCGTGAGACCCGAGCGCCGCCGCCTCCTCCCTCGCCGCCGGCCCATCTCCGGCCTCCCTCGGTGAGCCCGCGCCCTCCCCCGAGACCCCCGTCGCCCCCTCTTCCCGTTGCCGCCCACGCCGCCGGCCGCCGCCCGCCGGAGCACCGGCGAGCTCCCTCCCCGAGCGCCACCACCGGCCGGCCTCCCACGTCGGCGTTCCCGTGCCCGCGTGGCCGGTGACATGGCGCCACGCCAGCTCCACCTCGGCCTCCCTCGGCCCAGTCAGCGCCACCGCACGCCCCTTGCCACTTCACCATTTCCCCGGCTTCGTGGACCTGGTCCATGGACCAGGGCCCACCTGTCAGTCGGCCCAGCCCCTGGATGACGCAATGCTGGCGTCATTAATCCTTTTTCCCGTTGAAAAATAATCCGGCCGAAAAGAAATTCCCTGCTGACGCAATAATTCAGATTTTCCTTTAGGAAAATAATTCCAGAAATTCCTCTTTTCCATTTTCTCTCTTTTCAAACTTCCCAGAGTCCATTCTCCCTCGTCCTAACTCCGATTGAGCCCATTCAAATTTCTAAATTCATCAAAAATTCCCCTCTATCCATTTCTAGCCTCAATTAAAATATTTGAAGTCTATTTGAATTTATTTTGAATTTATTTGAATTTGGTGGGTTATTTTGACGTGTAGACTTCGACGATTCGGGAAATTTCTTCGACGAAGATTCAAACAAAGTTGAAGAGCAAGGCAAGTCACACTCCTTGATCATGTTGATCCCAGATTGCAAATAAAATTATGTTGATTTAAATTATATTGCATGCATAATTTTATTCAACGTATTTCAATTCAGTTTTAACTTTAGTTAATACCTGTTTGTTATTACCTCCTTTGACATTGCAAATCCTTATACCTTGTCACCTTAGAATCAAACTCTAGTTGGTACACTAGTATTGGCTAGAGAATTTTAAATCAAATGCTTAGCCCTGCTTAAACATATAATTTTGTTTTGGGATATATTTCACATAAAATGATAAGCCTTTGAACTGTATTCTTGACTTCGGTGAGTTAAGAAGGATTATGAAATATTTTCAAAATAAAATATAAAATCTGGTTTAGACTTAGGCTAATGGTTAGATGGTGGGTGCAGGCATGCACTGTTGTTCGGAGACACAGTGTTGATTGTCGGGCACAGGGGGTATGTGGTTGAGCCTAAGTCAAATTAAGGACCGGTTTGTGAGCTACTATTGCAAAGCCCTAATCGTACTACCACATGGCTGGTATGGGACAGCCCTGGCTGAATAATTTGCGAAGTCCCAACCTGAGCCATTTCGTAGGATGAAAGTGAGTGTGGCGTAGGCCATGAGAAGTCTCACTCGGCTCAAGAGGGGGTCCCGGTCTGGTGGATTCCTTACTGGGGTGAAACCTTAGAGTTGGCTTGGCCAGGTTGAAGGCTTTGCATTGTAAAGGCCTTGTCACGACTCCTCGCCGCACACCAAAGGAAGTGTGTAAACCGGTGGCAATATGGGATGATCGTGTCTTGTGGGTAAAGCTGTACAACCTCTGCAGAGTGTATAACCTATCCTGGATAGCCGTGCCCACGGTCATGGGCATGCTGAGTAAAGTTTTTCATGGATTAGACTTTGTTTTTCAAAAATGTTTTCGAAAACCTTGCGGATGGATGGAATCCGTGAGAGATTGAAATCTGGTGAATGGATGGAATTCATCAGAGTTGCGCAGTGAAAGCGTGTGGATGGATGGAATCCATACGTGATCTTTTGGGAAAAGATGGTCCGGGTGGGATGCCCGTGGATAGGTTGGTGTTCGGTCGGAGCCTGCACTGACGGTAATATTTTCAATTACAAGTATTGATTTTACTTACTGTATTAAGTTCAGCAATTTCAATCTATTTACTGTATTTCATTAAATGCTGTTTTATGCAAACTAACCCTATGAGCCTTCCATTGAAGCCTTTATCATTATATTGCATTTCTCCGTGTGACTTGCGGAGTACAAGTTTGTACTCATTGTTGCTATCTCCACACAGAGGAAGACGACTTCGACTACGGTGAAGACCAGAACGAGTAGGCCACGTCTTGCAGTTGTTTGCTTGTGGGCAGGCTTGGGCTTCGCCTTTTTCAGCTTCGCTTCCGCAGTTTCTTTTGCAGTTATTTTTGCCAATGTGCACTGATGTAAGCGCTGGCCATAAGGCCGTACACTTTAAATTAAATAAAAGTCATTATGCTTGGTATTTATTTTTGTTGTTCACTGTGTGCACTAGCTGATCCTGGACTAGTGCGATTTACACAGAGGATCCAGGAGTCGTTGCTCTGGGTTCCGACAGAGATGGTATCAGAGCCTTAATGACTCCAAGACGTGACCGTAGGTAGAATAGATTGGTCAGACCATAAGGACTTATTTTTAATAATCAGTAGTTTCAAAAAAAAGTTTTGCCTAAATCTTACCTTTCAAATCTTTGCTCATCCTTATCTCTCAATTCTTCCTCACCTTTGTATTATCATTCCAAAAATTTATTCCTAACTTACCTCTCATTCAAACAATTATAGATGAACACTTTCGATGTTGCACCAACTGATGGATGGAGTAGAGGCCTTCATCACCTGCTTCACCGTTTGGGTTTTCAACGTCGAGCTATCTACATACACCGAGAAGAAAGCCATGGAGACCGGATAGTGGGACATCGCTTCACTCTACTCATTACCAAGCAAACTGGACAAGGAAGTCTACGTCTTCGCTTCAAGGGAAATGGATACTCGTTTAACAGAACCAGACAAGAAGCCGCTCGTAAAGCAGTCCCTTCGACTATGCCACCTCTTCAGTCTCCGCATTGAAGGAGCTCGTATTGTGCTTCGACAGCCACGAAGGATGACTCCAAGACGACCCTTAACCCTTTAGGATAAGTTGTTAAGCTAATTAATAAAACGTTGTTATGAGCTGTCAGTTTTCTCTTTTGTCGACAGCCAAAACTATTAATTAATAAAAGGGTTTTGTTGAGTTTTGTTGGGTTGTGCAAAATATCCCCTATTCCCCCTTTGCCTTGAGTCTCCTCTCTCCTAATTCTTAAAGCACCCAGCAGATGGTTAACACAAGGAGCAACAACAACGACAATGTTCACGACAACAACACTACTGGCAACCAGGCTGCACCTATCCCTCCACCACCTCCTGCCAATGGACCGGATTGGGCTCAAATGATGGCCAATCAGAATCAGCTTATCCAACTACTAGTGCAGACCATTAACAACCCTGCACAACCTGCTCCACTAGTGCCAGCACAAGCTCCCCAGCCAAGCCTGGCTGAATTTATGAGGTTGCGTCCCCCGACCTTCTCCAGCAGTGCTGACCCCATGGATGCAGATGACTGGCTTAGAGTCATAGGCAAAAAGCTGGACATCATCCAATGCAGTGATCGGGAAAAAGTCTTATTCGCTTCTCATCAGCTGAACGGACCAGCGTCAGAATGGTGGGACACCTACACCGCTGCTCATGCCAACGCACAAGCCATAACATGGGATGAGTTTGTGCGGAGTTTCCGCAAAACTCATATTCCAACCGGCACCATCACTCTCAAGAAAAGGGAATTCCGAACTCTGCGCCAAGGAAGCTGCACCGTGAATGAATATCTACCGAAGTTCAACCAATTGGCACGTTACGCGCCAGAAGACGTTGCTACCGACGAAGCTAAGCAAGAAAGGTTCCTTGAAGGACTCAATGATGACCTGTCGGTTCAACTTCTCTCCAATGACTACACTGACTTCCACCAGCTTGTCAGTAAGGCGATTCGCCAAGAGTCCAAGCACCAAGAAATGGAGAATCGGAAAAGACGGATGAACGCCCAGCACATGAACACCAGAAGTTTTCCCAAGATCAGAAGGACTCCACCACAGGCCAACAGATTTCAGTCTTCATCTTCAGCCGAAGAACAAGTCCAGACCAACACTTTCCCCGACACCGAAGACAACAAAGCCTTGGCAATTGGCTTCCCAAAGGACTCCAACCCTGCAGCCGGAGTCACCTGTTTCAACTGTCATGAGACCGGGCATTACGCCAACAACTGCCCCAAGAAGCAACAGGTAGTGAAGAATGGAACACCAGGAGCACCAACTGCCAACCACCTTCAAGCAGGAAGAAAAAAGCCCCAGAAGTTCGTGAAAGGACGACTGAATCAGATCTCGGCACAAACCATGCAGGGTACGATCCAAACCCATTTCTTTGCTAGCCCGTGCGAATCTCGGGGACGAGATTCTTTTTAAGGAGGGTAGATTGTAACAGCCCAGGTTTTTATTAAAATGAATAAATAAATAATATTAAAATAAAATCTGAATTAAATTTAAGTATTGTTGTGCCTAAAGTTTAAAGTTGGATTTGCCCTGGATTTCTGTTTTTGAAAAAGCTGGATTTGAAAAGCATTTTAAGAAAAACCTAAAATTATTATTAAATAAAATGATATTTTGATTTTATATGAAAATCCTAGTTCAAATTAATTATTTGGATTTATTTGGCTTTTATTTGGTTTCCTGGATTTTCTGGAGTTCAAAAATGTATTTTTGAAATTAAAAAGTATTTTAAAGTATGAAAATTAAATACCAATATTAGTTGGAAATATTTTTATTAAGTCCAAAATGTCACCAGGAGCTTCTGTGAATTTTCCTGGAATTTTTGGAAGTTATTTGGTATTTTTCTGAGGCTTAATGGAATTTCTAGGCTTTTCTGAAAATCCAAAATCAATTTCCAAAAATAAATCCCCAATCCTCTCCCTCCGGCCGCCACGTGGACGGCCAGATTGTCGGCCACGTCGCCCCCGCTCCATCCCGCCTTGGCCCCCTCCGGGCCGTCCGATTTCCCCGCCACGCGGCGCCATCCCGGCCGCCCGCGCCTCCCGCTCCTCTCTCTCCTCCTCCCCGGCCCCATCCGTCAGCCGCCTTCACCCTCCTCTCTCCCACTGCCGCCCCGGGCCCGCCTGTCGGGTTCATCTTCCCCGCGCGCCCGCCCCTTCTTCCCTGGCCGCACCGCCGCCAGGCCGTTGCGCCACCTCCGCCCTACCCGGCGCCTTCCCCCTCTTCCGCGCGCGCCGTGTCCCACGCGCCGACCAACCCCGCCATTCCCGCACCCTCCTTTCCTTCCGCGCCTCCCCCTTTCCTTCCTCCCCTCTCTTTCCTTTCCGCCACCCACCATTTCCGGCGACAAATCCCCGCGGCCACGCCCTCCCCCGCCCCTATATAAACCTCTCGTCGGGCCTCCCTCTCTCCGCACCACCTCCCCCTCCACTCCTCCCTCTCTCCCGAAGCTCCCCCTCGCCCCGCGCCGTGCGCCACCGCCTCCGCCTCCGCCGCCTTCTCGGGCTCCGACGAGCAATTGCCGCCTGCTCGAGCCCCCTCTTGCCCGGCCGCCGCCGCCCCTAGCTTCACCGCGACGCCCCCGACCTCCTCCGCCCCTCGGCCACACCTCTCCGCCACCGGAGCGCCGCCGTCGCGTGAGACCCGAGCGCCGCCGCCTCCTCCCTCGCCGCCGGCCCATCTCCGGCCTCCCTCGGTGAGCCCGCGCCCTCCCCCGAGACCCCCGTCGCCCCCTCTTCCCGTTGCCGCCCACGCCGCCGGCCGCCGCCCGCCGGAGCACCGGCGAGCTCCCTCCCCGAGCGCCACCACCGGCCGGCCTCCCACGTCGGCGTTCCCGTGCCCGCGTGGCCGGTGACATGGCGCCACGCCAGCTCCACCTCGGCCTCCCTCGGCCCAGTCAGCGCCACCGCACGCCCCTTGCCACTTCACCATTTCCCCGGCTTCGTGGACCTGGTCCATGGACCAGGGCCCACCTGTCAGTCGGCCCAGCCCCTGGATGACGCAATGCTGGCGTCATTAATCCTTTTTCCCGTTGAAAAATAATCCGGCCGAAAAGAAATTCCCTGCTGACGCAATAATTCAGATTTTCCTTTAGGAAAATAATTCCAGAAATTCCTCTTTTCCATTTTCTCTCTTTTCAAACTTCCCAGAGTCCATTCTCCCTCGTCCTAACTCCGATTGAGCCCATTCAAATTTCTAAATTCATCAAAAATTCCCCTCTATCCATTTCTAGCCTCAATTAAAATATTTGAAGTCTATTTGAATTTATTTTGAATTTATTTGAATTTGGTGGGTTATTTTGACGTGTAGACTTCGACGATTCGGGAAATTTCTTCGACGAAGATTCAAACAAAGTTGAAGAGCAAGGCAAGTCACACTCCTTGATCATGTTGATCCCAGATTGCAAATAAAATTATGTTGATTTAAATTATATTGCATGCATAATTTTATTCAACGTATTTCAATTCAGTTTTAACTTTAGTTAATACCTGTTTGTTATTACCTCCTTTGACATTGCAAATCCTTATACCTTGTCACCTTAGAATCAAACTCTAGTTGGTACACTAGTATTGGCTAGAGAATTTTAAATCAAATGCTTAGCCCTGCTTAAACATATAATTTTGTTTTGGGATATATTTCACATAAAATGATAAGCCTTTGAACTGTATTCTTGACTTCGGTGAGTTAAGAAGGATTATGAAATATTTTCAAAATAAAATATAAAATCTGGTTTAGACTTAGGCTAATGGTTAGATGGTGGGTGCAGGCATGCACTGTTGTTCGGAGACACAGTGTTGATTGTCGGGCACAGGGGGTATGTGGTTGAGCCTAAGTCAAATTAAGGACCGGTTTGTGAGCTACTATTGCAAAGCCCTAATCGTACTACCACATGGCTGGTATGGGACAGCCCTGGCTGAATAATTTGCGAAGTCCCAACCTGAGCCATTTCGTAGGATGAAAGTGAGCGTGGCGTAGGCCATGAGAAGTCTCACTCGGCTCAAGAGGGGGTCCCGGTCTGGTGGATTCCTTACTGGGGTGAAACCTTAGAGTTGGCTTGGCCAGGTTGAAGGCTTTGCATTGTAAAGGCCTTGTCACGACTCCTCGCCGCACACCAAAGGAAGTGTGTAAACCGGTGGCAATATGGGATGATCGTGTCTTGTGGGTAAAGCTGTACAACCTCTGCAGAGTGTATAACCTATCCTGGATAGCCGTGCCCACGGTCATGGGCATGCTGAGTAAAGTTTTTCATGGATTAGACTTTGTTTTTCAAAAATGTTTTCGAAAACCTTGCGGATGGATGGAATCCGTGAGAGATTGAAATCTGGTGAATGGATGGAATTCATCAGAGTTGCGCAGTGAAAGCGTGTGGATGGATGGAATCCATACGTGATCTTTTGGGAAAAGATGGTCCGGGTGGGATGCCCGTGGATAGGTTGGTGTTCGGTCGGAGCCTGCACTGACGGTAATATTTTCAATTACAAGTATTGATTTTACTTACTGTATTAAGTTCAGCAATTTCAATCTATTTACTGTATTTCATTAAATGCTGTTTTATGCAAACTAACCCTATGAGCCTTCCATTGAAGCCTTTATCATTATATTGCATTTCTCCGTGTGACTTGCGGAGTACAAGTTTGTACTCATTGTTGCTATCTCCACACAGAGGAAGACGACTTCGACTACGGTGAAGACCAGAACGAGTAGGCCACGTCTTGCAGTTGTTTGCTTGTGGGCAGGCTTGGGCTTCGCCTTTTTCAGCTTCGCTTCCGCAGTTTCTTTTGCAGTTATTTTTGCCAATGTGCACTGATGTAAGCGCTGGCCATAAGACCGTACACTTTAAATTAAATAAAAGTCATTATGCTTGGTATTTATTTTTGTTGTTCACTGTGTGCACTAGCTGATCCTGGACTAGTGCGATTTACACAGAGGATCCAGGAGTCGTTGCTCTGGGTTCCGACAGAGATGGTATCAGAGCCTTAATGACTCCAAGACGTGACCGTAGGTAGAATAGATTGGTCAGACCATAAGGACTTATTTTTAATAATCAGTAGTTTCAAAAAAAAGTTTTGCTTAAATCTTACCTTTCAAATCTTTGCTCATCCTTATCTCTCAATTCTTCCTCACCTTTGTATTATCATTCCAAAAATTTATTCCTAACTTACCTCTCATTCAAACAATTATAGATGAACACTTTCGATGTTGCACCAACTGATGGATGGAGTAGAGGCCTTCATCACCTGCTTCACCGTTTGGGATATAGAGAGAAGATTATTTACATCTAGCATGATTTAGGGTTTAAAGGTTTAGTCAATTCATAGTCTATTTCTACTTATTTCAATATAATTAATTATTCTTGCTACATATAACTACTTAATGTAGATCGTACATATATAGTATAATAATTAATTAATTGAACATGTTATACTAAATTGTTATATGCATAACGTAGAACCAAAGCTGGATGTACGCTGGGAACCGTATGAGTGAAGAGTACATTAATAGCATTTCTGCTTTTACAAGAGCTGCCGAGGAGGATATGTTGAATAAGGGGGTGGAATATATGTACTGCTGATACATTGACTGCGAGAATCTAATAGTTGAACCAATGGTTGAAGGAGCGACTCACTAGGAGTTCGTCAAGTGATATATTGACATGGTTGGCAAAATGGCCAATATTTATAGTTGTGACATGGTAAGGATATGACATAAATAGGTACACATTTTATACGCAGACTCAGAATGTAAGGAGCACTAAGCAGAACAGCAGTGTCCGTATAGATGCGTTCAGTACCGATGGGTTGAGAAATTCCTACTATGGATTCATAAAGGAGATTTGGGAGCTCAACTATATGCTTTTCAAGATCCCCTTATTTTGGTGATGTTGGGTCCATCTCCCATAGGTGAAAGTCAATAAGTACGATGTCACTACCATAGACCTCAAATGTGTCGAATACAAAGGCGAACCATTCGTGCTCGCTAACCAAGTTGTTCAAGTTTTTTATGTAACCGACTAGGCAAATAAGAAGTGCCACGTAGTTCTTCATAGAAAAAGAAGGATCGTCAGAGTTGACAATGTAGTGAACAAGGAAGAATACGATCAATTTGATGAGTTGCCTCCTTTTAAAAAAGGCATAAGGGTAGAGGAAGAATATGACAAAAGTAGCTACATCCACATCGATCATCATGAAGGGCTAATTTTTAAAGGAAATAAGCAAGTGGAATGATGAATGAAATGTTTATATGTCATATGTTCTATATTTGCATTTATATATGTATATGAGAATGTGTGATATATATATATATATATATATATATATATATATATATATATATATATATATATATATATATATATGAATTTGTATTTATGTATTTGAAAATGTGTGATATATACATACATATATCTATATGTGAATTTGTATTTATGTATATGAGAATGAGCCATATACACACACACACACACACACGAGAATATACGATATATATGTAAATTTGCATTTATGTACATGAGAATGCATGTATATATGTGATGTCAGTAGGAAACATCATAGATAGTTTCAAAGTAAAACCGTCTATAATATTTTATTATTACAGACAGTTTTAAATAAGAACCGCCTCTGATGATAAATATCACAGATGATTTTTAAATAGAACCGTATGTGATTATTCCACTATATATATTGTGCACTAGGGTTTGTCACCACTATACTAGCCACTAACGCCTTGTCACCACTATACTAGCCACTAACGTCGTTGCCACACCCCGATCCCATCGCCCCCCTCCACCTCCCTCGACTCCGGCGGCCTTCCTCCCCCGAGCCCGTCGCCGCCTCCCTCGAGCCCGCGGCCACCTCCCCCAACTCCAACAGCCCTCCTCGTAAGTGCTAGCACTAGGGGGATTTTGCATAATAGAATATAGGCTTGTGATTGCTTGATGAGAATAACTTATTAGATTGAGATCACTATGACTAATGAGATAGTATTCTGCTAGTATTGATTTATCATTACTTGTTTCTTACTTGGTTAAATATAAATCACTACTGTTCTAGACTGAATATTGTTAGATTTAGTTATTAATGCTATTACAGCCGTAACACATCTTTGGTGTTTGTTTCTGTTGTTACTATAACACTACTGTTGATATTGCAATAGTTGTTCTTCATTCTATCGTGTCATATCGGCGGCGTTTGTTTCTGTTGCTATAACACTACTGTTGACATCTTTGGTGTTTGTTTCTGTTGTTACTATAACACTACTCCATTTTTACTGCACCATTACATAGCGGCGGCGTTTGCACAGGAGACTATAGATGTGCAGCGGTGGCAAAACTCCACGACACGGGTGATGGTGATCGATTACTACCAATAGGGTGGGCTCCCGCACCTTTGTGGCGGACAACTTGCGCTATTTTACCGTCGATTTTGTGCAGTGGCACTGTGCGGTGGGGTGGAAGACGGCATGTAGGAGGCGGTGAAAGACTAGGGTCATACGATTTTACTACCAGTTGCGCAAGGCCGTCTAGATGCGGTGCGTCATGGTCAAATCACGTGCTCCTGTTATGGCTAGAGCGACACAGAATAGTGCCACCATATGTATGTATGTATGTATGTATGTATGTATCACAATAATTACTTATTTATGTGACTAGTGAAGTACGCATGCATGCAGGAAGCTAGCAGGATCCGAGAACCCAGACGAGGAGAGAGGAAAGAAGATGGCCAAAAATAGCAGCTAGCTAGAAATAAAAAAAAGAAAAAATTGCTTGATGGATGCATGCATGCATGCCGAGAGATTTACTCTCGTTCGTACAGCAAGTTAGATCAAGCAAGTGATTTCTTTGTTTCCTCTAGCAAGGTATAGCTAGGTGGCTGGGTAAGTTGGATCGATCGATGAGCGACCACAGCGTGCAGGTACTGTCGCCGCCGTGCCCCATCGTTGGAGCAGCCTCCTTCACGTCGCTGCGGGCGGCGGCATGGACGACGACGACGGCGCGGAGCGACGAGGAGCGTGAGGGAGAGAGCGAGGAGGAGGGGGAGGATGCGGAGTCGGCGGCGGCGTGCTGGGAGGAGGTGGTGATCGCGGTGGGGATGATGGGCGTGCAGCTGGCGGGGGCGGCGTACATGGTGGTGCTGGCGCCGGCGCTGGAGCTCGGCCTCGACCCCCTCTTCCTCGTCACCTTCGGCAGCCTGGCCAACGCAGCTTTCACCCTCCCATTCTCCATCAAGCTGGAGAGGTAGGTACTCGATCGGCCGATTCATTAATATGCATGCATATATGCATATGTGCATGGTCGATCGATTCGATTCCTAGCAGGTACATTTGGCCTTCGGAATTGAGCGGCCGGTTGATTCTTCAGTTTGTACTGCTGGCGTTGGGAGGGTACGTAGTTGATTCTTCAGTTTGCATTAACAAAAGTAATTGCAGCATTCGTGCTTAATATGTCTCGATCTATTCTATCTGATCGATGCAGGGTTACGGGGTTTCAGGCGCTGATGCTGCAGGGCATGAAGAAGACGTCGCCGGCCATCGCGGCGGCAATGCCGAACCTGACCCCGGGCTTCATCTTCATCGTGGCGGCGTGCCTGCGGTTCGAGAGGGTGGATCTTGGCTGCTGCTACACCAGGGCCAAGATCGTGGGCACCATGGTGTGCCTCGGCGGAGCCATCACCATGAGCATCCTCCAGAGCTCAGGCCCAGAGCCGTCGCCGTCGGGGTGGGCGGTTGGGTGCTTCTGCCTGCTGGGCGCCGTCGTGGTGGTGTCCTGCACCACCGTCCTGCAGGCGGCGACCATGATCCATTTCCCGGCCCCCATCACCCTGTGCACCGTCACCTCCCTCCTCGGCGCGCTGCTCACCGCCATCTTCCAGGTGCTCACCCAGGGGGGCCCCACCGTCGGCACGCACCTCGTCGGCTTCCGCACCATCCTCGCGCTGGTGCTCGTCGGTGGCGTGGTCAGCTCGGCGTGCGTCGCGTTCCAGACGTGGGCGCTCAAGAAGAAAGGCCCCGTGGTCGTCTCCATGTTCTGCCCCACGCAGACGGTCGGCTCCGCCATCTTCTCGGCCATCTTCCTCGGGAGAGTCGTCAAGCCAGGAAGGTTTAATTCTAGTAACTGGATTATATGTCGATCAGATTGAATAATTAACCCATGGTATGCGAGCTACTGATCGTATCAATTGGATTCGATGATGAATGCAGCATCGTCGGGATGGTTCTCCTCTTCTCCGGCCTCTACGTGGTGCTGTGGGCAAAGAAGAAAGAAGCACAGCTAGCAGTACGGCCACCTGTCGATGCTTTCCTGGCAGACAAGGACGACGTAGAGAAGCAGCCCCTCTTGTTTCGACATTAATATATCCATGCATTGCAGTTAATTAGTAGCTTATATACATACATATATATGTATGTATGTATGTATGTATGTATAATTAATCGTAAGCTCTTGCTAATTAATTCTCCAGCTTGGCTTTCATCTGTACGGCTCACAGATTAATTAAAGGTGGCTACTCTGGGTTACCTATCAGTATCGACAAGAGGCTAGCAAGCTAGCGTACATATATGTCTGTGCGATCACTTTGACCGACCAGTTCGCTACTTGCAAACCTTCCGTGTTGTTTCACTCTGTCTAGCTACAGCAAATCAGCCAACAAAGGTAGAAGACAGACGTAACAACTATTTAAAAAACTTTCTGTATAAGTAGATTATAGTAGACAATGTACCGAGTTCAGCTATACTAGCCAAAATCACATGCGACTATTTCTCTCTATGTACTTTCTCACGGGAACCGTCAGAATTTAAAAACTAAAAGCCAAAACCACAGCCTAAAAGAACCCTCACCTATCTCGGCCTTTTTTTTATTCTATTTTAAAAAATAGCCTCAGCGGGAGACTAATTTCAGGTATAGCCTCTTTTCCTCAGTGTCAGCAGAATGATGTTGAGGATAATTTCAGGTATATCCTCTTTTCCTCAGTGTCAGCACGAATGATGTTAAGGATGAACATGTTAAGGACAAACCTGAGCGCTAGCCCTCCTAGCAACTAGCCTCATAGGCGCGGCGGCACGCCGCACCAGCCACCGTGTGTACCGAAGTAAAAGAGACGATAATCTGTGAGGAGCTTTTTAAAAAAAACGAGGGCATATGTGTATTTTCGAAAAAGCCGAAGGTCTTTTTCGTAAAAAAATCGAGGCCTATACGTAAATAAATGAGGACCCGTACGTAATTTAGTAAACCGCGGGGCGCTATCCTGCGAAGTATACAAAATTTCGGTAAAGTGGAGGGGTGTTTTCGCAAAAAAAAATTTAAAAAAACTGCCAGGGACTTTTTTGCGAGGAAAAAGGACCTTTACGTAATTTCCGGAAAATAGAGGGAAATGACCTCAGCTGACCGTACGAAAATCGGCCGGCCACGCGGCGGGCGCAGCGCGCGCGGCCGACGTGGCCGGCTCCCCGCTCGCGAACTCCCCAGCGAAAAAGGGGTTATTTCTGAAATTAGTTTTCAGTGGAGGCATTTTTGGAAATAGAAACAAAAAGGGGTTAAAATAGGCAAAAAAAATCGGTGGTCTTGTGGTAGAATAGTGCCCTGTCACGGTACAGACCCAGGTTTGACTCCGGCTGGTGCATGTTTTGCTCGCTTTCTTTTTGCATTACAATTATTAGTTTGTTCTTGAGTCATACCATTGAAAATGTTGCTGTTTTGCTAACTTCATATTTCTTCTATTACTACAATTATCTTTACTACTTAAAGAAAAAATTAATGGTGGTGGTTCACCACCAAATTTTTTGTACGAATAACCTATTTTTTATTCAAAATTACAGAAATATACCTACGGAAATTTTTTTTACAAAAATAAGCTCCAGTCGTCCAATGAGGGCGACTGGAGCTAATCGCCCAACCAGGGCCGACAGAATCTCTGTCGCCCTACCCTCGAGCGACTGAAACCAATCACCCCCCATTGGGCGACTTACAGTGCAATCGCCCCCCCCCCCCCCCCATTGGGCGACTGCACTCAGTCCCCCGTGAATTTTTTTAAGTTTTGTCAATTTTGTAGTTTTAAGCTAGGAAAAAAATCTGGTGGAGTTATAATAAAAGTTTATGTTCATTGTATGTTGTAGGTGCGTAAAAAATTTTGGGAATTTTTTTTAGGAACGATTGACCGTAGAACGATTGGTACATACAATAGTAAGTGATATTTTGATGTTACTGAGAATTCGTGTACGGAGAGAACCGGTATGTTAATATTGTTAAATGACTTTCTATGTGAATCATTGAATGCGAAAAGACGAGATAATAAGCTTATCTGAATAGAAATAAACTTCATAATACAGTTGGGAGTAACATGGCGCGTACTTTTTTATTACATGCATAACATATAGCATCATGTGCGACTAACCCACCCAATTGCTCATACGACCTACTGTGTGGATCGAGGCCACTTTCCCTTCCTTTCCCGCTCGGCGTTGAACTCCTCCGCGACCTCTTTTGCCTTAGCTGCCATTTCCCTCTTTCTCTCGCGCTCCCTCTCGCGAGCCTCCCGCTCCCTACACGTGCACACTTCGAGATGAGCTTTCGTCTCGCATTGTATACGCAGGGTTTGCTCGTTCTTGTGGCACTCCTCCTCCCACAACTCCGATGACCTTGCGACATTCCACTCCTCGAAGTCGAGGGTCCATTGGTCCGGAGGGTGGATCTCAAGATCGATCCATTTGTGGTAGGCACATAGCGGTTCCAGGGACTGTAAATACATGAGAGAGATTGTTAGTGCATGCTGTGAAGGAGAAAAGGTAGGGGAAAATGGTGCATGTGGTCCTTACCGGCTACCGATAGGTTGCAGTGTCTAGACGGCGGTCGGGGTAGTCACTGGAGTAGTTTGCGCAACCCCAGTAACGCATACCTAGGCTGATGCGGTGCTTAGACTTGAAGAACTTGCACGTGTCCCTACACCAACAAAGGGGGTGTCTCCCCCTCAGGTAGGAGTTGTGGCGAACGCTCGGTGGGAACGTTCGGGATGGGGTTGTTGCTACGCGGCCGCTCATTGCGGGGAGCTGACCTTGTAGCACGCTAGGCTTGTTCTGCCCGGGCCGCAATAGCCCTTATTTTCTCATCACGGGCGGCAGCTGACCGTGCTAGGTCACGGGTCTTCTCCCATTGCTTCCCCATCTTGTCCCATTGCTTCTTCTGGCTTTTGCCCATCTCGGTGCAGTGAAGGAAGCGTGGTGTAGTGTGGGGTTTGGAAGTGCAGCGTTCCCTGCGAAATGGAATGCACACCAATTTATAAAGTCCGTTCTTCTAGGCTATTGTTCATTATGTGTAGTTATCATTTACCGTGGAACATATGTTTTTCCACTAGAGTTTTGCCATCATAGGTCAAACGAGTTATCCATTAATGTAGTTAAAACATGCTTAAAAACTAGGAAAAAGTTCATATAACACCCCTAAATTTTGCTTAAAAGTCTGCCCAGTATCTGGAATTATGAAACTAGACATTTGACCTGTAAACTTTGCAATCCAATTCAAATAACACCTTGACTCAGTTTCGGATAATAGTATTGTCCGCATTATATGATGAGTGGTCAATTTTAACACATAGCATAGCACGTTGGTCAAATTTAAGTGAATGGCGAGTGGGGCCTACAGGGCCTTCTCTCCTGAATTGAAAGGGAGGGAATTATAGGGGGTGGTGGCCATGAAAGTACGATTGGGGACTCGGTAGGGGAGAAGTCCTTATAGGTCTCATATATCATTAATCTAACTTGGCCAATGTATCATCTTATGTGGTAAAACTGTCTACTTATTGCGCCACACGGGTAATACCATCATATGAAACTAAGTTCAGAGGGTCAAATATTTTGTTTTATAGTTCAAAATACTGGACGGACTTTTAAACAAAATTTAATATGTAATATGGACTTATCCGTAAAAACTACAAGAGATTCCATTGTGTCTCTCGCAGCCTTGTTATGTAAACTTGCTTCCCAATAATTGAGTCCTTTGCCACCCTTTTGACCCTTGTATATTTGTGCAGCAGCCTTTGTACCGAACACTGCGTTGGCTCCTTCTCTTGGTCTGACACCAAGTCCTGAGGCTGAAAAACAAGCAGAGAAATTGCGGATGCAGTCCCTGAGAAGGATTGAATCGATGTGGCAAAGTTCTTACTGGGTAGCCCCCAGCCATCAATTGCAGATCTCAGCCTTGTTTGCGAGATAATGAAATTAGAGGTACGTACATGTTTTGTCTAAATAATTTGCAGGCGTTTTTGTCATCAGTTGAAGTTTGTTGCCCTTGCAGGAGCACTGTGCCTGCATCTGCTATATCTTTTTGGAATCAATCAAAATATGGGTTTCAATCTTACGCGGAGTAGCAATGAGAAGAGCGCGCTCAAAATGAGATATGGTGGATATTTGTGAGTACTCGAAAATTGTAACTTAGCTTGCAGCACCTTGGGGATGATATATACACACGACAGAGAACCTCGAGCCACAAGCCCTCATTTCGAGCTCCTTATCAAAGTGAAGGTACGAATGCAAAGCAAGTATGCAGCAGCAGCAGCAGCGAGCCAGCGAAAGAGTTGAAAACAGCATCGAAACTGTGATTGATAAGAGCTAAAAGGAAAGGAGCGAGGGTTCTTCTCACAGCAGCACGCAAAGGAGAACAGCAATAAAGTAATGATACGAGGAAAGGATACTAAACGAAGGAATGATGTTTGAAGCATTTATTCGAGAAGAGTGATCACATCTGCATTTTCTGAGCTCTGTCTGACTATGATGATGCGCTACCTTCCTCTTGGTCTTGCCTTAACTCACAACTAGTGTATACATTGATTTCATTACAATGCAAAGCAAACGGGCTTATTCCATGGAACCTGCTGTGCTAGTTCCAGTTCCAGTATTCTTTACAACACCCCCCCAAAAACAAAAAGTAGCAGCACTGCTGCTGCAAAATTTATTCCAAGGTATTACTAGGATTCTTCTTTCTCCAGCTTGACAGCAACTATTACTCCACTATAAGATTGTTCAAACACAGAGCAGGTGGGGGTGGGGGAGGTGCAAGCAGCTAGTCTGTCTTGAATCTGTGCGCAAACTTCTCCAAGCCCTCTTTGCAGTCTTCCACTAGCCTCTTCGACTTATCCCCAATGGTCAAACCAAATGCCCAGACATTACCCTGCGCTTCTGATGACAGCTTCTTTGCCTTTGAGGCTGCATCAGTTCCAAAATCTGTACATCGTTGCCTTGCTTCCGCTGCTTGCTGCTTTAGGCTTGAGATGAAAGACCTCACATGTTGCATTACTCTCTCCAGGGAACGACAAGATCGGACTTTCATCTCAGCTGACATGGACTTCAGCTTCTCCAGCAAAGACTCCGCCCGGTTGATTGCCTCGTCAACTGGGTGTCCTTTGCCAGCATTAGCCCATGTCATTCCCGCCGATGCATCATCTTCAAGCCCTCCTTCAACGACAACTTTGATTCCTTGCCGCTCCCATTGGTTCCGGGCCTCCTCAAGGGCCCGTGCATGCTCCCTGGCCTTTTTTGCTTCCTCCTCTGCCCAAGCCCTGGTTGAAGATGTGTGAATTGATAGGTGGTGACAGTCATGCTATCAGATAAGCGCTCTGAGAGGAGCCTATTAGCTAAGTCATACAGCCAGCATGAATGCAGATCATGGTTCAGGTAGCAGTCCTCAAGTTAAAAGGGTTATATTGACTGACGTAGTGACTTAAACAGTGCACTAACTAGTTTTTGCATTACCTAAAACTTAGCTTGAAGTTTTGGGAGTTCAAGAACAGAAATGTCTATGGATATTGCAATTGCCAGTGAAATTACTATTTTCAGTGCACATAAGCAGTAAAGCGTTGTGCAGAATACATGAATAGCTAGGACCCCAGGAGGACCATCGTACTTCTACACTCTCCAACATTATCACTACCATTGCAAGTTCCCAAAAGAAAGTAACAAGAAAAAGGGCATCTCCTCAAAAGAACTAACATGTGTAAATATAATATGTGATTAAAGATGGGTTCAGGGTATTGCCAAACAAATTTAATACAGAGGAAAATATAATATGTGTTAAAGATGGGTTCTGGGTATTGCCAAACAAATTTAATGCAGAGGAAAATATAATATGTGATTAAAGATGGGTTCTGGGTATTGCCAAACAAATTTAATGCAGAGGAAATCTCAGGTATCATGAATTCTTACCTGGCCATAGACAAAGCCTTCCTCTCAACTTCAAGCTCATATTGAAGCTGCACAACGGCCTGGTTTTCATTCTCTATTTCCTTTTGGAGATTCTCAATCCTATTCTTCTCGAAGGAGATCTCAACCTTCTTGCTCAGCATGCTCTGCAGCTGTTCCTCTACGTCACACCTCAACTTTGAGAGAACTTCCATTTCAGACTCAACAGCAGCTCTGCCCCTAATCAGAGCATTCTTTTCTTCCTCTCTTTCTGCTCTCAGCTTATCCAATTCCACCCTAGCTTCTTCAGCCAGTTGTTCAAGGGTCTCTATTTTTTCTCTTTCCTTTGTAAGTTCCCTTTCAAAACTTGCATTAAGATCTTTCTCAACCTGGGCAACTAATGCACCATGTGCATTTACAGCTGCTTCAGCTATTTTCTCTGCTTCAATACGAGCAAGCTCCTCCATAACCACCTCAGCAGAATCACCAGTTGAAAGTGCTAGGGCAGCTTGTCCTTTAGTCACAGGTTTGTCTGGCTGGAAAAGTCTTGTAAAACCTTTAAGAAAAGAGTTTTAGTAATCATCCCAGAAGCAAGCAGGAGGGAAAATTGTAGAAAAGCCTACCAAATGAAAGAGCTGTAATGCTCTGGTCTCCAGCACCCAAGTCAGCCGCCAAAGCAGGCCAGGCAGCTGCATTTATTCTATCAATGTCTATATAGCCAGATGCTTTGTACAAAGACTGGTCACAGAGTACAAATATCAGTATAACCAGCTGGTTTCAAGACCAAATTATGGATGACAATTAATAAGAATGTTTTTATTTCTCACATTTTTGTCAACTTCAGGTAAGTGCCTTTTATCCAAAGCCATTTTCCAACTCACCAGGTCTTGACGTGACAGGGGACTGCAATGAGGACAACTGATTAGGAGTATGGACACGTGCGCACGTGCTCGTGCGTGCACACACACACACAGAGACAGAGAGAGAGACAGAGAGTGTGAGAGAGTAAAATTGATGCAATGGAAGAGACCACACCTCTCCGGGAAAAACAAGTTATCGTTGTTCTGAACATCCTTAGGGATGTTCATATCGGATCTCGAAAGCTTGCTAGAAATTAACCCAGCTTCTGCCAAGCCTAAGGGCATATTGAAATAAATAAGAATAACGTAGCATTAATTCAGTACTGATGATTTACTCATGCTTACATAAACATAATAAACTTTGGTAAAGATGTAGTTTTGTCCTGAGCACTATATCTCACCTTGTATAAACGGAAAATCAGGATCTTCAGGTGTGACATCATCAAACGCAAGTTCAGTCACATTCTCAATATACATTGCTGGATACACTTTTGAGAAAGTGTTCCTGCAGTTGGAAACCAGAATAACAAACTAGTTAATGGAAGCAATTGCTTAAGAGAGCCAAATTAAAACTACAGGGTAAAAATATGAAGCTCTGTTGTTAGCCTGGTTTATTTTTCTTGTATTTTATAACATGCACTATGCACGAAAAATCAAGAAAAGACAAGCCACAACAGCTAAATAGCAATAAGAAATAAGCCACGATGACACAGCATAACTCAAATAAATACACAAGAGTGGGAATCATTCTTTTAAAAAAAATCACAGATGGGACTTGCTCTTATGGAACAGAACAGAAATGGAGCTATACTGCATGTGTCCAGCTGCTAGTCTGCTACTTGGAAGGTGAACATACAGCAAGGAAAAATATGCACCTGGAAAGACAATTGCTTGCAACTACCAACCATCGAGCATATTCACGTCGAGTACATAAGTCACCAGCTCGAGCACCGGGTTCAATCACCTTCAAAGAGAATAAAACTTGAACAAAAGAATTCCATATAATTCAGCAAGTTGTCTGTGTAACAACCAGCTCCATACTACAGTTTTACGGCATGCAAATAAGATGGGATTCTCTAAAGAGAAGGTCTAGCAATTTGTGCAAGAGCAGCAAGGCATGATGCAACATATAATACGGTAATTACTTATCTACAGAGAAAATTGAAGTCAGTGTAAGACCCTAAACCTTGAGGAAGCAAATAATATAGGTTCAGGACAAAATGGAGCTTTTCTGTTTCTATAAAACGTTCTAGAATTATCAACATATTAAAGGAATAACTCAATGATGAAAACTGGTCTAACAAGAATCCTTATCCATTCAAAAGACAATGATTGCATGAAAAATACCTTTAGAACTTGCAGCGCAGCTAATGCATTTCCCTGGGTAGGGTCAACTGCTGCTGGAACCACAATCTGCCCAGCAGGCACCTGTAAAGCTGCAGAGAGCAGAGAGGGAGCAGGAATTCCAGCAGAAGAGAAAGATTTGTCAGGTGCTGTAGACTTGAACAAATCAATTTGGTTTTCTAATTCAATATCTCCTTCGTTTTGATCTGATGCCAAAGTTTCCTCCTCCTTTCCTAGCATACCATCCTCTGTGGGTAAATTATTTGAGCCAAATGGAAGCATCTGATCAGCGCTTCCATATTCTATATAATCAGGCAATCCAGATGGAGAAATTTCATCTTGGTTACAAAGTTCAGGATTCTGCTTGGTATCTTTGTCCTTTGGATGAGATGCAGCCTCAACTGCAGGGTCTGAGATTTCCTGCACAGACAAAACATCACGTGAATCTATCACCGTTATATCTGATGTTGAAGTTTCATCCATCTGTTGATTTTCTGGCAAACTCACTTCAGAGTCCAATGTCTGTTCTAGATAAGGAGTTCCCTCAGAGGGGCCTGCACCACTAAGTTTGTGAGATGAGCCATAAGCAGCAACGACGGATTCAACAGAGTTGGACATAGGACTTTCAGTGCCATCTGAAGTGATGAGATTGTCAGGTTGACTTGCGCCATCACTAGCAATGTATTTATCATGAGGAACTAGCTCGTTGCGCTGCAATGGATGCTCCATCTCCTGCTCCTGTTCAGCTTGTCCCCCCGATATCTCGTTTGTGTCTAGAGGCAATGGGCATTTGTTCCTACCCGCTTCATTGTCGATGCTACTGTCACCCTTGCTATCACTTGGTAACAAAACTTGAGCATGTTTGACAGCATCCTCTTTACAAGTATTATCACTAGAGTAAGCTGCCACCTCGCTCTGCGTAGACAAGGTCTCCATTTGTGCCCTTGTTCCTGCGCAGAAATGAATCCACAATATTGACAAACTGAGGCCTGAGTGTTTTTATTTAAGATGATTTTGATGAGCATCATGGGTATGCCTATTTGTTCCTCGGAAAATGGAGCGCAGTATGCGTATGCTAGTTTCATCTGTACGCTAAACCAACCAGATACAGCTACTGTAAGATGGAAAGACATACCGTTTGCAGTGTTGCTTCTCATAGACATTGCTGCAAAGGTGGCACCAGCAACAAAGAAGACTCCAGCAAGGCCAGCTCCCAGAAGCCCTGAGAGTGAGCTACCAACCGAGTGAATTAAGTTGTTGCGTGAGGGTTGGAAGCTGAAGTAGATATTAACAAGTAGTCTCGAACTAATTAACAAGGGTTGTACTAAAAAGACGAGAGGGAACATATTTGTACTAGCGTGACGTGCTGTAAGATGGTGAATTTCCTTGCCCATTCTAATTCCTCGATGCTGTTTCTTGAAATAAAGACAAAAAGAAGAAAGGGGGAAAGAAAGGTCGATCACCTCCAAATGTCCCTGGAGCTGCAGCCTTGCCGTCGTCGTCGTCCCCGTCCGACCAGCCGGCGAAGGAGTCCAGCGAGGGGGAGGGCTGGGCTCGGATGCGGAGGAGGGGGCGGGGGCGGAGACGCGCCGGCGACAGGAGGGCGGGGCGGCGGACGAGGTGGAGCTGGAGGCAGCAGGCCGGGGAGGCGGCGAGGCTGGTGGGCGTCATGTGCGCCTCTGCCAAGAAACCACCAAATAATTGGATGGGGTTGGGTTCGAATGAGTCGATTCGAGATTTCTTGAGTTGGTGAGGAGGAAGACGAGAGGAGAGGAGACACAAGATAGTGGCCCAAAGATGTAAAAAGACAATGATTGGCAACTGGTATATATTTGTTTTTTTATTAATTATCTATTTATCTATACGGAAAAACTATTGCGTGACTTGTAATTGATCATCTATTTATATATACGGAAAAGCTATTGCGTGACTAGACATAGGATTGTCTTGTCACGCATCTAGGTAGACAGCCGTCCGATTGTCTCAGCGTGTTGCAATCTGCGATCAACTGTGATTTTTGGCGACGTGGGCAGGTGGGAAGACATCGTCTCGCGTGTGGTAACGCCTTAGCGCTGATGACAGATGGGTCATAAAAAAAAGTTGAGCCGACCATATAGATATTGACTGGAGGCCAGTTTTGTTTGCTGCGTTTAATTTTTTAGGGACTAGGTTTTGTTCTTTAGCATTTGAAGGAGCATCATCCGTGCAAAACTTATGTACTTAGTCCAAAAGTAGTATTCACGTGGTTATTTAATGGACCAGAGAGCTAGAGGTGATTACTTGAACTTTTTTTACCTATTTTACACAGTTTAGTGAAACGATGTTAAACAGTAAAATTTTGTACTTTTTTTAAATTTTGCATATGGTAACTTTGGGTGTGGCAATATTTTTTTAACTTTTGAATTTCCCAAAAACCGGTGGTAATTTTAGACCTTAGGCTGGTGATTTGTCAAAAAAGTATACATGATAATTTGCGGTGCAACAAATGGTGATTTTGTTTAACTTTCTTTTAAATAAAAAACTAATGACAATTTTGAACTTAGGATGGTAGTTTATTAAAACTATAGATGATTTCATTTTTTTGCTTCTTAAAAACAATCTGTCACAACTCAACAGTGGAGAAGCAGTTTTCAGGTTGATAATTTGTTAAAAAATGTATATGGTAACTTAGGATGTAACTGATTGTAATTTTTAAAATTTCTTTTAAATTAGAAAGCAATGATAGTTTTTGAACTTAAGATGGTAACTCGCTAAAACTGCAGCTGATAACTTAGGATCAGATCGTTGGTAAGTTTTAAAGGTTCGGGTTTATTTTAGGTTAAAAGTGATGACACCACAAAATGATGGTAAATTTAGAAATTTGGGTCAAAATTTATTAAAAATATATATGATAACTTAGACCATAACTGATGGTAACTTTAGTGTAACTGATGGTAAATTTTAAAATATTTCAAACTTATATAGATAATTATAATTTTGAACTTAGAGTGTTAATTCTTAAAACTATAATGATGACTTTGGGTTCGAATGATGGTAATTCCTAAACTTTTATCAAATTAGTAAATCAATGGTAATTTTAAACCTATATTAGTGATTTGTAAAACTATCGATGATAACTTAAGGTCTAACAGGTGGTAATTTATGTTAATTTTGTTTAGTAATTTTTAAAATTCATATGATAACTTTTTATTTTTTTAGTTATATTTTTGAATTTCTTGAGTTAGATGATACAATACAATGGTAAATGTCATGAATAGAAAACCAACTATTTCTAAGATTATTCTATAAAAGAAAAAATTAAGTGCTCTATAAGACTAAAGAGCATCTAGGTGCTCTAAAGCTAATTTTTTTTGTAAATAATCCATATTTTATTAGAAATAACAGAAATATACCCGTGCTAATATTTTTTTTACATAAATGGCTTCTAGTCGCTGAATCGTTGGGCGACTGGAACCTATCGCCTAATGGACGCGCGACTCGCAAGCAATCCGTGGGCCATTGGGCTACATAATTGCAGTCGCTGAACCATCAGGCGACTTCTTCTAGTCGTCCAACCGAGCCCCTGAAGCATCGACGCCGCGCGGTGAATAGAAACCAGAGGGGAAAGAAAGAAGAGAAGAGGAGAGGAACGAAAAGGGAGAGGAGAGGAGAGGGAGAGGGAGGAAGAGAGGACAGAAGAGGAGAGGAAGAAGGAGAAGTTTCGTTATTTCTGTTAGGTAAATTTTGATTCCTTTGCATTTCTTAGGCACCTGCTTCGGAAGGATTCCCTTTTCCAAGCTCCTCCCATCTAGTACTGTCTAGTAGTGTTCCCACCAAGCAAACACCTCTCATTTCGGTATAACAGATATTACCATTTCTAATCCCCTGTTCTCTTCCATTATGTACTCCACAAGCCCAGCATTTGCACAATACTGAGTATGGAGTTTTGGTTGTATATTGAGATTAAGATTAGAATTGGATTCTTAACAAAGCCTTGTCTGTCGTTCGTTCAAATATATTAAAAAACAAGCCATGTCACCTTCACACTGAGGCAAGTGTTAAAGATACCCGTAGCCCAAAAATATGAACTGAAGAAAAATTAAGCTTAACACCCATAAACTATCATACTGGTAAGTAAAAGCATCATTCTGACCTTGTAATGAAAAATTAATTATTATATTTCTAAACTAACAAGCTTTCAAGCGTTTGTTTGTGTTTTGGGTCTTGAATGTAACATATGGCATGCCCCCCGGGGGGGTTAGGTCATCCTTCTAGGCACTATATGAAGGTTAATACGTTTGATTCCCAAGTAGTCACTCCACTTGCATTGTCCGTGAAAAGGAATTTCTTCTTGTGCTAATGCTATTCCAGATGGATCTGTGTAGACTTTTTCATGCTGCGCTTCAGCTCATCTGTTCTACATTTTTACTGTGTTCTTCACAAAGACAACATGCGCTTATTTTGTAAATACCTTTCTCTCTCTCTCTCTCTCTCTCTCTCTCTCTCTCTCTCTCTACCTCGACTCGTGAAACATTTTTGCACTCGTTTTCCAGGAAGAAGTGGGCTCTTCATTGAATAAATGAAGCATGAAAAGGCAAACACCTGCTTGAGTTAAATGGATCCGTTGTCAGCCTAATTAACTAATCTAGCAGTACTATCTCGCCTTTAAGGTTATACGATGTAGGTGCTTCTCACATCTACAAGAAGCGAAATGTTAGCATCACCACATGTCATCACTTAGAACTCGCAAAAATGCCAAGTTAAGAAACATTTTAACCCCATGAAGCATTTAATGTCGTTTTCTCAAAGCATTGCTAATACCTACTTCATGTAGAACAGTTGCTGTGTTGGTAGTTTAAGCAAATCCAAGTCACTTCCGGATTCTAATCTCAGAGCACCTCTAAGAAGAAAGGCGCAATCTTCATCCATTAGAAATAGAAGGCGGTGGCCATCAACTCCAGAAGCAATGTAGAACAATGTTAGTACATCAATCTCCCTTGAGGGAAGCATCTCATCGATTCCAAGTACAACCATTGGGGATTCTAAGATGTCAGATGGAAACGGGAAAGATTCTTCATTCGTCAACCACGGTCTGGTTTCATTTTAATTTTCTGAGTTGCATTAGCATTGTTCAGTTCAATACTTGGTCCTAAAGTTATATGATTACCCTGTACATTATATCCATAATGATAATTGAGTTGAGAAAGAAACATAAAAGTTCTGTTTAATTTAAGCTACTCCAGTCTTCAAGATATCTAGGATTCAAGCACATTCTGCAACAGGGTAGGCGAAGCAATGTGTATCTGATAAAATTTTCTTTACAGTCTTCCTTGACATGGAATGGAGGGTAATACTGGAGAAGCTAATGCAGCTGGTAGTTAATTCATTTATTGGTAGTAAGAGATATATCTGTGTCTGAACTTAGTGTGTAGTGTTTAGATAGTAGCCTAGTACAATATTTTTTCTGTTGGATTAATTGGGATTGGCCCATTTTAATTTAGCAATTAATCAAATGGAATTCCTAGGCCCACAACTAATGCTAGGTGGAAAATTGTTTAGTCCCATATGGAGAATTCAATGGGAGTTATACCACTTTAAAAGGTGGAACGAGGTAACCCCCTTGTGAAATTGAAGAGAGCCAACACGCGCGCGCGCGCTCGCTCGCTCGCCTCGCCACGCCACGCCACGCCACGCCGTGCCGTGCCGTGCCGTGCCGTGCCGTGCGTACGTACGTACGTACGTACGCGCGCAGGCGTGTCGGGTGCGGGCGCGTTTTTCTTTATCTATTCGAAAATCGAAACGCACTGACTCGCTGGCAGTAACGGTGCAGTTACTAGTGGATTATGGCTGCGGTTACTTTCGAGTAATGGGTGCGCTGACTCGCTGATTATGGCTGCGGTTACTTTCGAGTAATGGGTGCGCAGTTACTAGTGACTAATGGCGGCAGTTTCTGGTCTCTTCATTGCACAAGTTTCTGGGCGAGTAGGCCTCCAGAACTCCGTCCGTTTGTGTACCTGCACGGGTAGGCGGGCGATCAAGTTTTTGGGGAGCGCATCGGCGCGACTACTCAATCTGCGACGTCTACTTCCTGGTGGTGAACTGTTCGCGGGACTGCACTGCGAACATCTTCCTGCATCAAGCTTCGTCCTGCATCACGATTTGATCGACTACATCGAATAGGCCATCATGTCGACTGATGGTAACGGCGCCTCCGGTGTCACCGACACTGGCCCCGCCCGAGGGTATAATCTTAACACATCTTTGATGTATTTGTTTCTGTGCGCTATGAATATGTTAATAGGTGTTGCTGTTAGCTTATTCGTTAGCGAATATGAATACATCATCGTTGATAGATCACTCATGCATGTTTATGTCATCTTTTATATGCTGAATTTCTGGATTAAAATATGCCGAAAATTGACTAGATTTCCAACAATCCAAAAACTTGATAGGTCTTTTTCGGTAGTTGGCTTTGCTGCGTCACTTAAACCGCACCCTCCGTTTGATGGTTCCAATTTTAAGAGATGGCGTGCACGTGCGATCCTATGGTTTACTGCCATGGAATGTTTTCATGTTGTACAAGGCAAGCCCGCTGAGCCTCTATCTGCTGAGGACGAACGTAAGTTCAGTATAGCGGATAACTTGTTTCGAGGTGCACTTGTCAACATACTGGCAGATAACATTGTGGATGTGTACATGCATTTGCCTACGGGCAAAGAGATGTGGAATGCACTTGAGGCCAAGTTCGGAGTTTCCGATGCTGGCAGTGAGCTGTATGTCATGGAGCAGTTCTATGACTACAAGATGGTCGATGACCGTTCTGTAGTAGAACAAGCTCATGAGATTCAGGCGCTGGCAAAGGAGCTTGAGAACAATAAGTGCGAGTTACCGGACAAGTTTGTGGCTGGCGGTATTATCGCCAAGTTACCACCTTCTTGGTCGGATTTTGCTACTTCTCTAAAACACAAGAGGCAGGAGTTCAGTGTTACTGATCTCATTGGCACTCTTGGTGTTGAAGAGAAGGCGAGGGCGAAAGATACTCGTGGCAAGAAAGTTGCTGCTGAGGGAGGTTCTAGTGCCAATTTGGTGCAGAAGAAGAACCCTCAGGCTTCCCACAATAAGAAGAAAAATAAGCCTTTTGTCAAGCCCAAGGCTACTACTGAGTTTAAGAAGAAAGGCAAAGGAAAGGGCGGCTGCTTTGTGTGCGGTGATTCTGGCCATTGGGCTAAGGATTGTCCAGACCGCAAGGATAAGCAGAAGAAGTCTGCCAACATGGTTATTAGTGATGCTGGAGGAACATCGGGGTACGGTAATTATTTACCTACAGTTCTTTCTGTTTGTCAATCACCTGAGTGGTGGGTTGACACTGTTGCTAATATTCATGTGTGTGCTGATATTTCCTTGTTTTCATCTTATCAGGTCTGTCGAGGTTCCTCCTTGTTGATGGGAAACGGATCGCATGCAGCTGTTCATGGTGTTGGTACGGTCGATCTGAAGTTTACTTCGGGAAAGACCGTGCAGCTGAAGAACGTGCAGCATGTCCCCTCCATAAAGAAAAATCTCGTCAGCGGATCTCTACTGTGTAGAGATGGTTTTAGGCTTGCATTTGAGTCCAATAAATGTGTCGTGTCTAAGTATGGAACATTTGTTGGTAAAAGCTATGAGAGCGGAGGCTTGTTCCGCTTTTCTTTGATGGATTCCTATAATAAAATTGTGAACCATGTGTGTAACGATGATGATGAATCTAATGTTTGGCATTCACGACTTTGTCATGTTAATTTTGGGTGTATGACGCGCTTAGCTAATATGAGTTTAATTCCGAAATTCACTTTGGTCAAAGGTTCTAAGTGCCATGCGTGTGTTCAATCGAAACAACCTCGCAAGCCTCACAAGGCAGCAAAAGAGGCGAGGAATTTGGCACCGTTAGAACTCATTCATTCTGATTTATGCGAAATGAATGGCGTGTTGACTAAAGGTGGAAAGAAATATTTCATGACGTTTATAGATGATTGCACTAGATTTTGCTACGTGTACTTATTAAAAACAAAAGATGAAGCGTTGGATTATTTTAAGATCTATAAAGCTGAGGTAGAAAACCAACTTGAAAGGAAAATCAAGCGGGTAAGGTCTGATCGTGGGGGAGAGTATTTTTCAAATGAGTTTACTTTATTCTGCGAGGAACATGGAATTATTCATGAGAGGACGCCTCCCTATTCTCCCGAGTCAAACGGGGTTGCCGAAAGAAAGAATCGCACTCTAACTGATTTGGTTAACGCCATGTTAGACACTGCGGGACTTTCTAAGGAATGGTGGGGTGAGGCTATATTGACCGCGTGTCATGTCCTGAATAGAGTTCCTACAAAGAATAAAGAAGTAACACCATTCGAGGAATGGGAAAAGAAGAAGTTGACTCTCTCATACTTGCGCACCTGGGGATGTTTGGCCAAAGTTAACGTGCCAATTGTCAAGAAGCGCAAACTTGGACCAAAAACCGTAGATTGTGTATTTCTTGGTTATGCTATGCACAGCGTGGGTTATAGGTTCTTAATTATAAAAACTGGAGTACCTGACATGCGTGTTGGTACAATCATAGAGTCCAGAGACGCTACATTTTTTGAGAATGAATTTCCTATGAAATGTGATGTACCTAGCTCATCTAGTCAAGAACCTATAATTTCCCTTGATTCTTTTGTGCCGATAGAACATGTTGAGGAAACGCCTATGGAAAATCCTAAGGAGGATAACGATGAAGTTACTCGAAAGAGTAAGAGACAGAGGATTGCAAAATCTTTTGGTGATGATTTCATTGTATACCTCGTGGATGACACTCCTAGAACCATTGAAGAGGCATATTCTTCTCCTGACGCTGACTATTGGAAGGAAGCAGTACGGAGTGAGATGGATTCTATTATGTCTAATGGAACTTGGGAGGTCGTTGACCGTCCTTATGGGTGTAAACCTGTAGGATGTAAATGGGTTTTCAAGAAAAAGCTTAGGCCTGATGGTACAATTGAAAAGTACAAGGCAAGGCTTGTGGCCAAGGGTTATACCCAGAAAGAAGGCGAGGATTTCTTTGATACTTATTCACCTGTTGCCCGATTGACCACAATTCGAGTACTACTTGCCCTGGCTGCCTCTCATGGTCTGCTCGTTCATCAAATGGACGTTAAGACAGCTTTCCTAAATGGAGAGTTGGAGGAGGAGATTTATATGGATCAGCCAGACGGGTTTGTGGTAGAAGGTCAAGAAGGAAAGGTGTGCAAGTTGTTGAAGTCTTTGTATGGCTTAAAGCAAGCACCTAAGCAATGGCATGAGAAGTTCGACAGAACTTTGACATCTGCTGGCTTTGTTGTGAATGAAGCCGACAGATGTGTGTACTATCGCAATGGTGGGGGAGAAGGAGTGATCTTGTGCTTGTATGTTGATGACATACTGATTTTTGGGACCAACCTCAATGTGATTGAGGAGGTCAAGGACTTTCTGTCCAAGAGTTTTGAGATGAAAGATTTGGGAGTGGCTGATGTGATTCTTAACATTAAGCTACTGAGAGGAGGTGATAGTGGGATTACACTTGTGCAATCTCACTATGTAGAGAAGGTCTTGAGTCGCTTTGGTTATAGTGACTGCAAGCCTGCTCCTACTCCTTATGATCCTAGTGTGTTATTGAGGAAAAATCGAAGAATAACAAGGGATCAATTGAGATACTCCCAGATTATTGGCTCATTGATGTATTTAGCTAGTGCTACGAGGCCTGACATCTCGTTTGCTGTGAGCAAGCTAAGCCGGTTTGTTTCAAATCCGGGAGATGATCATTGGCGTGCTCTTGAGAGAGTAATGCGCTATCTAAAGGCAACCGTGAGCTATGGAATTCACTATGCTGGGTACCCAAAGGTACTGGAGGGCTACAGTGATTCAAACTGGATCTCTGATGCTGATGAGATAAAAGCCACGAGTGGATATGTGTTCACACTTGGAGGTGGTGCTGTTTCCTGGAAGTCTTGCAAGCAGACCATCTTAACGAGGTCAACAATGGAAGCAGAACTCACAGCATTAGATACCGCTACTGTTGAGGCTGAGTGGCTTCGTGAACTCCTTATGGATTTGCCGGTGGTTGAAAAACCGATACCAGCTATCCTGATGAACTGTGATAATCAGACTGTAATTATCAAAGTGAACAGTTCTAAGGACAACATGAAGTCATCTAGGCATGTTAAGAGGCGGTTGAAGTCTGTCAGAAAGCTGAAAAACTCCGGAGTGATAGCGCTGGACTATGTCCAGACAGCTAATAATCTGGCCGACCAATTTACAAAGGGTTTATCACGTAATGTGATAGATAGTGCATCGAGTGAGATGGGCCTGAGACCCACATGAGTCATACCACAGTGGTAACCTGTTCTACGTGATCGGAGATCCCGTGAAGTAGGATGGTGAAATAAGCTGTTGATTGACTAGGAGGAGAGATCTTTACAGGGCTCATTTCTTCAATGATGCACTTCTCTCCTATTCTGTATGGCAGGTTGGTTTTTACCTTAATGTGATCCGAGTGGCTTATTTAGAGCAGAGATGTCGGCCTACAGGACATCTTAGAAGGAACACACCTATATGAGTTCGACTGCTGGTCACAGTCTATGAGATTTGGGTGATCTCTAGATACTCATGAATAGGCATGGAGTATGACTTATACGCTCCAACCAGAGGGGATGCTTTAGGCAGCCTAGTACTAGTAAAGGAATTGGGTAAAGCTTGTTCGCACAAAACTGTCAATTTAAGGCATAGTCCATTGTTCAGTTGTGGATGAGTGTAACTCCTTTCCTAGGTGGATGTTCAACTTAACAGTCTCCATCGAAACACTGGTATATCAAACATCAGCAGAACTGAGAGCATTTCTCGTGTGCCTTGAAATTTGGTGGGGATTGTTGGATTAATTGGGATTGGCCCATTTTAATTTAGCAATTAATCAAATGGAATTCCTAGGCCCACAACTAATGCTAGGTGGAAAATTGTTTAGTCCCATATGGAGAATTCAATGGGAGTTATACCACTTTAAAAGATGGAACGAGGTAACCCCCTTGTGAAATTGAAGAGAGCCAACACGCGCGCGCGCGCTCGCTCGCTCGCCTCGCCTCGCCACGCCGAGCCGAGCCGAGCCGTGCCGTGCGGTGCGGTGCGGTGCGGTGCGGTGCGGTGCGGTGCGTGCGTGCGGTGCGTGTGCGTGCGTACGTACGTACGTACGTACGTACGCGCGCAGACGTGTCGGGTGCGGACGCGTTTTTCTTTATCTATTCGAAAATCGAAACGCACTGACTCGCTGGCAGTAACGGTGCAGTTACTAGTGGATTATGGCTGCGGTTACTTTCGAGTAATGGGTGCGCAGTTACTAGTGACTAATGGCGGCAGTTTCTGGTCTCTTCATTTTTGCTGTTACAAGAGAACAGCATAAGAAGGCTCTCCTCTCCATACGAAACAACAGTTCTCTCTCCCTCTGTTTTGTTGCTGCTCTCTGCAATCTCCGGTCCGGAACCTTGCGCGCACAAGTTTCTGGGCGAGTAGGCCTCCAGAACTCCGTCCGTTTGTGTACCTGCACGGGTAGGCGGGCGATCAAGTTTTTGGGGAGCGCATCGGCGCGACTACTCAATCTGCGACGTCTACTTCCTGGTGGTGAACTGTTCGCGGGACTGCACTGCGAACATCTTCCTGCATCAAGCTTCGTCCTGCATCACGATTTGATCGACTACATCGAATAGGCCATCATGTCGACTGATGGTAACGGCGCCTCCGGTGTCACCGACACTGGCCCCGCCCGAGGGTATAATCTTAACACATCTTTGATGTATTTGTTTCTGTGCGCTATGAATATGTTAATAGGTGTTGCTGTTAGCTTGTTCGTTAGCGAATATGAATACATCATCGTTGATAGATCACTCATGCATGTTTATGTCATGTTTTATATGCTGAATTTCTGGATTAAAATATGCCGAAAATTGACTAGATTTCCAACATTTTCTTCCTCGTTTGATGAATCAAGCTAAGAATAGCATTTTAGATGGCTCTTTATGATTAATCATGAATTCTTACTGCAGCTACTATAGCATTGGCTGAGATGCGAGGGCAATTGGTTGGAGATGGGTCAAAAGTTTCCCGTAAGGAGTCGATAGTAAGGTTCTGAATACCCTTCCATTTGCATTGCCAGCATTTCTTTTTGTAAGCCAATTCAGAAAAATAGTTCCTTGCAACTAGCTGAGGAGGCATATGTCTGTTTTTGCGTGGCAGTTGGTGCACAACATACGGCCGGTGATCTACTGTCTGTAAGACATCTTCAGCTAATGCTTCCCCCCACAGTGCTTTTGCAGTAATTTTGATTAGCAAGTAGATTCTGGTTTCGGAATCTAAACAGGAGATGGTTGATTTCTTGGTTGACACCAGAGACTGCTCCTGTTGTACTCTTTTTCTTATTGTTATTATTATGGAAGAAGTTGAGTTATTTGTCGCATTGAAAAGGGGGAAAACTGAAAAGGTACGACTAGCAAACTGAAAGCTGTGGCGTTGCACATCATCCCGCAAATGGAAGGATTTGAAAGGTTTTCTTCTAACTGCAAAAGTTTGTGTCACAAAACAGGGAAACTTTAGTTCCATTTTGAAGAGCTGTACCGTTTGTCAGTCACATGGTTCTCATAGTTGACGCATTGCGTACCTTGGCTTGGATGCGGCGCAAAGCTTAAACACGAAGTAAAAATCACTAATTAAACAGCATTCTGTGCAACGTCGGCAAAATTTAGGACAAGGATGCACCTTGTTCATGTGCACGAACCCGAAATCCAAACAGGTCTGAAAATTTTGAGACCGATCGATTTGTTTGCAGTAAGGATGAGCAGATTATGGAATTTCAGACGGTTCCCATGAGGCGATACAAATCAGTCTCGACAAGCCCGAGAGGAAGAGAATGCTCCAAGCCAACATGAACGTGCAATCTCCTCCATCCATCTGAAACTATTAATCATGAAATTTCAAGCCTGATCATGTGGCGTTCCTAACTGTCCTCTTTTCCATGGAGCTCCGGTTTTGTCGCTCTTGCCTTTGCCGCGTAGCTGCTAGTATTTCTCCTCTCGTTTTCCTGCTCTTCCTCCTCTCGTTTTCGTTTCCTTTTCGCCTCCTCAACGCAAGAAGCTAGAATCGATGGCAAAACTGGATGAAGAGAAACGCATGTTTGGATTTGGATCAAACAACATGCAGCACATTTAAGTTGCATCCTGTAAGGGCCGGGAACTCCATCCATCCATCCATCCAGGTAACTGACTATGGATTTGTTGTTCCTTCATCCGCTCTTGTTTGCGTTTCATTCAATACAAATCAACACCCGTACGTGTTTGGTTCTCAACAAATCTGCAAATATACTGTGTGCATGCAAATCAATCAACCGACATTCGATTGTTGATGCATGTATGTATCCCTTCATTCTAAGGTTGTTGGAGATCGACTATGGATTAGATTGGATAGTTGACAACATATGCAAGTATTGCCGTGCTATTGACGATATGATGCAGCAGAGCTGGATTGGCGGGAATGAAGCGCACTGAAGAATTCTTGCGGCACCATCCTTTGCTCCTCTGCTTTCTCTTCTTCCTTGCCCTACTCTGCACCTTCTCCTTCCGCTTCTTGGCATTCCTCGTGGCGTCGTCTCCTGTCCTGCTCCTCACCGCCTTCCTCCTCGGCGTCGTCCTCGTATACAGCGAGCCCAACGTGCCGGGGGACGACGACCACCATGTCTACAAGAAGATCCAGCGAGTGCACTGCCACCAGAAGAAGAGCAGCAGCAGGTGCTGCTCTGCTGACTCATCCGACGCCTCCAACTCCAAGGAGATGCTCATCACCATGTCAACCGCCACCTCGCTGACATCCTTTCCAGACGACGACGAGGAGGAGGAGCCCTCCTCCTCCTTAGAGTCGGAGCCGGAGCATCCAGAGGAAGAAAAGGAGGAGTCAGAGGAGGTGGTGAAGGTGGTGGCGTGGACGGCGGAGGACGAGAAGAGCATCCAGAACATCGGCTCGCTGGAGCTGGAGAGGAACGCCACGGTGGAGAAGCTCATGTCCAGGCGCCGCGCCAGCAGGCACCACCACCGCCACCACTACTACCAGGAGGCGGCGGAGCGGAACCTCATCGACCTCGACGACGTCTCCAAGTTGAGCGTCCACATCCCCGCCGGGAAGAAGAACCCCTTCGACCTCGACCTGCCCTACCACGAGGACGAGTACCCCGGCTCCGCTCCCTCCATGACGCGCAACCCCTTCTTCTTCTCCTTCGACAGTAACAACAATGATGCGCCGTCATCGTCGACGTATGTGCAACCGCAGACAGCCGCATCATCATCAGCAGCAGGAAAGGAGTCGAGCGCCACCGGTGGTGGCCCGGTCTCGTCCCCGCCGCGGAGGAACGTGATGACGTTCAGACGGCACGAGAGCTTCACGGTGGGCGCGCCTTTCGTCAGCGACTTCCGGCCGTCCCGCTTCAGGCCCTACTTCGTCGCCGAGAAGATGCACAGCCAGCCGATTCCCATTCTCGAGGGAGACGCGGACGGAGAGGCCAGCGACAAGAGCAGCTCCTCCTCCTCGTCTTCCTCCTCCTCCTCCTCTGCCGGCGATCAACATCAACCGGGTCGAGGTCACCACAAAGGAGGAGGAGCAGAAGCAGCAGCAGCAGCAGCAGCAATGTTGGAGGACACGACTGTGAGTCAAAGGCAGACTCCCACGGTGGCGGTGGACGTGGAGCTCATCAGTGACTCCTCCGACGATGACATATCGTTGCCTGGCGGCGAGGAAGACGGAGGAGCAAGCGGCGACGATCACGGTCCCCGTCAAGAGCAGCAAATGGAGCAGGTGACAAGCAGCAGCAGGGACAACTTGTCAGACGACGATGGGGAGTCGTTTGAAGTGGAGAGCATCATAAAACAAGTAGCAGCAGGTAAGTAGGATAGGAGGCAGTGAATCATATTTATCTATAGGGTCTCTCTCTCTCTCTCTCTCTCCAATGAAATGAAATGAAATGCAATGCAATGTGGATGGCTTAATTTGCAGCAGGCAAGCAGCAGCAAGTGGATGATGATGGTGCGGAGGCAGCAGTCCCGCCGTCAGGGAAGCACTGGGTGGCGCCAAGTAAGCTGGCATCGGTGGAGGAGAACGAGACCAGGGAGAGGGAGGTCTCCGAGATCAGGGAGCACGACATCTTCGCCGCCATGCCTCCCGAGGTCACCGCCCCTCCTCCTCCTTCTCCTCCTCATGCTGCTGCTGATGCCAAGTCCAAAGTTCCAGCAGCAGCAGTGAAGTCCAGCAAGTTCAAGGCGCCCTCCAAGAAGGCAGTCTTCGGCTTCTTCCGAAAATGAAACGACCAACTTCGTCTTCAGTTCAGTCCTCCTCCTCGTCCTCCTCTTGGTCTTGGATATCTCTCTCTCTCTCTCTCTCTCTCTCTCTAGTGTATAGGCTAACCCATTCTTCTTCTTCTTCTTCTTCTTTTCCTTTTCTTGACATGTCTGTATAGAGATTAAAACGGAAATACACCGAATGCTTGTCCTCAGCACACGCCGCTTTGCCTGCTAAACATCTCAACATTAGATTTCTTCCAAAGCAATACCTTACAGATTAATTGCTTACACTACATGATTCTTATCCCACCTGTTTATATAATAACTACGTCTAGTCTATATATCACGTACCATGTGAGGAGAAATGCGAGATTGGGATTCGAAATGTTCGGATTCTTAGCAAACAAAAATGCCCAGCCACTCTATATCACAACTCATTTCTCTTTGGGTGTCACCTCTTTCCGCAAGCCCTTTTTGTTCACATCATCAAACAGCTAACACCATGTGTTAGAAGTAATCTTGTTAATTTTAGTCCGTATGAGTCCATTGTACACATATACGAGTAGACATTGGGTCGGTTATAAAAGTCCATATCGTAAACTAGTAGTATCCGATCGAGTTGATTTGCTGTATACGTGCTTATAAAAGACGTTTGCATGCTGTTTCCGTGTCTAAGTAGATGTAACGAGTATATAATTAAGCATGGGCATTGTAACGGAAGAGCAATGCAAGAAGAAAAGCAGCAGAGAAATAAAGAAAAGAGTGCTCCAGAGAAAGTAATTCGCGTGAGCGAGTCTGTTCGTTTTTTCTTTCTTTCTTTCTTTGGTCATGCGTCTCGTGAAGACAGACATCAAGAAGCTAGGCAGAAATCGCGTTGAGAGGAAGGCGACCAGGCGGAGTGGCGAAACAAAAGACTCATCATCGCTAGAGGAGACGGCGGAGTGGCGAAACGATCCAACAGAGGAAGAATTTCAACACCATGCATTCTGCCTTGACAACTATTTCCCTCCAACAATGCGTGCCTCCCCGACAACAGGAGATAAGCGGCGGCAACTGATGGACTGAACAATACTAACCGCAGAGGTAAACACCTTACCATCTTCACCCCTGGCGGATATGATTCTGGAGTTGTACTCCTCCCTCATTGCATCATCGAGGACACTTGATAATATTATTATAAACCGCTGGACGCCAAGGTTTTACCCTTTTCTCATCTGCTTCAACATCTCATGGTTCAGTCTCTCCATATCTGAGCATCAAGCTATTAAGACCAGGTTCCCGTACTCAGATTTCACTCAAAATAACTTCGCTGCATGTTACTCCTGTACATCGACAAATCCGGCTGGATGGATGGACATGGCCTTAAAGGTGCACACCAACTTTGAGTCTGCATGACGTCGTAGTACTAGCCGCCGATCATCCATGCGCTGTACCGACGAGGAAGTAACCTATGTATGAACCTACATGTTTTTCCTATGACGCTTGCGTTCCACTGACATCATGACGTTCTCCTACCGCAGGTCTATCGTCGAGATGCATCCCTTTTGCTGTCCATACCACCTACACAAACTACCGTTCCCCGTCGTTCATCTTCGCTGCACATTCGAAATGTATGAGATTCGCATTGTACATCTAGAATATTTATTGTGAATAATATCGTTTCGTCTTGCAGCCTCCAATTCAACATGGGGGTGACGACAAGTCCACTAATGACAACACGGGCCTCCTAGTAGATGCTTCTAGAGAGCAGTACATGGCGCCAGAGTTTGCAACGTACGTAGGGCAAGGCTCAGCGTTCTCGGCATACCCAGGGTTTGGACACTTCGATGGGCAGAGCTCCTCCGACAAACACTAAACAAAAAAATTTGGCATGTAATTAGGCCGGCTAATTAGACGGCCTAATTATCTGCCGCCTGCCCCTTGGGCGACAGGCTGTCTGCCATCCACCCACCAGGCGGCAGGCGCCTGTCGTTGGCGGCAGTGCCACGCGTCGCCTTGCGGGCACCGTCGCCCAGCCCGCGGACGGCAAAAACAACATTTTTTGTAAATACGGTTGCCCTACTGCTATTTTGGTAAATACTGTGTAAGACAGTGTCAAAAGTGACTTTGATTGCAAGGAGCGGTAGACAAGAGGGAATAGAGAGAATGGTGAGATTCCGGTAATGCCCCTGGGCTGGACTTGGGGAGTAGGCAAGTGAGTCCACTCCTTGCTTTGCATCCAATCCAATCAAATCCAATCCATGGTTGCATGGTTGGTCCCTCCTCCGTCCAATGAATCCTCGATCGAACCCCCCCCCCCCCCCCCCCCCAAAGGAAAGGAAATCCCCAACCCAATCTTCTTCCCCGACTCCGGCTCCCCTCCCTCGAACCCTCCAGAGAAGGAATTCTCCTCTCGCAGGCGCCCTCCCCCTCCGCTCTGGGCTTTGCTTGGATTGATTTCTTCTTTCGTCGGTAAGGAAGCCCTAGCCCTTTGCTTGCTTGGATTCCGGGGTTGCTGCGACTGTGAGCAATCCATGCGGTTTGCTCGCTCGCGACATACATGCTTGTGCTGCTGCTGCTGTTTGACACGGTAGCTTTCTTAGTTGTAGCTGAATTGAGTATTGTTGTTATTGCTGCTCAGTGTCAGGTAGGTCAGATGAGATATTAGGAGTAGAATACATGACCTGCAGAATGGCAGCCGGCCAGCAGAAGAAGCGCCTCACAAATTCAAGCCTACCGGACCAACACAGATCGAAGAAGAAACCAAAATTTGACTCACCTGACTCTCTACTGGTGAATCTCAAGTCTCACATTCATCTCGAATGGGATGAGCACTCCAAGAGAGTCATTCCCAGCAAGGAACAAATTGGAATTTCGTGGTCTCACCTGGCCCCGTTCATAGACTCACCCTCACCCTCGAACAAACGTCCTCTGGCCGGCCTGCCTCATGTCACACGTGTTCCCAGGGACATTTTTGCTTTGGAAAACTTAACTGGAGTGCTATCCTACGAGGTACCCACCGCTGTCATTCTCTCCGCTACTCAACTTATATATCTAACTTCCCTTCTTCTTTATTGCTATGCTATGCTCTGTTGCTTCAACTCACATGATGTTGCTATGTCATTAGGTCTGGGCTACGTGCCTTACAGAGGCCGAGAGAAAGTTTCTTACTCAATTTCTTCCAGCCGGGACAAATGCAGAGGAAATACTGCGTTTGTTGCTTACTGGAAAAAATCACCACTTTGGGAATCCTTTTATAAGCTGGCAAGTACTACTCCTACATGACACCAATGACTTAGTGTGTTCCTGATTTGTATGCGCACGTAAATATGTGCAAGTGTGTCCCCCCCCCCCCACCCACCCACACACACACACACACCTGTCTTTCGTGCATGTCCTGTTACTTATGCTATCTTCAGCTATGTGTTTATACATAAATTACCTATTACTGTTACCAACTAAGAATTGCTAGCTTTCATGTTTCCTGTCTTATTTACCAGAAATACTACAAACTCAATGCCCACGTGAAAACTGAAAACCAGTGTTTTTTTTAAAAAATGTTCTCTCTCCTCACACTCTTAATTAGGTCACATGTGATTACACTATTTTTTTCCTCCATTTGATAGGTTAATTCTGTATCATTCCATATTGTAACCAAGTTAATATCTATATTTTTTACATCCACTATCAGTGTCACACCCATTCCCCCCCCCCCCCCCCCCCCAATTGGTTAGCTGTCCTGCATGTTTTCTCTAGTTAAGGTTGTGCCTAAAATGATGCAACCCTTGCACATATGGTAATGTGAAAACACACAATAAATGGTACTTGCATAGTGACATCTTTTTATGCATTAATGCAATTGTGTCACCAAAAAAATGCCTTACTGCATTTCACCATTTCCTTCTGTGCTGCTCTTCATACAGAACTTCAATCTGGTGCTTGACAATTCTGTCCTCACCTAGTCCGTAATATCTGTTAGATATGAGCACTGATTTAGGTATTATCGAACTCCAGGTTCTCTTCTCTTTGCTATGGTGATCTTCATCCGGATGCCATACTTAACAAGGAGCAGCAAATTAGAGACGACGAGAAGACATATCGTGCAGAGTTAAACAATTACCACTCCAAGTATGTCAAACTCGAAATAATCTTACAAATTTACCACATTGTGGTCATATTGCAATTATTCGTGCAGATCCTAATAACACCTAACTGTGCAGCATGATTGGCATCTTGAAGAAGTGGAGGGAGAAATGGTTAACTTGCGACAATCCAGAAACCTTGTTCAGGTTATTTGCCCTCCCTGACCTTATATTTCTTGACTGATTCTGCATCTACTAATAAGTTGATACTTAATCCCATTCTCATTCATCCCCAAATTTACTGAACCTTTTTTTTTTTGAAACACACACTAATTGTTGCACTCCTGAGAACAATCGAATGTTTTTTTGGGGTCCCTCAACTTTGGAGGTGGGTTCTTTTTAAGCCTCCAACTTTCCAAAGCTCCTTTGTAATCCTTCAACTTTCAGTTTTGGTCCCTTTTTGTCCACTCACCTTTTAGGTGTTATCACTAGCTATTGGATAGAAACGTCCTTTTAGGTTATCATGTGAAACTATACATCTTACGTTCTTACTATTTTGAATATCCTGATGATACTCTGCTATGCTACTGCTAGTTCAATTACTTGCCACTGGCTCTTCAGTGCACTTCCCTAGAAAAAGGAAAAGCCTATGCAGTGTGTTTTGGATTATTCTAACTATAAGCTTATGCTTATACAGGGATAACCCTGCTAAACAGAAACAAGCAGATCTGCAATCACCTGGAGAAAAGATCATATTTTCAAAAGCTCCTAAGAAAGAAATGCCCATGAAGGTTCTACGAAATGGTGATGTCTCAAAGTTTATGTCATATATTAAGGTAAACTTTTTTATTCTCAGAATATTTTTCCTTTCCTCGTTGAAGGAGTGCTGATATATATATATATATATATATATATATATATATATATATATATATATATAGGGGCACCAAGTCTCTCTGCCTTTGGATTGCTTTTAGATGTGTACAAGTGCAACAGTATATAATATATCAGGCAAACTCATTAACATTTATTAATTCGAAAGACATCGATTTAGAAAGGAAGTTATTGATTTAGCATCAGTGTTCAAGAAATCGGTATTAGGCGGCCGCCTAGGCGCTGGGCAGAGCCCCGCCGCCGCGCCTTGGCCAAAATCGGAGAGCTAGGCGGCGAGCCCGCCTAAGCGGCCGTCGGCGGGGTCCGGGGCAGACGAAAGGTGTTCTAGGGAGAGAGAGGCATCTGCAGATCTTTGTCAGCTCACGCGTTGTCGGCCGTCGTCGTCGCCGGATCCACTGCCTCCGCCGTCGCCGCAGCCGGATCCGCCGTCGTCGCAGCCGGATCCGTCGTCGCCGCAGCTGGGTGGCGATGGCGGCATCTTATGGGGAGGAGGCGACGGCGGCGTTGGGGGAGAAGGGGAGGTGGCGCTTGGGAAGAAGGGGAGGCAGCGGCGGCGACATTGGAGGAGAAGGGGAGCGGGGGAGAGAGCAAATGTGAGGGAGGGGAGGCGTGCGAGAGCGGTGAGAACGGGGGGAGACAGAGAAAAGTTACTGGCGGGGCGTGCGAGAGTGAGAGAGCGGTGAGAAGTGAACGGGGGGAGAGAGAGGAGGTAAGGAGAGGTAAATGGGAGAGAGAGAGAGAGGAGGTAAGGAGAGGTAAATGGGTTGGTGGGCCAGTTATATACATAAATAGTCCTAAAGATTAAATAAGATAGGAAGAAAATAAAATAAAAACTAATAGATCTTAGTTTTAATTCCACCGTCTAGGCCCCGCTTAGGCCCTCTAGGCGCTAGGCCCCACCTCGCCGTCCACCTAGCGCCTTCTTGAACATTGTTTAGCATACTAAATCAATAATGGATGGAAAGTTTTAATCATTGATGGAAAGTCTCAATCATGGAGCCATGTAGTCCTTAGCTTAACATAAGCGATGAGCTTTGAATTGCATATCCATTTATGTTGCTAACGCGGTATTAAGTCACTTTGGCTTGTTTCACATACAATAACAGTAGTTTATCATTCTTTTAGGACGAAAATTACTGTTATATATCACATACCAATCCATTCTTAATGAAATCCTTTGCTTGAGGATTCCATCTTGAATTCTTTATTGATGTATCAACCAGCCATTGCCAATGTATCACTTATATATCATGGTGCCCTTTGCTTGAGGGTGCCATATTGTTGGACGCATCAGCCAGCAATTGCCAATGTACTGCTTATGCAGCATGTTGTTAAGTGCAAATTAAGTGTAACATACTTTTAAGGGTTATGCAATACCTGTATGATCTTTAATCCCATATTCACTTCGTTGTACGCATTTTTCAGATCAGTAGGTCACAACATGATCTTGTTAAGAGAATGAAACAATCTGGTGATGGCATTCAGATGAAACATCTTACTCCTGTTATTGGTGACATTGATAACTTCCATGTGAAACCATATGAAACATTGGTGGAGGATGAGAAGAAGAGACTGCACAATCATTGGTCAGTATTATCTTAATTTAGTATAATAGTATCTATGACTTTTGATGGGTGAAGTTCTTACATGGAATTATACCCCATGCTAGGGCCATTCTATCATGCAAAGATCTCCCTGCTGCTGTTGAGACCCGCAGGGACAGGAAGTTGATGATTGAGAATTTAAGGACGTCACTGTGCCTTGAACTTGCAGAAAAGAATACATCTGCGGTGGAAAAGGTTTGCTGTGCTTTATCCCCCCATTTTTGTTTTGTGGTCTTTTTTACTTTTATATGAATAACATGGTATGGACGTTACTTTTATATGAAGAGCATGCTGTGTAGTTTGACACGTTAGTGCCATTTCAGCCAGCAAAACAACCCAGGCACCCAGTGACCTCACTTGAGCCACTTACACAAGTTTGATGACTAAAACACCTAGTTTCCGCGTTCAATGGCCTATGTGAACCATCAGGACAAGTTTGATGACCCACAGTGCAATTTAATCCATTTTTAGTCTCCAATTGTCCAAGAATTCTTTTCATAAAGCTGTGCAACACATTTTTTTCTTTTTTCTTTTTGAACACATTTAACAATTATTATTTTGTTTCTAACAATCTGCCTTGATTATTTTTTATGAGAAGGCAGAACAGGTAGCTGACAGAACAGCAGATGTTGGACAAGATGGTGCTTATCAAAATGGTGACCTCCCAGATGGACAGGAAGAATTGGTAGAGCACTCTCCTCAGGGTATGCTGCAAGCCGGGAATGATGGCAGCGCAGTTCTTGAAGATGAAGATGTCAAGGATACAAGTGATACAGATACATCATTTCGCTCTCATGACAGCCCAAACATGAAAGATCAAGATCTCATGGACATGAATAACACAAATATAACTACCCAGAGCCAGAATAGCTCAGATGAACAAGATCAAGATCTTAAGCATATCAGCTGCACAAATACAAGCACTGACAGTGGCAACAGCTCAAGCAAGAAAGACGAAGATCTTGAGGATATAAGCTATAGGAATGGAATCTCCCAGAGCAGTAGTAGCCCAGGTGTGGAAGATGAAGATATGAAAGACACCAGCTACAAAGATACAACTCTTCAAGATCATAACATCCCTGATACGCAATCTCAGAAGCCCAGCGCCATCAGCTACGCGACCACACCTATCCAAGGCCTTAACAGCCCATATATGCTAGTTCAAGATCTCGAGAACAATAGCTACACAGGTCTGTCTATTGATGGTCATGCCGTTTCGGATGAGCAAAATGATGATTTAGAAAACATCAGCTACCTGAGGGCCTCAACTGGCCATGATATGAATGACATCCCTTCATCAAACAGTAATCAAGGAATGGATCATATGGTTGTTGACCAAAAAGAGGCTGAGAGTATTGCAATGATACCCTCTGATAGTACCTTGCTGTTCTTGAAGCCTTCAAGCCAGGAAAAAAATGTGGAAGAAGGTCCGGAACTACAAGAGCCAGCTGCAAAATGTGAGAAAGAATTGTGGCAGTCAGCAAGCCCTGTGGAATCCTTTTACCGCCCTCCAGAGAATAGCCTGTGCACACAATCAGGTGACCTGCAGCTTAAGCATCATCTCTCTGGCAGACAAGCAACTTCTATGATTGACTTGGGGAGAGATGCCAGAAGTCGACAGCAAGCTGAAGTCACTATTGCCGCTGCATTACCAATGGGCAGTGCGGCATCTCTGTTGCAACCGTGCACAAACCAGCAGAACAATCAGCAGCTCCAAATTAGAGCGGGGGGCATCGGAATGGCCCCCTCTTATTCCCTTGGACACGTGAATGGAATAAAACAATCTATTGATTTACATTCCATGGCAAACGACCGTTTAGATCAATCAGCTCTGGTTTGCAGCCCCTTGCAGGTCCAGATGCAGTTGCTTGATCAGAGCAACAATGGACTTTACTTGCAACAACTTCCGAAGAATCTGTATTCTGGTGCAGGGTTTTGTACTCAAGAGACCTTTCCTATAGTCGAGCAGCAAAATTTTTCTGGTCACGCAGCTGTGGATCGAAGTTGTAACTGGTTCCCTGATGAGCTCCCTCCACATAATAATTGGCCTGGAATGGAATCAGATGGCATTGCAGCTCAGGACTTGCCTGAGGGAAGCAGTGCAGATGGAAGCCTTCTCAGTGTGCTGTCCCAGTACAGACAGGCATCTTCACGTGTGCAATTGGGTGCATCAAGGACCGATCAGTCCCTTGAAACGAGGAATCTAGTTCCTCATGCTGCTCAAGATGTACTTGTCTCTAGGGCTGAAAATATAGTTCCCCCAGGCCCAAATATGTATGGGTACACCACCCAGAATATGGCAAGTAATCCTCCCAGCAGTGATGTAGATGCTTCAGCGAACAATCTGCAATGGGCAAACCTGGCACAGGAGAGTCATGGAATACCCGATCATTGTTTCAGGCAGTTTGGAGGGCCCTGGTCAAGATAGCAGCACTTGGCTGAAAATATAGTTGAGATATTGTACAGGTTGACTTAGTGATTATTCTGGAGTTGGGGGCGGCATCTGGACGACTGGATTTCCAGGACGGTTTTCTTAGATTTGCTGACATAAAAGGTATCTTCAGGGTTTGTGTTCGTGTATACTTGGTTTTGTTTTTAATCAGCGCCAGTGGTGCAGATATGTGAGTTGCAGGGATTTGCAATCGCAGAGAATGAATAAGGGCAGAATAGAATGTAATGTTTTTGACAGAATAAGGGGATGTTTGGTAGTGGGAAGTAGCAATGTCAAATGTGTCTAGAGTAGAGCCACAGACAGGTCCATGCTGAAAGATTTGTTACATTTGATTTGCTGCTAAATTGCTATTGTATTATTCTATAATAATAATAATAATAATAAAGTGGTAGTAATTTTTGTCTGCTGTCAACTAAAGTGTGTGCTCTACTCCAGTCCATTGCAGTGACAAAGAAAAGAATTTTGGATAATTCTTTACCAGTAGTAGTGGTAGTTTTTTTTTAAAAAAAAATACTAGTAGTGGTTTTAGGTAACAGATGCAAAGCAATATCCCTAGCAGAAATTAGGGAGAATAGTGTGCGACTCTGAGCCGAGACAGAAGCCGGAGCGGATCAAACCCAATCCTCGTCTCATCCTCCAAGGCTGACAGAGACAGAAGCCGCCGCCGCCTGCTAGGGTTTGCTTCGACATGGACGCACAGCGAGCTCTCTTGGACGAGCTCATGGGCACATCCTGTGACCTGACGGAGGAGGAGGAGAAGAAGGCGCACCGCGAGGTCTGCTGGGACGACCCCGACGTATGCGGCCCCTTCATGGCGCACTTCTGCCCACACGACCTCTTCCTCAACACCAAGAGCAACCTGTGTTTGTTTGTCCTCTTCCTTCCTTGGCTTCCCTTCTCTTCCAACTTCCCTTGCCTCTAATCCACCCATAGATTTCATTCATTGTTACCTGCAGGCCCCTGCCCCAAGATCCACGACCTCAAGCTCAAGGACAGGTAACCGTCGTCCACAAGCTCTAGTAAATTAATTCTCTCTTCCAATTCAAGTTGCGCTATACCATACAGCAATTATGTTATGCTAGATTAGATTGTAATTGTTGTTTGGGTTGTTCAGAATTAAAAGAAAAAGTTTTGTTAGGATATACGAATTTGTCTAGTACCGTTTAATTATTCTATCTATTCATTCTCATCTTCGTACATAATATTTACAATGGAATGTATGCCTTTTCCCTGCTCAAACACAGCTCTGAGAACTCCCCCAGGCATGATACTTGTCTCCGAAGGTTCGAGACAGAGCTTGCACAACACTGCGAGAAACTAGTCAGTTTCTCATCTGCTTAGATAAACCTACTACTGTGTTTTGCTTGATAATCAGATCCAACATATCACCTCTTTTATTGCAGGTGTTGGGTTTGGATAGGAAAATAAGGTGTGGCCGAGACAGGTTGGCTCAAGATGCCACCTCCCATCCCTGCTGACAAATCCAAGCAGCTCCCAGTACTAGAAGAAAAGATCAAGAAGCTACTGGAGCAAATCGAGCAACTTGGCGACTGGGAAAGTTGATGAAGCCGAGGCACTTATGAGGAAGGTAATGCACCTAGAGATCCCCTCCTTATTTGTTCACTACCTTTTTCTCAACGCTCTTATTTGTTTACTACTTTTCCTCAACGCTAGTAGTTGCTTCAACCAAGCAAATTCTCCTCTTTTTTTTTCTGGGTTGCAGGTCGACCTTTGAAATGCTGAGAAGACAGCTTTAACTAACCAAGCAGATAACAAGGCTGCCATGCTTCCACAAGAGAAGAAGATGGAACTCTGTGAGACATGTGGTTCATTTTTAGTAGCCAACGATGTTCTTGAGAGGACACAGTCCCGTGTTACTGGGAAACAACACATTGGTCATGGTATGGTGAGGGATTTTCTGGTGGAATACAAGGTGAGGAATTGTTGTGCCAAAAGAGAGTAGCTTTTGCTTTAGCACGTCAAGTTCTGATAGTTGCTTGATTGCTTTTCAGACTGCAAGAGAAGAAGAGAGGCTTGCAGAGAAGGAAGCTGAGGAACGTTGGAAGCAGTGGGAGAAAGAATGTGATAATAGAGGCCAACATGATGACACGAGGGAGAGGGTCTAGGGAGCATGATCGTGATTGGTACCATGCGCGAAGCCGTGACAGAGAGGTCCTATGAGCAGAGAGGTAGAGGGTCAGACTGTAGAAGCAGTTCCTATAAGAATGGGAGGCATTCTGAAAGGGTGAGGCGCAGAGATAGGAATGGTGATACAAGAAGAGACCAAGGGAGAATGAGGAGCAGGTCACGTTCTCCGAGCAGGCATGGTTATTAATAATCATGAAGAAGTCCAGGCCATTAGCTGAAAATGATAGTTTTTCAAGTTATGGGACTCATGGGGTAGACCATTATGCCCCTTTTCCTATTTATTCTGTACCAATGGGTTCAAGTCAAGTGTTGTGATCATTAAACCTCCGCTCTGCTCTAGCAGCTTTGTTGAAACCCTACGGTCTTCCTCTTAGAGGAAAAGTCAGAGGTAGGTATCATTTGTCCTTACCTTTTTTTTTGGTGCTGTTTATATCTTATGTGCATGCTCAGATTGTGTTTTGAGTCTAGGACTCGAAAATTCCTTGTGTGATAGAGCTGAAAGTGGTATGATGATACTATCATGCGCAGGTAACCCGTAAAGTCTTACACATGTTAAATTGATATACATAGTTGTGTAGGTTCTAGTTGCTAGTTTTGGGTATGCAACTTCGCAGTTGTGTAGGGCCTGGAAAACATTAAGCAGAAGTAATTTTTGGCAGAACAGGTAAAATTTATGGGATATTGTTTTTGGATACCTAGCTTTGTACATGCAATTTGCATTGCTGGTATAGATCTTGTGTGTATTACGTTAAGCATTTTTATTTTTTATTTTTCAAGAGATGACCATGGGCTATCTTCAAATATGGTGGCCTTCTGTATCTACAGTAGGTAATTCGTGCAATCAACTGGCGTCATGATGTGGTGAAGCTTGGATCTCTTCCATGTTATGGGCATTGATTTGAGGCTGTTTTTGAACGGAAGATTTTAAAGTATTTTGGCTGGTGCATACATTAACACAGAATTTAGCTTAGCCATGCTAGATTTGAATTAGTCATTTTTCTTGTGTAGAATTTATTGTGCCCAATCACACATTGGGGAGGGTGATGTCTGTAGAATTTGAGCATGGAGACGTGAGTGGACCCCCACTATTCCGTGATGCTTTGCAAGTACTTCATGTATAACAACTTATTTGTTTCAGCGCTTATGCACACGCATCTGCCTGGGCTTTGTATGGACTACAAATATTTCGATATCTTGTGCTATTCATAAGGAAATGGATTGTTCCCCATGCATGCACTGCTGTGTGGTGTACCAATTAATTGATGATTTTGCAAGGTTGATGTTGGCCCTGTATAAAAATTGGAAGGAAGATGAGTAAAATAAAGAGTGAGTATGCACAAGCGATTGTTGACTGCTGATGCTGCCCGTTGACAGACAAAATATACTAGTACTAGTGCGTTTGTTTTTAGAACTGGTACTAGTGTGAGTTTCAAAAAAAAAAAAGGAACTGGTACTAGTGTGTGCGTTATCAGAGAAAGATGCTGCAGCTATCGTCCGTTGCAAAGCGAATACTTTGCACAATCGTAATCTCATTCCATTTGGCTCGCTGAGGAACAAGTTAAGTTTCTTCCTCGGACCTTTACAATTTTTTTTTTGTTGAGCTGTTAATAATTCTTTTTGACCAAACAAGTCATGTCAAATTTCACGCAAAAACTTATTACCACAAAATTGACTAAACCAAGTCAACCTAGTGGGTTATGGTATGTCTTCAACAGAGCTCACACTCGTCCAAAAACGGTCCAAACGGATATGAAAAAGTCTGAAAAAATTTGCATACACATGGTACAATATAATCTTTCATGAGACAATTTGATAGATTATGTTGTACCTTATCTATGCAAATTTTTTTGGAATTTTCCATAACCATTGGACCGTTTTCCGATGAGTGAGCGTCGGTAGCATGAAATATGTTGGAAGCACTGTATATGCTCTCCATGAATCTGGCTCAATGTATTCTAAACTTGCAAGGTACCCCGTTGCTTTCATGTCCTATATATAGGCCCCACATGTTTTGCTAGTTTCTTTCACTTAATCAATTTTTGGGGTGAGCATTAATGCTAGTCCATAGGTTTGAAAAAAGTCCAGGAGATTCTTCCAAGGCTTATTTGTAGTTCTACTGCACACCAATTTGAGTTTCTTTTCTTGTTTTGGTCCATCGAGTGTTTGAACCTATTTGCCATGCTATAGCCCATAGAGTTTCATTTTTACCGGTCTATCTTGAGCAAACAGGTTTTGGACTGAATTTGACATGATATATCTCATAGAATTTGACTTATTTGAGTCACTAGTAAACTAAAAGGCTTTGGTGTAGATTTACCATGCTATAACCTGCGTAATGTCACTTGTTTCAGTCGATTATAAGCTGGCAAATCAGGAGATGTGCAATACTGTAGGTCTGTAGCTAATTAATTTGACTTATTTTTGTTAGTTTCGAGCTAGCAAGTTTCAAATGGAACTTCAACTTGTTTGGTTCAATCATTAACTAGCAAGTTTGGAGCATATTTGCCATGCTATAACTCAACGAATTTTGCTTGTTTTGGCCGATTCTAAACTAACCAGTTTTCAAGTGGATTTGCTATGCTATTGCTCAAGGAGCTTTACTTGCTTTAGTCAGTTCCAAGCAGACAATCTCTGGAGTAGATTTGCTATGCTATAAACCACGTTATTTATCTTTTGCTTCGTCCGGAGCTAATGACTTTAAAGAGGATTCACAGTGCCATAACATGAAATCTGACTTTCTTGGCCAATTTCGAGACAATGAATTTTCAAGCAGATTTCCCGTGTACTCATGTTATAATCCACATAATTTGACTTGTTTCAGTAAATTTTGAGGGTAATGATTTCTCGAGTAGATTTGCCATTCTATATCCCATAGAATTTGACAAGAGTTTTGTAGTGATTTGGCATACTGCAACCAACGAAATTCAATTTTATTGGCCAATTTTTAGCTCACGAGCTTATAAGCAGATTTGCCACGCTGTCCTTCATGAAATTTGACTTGTTTCAGTCAATTTTGAGTTTGGGAATTTAGAATTTGACGTGCCATGTTATCACGCACAAAATTTGAACCAATTCTACAGATCTGCACTAAAGTTTTGCAGTGATTTGTCATGCTAATATGCTATAGCCCGTGGACATTGACATGTTTCGGTCAACTTTGAATGAGGAGTTTTGGAGTGAATCTACCATTCTGTTACAAATGGAATGAAAACTTACGACTCAATTTTGAGGAAACGAGTTTTCAAGCAGATTTACCATGCTACAGCCTACAGAAATTGATTGTTTCCAACATTTATGAGTTAACAAGATTTACAACAGTTTTGCCATGCTATAGCTCAGAACTTGCCTTATTTCGGTCATTTTTTAGTTAACAAATTTTTAAGCCGATTTACCATGTTACAAGTTATAACCCATGGAATTTGACTTGCTTCGGTTAATTCCAGCTTAAGTAGGTTGCAAGTAAATCTTCCATACTGTAGCTCACATAATTTGACATGATTTGGTGGATTCTAAGCTAACCAACCTTTAGAGCTGATTATTTTGCCATGATATAGGCCCTGTTTGGATACGCTTATCTGAGAATTGATTTTAATTTGATCAGGATTTTCTGATAAGTCGCGGTCTGAAGAATCTGCAGTCTGAAGAATCGTCGCGGTGGAAGAAACGACCCCTTGGGCTCGCGGTACAGGATTTTGGATTCCCAGTGCAAATACCGATCTTTCCCACCGCGGCGGTTGAAAGAATCGAAAATTAATCAAAGCGTTTGGGTGGGATTCTCGCTTAATTCTACCAGAATCGGATTTTAAGCGTATCCAAACAGGGCCTAGTGCACAACTTTTGGAGTGACCTGCCATGCTATATCCCATGGAAATTGACAAGTTTGAAGCAGATGTGTGTTACAACCCATGGAATTTGACTTGCTTCGTTTAATTCTAGCTTAAGTAGGCTACAAGCAAATCTACCACATTGTATATCACAAAATTGGACTTAACTCGGTGGATTCTAAGCTACCAACCTTTTGAGTATGTTTTTGCCATGCGATAGTGCATGGAATTTGAATTATTTCATTAAATTTTGAGCTATGAAGTTCCAGAGCGGATTTGTCAATCCGTAATAGGCAAAATTTGACTTCCTTGGACAGTTCTGTTAACGAGCCTTGAAGCAAATATGCCATGCTATAACCATAGAATTTGGCTAGCTTCAGTCATTTATGAGCTAGCAAGTTTAGACAAGGATGACCATACAAACGCTCAAAGAATTTAACTTGTTTCACTTGAATCTGAGCTCAAAAGTTTTGGAGTGGAATTGCCACGCTACAATCTAAAGAATTTGATTCTTTTCATTCAATGTTTAGCTAACAAGTTTTAAAGCGAATTTGCCATGTTATAGCTCACAAAATTTGGCTTGCTTTAGTTCTTAGGTAACGAAGTTTTGGAGCAAATTTACCTTGCAAACCATGGAAGTTGGCCTATTTCCATCGAGCAGGAAACTGTGCCACAGAAAAGTCTGGACAACGCAAAAGACAATGAAGAGGCGAGGCCTACGAGCAGCCACATACCACCATCAATTATTTTGTACATCATTCCTGATTTTGGTACATAAAACAGCAACAATTCCACATACAAGTAGCAATACAGATACTTCGCATGTAACATGCTATATGTAGTCCACGCTAACAACGGCAGAGCCTGGCTGCAATGCAAACCTTGATCGGTCAAACAGCACAATGGAAGCAATCCCAACAGCATATGAATGAATCTAGATGGAAGTGTGCATTGATGGATGTTACCCTTTCTTACCTGCCCCTCTGCGGCTGAAAGAATCACTTGTTGCGTCAAACTATGTTAGTCAATTAGCAAAAGAAGTGTATCCATCCAAAAACTAAACAACATAATCGGTTATCCATTGAAAAACTAAAGTAACAACATAAGCAGTTAATCACTAGCATGAATAGCGGTAGGACACCAGTAACAACATAATCAGTTAAATCATCAGCATGAATAGCGGTAGGACAACAGCTCCTGTATACACCCTCTGTCAGTAAGCACAGGAAGCTACAAAATCATGAGAGGTGATATCACCCATCCTGCCAACTCATTCACGTAGGGCAGGTAAACCGGAAAATTCTCAAAATTTTCAAACGAATTCCATCAAGATTCCAGTCCCCGTAAACCCCAATCTCTCGCCCACTTCCATATGCCAAATATTACCGCATGCACAAAATCCAACTCCCCAACATATTGAATATAACATGTTTTCGACCAGAACCATTAAAGAATCAAACATATAACTGACAATGAGAATAGTAACACCAAAACAACTTCATCCATGCTACATCCGAACAAAGGCATGTCCTAAAAAAGCACCACCTAAAAGTGGCCAGTTTTGGACTAACTACTAAATTGTAATGGATTAACCTGTCTACTAATGAACCTCGAGACAAGTCTAACCACCAAATCCAATACTTGCAAGACGATAAACTGCAGGATCATGCAGCCAGCCTCATATGAATGCAAGTTAGCATAATCCACTAAATAGTCAAGATATTTACACTGACACCTCCAAGAAGAGCGTCGAATATCATATCAAGAACAGTCTCAAATCAATTTAATATCCCACAACACATCATCAATAATCTCTCAGGTAAATTTCAACAGAACCACACAAATTGTCCGAAGTTAATTTTCAACATCCACAGTCCACGAAATCATCTAGTCAAATACAGAGGCAAATCCGTGCCATGCTTCTAACAGATGACATAATCAGGGCATCCAGCAATATCCTCGTAGGAGATTAATGGCCCTAAACATGTTGTTTTACGAGGACAATTATTGTTTTGAGAAGGTCTGTGACAAAGGTAATCAAGACAACTAACAGCTAGTTACGAAATAACTGATTTGAGTAGCTAACAAGAAGGGGCATGATGGTGTTGACTATCAACCAAGCACTAGTGTCCTGCAGTAACACCTGCAGTCTGCAGATATAAAGGGGTGCTACTGCTGCATGGTGCAATATCAAATGAGACCAGCAACGGAAAATCACACCAGATAACACTAGAAAGGGACATACAATGTCACCACCTACTAATAATACCCGCCTCCGGAATGACCACCTCTATAATGAGGTGGGAATGTGCCGCTACCATATTGCTGCATAACATCAGAGACAAAAGAACAACACGGAAAATTAGACAAATAGACAGGATATCCAAAAGAAACATGACAAGTACTTACATCCGGAGCAGGGCCAGGGCCAGGGCCAGGGCCATAGTAATCACGTGAATACGCATTCCCCATCCCAAAAGAGTCTACAATGGCAATGAATACCATGAGTAACTTGCAGAAATAAGTATCAAAGGAAAATAATGTAACTTGCAGAAATAAGTATCAAAGGGAAAAATTATGTATGTGTTGCATCCAAGGTAGGATTACAACCTCTGTAGCGGTTCCCCCCAGAAAATGGCTGGTCGTAATGGTCAAAGCGAGGGCGAACACAAGGAGGACCAGGTTCAAAGTACCCAGGACCAGGCTCCTACCAAACAAAACACAAGTTCAGGGCAGGTAATAACAAACAAGTTAATTAACATTTATCAAGTGGTAAAATACTGTAACAAACCATCACAGAGTATGGCCTCTTTCCACTAGGTCCAACATCTGCGTAGAAATATGGATTTTCACCAAAGGGTCCACCAAAATCACCCTCAGGATCAAATACCGGCCTTCTAGATGGAGGATATCCTCTCCCATGCCCTCTATCAAAGGAACCATGCCTTCCTGATGGTTGCCATCTACCCCCTGCTAATGACACCCAGCAGTATAAAAATGTGCTCAAAATGTTGAAACAATAAATAATGTTTCAAATTGCACTAGGCAGTCCACCTCGAAACCCAAATGCCTGCCTGCCTGGGGGTTCAGAGGGTGAAGCTTCAAAACTGTTGCTATTTGCTGCAAAATTGAATCTCCCACCACGACTGTGTGCATGATTATTGAAACCTCTACCACCATGGAAACCTGCCCGGCGAGGGAAAGATCTTCCCCTACCGAAACCTCTACCTGCGCAACCATAAAAATTAACAAATAAATCCACATATAGCAAAAGCAGTAGCAAAATTAGAGAAGGGGGATGGTGCACAGTTACTTACCAGACCTATTAAAACCAGATCCAGAATATCCAATTCGAAACCCACCACTCATCCCGCCTTTCACAGCCTGACTTTTAGGAAGAGGGTTTGAAAGTCTAACCCTTACTTTTACCTGAGGTAAGAACACCATCAGTTCTATTAGTTTAGAAATTGACCCAGCATAAAAGTACAAATTTGGTTAGTCCCTCAACTTCCACAAAAAGTTGAATTTGGACCCAAATTCTATTACTTGTTCCTATCCCTTCAACCTCCCAACTTTCTTGATTTTGGTCCCTCAACTTAGTGGTTCAATAGTTCTGTTGATTTTCATCTTTGCCGTAACTCATTTGACAGATTTTCATTAATTATAAGATGGTGTGTGCAACTTGGTGCTCCTTGCAGTTTTGACCATTGACGATGATTCTGCTACCAATAAGTACACAAGGAAAGTGCAGCTTTGAGCAAACAATCAGGTTTCCATCTAACTGATTTTTGCTACCAAACCATAATCAGTAGACATGAGTTGAAGTCAGTGAAGGGGGTGTGGGAAGGACTCCCAACAGCAGTAATGGAGCTTGCAGCTAACAGAAAAGGTTGACGGTAGCCGGTAAGAGCCAGACAGCATTGAGGACAACTAGGGCAGCAACATAGGTCATTGGCTTTGGTGGTCAACACCGGCGTTGGGAGAGCGTAGCACACCAGCGGTTGGAGAGGGTTCCAGGGTGGTGAGTGCGACAAGGCAGTGGCGATCATTGGCGGTCGCCGGTCGCTAGCGGCGACTGGTGGCCAATGACAAGCCCGGGTTCAGCTTGGATGGAGAAATCCAGAGAGAGGTAGGAGGCAAAGAGAGAAGGCTTGGCTGCTTGGGACAAGGGCAAACTGGTATTTTTCCTGTTGTCTTTGTGAGCAAAATAGGGTGCTTTCCAACTAGACAGCGACATCACTGCATATCTCATCTGTCAAAACAAATCACCACATGCCCTCGTTCCATCAATTTCTCAAAGCTGAGGGATTAAAGTAAGCCCCCTGCAAAAGTTGAGGGATAAAAGTGGAATGCAAGGACCAAGTACAACTTTTTGTTGGAAGTCCCAGAACTAGTACCAAAATTTCACCTAGCCTTTTAATGATGTGAGATTTAAGCATAAACAAGACTACTACAGGGCCTGTGATTTTGCATTGAAGACTGGTTTGATCCATTGATATATTGTTTTTTTTATACCAGCAAACAAATGAATTTATCTAACTACAGCCACATGCTTGTGTTTCCACAGCCTTTTCTTAACTTCGAATTATGAGATAATTACTTTGGCTATGTTTACCACAGTGCACCCAAAGGCTTAGACCTAAAAAGACCCTTAAAAGACAATAGAACAAAATCAACCAATATTACTGAAGGCCGACCAATATTTTGCATTAATAGAGAAATCTTATGGTATTATTTATTTGGTGTTGCTACATGTTACCATTCAAATATTCTCTCAACTTGCTGTAGCATTTTGATGTTTTTTCAAAGAATAACTTATTCTGTTTGTTGCTGACACTTGTCACCTGTTGGTGTGATAATAACTTGCCGGTAGGACACTTACTACTTATCAGCAATGGACAAAAAATGGACTTGATTACAAAATTGTCAAAGAACTAGGACCTGGCTAAAAATGATAGAATTAGGACCTGCAACCTATATGAAAGATTGCAAACCAGAGAGGTACTAGTGACAAAATTACTAGACTTTGCATTTGAATCAATGCAATAATCTTTAAATTGAGATCGACTCATCTACTGCATTTTTCTAACCCCAAAATCATCATTAAGCATTACAAAGGACACACGAGCTAAGGAGGTATATATGCAAACAAACCACTAACATGGAGAATCATGAAAACAACAACAAATACAGCGCTATTCCAAATCAGGAAATACCTTGGATTTTCCATCATCACCCAATTCAGTGTTGTTGGTGGCTTCAATACAAACAAGAGCTGCATCATGGGTTGTGAAGTTTACAAATCCAAAATCATTTCTTTTGGCACTTGACATATTGCGAGCAAGAACAACCCGCTCTATCTCGCCATAAGCTTTGAATCGATCCTTAACACGATCTTCATCCCAATATGGAGGAAGCCCATCAATGAAAACTGACTTAACCTGCAACATCCAAAAGTATTCCATGATATGCCAAATCTTAAGACATACACAATGGATGGATACGAAGAACAAAAGACTGAGAATAATCCGAATGTGAAAATAGAAGAATGAAGAAGATTATTTGTTATTTAATGCCACAATACAAGAATGCAACGGACTACGGGGATAAGAGAAAAAACAGGATGTAATCATAGGGTCAATAGACATCTACAATCAAGGAGGTACAAATGGAATATATGCACCACAGAAGATTAAATATGCTGTCCGGAGTCCTGATCTCAGTCTGATCAAAAATTTAAATTCTAAATAGATGAATGATGCCAAATAATCTAAATTTCAAGACATACACACCTTAAGATGCTAGTTTATCATGCACTTAAAGTATAATCAAATCAAAGGTGTCACCGGTATTTCAAGTCATGCATACTATTATAGTTCGCCTGAAAGTACGGCATATTTCAAAAACAAAGAAATTAAAACCATTATCACATCGCTGGAACATCTCAAGAAAATGCACAAACTTGCACTATATTGCATGCCATCCATGGCCAGCATTTCCAAGAATGCAGTTTTGGTGAACTGTTGCTCTTTGATAGACTACAAATCTGCTAAGTATCAAATAGTATTGCAGTAGTGACTAGACCATTAGAGAAGGTATAATGAAATTATGAGGCAACTCTCAATCAAGAGAGGACGATTGGTAAAAACAGTTGAAGCACCTGGGCCATAACTTCTGGATCTGGTTCTCTTATTGGTTCTGCAAAAGCAACTTTTGCAGTCCTCTCAGGATGGCCAAACATAACATCCGGTTTCTGCAGCCTTTTGAATGCAAGCATCGCATCCACGTGGCAAGAAAAATCAAGAAATGCAAAACCCCGACTCTTTCCCTCATTTTGAGTATCAGGAACAAGAGTTAAGTTTTCAACTCCTTCTATCCCGTAGTCGTGCAGCCTTCTCTTAATCTGAAAAACACAAGGTACAAACTTATCAAATTGCCTTATTTATGGGATCACAAGTTCATATATGAGGAAAACATACGGCTTCCTTTGTCCACGTATTGCAAATGTTGCCCAAGAATAGTGTATCGTTATCCTCACTGGCAGCAATGCCACAGCGCTTGCCATGTATCTGCAGTAAAAGAAAATATGCACACATTTCAGATCATGCAAACAATGATGTGGCATTAAAAAAACACACTGCATTCTAACATTTTTCTCAAGTTAGTATGTCAGGAGAGCTGAGGCATTACCATAGGATTTTTCATCTCAGCAAGAGCCCGAGCCACCTGCTCTTTGCTCGCGAACTTCACAAAAGCAAACCCCTTATTCTTGTTCGTCGAGAAATCCTTGTGGAGACGGACCTCCACAACCTCCCCAACCTGTGTAAACGCATTCCTGATATCCTCCTCGACGGCGTCACGGTCCAGGCCTCCCACAAAGATCTCCAGCTCCTTTTTCAACTTCCTCTTCTTCGCCATGTCTGAGATAACCATCCGCTCGTCCTCCTCCATCCTAGCACCATCCTGTTCTCCTTGGACCTCGTCTGTGGCCTGCCCTTCACCCACAGGCTCCTCGAAAACCACCTCTTGGGGATCCTCCTCTTCTTGCTCAGCATTCATTTCTCCTTCGTTGAGTGGGTCACACTCCTTGTCTTGCATATCCGCTACCTTTTCATCTGCACTCTGTGCAGCAACATCATCTTTTACCGCTATATCCGCAGCTTTTCCACCCTGCACCTCCTGCTCCTTCACCTCTGCTGATCCATTCTCTGCCTCTTCCTCGCTCACGTTGGCCACTGCTGCATGCTGCGCTGGTTGTGCATCCTTGACGGCCATATCCTCAGCTTCTCCACCCACCACCACCACCTGTTGCACTTGTTTATCAAGCACAGGCCCCATGTCAACCTCCCTTGGATGTCCCGATTCCTCCCCAGCTTTCTTGTCGGCTGTTGAGCCTGGCACGGAATTTCATCAAATGGCTAAAACGACAACTAAATCACCCACCACAAGCAACATAATACCTGCAACAGGTTCACCTTGAGACGCCGCCTTATTCGTAGCTGGCGCATCCGCGGCGGCATCTGGCCAAGGAGCATAGCAACACCCAACAGAACAGTTAGGGTTTCGAAAATTGGAGGGGTGGTGGAAAAGAGAAGGCTAGCTAGGCCAGGCTACCTTGGTTGTGCACGGCGTCACCGGGAGCCTCCTCTTGGGCGGGCGGCGCGGCGGAGGGAGAGTTCTTGGGCGGGCGGCCGCGGCCACGGCCTCGTCCTCGTCCTCGGCCGCGGCCGCGGCCGCGGCCGCGACCGGCTGCCGGCGAGGAGGTGCGGCCTGTCATGGTAGTGGTGGTGGGATTTTGCCTGCTGGTTAGGGTTTGGGGGAGGAGGACGGGGGGACGGACGGATTCGGATCGAATGTCTTCGCTTGTTGGATGCCAGCCAAATTGCTTTCCTCAGCCAAATTGCCACAAGGCTACATGCTGACGCGGCGAGATCAGCTTTTATTGTTTATAATCCCCTTTTTAAATTGAGAAAATCTAGAAAACGGTTTGTTGCGATTCAATGGTATAGCCCCGTCTCGAGCTCTGGCAAGGGGGCCGCCGCCGCCTTTGTCGGATGGGTTCACCGCGGCCCCCGGACATAGAGGGAGGGGGTGGCCCGACAGTGAGCGTCCGGTGACGGTGAAGGGCAGTGGGCGACGTTGATGTAAGATCGAGAAGGTCGACTACAAGGGTGAATAGTCATTTCTAAATATTTCAATTAAATTACATTTAAACTATTTGGCTAAAATCAAGTATATAATGCGGAAGTTTAAATCAATTTGGTTTATTACAAATAAAACATAAATCAACAAGATTTATCTAAGTGCACCAACAACTTAAGTCTATATCAAAAGTTTACAATACTAGAAAGGCAAGCAATTAATTTAATTCTTTGAATACAAATTGCTTGAATGTAAATTGAGTACAAGAAAATAAACCATAATTAACACAGTTTCTTTTTATTATGGTGATCGGAGACTTACTGGTCTCTCCTAGTCTACGTTGAGGTTAACCCCAACAAATTAGACTAGCTCCACGAATTAAGCCGAAACACCTCAATCCATTAGTGGTAGCTCTTTCCGCTCCGAGTAGTTGAGCTCTAACATTCACAACTTCGCTGGGTCTTCTCACAACCTTCTTTGAGAAGATCACCACGCACGAAAACTAGCTGTTGGACCCAAATCCCTGAAAATCGGGATTATCGAAAGTACCAGTGGTAAAACTATAATACTTTTGCTCCCCTTGCAACGGTCAAAAAAATAGCCGTTAGAAGCAAAGGACCAGTCGAATCCGATAGTTCCACTGTACAATTTTCAGTAGTTCCAATCATCGAAAGTACCGCTCCCACATGTGGAACTACCGCTCTCGCAGGAAGGAGAAGACCGCCACACATGTGCCTCTCTGGAAAAAACGTACCGCTACACAAGCCGGACGTTTCTCAAATCAGAAATACCGCTCACACAAAGCCGGTAGTTCCGCTCGCTGAACAAACCGCTCGCACAAAGCTGGTCGGATGTTCCAATCGTAGACTATACTGGTCTCCGACCACGCTGGTCTCTGACCACGTTGTCCGGATCGACCACATAGGTCCCTAACTTCGCTGGTATATGACAACACTGGTCTCCAACCACGTTGTCCAGATCAACCACATAGGTCTCCGACTTTACTGGTCTACGACCACGCTGGTCTCCGATCACATTGTCTGGATCAACCACATAGGCCTCTGACCACACTGGTCTCCGACCACATTGGCTTCGACCACGTCAACCATCTCGACATCCGACCACATTGGCTTCGACCACGTCAACCATCTCGACATTCGACCACATTGGTCTCTGATAACACAGATCTCTGACCATTACTTCGATCTTTGACCACATTCTCTTAATCATGTCAGTTCGACCATGTTGGTTTTGATCACACAGGTCTCGACTACACTGGTTTCGATCACACAGACTCGAGCACATCGACTCGACCACACTGGTTTCGATCACAAAAATCTTAACCACGTCGGTTCGACCACGCTGGTTTCGATCACACAGATCTCAACCACATCGGTTCGACCATGCTGGTTTTGATCACACAGATCTTCGATCATATTTGTTCAACCACACTAGTTTTGCTCACACAGATTTTTGACCATGTTGATTCGGACCACACTGGTTTCGATCACACAGATCAAGACCACGTTGATTCCAACCATGCTGGCTCGACCACATTGGTTTCAATCACACAGATCTTCAACCACACAGGTTTTCGACCATCAACGCACACGGTAGTTTCATGATTACAACGTCGGCAATTCTAGTCAGCAGTATAATTGCAAACATTTGTACACTTTTGCAAACAACAGTATCTTGCACACAAGGATCAAACATAATTCCCAATAAGTTGCAAAATATATTTGTACACTTTTAAAATCATGACACAAAGATTATATATGAGTTTCAACTATTTGCAAAACACATTCGCAAATATAAGCCTTATGCCAAAGAAAGCTAAAGCAAGTGAGATTGAACTATCAACACATGATGAGACTCAAGCTACTAGACATGATATCTCTTAATAGTACGACAACCTATCCTACCAATCCGGCCTTCCAACCAAACACCAAGATCGGTAAAAAACTAGGAATATATTCTTAGCCCTAGCTAGCCATACCTTTGGGTTGAGTCATTGTCTTGACATGCATCAACTCCTAATACATTCATTACTTCAACTCCATCATCACATGATGGACCTTCACTTAACTTGATGATCAACACATGATCATTTCCTCTTAGACATGCAGCAACCCATGATGCATCCACCACATGACTTGATGATCTTCAATACATGAAGTCATTTCAGTCTTCCTCATTTATGGAACCTAACATATTCATCCAACTCATAGAAAATATTAGTCCACAAACCAATTGCTATCAATTACCAAATTTCACCATTAACACATAATGGAGGGACTAGATTCATGATAATCTCAATAAATAATGAGATAAAGATTGTATTTGTGAGTATACAACATGTACACAATGTTTGTATACTCTAAGATAAGCTTTCAAAATGAAGATTACTTATCCGGTTGCCTTTAATTATCCAACCATTAACATATAATGGAGAAGTTAGATATCAACTCGGTTACAAATGAATATGTGTGAACTACACAAGCTATATATACTCAAAGGATGTGTTTCAAAGTAAAGATCCTAAATATGTATATTAAAGAAAACATGGATTAATACTTATGAAACCTTAAAACATAGAGTGAACTCCCCTAAATATGTGCATACAAGTATGTGTAATGAAGACATATGCACATATTCATTTTGGACTATTTGTGGAGTTCAATCTATATTTTGGATCCAAGAAATGCACTATTATATAAGAATGCGATTTCGAATGCAAACCTCTTTGATTTCATCTTTTTCATCTAAATGAGACTAAGTAATATCATAATCAATAAATAAAATTAATCTCACAAATGCGTTTATCATTATCACCAAAATCTCATAATAGTATTTGTCATTATCACCAAAACCAAATTAAATGGAGCTTGATTTTTTCATTGGAGGGCGGCATGGCGATGCAGCGGCGTGGTTAATTTTAGGTTAGACGTGGTAGGGACAATAGGGGAGGGGGAGAGGACGGCATGGCGAGGCTGTGGGATCGCTACCGACCGTCGGTGGTGGAGGAGGGGGTGGGAGGAGGCAAAGGAGGAGCGCGGAGCTGTGGCCAATGCTAGAGAAGAAGGCGGGGAGGGCGGCAGGCGTGAAGAAGACAGAGGGAGAGGAGGAGGAGGACCGTCGCTAGAGTAGGAGAAGAGAGTGGAGGGGAGCGGCAGCACTTCTCTTAGGGAGGGGAGGGGTGGCACATGACGGCATAGCGTGCCCTAGTAAGTCTCTTTTAAATTTATTTTTATTAGTAATCCCTTACCAAACTTATTTCTAAATATGATCATTTTGTTCACATCACCATTCGTGACGTGGTAAACAACATTGACACACCATGACGTAAGACCACAAAACAACACTGTCTATGATAAGGTTTGTCCACGCTAGGATTGATGATGGCATGGGTAGCCATGGTGTTGCTAAAAGGGCTAGTTTTAGAAATAAAGTTACAATGAGTTTTAATAAAATATTTTCCAAAAAAGATAATTTAATAAGAAAAAGTTCTATATGAAAGGATATATATATATATATATATATATATATATATATATATATATATATATATATATATATATATATATATATATATATATATATATATATATATATATATATATATAGGAAAAATATTTTTTACTCCCGGGTGTAATTACACCCACATCTAATATACCACCTAAACAAACTTGAAATACTCCTTTATCACTTTAGGTATATTCATATACTAATTATAAGATACTCCAATATGAACCACACGAAAAAATTGCAAGGAAGTCCATAGTTTTTAGCGTATTTTGTAAATACCTTCGTATACGCATATAAAAAGGAGTATGTCGAAAAAAAATGTACATACCACCTCTGAAAAATTGTTCATATATATATATATATATATATATATATATAGGACGCTGAAATGGGACACCTAGGTGCCCAGACACCTAGGCTCCCTGCCGTTAGATTGCTTTTAGATACGTGCTAGAGCAATGGTATGTAATATATTAGGCATGCTAAATCAATCATGGAAGGAAAGTCTTAATCATGGATGGAAAGTCTCAATCACACTAGCACGCATCTAAAAGCAATCCAAAGGTAGGGAGACTAGGTGTCCAGACACCTAGGTGCCCCTGTTATTTATACTATATATATATATATATATTCACTAGTTTTTCAAAATCACTATCCAGCAACCCGTAAAAATGTAAAAGTAATATATAACACCATAATAGAATGGTTAGAGAGGAGGAGGCGATCGACCATCTAAGAAACCATAAAAAGATAAAGAAAAAAGCGTAAAATAATTAGCAATATAACAATATTAGAGGAGGTTTCACTCCATGCGCTAATTGTTAGAGATGTTGGCGGCTAGGGTTTGGTTGCTAGGGAGAGTAACTTGTTTGGGTGAGATTTTGGTTTTTGGTTTCTAGCTTCTATTTTTTATTTTTGTATTTTTCTGACTTTTTGTTATTTGGGTTTTTTTTGTCTTTTCTTTTTTTCTATATTTTTTGCATTGTTCATGATGAGATAATATGTTTTTTATTTTTAAATTTTTTAAATTTAATTATGCTGAAAAATGTACCATCAAATATAGTGAAAAAAAGCCTCAAACAATGAAAAAAAGTCAAAAGTTATAAAAAAACCCAAATGAGTGCACCTATGCAAATCTTAATACAAATGTTAGACAAATCGAATTCTCCTCTTTTTAAAAAAAAACACAAATCAAATGCTGAAAAAAAAGGTTCACAACAGATGTTGCATACATAAATTATTGCGTTCGACGTTCGAGAGGTTTCTTTGTGATATGTGTGTATATACATGGGCGTTTGTATTATCTTTTGCTAATAGTTTTTAGTTATATCTTATATCTTTTGGTTAAAAATAAATAGTAACGGCTGAAAGAATTGTCTTTCAGAAGGAGGAGTCAAGTAGTGAAAAAAATAAGAAGAGATGTACGTATGATGGGAGCAAGAGGAGTAAGGTGCTTAAATTTTATGTGGCTATAGTGAGCATATGCCATAAAACTAACTTAAACTAGTTAAAATGAAGTTGAATTTATTTTTCTTTAGAGTTTGACATCTCAAATACATTATATATATATGTGTGTGTGTGTGTGTGAAGATACCGATATCAAATATCGTAAACCTCAAAGCATATTAACTCAGGGGCGGATCCAGCGGTGGGGCGCGGGGGGGGGGGGGGGGGCTCGAGCCCCCCTACCGCTACCGGACCCTTGGAGCCCCCCCTAAATTTTTAACCATAGATGTATAATGTAGAAGGGGCTGAGGTAACCTTCAGCCCCTTCAAAAAATTTTCCTGGATCCGCCACTGTATTAACTGGTATTGATTTGAGTGTCTAAGTACTATGGTGCGTGAAACACTTGTGTGCGCTTGTGTGTCAATCTCTATCTATGTATATTCTGAAAAAATTGATCATATACTCTCCATTTAGATGGAAATTGAGGATTTACCCTCCTGGCTCACGTGTCAGTGACTTATGATGACCCTACGTGTTATTAAGATGTGGAGGATAAATCCTCAATTTTCCAACTAAAGGGAGGGTATATGATCTAATCTCCCGTATATTCTATACATTCACTTTCTTTTTTTAGGGGGGAAGAGAATATACAACAACGCAATGTGGATGTGAAGAGGATATTATAATATAGAAAGGAAGGAATGCCACCAGGTGCAGCCACCCCACCCGTGGCCATGGCCGCCGCCGCCGCCGTCCACCACCCCCACCTCCTCCGCCTACTCTCCCCACCGCCTCCTCGCCAACCCCAACACTTCTTCTCCCCGCCCCCTCGTCCTACCCGCCTCCGTTCCTCTCTCCGCGCCCCCGCCTGCCGCCTCGGCGCTGCAGAGTCAGAGTGGGAGGGCAAGGACGACGACGACGAGGGCACCGAGTTCGTCGTCGTCACCTTCTACAAGTTCGTGCCCGTCGAGGACCCCCGCGCCGAGGTGGCCAGGCACCTCCAATTCCTCCAGGTTCTTCCTATATTTAATACCACTCTCGCTCCATGTCGATTGTTGCCGTGCATTTCTTCCTATAGTATCTATCGCCTAGCTTCTACAAGACTTATTACATCGATTCTTCATATGTCATGTAATGCATCAGGGAAGCGACATACATGGTCGAATTTACATGAATGAGCAGGGAATCAATGCTCAGGTAAGACACGCTTCTGCCTCTTTTTTTTTTCTTGGATATTCTTCTGGTGCGTGCGTTGAGCAGCAGAGTATTTTCTTCTTTCCCAATTACGTATATTCTGCAAATATCTGCAAAATGTAGCATTAATTTAGCTAAAATTTAGTATGACTGACTTTTACGTTGTGTTGATCAATGACAACATGACTAAGATCCACTCCTAACGTGTGTAGGTAAATTAATAAGCATGAATATCTTGGTAAATGTTAGTTAACAGCGCAGAAAATGTACAAGTATATTTTTTGGGTGCAAGTTTGAGAGAGTTACATTGCCCGTGATTCCATAACACAGACACTCACGCTGAACAATAACATGTGAATGTACTAGGTCCCATGTTTACATGATTGTTCTTATAAATTTCTATTCTAATTACTTCTACTCTTGTCACAGTACAGTGGTCCACGTAAAGATGCAATGGCATATGCAGACTGGCTTAGAAAAGACCATCGCTTTTGTGATCTGCTTGTCCAAACTTCGCCGTCTTCAAGTGGGCATGCTTTCCCTCGGTTGAAATTGCGCTACAAACCATCGCTTGTTCAGGTAAGCAATGCCTGCTTTCTATTGCACAGGGAAAACAAAATCCAGTAGCTTACCTGGATACTTTGATCTAGCTTCACTCATTGAGGCTGGTGATATTTACAATATCTAAATGATAAACTGAAGATTGTGCTTCAGAGAATAATAAATACTACTCATCTCCTTACGTGCTAAACATCTAACTGACTACACTGTAGAAGAAAATAGTGGAATAAATAATGAACTTAGGAGCAAATGTGTGACTGTCTGAGATTCAACAAGACACTATACATGGTGGCAACCTTCTGCTTTCCAGTTCCTTTTTCTGTTCCTTACATTTTCAATGATGAAATTAACTTGGTTATCTTACTGATTTCTATTGAAACTAGTGGGAGTCGTTTCTTTTGCTGATGTGCCCTTAATTTGGCTTGTAATAATGCTGGGCCAAGGCCTTTGGTCTAAAAAATTGAAACTACTGGGGATGAATAAGTTTAACCAAGACCTGCGCTGTAAATTTGGTTAACAGAGTGTCCAAGTTCAGACAGGAAATTTAGGGCTTTTACAAGTTTACATCCTAGCACATACCAGATAACAATCGCTTTTGCTCTGTTCACATCCTAGCACCAAGACCTGCGCTGTAAATTTGGTTGAAAGTGCAATATTATACACCAACAACATGCTTTTCAACAAATGTTTTCAAGTATTATTTTTGTGACTTGTCCAACTCCAGTCATGAAGTCATTTCATCATCAAAGCTCTGCAATTTGTTTTATGTCGGTTTATTTGGTAGACGTGCAAAGATCTGGATACTTTACTATTTTTGAACTTCATAGCTTGCCAGAAACAAATCCGAATTACAGACATCTTATTCCAAACGAAAACTCTCAGTTGGAAGGAGGTAGTTCACATCTTCCTTTGGTGGACCCTAGCATGCGTGCTATGCCATTGGCTCCATCAGAATGGAGGGAAAGGCTTGAAGCTAGGAAATGCCTTGATGTGTCATCAAACGAAGCAGCTGGAAGGAAGCTTTTGCTCCTGGATGTTAGGAATGGTAAAGTATCTTTCATATTCAGTTCAAGTTCAATTTTTATTTATTGTGCACAAGTATGCTATAGTTTAGTAGTTGTTATGATCATTCTACATAATTTTAGATCAACAATACACACACTCTCTCTCTCTTTTCTACTCCCGGGTGTAATTACACCATGGTTCAAAATCCCGGCGGTAACCGCCGATTACCGGTGGAGACCGGTAACCGAAAAACCGGCCGGTATGATTTTTTTTGATTTTTCGAATTTTGGCCGGTTTTTTTCCCGGTTTTCCGGTTACCGGCCGGTTTTTCCGGTTACCGGTTTCAAAATATCTCAAAATTCAAATTTTGATTTTTAAATTGTGAGCGGTTTTTTACCGGTTTTTCCGGTAACCGGCCGGTAACCGCCCGGTTACCGTTACCGGCCTCCGACCGGGATTTTTTCCGGTTCCGGTTTTTGGAACCTTGAATTACACTATATGTCGTATCTCACAACGTAGAAAGTATTTCGCGCAACAGAGGGTGTGTAGGTGTAGTATACAAGTATTTAATACCATCTAGGTGGTATAAACAATTTTTCAGAGGTGATATGTATATTTTTTTCAACATACTCCTTTTTATGTGCATACATGAAAGTATTTACAAAATACGTTAAAAACTATGGACTCTCTTATAATTTTTCATGTGGTTCACATTAGAGTAACTTATAATTAGTATACGAGTATACCTAAAGTGATAGAGGAGTATTTCAAATTTGTTTAGGTGGTATATTAGATATTAGAAGTGGCTGTAATTACACTTGGAAGTAAAATGTATTTATATATATATGTATATGAATATATGAAAATGATTCCATACTACTGGGAGTACATACTCCCACTTCTTATATACCGTTTAAATAATGTTGTTATACATTTTTATCCTTTTGAGTATACTCCAAAGTGAGTTCCATAAAAAATTTCATCAAATTCCACTTTTTATAGCATAATTTGTGTATATACTCCTTTTATACATGAAAAATGGTATATAGCAAAAAAAAAAGGACTTCGATGAGAACTTTTTAACTAAATTGCATTAGAGTATCTTAGAATTAAAAGGCAAGGACAGCAGTAAATAATCAAGCTCATCATCATTTTGCATATATCGCCAGCTACATTTAGACATCACATTGCGAGCCATATCTTTTTTTTTGTCTCTTTCACCTACTATTTGACGACATTATTTATTTGATTTTGGTCACTCAATTTGATTTTGAACTATTAATTATCTATTCCTGCCCTTTCTTCTTTTGGGTCAGACTATGAATGGGATATTGGGCATTTTGAAGGAGCTCAGAGGCCTAATGTGGACTGCTTCAGAAGCACTTCCTTCGGGCTCTCAGAGCAGGAGGTAAAATTAAGCTACTGCCTCTATGATGTATGCCACATACTTTGCTTGATAGTTTCTAAGGTGGTTTGTAAAATTTTATGCTTTGCTTGGATTTATCAGAGACCATATATGAGATGCAATTTAGCAAGAATTCTTCTTCTTCTTCTTGAAGGAGGCACAATCGATCCTAATACAAGTTGTTTTTGTTTCTAAGCAATCAATACTGTATTAATTGCTTCCGTCATTGTTGCTCTGCTTCCATTAATTCGTGATATAATAATATTGAAGGGGATAAATAACTGTTTTCGCGTACGTGTGAACAGTACTATGGTACTGTAGCATCCGTATATGACATAATTAGATAAATTAAAATAGAGATAAGAACTATAAGTTTTCTTATTAAATATGTTTACTACTTTATAGATATATTTCATTTATTAGAGATGGGTTTTCTTAGAGATAGATTATTTTTTGGAGCTCAAGTTGAGCTATCTCAATAAAAGGGCTGGTATGTATCTATTATGAATTAAGCAATGAAGTAATAAAGATGAATTAATCTAGTTTCTTCTCTAAGTTCTATCATTCCGGTCTATAATCAAATCTCTTATCCTACCAAGCTGATGCTGCCCATCCTTCCTCCCGGTGGTGTGTACCCCAATAAACTAAGGTTCATCATACTTGTTATCAGAGCAGTTGACCACGACTTCTGCTACCATGATTTCTGTTGCTGAGTCGTTGGTTATGAGAAAGGCTAACGTCAACAAGATGGCCCAACATCAATAAGAAGATGGTGGACATCCTTCTCAACATGTATACCACCTTGGAGAAGATCGTGAATTAGAAGAAGGCGCAACAACAGGCGGCAGTGGCGCTATTCCCAGCAACTGGCATGGCGTCGCCCTGTGATAGCCGCGGTTCTGTCGACGCTTGTCGCAACCATGCCACGCTCTGCCGCGGCGGCCGTATTGCTACCGAAGCCTCCCGCGGCAACCATGTTGCTGCCGCGACCTGCTGTGGTACTACCGACGCCCGCCACGATTGTGCCATGTCCTATCAGGGTGTTGCCGAAGGCTGTCGTGACCCTGCAGAAGCCTGTCGTTGCAACCGCATTGTGGAAGCCTACTATAATGCTGCCGTTGTTGCCACCGCGTTTGTCGTAGCGATTGTAGATGTCATCAATATTGTTATACTGTATGTGGGGACCACGGTATTCAAAGTCACCAGTAAACGTCACAGTATTTCGTCAACTTGGGGTCTTCTACGGCAGCAGCTATGATCGCCACCACAGCTTGAGAACGTGCTATCACTGAGGCCAAGGGGGGGGGGGGGAGAGAAGGGGCTGAAATCACCGTTGAGCATACTGTTCATATGCGTGAACAGTACCATGGTACTGTAGCGTCCGTATATGGCATGATTAGATAAATTAAGATAGAGATTAGAACTATTAGTTTTCTTATTAGATGGATTTACTACTTTATAAGTATATTCCACTTATTAGAGATAGGTTTTCTTAGAGATAGAGATTATTTTTTGAAAGTCAAGTCGAGCTATCTTTATAAAAGTGTTAGCATGTATCTATTATAAATCAAGCAATAAAGATGAATTAAAGTTCTATCATTCTAGTCTATAGTCAAATCTCTCATTCCACCAAGCTAGCACTGCTTGGCCTTCCTTTCGGTGGTGTTTATCCTAATGAAGTAAGGTTCATCAGACAGATATGGATTTTGAGATTTTAACTTGAAATTGGTCTATATATATGCAGATGATGGATTCTTCGGATCCTCTAAATGGTATAGACAAGGAGAATACGGATATATTAATGTACTGCACCGGTGGCATAAGATGCGATGTATATTCAACAATTCTTAGGTAAAGAAGGAATAATATTGCCAATTGTGTGGGTTTTGCTAGCTAGTACTTATCTGATCTCTGCCGTATGTTTCATGCATATGATGATGTGCCTGTTGCAGAGAGAAGGGCTTTGGAAATCTCTACACTCTGAAGGGGGGAGTGTCCAATTATCTGACGACGGAAGGCTCTGCGGGATGGGTGGGGAATCTGTTCGTGTTCGATGGACGGCTCTCCCTGCCGCCTGCGACGTACAGACCATCATCTAGAGGTGATGGGAGGACTAGCAGTAGCAGGTGGCGGCGGCGGCAGCAGCAGGGAAAGATGCTGGGGAGATGCTATGTGTGTGGATCACATCTGGAGGTGGTCGAGGAGCTGAGGCACCGCAACTGCGCAAACATCGACTGCAACCGCCTTTACCTGTATGTAATGTACCATCTGGAACATACACCTACTTATTAGTTGGTTGTCAGTTTCTGAATAATAAAAAGAAAATGAACTAGCTGCAACTGATCAGGGGATTAAACTAGCTACTCACTGAAATAACTGCATGCAGTTGCTGCGGGTGTTGCGTGGAGGAGCTGCGAGGTTGCTGCTCTTCAGACTGCAGAAGCGCGCCTCGGCTGCGCCCGCTGCTGCCAGGCCACCAGAGGTACCAGAAATGGCATCTCTACCGCGATCAAATCAAGTTCCAACGGTGATGCCTGCATGGTAATACTACTACCACTATGTATGTAGACCACAAAGGCCTTCTTCTTCTTCTTCTTCTTCTTCTTCACCATTATGCAAGGGATCAATTAAAACTTTACTAGTAGTATCACTAGCTCCAGCCTCTCTTCTCTTTTCTACTCGTACAGCTAGTACTAGAAATCTAGAATTGAAGAAGTTGATAATCAGCTAGCTAGCTCAAGAAATTAAGCTCGATCTGTCCTGCTGCATGCATCTCCTGGTCAATCTCTTACCAGCTAGGCTAGGCTAGCTGCTCCCACTAAAAACTGGAGTACTAACTATTGTAAATATGAGTAATATTTTAATTTCAAATTTTACTAGGAGGTAAATACAGTAAAAAACTAATAATGCAATAAACGAATCTAATATCATGCTACTCATTACACTTCAAAAAATACACAAACAATAACAGTGGGGACAGTGGGGTTGATGAATAACAGGAAGTAGCGCAGACTCGATGCAGTACAGAACATAGATGAAGCCTTATTGCCACCAGGTATAGGTGTTCTCTGCGGCAACGGCTCGGAGATACCGCTCACTCTCCTTTCCAGTGCACATCGAGGAGGAAGGCCGTCGTGATTCAGCTGCTGCAGCAACACAGTATAGCTATCTAGTGAGGAGGAAGAAGAATGGAGAAGAAATTCGGTTTTTCCTTAGGCCTGGACGTCTCCAAGTCCTTATAAAGACACACGATAATTACTCGCCAGTAACTGACGGCATTAACTCAATTTAAATCGATTAACCCATTAGTAATTGTTGTTTAAATTGCATTTAAGCAAAATAAATGGGAGATAATGCATGATTCAACAAAATAAAAGGTGGATTTAATGTGCCAGGAGACCCTTACAATACAGCGTGATCGCTTGTCTTAAGTCACACAAGATTTCACGTGAAAATGCGCTAATACATGCATGTGTGCACATGTGTGTGCTTAGCTAAAATCCTCATGCCATGTATCACATATTTCAGGAATGTTAATGACTTCACCTTATAAATTGTCTTCCCTTCACTTACATAGGCAATATGGTACTAAACCATACATACTTTGTAATTTCTAAAAGAGATGAGCCTTAATTCATAGGCCAATTTTCAACAATTCCCTACCAATTTAAAAGCAAAAGGTAGAAAAGATGACAAAGATAATTGTATTAAAGTATTGTTAATATATCAATCTTTTGGTGTAAGTCCCATACAGGTTGAACTTACATCTAGATTAGAATTTCATCTTCTCGTAGCTGATGAATGAACTATACCTTGAATTCACTGCTTTTCGTTATCAGACTTCACTTGGAATCTCAACTGATACTAGGTTGTCAATGAACCACGTGTAAAGAGAGCATTATATGGTTATACTCCCTTATCTACTTATGAGCTTTCTCGAGAATGCCTTGTTCTCGTGAACTGCAGCACCACAATTAAGTTTAAGTAAATATATTCATTTTAGGTATTCTGTAGGCCAATACATTTTCCCCTCATTTGAACACTAAAATACATTAAGATTTTAAGCCAACCTTTCATATAGTTAATAGTATTTTATTCATTAGAATATATGTACAATTGATATATACTCTCTTGTTATAATATCAACTTGTTTTTTCTATTGCCTTAGTCACGGGGTCTTTGATCAAAAAAATATGGGTTACCATTGTGATGTAACTCAAATAGGCCTTATTTACATATCCATATATGCAAGCCAGATTATTTTTAGTGCAAATATAATTAACAACAATAACTTTGAAGTTTTTCAATTTTCTAACAAATTTAAGCCTATGCTTCTTATGTCTGAAAGATTTCATATTATCTTTAGTACTTGTAACTTTAGTCAACACCGTTTTATTATTGCAGTACATTAGGATTGCTGGTATTAGTTTCTCAACCAATGGCAAGTCTAATAAAAGCTCTCTCAGTCATTCAGTCTCACAGTGGCTGCTACAAGTTCTGCTTACATGGTTGTCCTCGTCAATATGATCTGTTTGTAAGACCTCTATGAAACTGCAGCACTAGTTAAAGTAAACGCATTGCCACGTGTAGCTTTGATCTCATCCACATAAGAGATTCAATTGGAAGCATTGTATCATTCTAACACAGATGGGTATCTAGTATAATGAATTTCAAAAGATGGTATTCCTCTCATGTAACGTAACACTCTCTCAAGTGTCTCCCAATGATCATCTTCTGATTAGATGTAAACCGACTCAATTTGCTCACAACAAATGAGATATTAGGTCTTCTGGCATTAACTAAATACATAAGTGACCTAATAATTTGTACTTCTTTGTAGCAGTCTTTTTCTCTATGAAATTTGCATTGTTTTAACCAGAAGTGTTGAGTGCATCTTTTGCTCTTGTCTTTTCTTCCATATCGTGGGCAGCAATGAGATCCTCAACAGAAATCTCTTCCCTCCTGTGTTTCAAACTAGTGGCAAAATCTGTCAAGAAGCAGGAGGTTTATCAATAATACCCATAGCCACACACTTAGGAGGCAACATACAGCTCAGGTGAGCAACTTACCAACCAGTAGCTGAAGGTCATGAGCTTGTCCAACTATAGACTTAGCCATATACATACTAAAGTTAAAGAATTGCTCACACATGTAGAGCTAACGACTTGCCTCTGTCTCTACATATTTATGCTCTGATGCATTCCACAACTCTGCAGCGGACTTATAGTCCATATACACATGTAAGAGTTGATATGGTAGAATGGTTATAATGTAGCCAAGAGCGGTGTTCATATTTTTGAACTGCATGTACTGGTCAGTTGTAAATGAATAGGGTGGATAACCCACCACAACCCCAAAGACATGAGCTAAAATTTGGCTTTAGTCTGTCATCTACAAAAATTCTGATTAGAAAATCTATCGGGTTTCATTTCATCCGAAGCATCAACCATTGCTAAATTGCAATAAAGTTCACAATAAGGTTTTTTGAAATGTTGAAAATATGGGTAATATTTTAATTCCATACTTTAGTAGGAGGCAAATACAACAAAAGACTAATGATATAATAAACGAATCTAACAACAAACTACTCATTTTACTTCAGAAAATACACAAGAAAAATAATATAAAAAAGTCGATCGATCGTGCGAACAATTTCCAGTGGAGTTGATGAATAACAGGAAGCAGTGTAAGCTTGACGCAGTTCAAAATGTAGATGAAGCAGCGAAGCGAGTGATCGCGCAGATGTATGCTGCCCAGAAACCTTATTGCTACCTCGTGCAGATGTTCTCTGTGGCAACGGCTCAGAGATACCGCTCACTTCTTTTTCGGTGCATGCTGAGGAGGAAGTCCGACATGGAGGGTTGTTCAATACTACAGCCCAACTCTGTAGAGAAAAGGAAGAAGAATGGAGAAGAAATTCGGTTTTCCTCAGATCTGAACGTCTCTAGGTCCTTATAAGGATACGCGACAATTACTCATTAGTAACTGGCGGTATTAACTCAATTTAAATCGATTAATTCATTAGTAACCGACGTTTAAGTTGTATTTAAAAAGAATAAACGATAGAGATAAGCACGACAATTACTTACTAGTAACACGTTGCAAGTCACAAGTCACGCAAATTTTCACGTAAAAATATGCGTTTGTGTTTAGCCACAGTTCTTAAATCGGCCATGTGTCATATGTTTCAAGGAGTGACAACGACTCAATCTTATAAATTATTTTTCTTTTACTTAACTAGATAATATGGTATATACTTTAGAGTTTCTAAAGGTAACAGGCCTCAATTAAACGGCCAATTTCCAACACTAACAAGGAGTGCTCCTGGCTACTAGCTAGCTGAAGAGTAACAATGCATGTACCGTGCGTGCGTTATAGAGTTCGATGATCGACGTGGAGATGGAGGAGAATTGGAGATGAGTGTTGTATTCTTGCGCTCATTATAGTTCCACACGCAGCCGACTGGCCATGCCAAGATCGGCGTGGTGGCATCCAACAACCGGAGCCGAGGCTCCCGGGCTGCCAGCATGGCCAACACCCCTCACCTTCTTCTACCAAAGTTGCCATCGCCGCCCCTCTAGGGAGATCAAATCTAGCGATAGAACCGCACAGGACGCTGGATCTGGCGAGAGCCGACGCAGTGTCCTCCCCTTATCTCTTCCATTCGGCCTACCGATAGGTGTGCCCTACATTCCTCTTTTTTCAATTGGAAAATTACTGAAATGCGCCTGGAATTACAACATAGACTACATCAGAGCTGCTATGCTATACGAATGAGTTCGAGTAAGATGTATGGAATCTCATCGAGTTTTTATTACAACTTGGTCACACCGTTTAATTGTTACAACTAGGGGTAATATGGTCTATTTCTCTCAAATCCCCCCTATTACGAATCTAGAGCCAATCTACTAGCTAAATGCTTTTTAGTGCCAACTCCAGATTCTCAAAGAATCTACAATAGAAGCTGAAAAATAAGAATTTGGAGCTCTCCGAAATAGGCCTTAAATTGATGGTATCATTGTCTTGGCCGGCTTGTCGTGGTGCTCGATTGTAGATTGTCTGTGATGGCATAATTTGGTTGGTATATATGACCCACGGATGTACTGCAATTGTATCTGATAACTCACCTGAATTTATCTGGTGTGTGTGTGAGAGAGAGAGAGAGATCTAGCTCACATTATATGGCCCTCCAAGAACAGGAGGGTAACCCAAACTGCTGTCTGATTAAGGTGATGAGTCATCATGAAGTGGATTCTTAACACTTAAGCTGGAAGAAAAGAAAAAGCAGAACCCAACACGCCCATGTGCACCCCCCCCCCCCCCCCGGTCTGATCATGCACGCACGCACGCATGTCGATATCTTTTCTCAAATCATCTCCACCTTTTCTTCCTCCAGACTTTGAGCTAACTTTGAATACTGTGGAAAACGACAAGAAGAAAAGAGATATCTGGAAAAGTTGTTGGCTTCGCTCTAGATTAATTTACACTTTATGCTATCCGATAAAACCAGATATTCAGATACCGACTGGGTTATGGTACGGTCATTATTTTTTAGGATGATATGGTAACATAGGGGTGAATAGTACATTCGAAATTTTTTCTAAGTATTTGTTAATTATTTACTTTAGTACCTTCTAAGCTATGAAGAATAGAATTAGAGACCAAGACCAAAGTAAACAACTCAAAAAGTCAAAGCTGCACAAGACACTTTTACGACACTTACGACAAAGAGTGTAACGGGGGAGCTAGATCATGGCGGTAGTTGGCGTCGTCTGAGAATAAGTTAGCAGTGGATGAACTAGCTAGGAGCAGTCGGTAGAACTCATGCATATCGGAATAAAATGGAGAAGGGGAGTAATTAATAAGGAGCGAGAGACGGGAGGAACCGGTACCTACCATTCGATGCAGAGAGAATGGACGGGTGAGATCAGAATCCTAGAAGAGATGTCACGGATCAGTGTCGTGACATTATCAGAGACGGTTTGTTATACGAACCGTCTGTGATAATGCACATATCACAGACGGTTCTTATAAATAAACGTCTGTGAATTATCACAGACGGTTATTAATACGAATTATCTGTGATGTTTTGTATTACCACGGACGGTTTATACTAACAACCGTCTATAATATTTTCACAGATGGTTAGTAATAAGAACTATCTGTGATGTCTTACTTTATCATAGACGGTTCATATAAATAACCGTCTGTGAAAATATCACAGACGGTTGTTAGTATGGACTGTCTGTGAAAATGTCACAGACGGTTCGTATAAATAACCGTCTGTGAAAATATCACAGACGGTTGTTAGTATGGACCGTCTGTGATGGTTGCAGCGCAGATGGTTCATAGGAACTGTCTATGATGTAGCCGTCTAGTATAGTCTCTTTTGTTGCAGTGTAAGTCGATCAGACTGTCTCCTCTGGTTGGTCAGACTTTCAGGTCTGCAAGAAAATCGGAAAAACTACAAATTTATAAAATCCAAATTTCAACTCATCTAATTTGATAATAATTCATCATAACAAAAAACTGAACTTCTCGCTCACTTTTCAACCCGTAACTGACCAACTCGAACAACATGAGATACTAGCTAGCATATCTGTATATCCCGTGATCCATCGCATCCCATCCCAGTAAATTGATCCAGCTATTTGTGTCGATACTGGGTACTTAATTTACATCATGTTCTTTGTTTTTGGTTTGCTAGGACAGTTTACATTAAGTTTATAGTAACATATCATCAATTATCATGACAGCATTCTGCAGTATTACTTGAAAATAGGCAAAGCTGACAATGGTTTCGGCCGGTTTCTGAAGAAAATTAGAGGGTCACTAGGTTGTACGTTACAGACCCAGCTAGTACCCCCACAATTTTATAATTGTGAGCTAAATTATGATGATGATAAAGATCACAGATGCTACCGCTAGGTATTGGCCACTGGGTATTAAGAAAAAGATTTCTTAGGGCAGTCCCAGGGCAGAAATCACTTAAGTAGTTTCTATCTATGCCATGTCATATAGATACTACTTTAGACACTATTGTCTCCAATGCACCATATCTATTTATAACCCAAGCAATTAATTAAGCATCAAAATCTCTCTCTCCTCTCCACCAATCATAATTTTTCTCTATCTATCATGAAGATATCACCATCTCTCCAATGCAAAATTTGGTAGTGTCTATTGCATTGGTTTTCTCATAGAAACTAGGTCTTACCCAGTTTCTTCCTCTTTTTCTTCTCTCTCTTATTTAATATAGTGTCACATCATCTAAAACTCCTACATGGCAATCTAATTAATGCCATAGACACTATCCTACGTGGAGCACTGGGACTGCCCTTAGGGCATCTCCAATGGTCTGAGTCAGCTAGCTATATGCATGTACACATCAGCATATATCCTATGTGGAGGAAAGAGAGTATGCAAAAAAAATCGAGCCAGCTCTTCCTTAAGCACTAGTCTATAACGTCAAACGAGGCAGCCTCTATAAATTCTATGTGTACATGTAAGCATCAAATAGCTATCCTTATAGATAGTTCTTTAGAATGCTAGCTTTAGTGTAACATCCTAATTTTCAGAGCCTTTTTGAAGCTTTTAAAATAAAATTCTCTATTTGAATTTTTCTGGAATTAATTAAAGCTTAATTGGAATTTTCTGGGAATTTTCTGGATTTATTTGCTATTTTCTAGAGCTCTAAATGAAGTAATGGAATTTCTGAAAAAGGAAAAAGCCACCAAAATCCAAACCGACCGATGGGCCGTAACCCACCAAGTCGGCCCGGTCCAGCCGCTCTCGGCCCAGCCGCCCGCAGCCGGCCTGTCCCGCCCCCTTGCCACGCGGTATGCATCCGCGCCCGCGCCGCGCCCGCCTTCCTCCGCTGGATGGCCGACACGCGTCGCCCATCCAAGCGCCTCCCTCGGCCGCAGCCAATCCGGGCTATCCGCTCGGCCGTGCCGCCGACGGGTGGGGCCTGCCTGTCAGGCGTCGTCTCCGACCCGGACTCCTTCCCCGTCTCCGATCGAGAGACGCCGCCGCCTTCCTTATCCGCCGCCACCGTGTTCGCCCCGGACACCTCGCCGTCCGGGTATAAAAGGGGGCGACCCCCCCGGGGTCCTCCTCGTACCGCAGCCGCCGCTTCCGCCGCCGCTAGCCATCGCCGCGCAGGGCGCCGCCGTCGAAGGTCGCCGGTCATCTCGCCGAGCCGCCGCCTTCGTGACGCGCCGCCGTCGCCCTCGCCGTCGCCGGTGAGCTCCGCCGTCGTCGCCGGTGAGCTCCGCCGCCCGGTCATCCCGTCGGCCAGACCCCGTAGCCGTCCCCCGCCTCTCGGTCGCCGCCGGCCAGGACCGCCGCCCGCTCACCCCGTTGCTCGGTCGCCGTCGCCGCACCCCGCGCCAGCAACGCCTCGCACCCCGTGCACGCGCACGTCAGCGCTGACGCCAGCCGCGCCTGCCGCTTCGCCTTCCCGTGCGCCCGGTCCACCGTGCACCGTGCCTCTGCCCGGTAGGACCCGCATGTCAGCCGTACCCTCGTGAACCATGCCGTGTCACCCTGCCCAGTCAACATGCCACGTCAGCCTCGGGCGCACACGTGTTGCCACGTGTCTGCCACGTCAGCCCTAGCCGCTTGCGCCAGCAGTCGATCAGCTCCACTGTGCCGTGCGCCGGGTTCACGGTAGACTGGTTATTTCGTGAGCCGGGTCCACAGCATAGTGCCTTTTTCCATTTTCCCGATTTCTGTAGATTTATTTTTCCAGAGGCCCGTTCTCCCTCGTCCTAACTCCGATTGACCCGATTCTTTTTCCTAAATTCATCTAAAATTGAGCTCTACCTTTTGGTTCAGGTTTGAAAGTTTTTGGAGTTCATTTGAATTTTATTTAATTTTATTTTGTCTTTTCGATTTGCTTTCTCCCTCGTTAGATCACGTGTTCGAGGGAGCGGAAGTTGGATTTGAAGATCAAGAGCCCTCAGCTGAGCAAGGCCAAGGCAAGTCGTGTCCTTTGATCATGTTGAACCCAGTTTTCAAATCTATTATGTATTACTTTGTTTTAAATTATTATGCATCGCTATTTTATTATCAAACCTTTGTATTGGTAGTTAATGTCCAAATCGATTAATCCCTCCTTGATAATTTGATTGCCATGATTCTATTGTCACCATAGGATGGGTAATTATTTAGTGATGCAATATTAGTTGTCACATGGGTTGTACGTTTAATTTGCTTAGCCATGCTTATTACTAGTACGTTGGGTTATCATCACATGTGTTAATTAATCTTGTCTTAATGATATACTGAAACGTGGTGGTCAACCACAATTATAAAATTTGTGTGCCATGACATGGGTAGTGTCATTAGTGTTGGTTATACAAAATGGTTTTCACTCGGGCGAATGATCGTGCAGTAAAGGGGAGAAGTGTGGTTAACACTTCAGGGATGTGGATGTTTCGCCTGGGTATTACTTAAGGACTTAACTTTGTGCGCCATTGATCTGAGCCTTACCGCACAACCACATGTCTAGTATGGGATAGACCTAGCTGATTAACTTGCAAAGGTTTAGTTCAGATATCATCATTGGTAAGTGAGTACCAGGGGTACTGGTTTGCTCACAGTGAGGAACAGGGTTACTGTCCTCATACGGCGCAAGAGGGGGCTTCTGACTGTGGTGGTTAACCCTTTAGCAGTGAAACCTTAGCGGGTGATGACTAACTAGATTGGAGTGAGGTAAAGGCTTTGTGATAATTTATCTGGGTCTCATGCCTAAGGAAGCATGCTGGCTATTAAGATGACTTATCTCTTGTGGGAAAAGTTGTGCAACCTCTGCAGAGTGTAAAACTATTCGAATAGCCGTGTCCTCGGTCATGGACAATGCTCGGTGATTTCACACGAGGGGTAGAGTTTTCATAAAAACCTGGTTGGGTTAAGTTGGAGAGTGAATGGTTAGATCACTGGTGGTTCATTTCATGGATCTTGGTTCATGGTGGATTCCTTGGGTGAATGGTCAGTTCACTTGTGGTTGGTCTCAATTCCTTTGATTACTTATTTATTATCATTTCCAAAGTTTGCTTTTCAATCTATTTATTGTATTTACTTTAAATTGTCGCTTTCTGCAAAACTAACCTTTCAGCCATTCATTGTTAAGCCTTGCATACTATATTGCATCTTTGTTACAAACGACTTGCTGAGTACTCTATGTACTCATGGCTTTATGCCCCTGTTGCTCAGTTGAGGAGGAGGAGTATCACCAGCAGGAGGTTCCAGAAGGAGTACTTCGACGTCTTCGCGGATTAGGCTTCGTTCTCCACTCGATAGCCTGTGGGCGTGTCGATTGGCTGCTGCGCTTTCTTTTGGATTTTCGCTGCTAGTTTCTTTAAGCCCTTCAGGCTAATAATTGTAAGCTTGGCCATAAGGTCGTACTCTGATAATTATTAATAATATTTGAGTCTTTTCTTAGTAAATCATGATATGGTCGATATTTCATCTTTGTTTATACTGTGTGCACTAGCGTGATCCTGGACTAGTGCAGAATACACAGGAGAGTCCGGATGTGCGTATTCGGGTCTCTACATTTAGTGTGTACTATATAGATGATGTGGGAGTCTTATAGTTAGTTGCTAGCTATAACCATTGGAGATGCCCTTATAATCTAAGTAGCAATTGATTAATTAATGTAGGAGCTAGTGGTACGTTCGCATGTGATGCATGCTAGCTGCCGGAGGCTACGTTCTTTTAGAGCGTAGCCATTGGTTTTTAATTATAGCTGAATGTTTTTAGCTGTAGTCGATAATTTTTATCTATATTTTTAAAGATGATAATTGATAACAGAGATATCAACGTGGACGATATAAATGATTTTAGACTCAGAAAGTCGTTTAGAGAATCCGCTTAAAAAAACCATCCGATTTGTTTGATTTTCAGAGAAATTAAAAGACCAAAGGTCAAAACAGAGCGAATTTTTGAAGCGGATTCTCCAATGACTTTTCGAACTCGAAATCGTGTGTACCATGCATATTTATGTCTTTATCGTTCGTTGTTGTCTTAAAAAATACAGATAAAAACTATTTACGATGACCCAAAAGATAACTAAATGCGATGTGATGGCTCCCTTGCCTATAAGAGCAAGTATTATAAGAGGTTGTAAGCTGGCTGTATGCTGAGGTGGAGGAGAGAGAGGAGGAGAGAGAAGAGAGGTGGGCTGTAAGCTTACAGCCAGCTGAAGCACAAGAACCAAGAAACTTTGTGAGGAAGGGGTAGGTCATACAGCCTTTAGCTGGCTGTAACTACTATATGAGTAAGCTGAAAAGTGAGCTGTAAGTATTCATACAGCCAGCTGAAGGCTGTATTATAAGACTTGCTCTAAAAATGTGCCCCGCACCACACCTTTGCTCTCCCTCTACTCCACTAGCTGTAAGCAAGACTCCTTCCTTTGCCGGCTTGCGAGATCAGATAGATAGCTAGGGTCAGATCATCCAGAGAACGCAAACCAAGGTAAAAGAGAAGATGGAGTATTGACCAAGTGAGTATACTCTATCCAGTGGAGTTCTCTCTCTCTCTATATATATATATATGTAACTAAGCCTCTCTGCTTTTCAATTACTTTTAGATATGTATAAGTGTAATGATATATAATATATCAGGTAAATCTATTAACATTCATTAATTCAAAAAGACATCAATTTGGAAAGAAAATTATTGATTTAGTATAGAAAATCTCAATCATAAGGTCTGAATACCATAATTCCCTTGCTATATATACACACACACACTTTTAAAAGTACATACTTCCACTTCTTTTATCTCATTGTAAACTAAATTTGCTTGGATCTAGCACCCATATGTGTAGAGAGAGAGAGAGGGGGGGGGGGGGGGCTCACGAGCCTATTTCTTTTATTTATCTCTAGCTAGCGCACTGATTAACTGTTGCCTTGCCACAGGGATGAACATCGTCATCCCCTAGTTGGAACTTGGAACCTTTGTCTGTACATCTAGCTCTCGACGTTTCGGTGTTTGGATCCACTGCACTGCCCTGCTCTGCTCTGCACCTATAAGATCCATCATATCGAGCTCCTTCCTGATCGAGGCGCCTCGGATCCACCCTTTGCCAAGCTAGCTACGTGCCCCGGCCCTCTCCATCCATCGTCGTCTCTCAGCTCACTAGTCCCTCTTGGAGCTAGCCAACTCAGTTGGACCATGGGTGAGCAAGTCAATAAGGTGATTACATGCATATATAGCAAATTATTTTAACTAGGTAGCAGATCGAATGCAATATGTAGTTGGACTGAAAGATTGTGCAGGGGTGTTAATTAATATGTAACATGGTTGCCCGGCCAATTAATGGATGGATCGATGCATGCAGGAGGAGGCCAAGGTGGAAGCAGCAGAGAAGAAGGAAGAAGAAGCGGCGGCACCAGCAGCAGCAGAGAAGACGGAGGAGGAGGAGGAATCAGAGGAGAAGAAAGGAGGAGGGGCAGCCAAGCCCCCGTCGCCTCCTCCCGCTGTCATTCTGGCGGTGGACCTGCACTGCACCGGTTGCGCCAAGAGGATCAAGAGATCCATCCTCAGATGCAAAGGTAACTCCGATCGAGCATCTAGCTAGCTAGCTAGCTAGCGTTTCATGCGTGTATATATGCATACTGCTCCATACTATTATTGTACTGTACGCAGGAGTGGAAGGCGTTGAGGTGGACCTGGGTGGCAACCAGGTGACGGTGAAGGGCGTCGTGGACCCGCAAGCCCTGTGCGCGCGCGTCCAGAAGAAGACCATGCGCAAGGCCACCGTCGTCTCCCCACTGCCGCCGCCGCCACCCGTCAAGCCGCCACAGCTCGCTCATCCACAGGTGAGGACGGTGGAGCTCCTCGTAAACATGCACTGCGACGCCTGCGCGGAGCAGCTGTACAAAAAGATGCTCAAGATGACAGGTAATTAACTACTATATTAGTACTCCATATACTACTTGCTTTCTTGTCTCTTAATTACTAGCTAGTTATTAGAGTAAAATAATTTCTTGCTTTCTCCCTTAATTTGCGGTCCCTCAGCTCACTTAATTTGCTTAATAATGCATGAACAGGGGTTCAGGCAGCTGAGACTAACCTCGGCGCCGGCAAGCTCACGGTGACCGGGACCATGACCGACGACAAGATCGTCGAGTACATCCACCGCCGCGCCGGCAAGCTCGCCACCGTGGTGCCCCCTCCCCCACCTCCGGAGCCCCCAAAGGAGGAAGCAGCTGGCGAGAAGAAGCAGGACGACGAGGCCGACAAGAAAGAGGAGAAACCGGCGGAAGATGACGGCAACAAGAAATCAGAAGAGCAAGCCGACGAGGCCGCCGCCAGGGACGACAAGCACAAGGAGAAGGAGGAGCCGGCGAAGCACGAAGAAGAGGGCGTGGTGGCGGACAGGTTCCCGCCGGAGGAGATGATGAAGCGGATGGTGTACTGGCCGTACGGAGACGGCGGCGGCTACAAACAGTACCCGGCCGAGGAGGTGATGATGGCCATGAATACGATGCCGCACCCAGCCTACGCGATGATGCAATGGATGCCTCCGCCGGTGTACTACAGCAACTACATGGTGGAGAGGCCGGCGCCGGCGCCGCAGTTGTTCAGCGACGAGAACCCCAACGCGTGCGTCATCTCGTAGCTAGCAAGCATACATCCGATATATCCATTCCACGATGATCCATGGCCATATATATATATATATATATATATATATATATATATAGAGGAAGCCTCTTTTCTACTCCCGGGTGTAATTACACCCTATGTCGTATCTCACAACGTAGGGAGTATCTCGCGTAACGAGGAGTATGTACATGTAGTATAGGAGTATTTAAGACTATATAGGTGGTATGAACAATTTTTCAGAGATGGTATGTATATTTTTTTCAACATACTCTTTTTTATGTACGTATATAAAGGTATTTACAAAATACGCTAAAAACTATGGACTCCCTTGCAATTTTTTCATGTGGTTCACATTAGAATATCTTATAATTAGTATATAAGTATACCTAAAGTGATAAAGGAGTATTTCAAATTTATTTAGGTGGTATATTAGAGGTGGGTGTAATTACACCCGGGAGTAAAAAGTATTTTTCCTATATATATATATATATATATATATATATATATATATATATATATATATATATATATATATATATATATATATATATATATATATATATATATATATATATATATATATATATATATATATATATATATATATATAGGAAAATTACATAATGCACTATGCTGCCTAGGCACCAACATCCGATACACGTGTATGATTGATAATTTTTTTGAGTTTGGGTATGAAAATGTTTTATACCCTTGATATATTTATGGTAAGTTAGTTTTGAACTCAGTTCAAACTAGTTTGAACTACTTTTGAGTTCAATGCAACTACAGTGAGTATATACCATAAAAATAGTTCAAACTAATTAAACTGAAGTTAAATTTAATTTTTTTCGGAGTTTGACATCTCAAATATACTTTTTATGGGTATATGAAGATACCCACATCAAACGTTGCGAATCTCGAAGCAAATCAACGGGTATTGATATTGGTGCCTAGGCACCATGGTGCATGAAACACTCGTCCTATATATATATATATATATATATATATATATATATATATATATATATATATATATATATATATATATATATATATATATATATATAATTGCTTGTAAGACATGGAGATCCATCGGCATATATAAATCGATCGCTTGTGCCTATTTTGACTGTGAAAAACCCCAAAATTTCAAACAAAAAATTTTCTTTATTTTTGCTGGATTTTTGAGTGAAATCTGGAAACTTTCCCTTTTTGGAAAGCTTCCCCGGAATGCGCTTTCCTCTTTTGGTGATTCCGCTTTCTCCAGCTCCTTGGCGCCTTTCCCCTCTCCCTGCTTTTCCCTTCGGCTGGCGCCCCTCTCTTTGCCGTCTCCACCCCGCGCTCGCGCCTGCGCCCCGCCGCACCGCCCCTGGCGACGGCTCGCCGTCGCCGGCAGTCCCCAACCGCCTTCGACCCGGTCCTCGCCTCCTGCCGCCCGGGTCCCACCTACCAGTCCCCTCCCTCCTCCTCTCCTTCGGCCGCAAGCCACACCGTCGCCCTGCCGAAGCTCACCTGCTCCCGTCGCTCGCATTAACACCTGTCAGCGCCCGGTTGCCACTCCATCCCGCGGAGGAGACTCCCCACCTGCTCCCGTCCCCTCCGGTTGACCCCGCGCCCGCGCCCGTTGCCTTCTCCCCCACGGCTCCTTCTTCCCCGCCAGGGTATAAAAACCGCTCCCCCTGCTCCCTTGCTTCCTTCGCTTCCCCAGCTTCTCCACTGCTCCCAATCGCTTCCCACCTCTCCCAGCTACCTCCCTGAGCCTCCGATTGAAGCCGCATCACCCGAAGCTCCGCCGTTGCCATCCTGTGAGCCGGCGACACCCCGGAGCCGATCTCCCTCTCCCCTCCATCATTCTCCAATTGCTTCTTCCCAAAGCAGCTCCCCGGTGTACTAATCGCATTGATGGGTTTCTCTGGGCAGGTGATCGCCTGTGGAGTGCCGCCGTCGAGTCTCCCCGCCGGCCGAACCACCCTCTCCGTGGCCAGCTCACCCCAAAGCTCTCCAGCTAACGCCACCACCACCATTGTGAGCCTCGCCCTCCCCTGTCTGTGTAGCCGCCGCCGATTGGGCCCTCTCACCGCCGGTGACCTCCCCCACCGCCAAAAAGCCGAACCTCCCCTTTCCGCCACCTACCTTCCCCTTTGATCCCTTCCCCTTCCAAAGCCCCAAAATGGACTTCCCTCACCGAGACTCACCTGTTGGAGCCCTCCCATGCTGCCGGAGGCTTTCGCCGTCGCCGGAGGGCTGCAGCGCCGCCCCTCTGCTTCTCTGGCGCGCGCGCACGGCGGGAGGAGGAAGACGATCGACGTGGCCATATCGTCGCCATCCACTCCAACCGTTGCGGTCTAAAAGCAGCCGTCGGATGAAGACCTCCCCTCAACCACCCGATCTTCTTAACCCCGCCTCCCCTCGTCCGTTCGATCTCCCCGTACCGCTTCGCCGCCTCCCTTGCTTCGTTGCCGCCAGATCGCTACCCCACGCGAATCCTGGCCGCTCCCTCTCTCGCCATCTCCGCCGTCCGCAGCGCAACACGTCGGCCATCTGAGCGAGGTGGGCGCTCGCGAGCGTGGGCCTCGGCCTCGGCCTGCCTCGCCTCTCCGCGCGTACGCGCGCGCGCGTGGGCCGCCAGCCGCGCGTTTGAAAGCCGGGCTGGGCCACACTGTAGCCAGAGGCCAGCCCAACACTATTCACACCGAATTTTCCCGAGTTTATTAATTTCTAAAATCCCAGAAAATTCAAATAAATTCTAGAAAATCACAGAAAATCTCAAAAATTCCCAAATTTCACCACTTTGCTCCAAATAATATCCTGGACCCATTTTTGGCCTCCACTTCCACAAATTCATCCCAGATAAATTCCTAAAATTCCATTTGAAGGATTTATGCATTTTACTCCTTTTTAATTAGTTTATTTTTCCCTCGCTTGATTAGGCTCAAGCAGGACTTATGTTATTTTATGTGTTTGCACTAGTTCGAAGATCCCGGAAGTTCAAGTGCAGTCTCAGGACCCAGGAGCTTCTACGTTTGAGCTGGCTGAGATCATCCGGATTGTCGGCAAGTTCCAAATCCTTTGATCATGTTGTATCCCATGATGTTTAATTACGTTACTATGTTATTTGCATTAAGCTAGTTCTGAAATGTTAGTTCGAAAGTAAAATAAAATGTTTAGAATGACATGTTATGTAGTTAAACCTACCACTGTTAAATGCCCTGTTAAACTTGTAGCCATGCCTTTGTAACCCTAGAAATAATTACTTGTTAATCTAGATAATTGTAGGCTATTATTATCATGCAAAGTGTTACACTAATAAGGTTGTGGCTGTGGGCCAATAGAATTTGGAAAACCCGACTCTAGGGTAGGGTGGTATGGGACACCGTACCCTAGGGCGGAGAGTGCCGGCGTGCACAAGGTAGGGTAAGAGTTGGGAAAGAGCCGCGAGACGGTCTTTGCCCATCTTTTACCCTAGGTTTGGAGTAGGGTAAGGGTGTTGTGGGAAACCGCGAGACGGTCTACGCCCACCGCTTACCCTAGGTTGGGTCGCGGGCCTAGCGAGGCTGCGGACCACGTGAAAATATAAGGACTGAAACCCTTACGCTGAGCAAATGTCATAGTGATCGCTCAACCACAGTAGTTGACTTGTCAACACTGGTCTAGTAGCTGCTCAACTCGATTGAAACTCTACAGGTGTGGAGGAGGAGGAGGATTAGCAGTGAGGTTAGGCAGGCCGTGCTGCGGGTGCCTAACAACGGTAGAGTTCACTCGAAGCGGACGTTTGTTTTCTCTGTTTGTGGGCGTGTGTGTGTGAGCCAGACCCGAGTGGATTCTACCGGGTAGAGCCTATATAAAGAGTTGGGTAGTGAAACGACCTGGCTTTCTTAACTCTGTCGCGGGAGTTAAGGGATCGTGTGGGTAAAGCTGAGCAAACTCTGCAGAGTTAAATAAATGGTATTCGAATACGCTGTGCTCCCGGTTAATGGAGCTGTGTAACTTGGGTGATTCCAGCAGCGAAGCTTAAGTAGTTTTGTACATGCTTTAACTTGACTTAGTTGGTTAATTAAACTTTCGTGAAAAACCCCTGAGATCTTAAAGAGTAGTTTTGGGTCCGTTTTATCAAAATGTTTGCAAATAAAACTGCATCCACCAAAGCTAATAAACCAAGTATACTCCCTTCCTTTGTTAATCCGTGCATGTAGTAAGTTAGAGTCCCTTTGGGACTTGCTGAGCCGGTTGTTTGGCTCATGGCTTGCTTAATCCACTCTTTAGAGGATCAAGACAAAGGTGAAAGTTTCCCCGTCAAGGACGCCCCTGAGGATCGCTTCTTCGACGAGGACCCGTGGCTTTAGGTCTTGGCCGCGCTCAAGCGGATCTTGGAGTTTTTGTAATGTAAGTATACTTTAGGCTTGCACGCCCCGCTGTCGAAAAATAGATGTTAATCCATATGTAAAATATATGCTGGACTTCTGTTGTAAGCATGCAATGGTATACTCTTGCGCAACACTCCATAACTGTTCATGCGTGAATAGTTGCGGAATGCCGTGTCCGTACACGCCCCTGGAAACGGGGGCGTTACAGACTGGCGATAAATTAATACCTACATATATTTGTCATTGACATGTACATGCCGTTGGAACTATTCTAACTGGGGAGGCAAGAAAACACAGAGAAGGAATAACAGAGAAGCTCTAACACTTTCATGTACTATCTCATTACATTATATGAAGCATTCTGCTTTACAAGTATGAGGTACATCTCCTCCTGTAGAAAAACTACAACCGACTCAAGACAACAAATATACAGCTTAGTTTAGTACTTGACAATTACAGTCTAGTTGTTGCTAATGAACTCCAACTAATGTCCAACAGCTGCATATAAGCAGTCAATTCTAACTCATATTACACTAAGCATGATTTTACTCAGTTTATCTTTTAACTCTTCTTATCACTTTTACAACTAAATAAGCACTAATTTATTCTAATTAATAACTAGAAGCCTATTGTTTAGGCTGGAAGCTTCAAGTCAGCATACCGACTTACCATTATCGGCTCACGTTGCATGCTCTTAATTAGTCAAGTGCTAATTGAATTTCTCCACTTAAGTAAAAAGGAATTAATGCAACAAGATTATAACAACACATGCATCACCTGCAGGCTAGGTCAGTATACATAAACTGGGACCGGATGGCATGCATGCATCCAAGATTTAGGTCCCGTTTTTTTGGACTCTGGCTAGGTCACAATACATAAACTGGGACTGGATGGCATGCACGCATCCAAGATTTAGGCCCCGTTTTTTTTTTTTTGGCTTTGGCTGATAGTTTTTTGCCGTGTTTTTGAAGACACAGCGGACAGTGGAGAAGTAGACGGTGCATATGGTTTTAGACTCGAGAAGCCGTTTGGAGAATCCGCTTCATGAAACCATTCTATTTCGACGTTTGGCCTTTTATTTTCAAAGAAACCAAAAACCAAAAACAAAAGTAAAAAAGAACACCCCTTAGTTAATTTGCCGGCAGAGGGGTATACACACACACACACCATATTGTTTTAGTCTCTATACCATTGGATTGTTTTTAGATGCGTGCAAGTGCAATGTTATATAATATATCAGGTACATCCGTTAACATTCATTAATTCGAAAAGGCATCGATTTAGAAAGAAATCATTGATTTAGTGTGCTGAATCAATCATGGATGAAAAATCTTAATTATGGATGGAAAGTCTCAACCTTTTCCGTTCCACATACCATATGTTTCCAGATTACTTGTCACCTTTGCCATTGAGTATAATTGTTATATCACTCACGCTTGCCTAGAAATTATCATATCACTAAAGATTGCCTAGTAATTATCATATCACTAAATATTACCTGACTAATATCATATCACTAAAGATTACCTAGCTATTATCATATGACTAAAGATTACATGGCTACTATCATATCACCAAAGTTACCTAGCTATTATCATATTACTAAAGTCACTTGGTTATTATCATATCACTAAAACCTACATGGTTGTTATCATATTACTAATGATTGCCTGATTACTATCATGTTAATAATGCATGCTTGGTTATTACCATACTACTAATGTTTGCCTGGTTATAGACTTCTAATTCTGTATTTATGTCATGATGTTCTAGGTTATCTTAATTCACATGCCTTTAAATTTATTAGAATACTCAGTTAATAATGCTCTATAATTCATGCTTTTAATTAGTGTCTTAGAATTCATGCTTAAATCATTAATGGGGGTTGCACATGAATATGTTTCAAATTTAGGTTTAAACCACTAGCAATCTTTTAACATTATGACTGTTATGTTTATTTTTCCTGATATCATGATCCTTTATTTGTATGATTTCATATGTGAGTCATGAATGACATTTATACAATACATGTTAATCTGACTAATAATCACTCACCACATAATAAAACTTGGATGGTTGCCAACCCTTATGTGAGATATGTTATAATATATCCTTAGAATAATTCTTATATCACTATCATTATATTATCATTCCACATCGCCCTTATATTGGGATTTATGTCTCTCTATTTCTAATCTTAGCAAATCCGTTCACTTGTCATAACATTATCTTAGCCTTCTCTTAGTTCCCTTAAATTCACACTACATAATATGTTAGCAATATAACAGTTACCTGGCTTGGGGTTATCCACATATAGGGAAGATTTCCACCCACCTGGTAATGTACGGGGGGTCGTACACTCTTGTTACTCAGGATATTACACCCGTCTACGGTTATACAGTCGAGGACAGTATTGTGCCTGACTACTCTCGTATAATCTGGTATGTGGGAAGTAATCACTGGTGCCATGGCTATAACTTGCTATATACCAAATATCCTTATTTTCACGGTTCCTGTTACCTCGATCTCCGTTCGGTATCAGTGTTTCTAATAACCTAGTTCCATTGCAATTAACCTATGTCAGTTACTTGTTCGTGTTAGTTGTTCTTTACTCACTATGTTACGACCGTTATTGGGTACTTACTGAGATTTCTAAATCTCACGTTTGTTATTTCTATTCTCAGGTAAAAGGCCAGTGGAGTAATAGCATCATGCATAGTTGGAGCACTCGAGTTTTTAGCACCGTGGCTTACCACTATTTTGTTGTTTCATTTGGTTAGAAGTGGACCAGCCCCATGTTTCAAATAGTTATTTCAGCTTTCGTTGGTTCTTTAATAAAATACTTTTAAAGTTTTTAATTTCCTCACAATTTCTATTATTGTCTTTATTATTTATTCTTTACTTTGACGATGACGTTATATAGTAGTATCTCATATTGGTATGTGAGGTGCTACAATTTCGGTTGGAACATTATACCATTCATTGGACAGTCAATTATTCCATTGTATCATTCCTAGGACCTTAAAACCAAACCAGCTAAAACCAGTATATTAGGGGGATTCCAGCAAATGTACCAGCGAACAGGTCCTCTTCCTCTTCCAGGGGGCTTCGTTAAAAATGGCCCACCCTCCTGAATCCTGTCCACTGCTTTCGGGTCCCACGGCTCATCTTTCAGGATAACAAAATAACACCCCACGGGAGGGGAAGAAAATTCTACCCCAAAAACTGGCACTCCCTACTCCTTGGATTGTATCACCTACTACTAGCATCAATTTTGGATTATGTCATCTAGCACGAACATCAATCTTATTATTGTCTTAAGATTGGTGCTAATACTACGTAACACAATCCAAAAAGGAGCCTAAGCGCTAGATTTTTAGGTTCTCCTCCATAGAATTTTCTTCCTAGCACAAAATATGTTCTCAATGAGCTACCACACCATATTCTTCTTCCTTAGGCAAAACTCTCACCTCCTCCACGACTCCCACGGTCCCACCACCGAGCTTCACTTCCTTCTACGGTGACGGGCGGCGGCTGGCGACGAGGTTATGGGGAAGGGTTCACCGTGTCCCTCTGGTTATAGAGGGGACGGCCTAGCGGTGGTGGTGGCGATGGCTGTAGGTTCGAAGGGCAGGGGGCAATGGTGACAGGTGGCACGGCGACATGGTAGGGTAGTTAGATTGAGTGGAGCTTGGACGATAGTGGGTAGGGAGTGGAGGCGATGCGACAAGGCGTCACTAGCTACAGGAGGCAGTGGCAGGGTTGGCGCAGCAAGCAAAGAAAGCATCGGAGAAGACACCGAAATCCCCAGGGGAGGTGGGCCGTCGAGGCTAGGGTGACGATGGAAGGGAAAGCTGGAGAGAAGAACCAAGGTAAGTAAGGAAGGAAGATGGAGGCGGCACAGGCTGACCAGGCGGGAGGAAGACGAAGGGAGGGGCGGTGATAGCGTGGCACAACTATCCATATTATATTATATTTCCATCGATGCATGCATGGATCATACTAATACATCCATCCTGGTTCCGTTCATATATACTAGTAGCAGCAGCTAGCAATAGCATGCATTCTGGTTTCTCTTTACTAGGTGCTGTGGCCATGCGTACATGCATTTGCCCGAGGGCTATACAATCTCATATAGGTGCGTGCACAGCACTAGTTCTCCACTGGCTATGGCTACTACATGATGCCCGCACTGGGCATGGCCGAGTCGGCTAGGTCTTGTGGCTGAAATCATGAATCACCTCAGAGCCATGCTTAAACACAACCAAATGGATCGGAAATGCCACCAATTAAAGGTATGATTTGTACCACATGTTAAGTGTATGAGAGTAGCTTTAATGCTTCCTCAAAGTTATTTACACAACTTTTAAGTAAATGATGAATAGTAATTCCTTCCTCCTTCATATACTTTGAGATTAGCGCTATTCTTATTAAGGTGAAAAGCATTGAAGCACTATTTAGAGTGTATATATCCATTATATATGGATAGGTTTGGAACACCGTACCAAGTTCAACTATACTGGCCAAAATCGCATACGAATATTTTTCTCTGCGTACTGTGTCTCATGAACAACCAGAATTCAAAAGGCCATAAACCAAAAGCCTTAGTCACAACTCAAAAAAAACACACGCTATGTACACCATCGTATCATTATTACAAACACAAGACTGGGTACAAATTACAGATCAAGAATGCCTAAATACAAACAATTAGTGTAAATAAACCAACCAACATACACAGCACTTCATCATGCACATATAATATAGGCAGCTAGCTAGGCTGCTTACAAACAAGACAGGTACTATATTTTTACAAATTATTAACGCACATATATGTACCAGAAAGAAACTAGTAATAATACACAGGCGGCTAGTTGTGTTGCAAACTCATCACCAAAAGTATGACTATGTACGCACCATATATATTCCTCACGATGGATCGATCGAGACTGATATATTCCTCACAGAACAATCACCTTCTGTTTGCTGCGGAACGGAGACAGTAGGGAGAAGGACCGTGAAGCTGTAACAGTAAACAAACAAACATAATATTTTACTACTGAATAATTGATATTCAAGTGATCATGCTTTTGACCAAAACAAATAGATTCGAAGCAAGTACAGTGCTGCTCGAGCTTCTAACCTTTAGATGAAGAACCAGAGTCATCTTGCGAAATGATGTTTTTCAGCATGGAACCTGAAACATTAAGCACAATTAAGGTGATGAGCAGTACTCGGTTTGTTAAGTCACAACACTCGACTGGAGAATGGCACGGACAAAGGGAAGTAAAAAAGGGTAACTCCTATCCTATCCATAAGGACGACCAAAGCAAAAGGCATAGCGAAACAAGAAAGCAGCTATGAAAAAACCCATATATATTCTACACCAACAGTAAGCCTCAAAACAACCTAGCAAACTTCCAGTAGCTCCTAAATTTCTATCTTTTGGGAGATATCGCTCCTTTCTTAATTAATATTCGAGGAATTCCATTCCTAGCTATATAATGGCCTTCTGTAAACAACCTTATTCAAATAAGTGAACAGATTGTTTGGGACAGACTGACATACCATCTCCGGCTGTGGCTTCATCAACAGACGATGCATCAGAATCCATTGTGCCATCGGCCAAGGCTGAATTGTGGCTCTTCCTGCCAAATTTCAAAAGTTTCCTGAAGCCTTTTGATTCTTTGCATCGAGGTTTTCCATTTGCTCCACGGGTCTCAACTGAAACTGTGTATACAGGGTCAGGTACTCGAGCCCTAATGCTCTCTGCACGCACAAGTGTTTCGGATTCCTGCACAGGTAATGGATGGGGGTAGGCAGGGCTGTTGGCCGGAGCATTCTCCAGTGATGTTACCCTAGCAAAAGGGGCCTGGTAGGGTTTCTCCACGGCAGCCAAGGTTGGTTTCTCAGGCTCATCCTTTTGATACTCGGACACCACCTAGCCATCACAAGCATTCTTTTATCACTTTCGTCTTGAGGAATCGACAATCATATAATAATAAATCAACATTTAATTTAATAGTACAGGAGAAACTGTTTCCCTTCCAGTTGAAGGATGCATAGATACCAAATTCAAAGCATTTATGCAGAGAAACAGTGAAACGGAGACCTTGAAGAACAAATCATCAAGTAAAAGAACTGACAAGAACTATGTATAAATCATACCTCGTACGAATTCACCTGGTCATCAGGCCTATGGATGGTGGGATTCTCAGCTCCGGGAAGAACAATTGGAGAAGGTGGAGCCCTGATGGCAGTATACTCCAATTCCAGACTAGGCTTCTCCATTCTGTCATCACTAGAAGTTCCATTCTCTGCAACAATTCTTCCAGGAGGTAGAATGACAGGAGGCGTTGAAACAACTTCGTTTTCAAGCATCACAATGGTCTTCTCAACCACCACATTATCATCGCTGTTGTTTATCCTGGATACTTTACCATTAGCTTTCTTTCTATCGGTGCTTTCTGAAATGGGAGGAGCTTTAGCATTAGCTTTGTTTCCATCAGTACTTTCTGTCTTATTTTTCACAACAGCAGTGGGAGCTCGAGGGGATTTGACTTTCAGTTCTGGTAGAGTTGCTGATTTGCTCTGGTCAAGCTGCATTATAGCCGATATTTTCTTTGTCTGGGTATCTTCTGGCATGCTTCTTCTCTGCGAGTGGTCCACGCTTCCTGGCTTTGAATTTGAAGGGCGGTCAGTTGAAGCATTGCTTTTAGGTTCAGCAAGTTTTTTCAATCGCTCACTAGACGATTCAGTTCTCCCACTCCTCTCTTTCTTGATCTCAGCCAACGATGAGGTTGACTTACTCACTGCACTTTTACTATCACTTAGTTTCCTTACTTTTGATGTTTTCTGAGGATCACTCCCTGGGGTAGTTCTGGCAGGAAGTTTTCTTAGAGGTGAAGAGGATCCTGTTTCAGCGTCACTAAACTTTGAACTCTTGTAGGTACTGGGAGAAATCTTTGGAGAAGGTTTTGCTTTAACCTGCTGTGGTGTTGATAGTGAATTAGATGCGCTACTTCTTGCGGCTATCCTCTTTTGCCTCTCTTGCTTAAGCCTTTCTAGACGTTTAATCTGTTCCTCTTCCTGAAAGTGTGAAAAAACACCAGTTTGAGCAATCCAGCTGAAAGCAAAAATTAAACCGTTGAAATCAAATGATGTTTTTTATTTTTGGTTAAGGTGGATTTTACAAAATAAACCTCCAATAAAATAAAATTAGTACCTGTCATTTTAGGTCCTAAGTCTTGGTGTGCAAATAGTTGTCATTCTGCAGTTCCTAGGTAACTCAAACTAATTCTGTTGTTTCTAATGGACCAATTGCATAGGGAGATAGCCATTTGATAAATGAGGGCAGACATGCCATGTAATTTTACACCAAACACATCTTGGTCTGTGTTGCAAGAACTAAAACGGCAATAATTTGGACCAAAGGCAGTATTCATAAAAAATCATACAGTTCCATTTACTTTAAGATAGAGCACACATTACTTTTTTGCATCAAAATTACAGCATAGTAAAAATTGATAAGATTCTTGGCAAACTAACAGAACTATAGAAGAACACCAGACCTGAAAATTCAAATTTATGGCATATAATACCTCAAGTCAAAAATAGATGTTGCTTTAGCAAATTGGTTTTGATTTGCAAATAATTGACGTTTTGGTTCTTCAAGTCAACATTTTCCATCAGATGCCCCTATTAATTGCATATTGGTAGAGGTGAATGATAGATGGATACACCATTATTGGGGACAGGCAAAATGTGTCAGAAAATAAGGCATTCAGTCCTTCCTTGGTCTGTGTGCATGGATCGACAATGACATCTATAAATGAGAACGGAGGGAGTATGGCTTTGCCATACCAAAAGAAGAAATACTGTAGCACTCTGCTGTATTTAGACTCATTTGATCAATTAAAAGAAGTAATGAGGTCTAAAAAAGGACAGTAAGCATGAGTAAAAGTGTCAGGGGCAAGCAGCATGGGATATTTATTCTACAGTAACACACAAGAGAGAAGAATAAACCATTTGATAGGTAAAATAGAAAGTAGTGCACCATTACCTGCTCTTTCTTTGCCTTTTGAAGGTCCGCTTTATATGCCCGCAAGCTTTGCGCGCGTTTCTGTGCATCAGTTAGTGGGGTTTTTGATGATGACAATCTCCTTGCCGAGACATCCTTCCTTCTTTTATCCAAACCCTCATGTGAACTTCTGAGCTTCTTATCTTTCTCTGGCTTCTTTACTTCGTCCTCAACACTCAATGATACATCCTCCACATTTACGTCTTCAACCATGGTGACAGGTTGAATCTGCATCTGGCTATCATAGTCCATTGCCGGATCATATCCAAATGAAACATCTTCGAATCCGCGCTCTGGCATCAACTCATCTGGCTCATAGAAAAGTTGACCTCCAGCCTTAGCATCTGATGTCGTATGAACAGCTGCGGGAAGCTCAACGTCTATGTCAATGGCAGTATGGCTTTCTGGTCCAAGATTATCCTGTGAGTTGGACCTAACAGGTATCATAAAGGACTCATCAGCCATGCTATGAACATTCTTTTCCACCAGGGTGGGACTCTTGTACTGCGCCTCCGAAAGAGGGTCCACAGAACAGCCTCTGTCCATTGGCTTTTCCTGCCCATAAACCATGAAGTCATCATTTGCTCCTCTCCTGTATCCTCCACCTCCAGCTTCTATCTCCTTTATGTCACCATCCACAAAGCTCCAACCTTCCCCAGACACCATATGCTCGCCATCAGAGAGCATCTGCCTGGGCCTAATCCTCCCATTGGCTGAATTGAAACCTATTGTATTCCGTTCATTGACATATTGAGAATCTCGCTCGGCTAAAAGAATAGGATCATCAATGCTTCTGCTTTCTTTCCTCCTTGATGGGGTTGGCTCTTTTTCATTGCCGAATAGATCTACGTCATTATCTCTTGTCTTCTCTTCAGCTTTTAGCAAGAAACTCTGGAAGACATTCCAGTTTCCTTGGTCTCCATCTTGCCTGTGAGACGTTTCATGCTTGCTATACTCATCTCCAGGTTCAAGAATGATTTTCCTGCCCTCTTTTTTCTTTGAACTTGAGGTCTTATGCTTTCTCTTGCTGAATTTAGTGTGTGAATCGTCGCTGTCCTCAGATGCCACATCAGAGCTTGTTTGTGACTCGCTCTCCGATGACCCATGCTTCCTTGATGTTACATTTATGTTCCGTATGACAACTACACTGGGTTTCTTCTTGCCCGACCGCTTGCCTTTTTTATGTGACTTGCGACCATGTGAACTATCCCTCTCTAAACCACTTTGGTCACTTTCGTCATCCAAAGTTTCTGAGTCTTTGCTATCCGAGGAGTGCCTCCTTGATGCTCTCCTTTCTGAGTGGTGGTACCTGGGATCATCCATTGGGGGATAAGGGGGAGGGTAATATGGGTTCACCCCCGGGTAGTAAGGCATGCCTTGCATGGGGTAAGGTGGATGCATTGCCCATGGTGGATATGCTGATTGATACGGACCATGGAGGTACTCATGGTGAGCTCCTGAGTGCTGGGCTGTCCTTTGATCTGTCAATTAACAAGGAAGTGGTTCCTCAGATCCAAGGACACTCTCATAATAAAAATGGTTATACACAAATCAATTGTGTTTTAGATTGACCAAAAAACAGGTACGAGTTCAACATGTTTGCACAATATTGAGGCAAAAAGAAGTCATTCCAAATTGGAAGAAATCTACCAAGTAAAAGTAAGCAGGAAAAAGGTCATTTCAAATCAGCATAATTTGGATCACCATTTTAATTAACAAAAAACTTAGAACCAAACATGGGGTACTAAAGAAGTGAAGTCAACAATCATGCACATAACGAACAAATATCAGGATATTCTGCTTTATCAACCACAGGGACAAATACAAAATAAAGGGAATTATTGTGAGCTTTCAGAAAATAAGTTCAGTCATCGCACCAAACATAGCAGCTTTAGCAGCATCTTCCCCGGTTGCATCTCCGTTGGAAACGGACATTGTTTCCAGGTTTTGTTTCATGTTGTCTCCCATAAACATAATGCCAGTAGCATTAAAGGGAGGAAATTCGGAGCGTGCAGACATAGCTTCAGGTTCAACTTCAATCCATTGTCCAGTTTCATGCTTTTGCCTCCATAACTCAATGAACTGTGTGCATGCTTTCCTATTTATTGACAAAACACCAAAGCAATTAGCATAAAGGATTTAAAACTAATGCACTCACAGAAACTTTCAGGCAACTGTGCAACTTGGTCAAGGAAGTCATGCAATAGTAGGTGTTTTCCAGTTATTATGATCACTAAAAAGTTAAAGTGCAGTACTAACAGTTGTTATGAATAGCGCTTGTATTCAATATGAGCCCAATGGGCCGGTATATATACACAAAGTACAGGTGGCAAATATGCAAAGAACCCCTCATAACAATGGGGAATAACAAACTATACATATATCTCTAACACCCCCCCCCCCTCAAACTCATGGTGGATCAACAACACTGAGTTTGGAGAGGTAGAAGCTATGCTGTGCTCGAGTCTGGGCCTTCGTGAAGAAATCCGCTATCTGAAGCTCTGAAGGCACATACTGAAGAGTAATCACCTGATCATGCACGCAAGACCTCATGAAAGAAGCATCAACACCAATATGCTTGGTTAGCTCATGCTTCACAGGATCACGAGCAATACTGATAGCACCTGTACTGTCTGACAAGAGAGGGGTCGGTGTAGTGACAGAAACACCAAAATCCTCAAGTAACCACCGTAGCCAAGTAATCTCTGCTGTCAAGAGGGCCATAGCTCGCAACTCAGCCTCTGCACTCGAACGGGACACTGCAGTCTGTTTCTTCGTCTTCCAGGCAATAAGAGAACCACCAAGAAAAACACAGTAAGCAGAGATAGACCGGCGATCAGAGGGATCGCTAGCCCAAGTAGCATCCGAATAGGCCTGAAGCTGTAACGAACTGGAACGTGGAAAGAAGAGACGGCGAGAGATAGTCCCACGAAGGTATCGCAGAACTCGAAGAAGGTGGCTGTAGTGGACCTGAGTGGGAGCTGAAACAAACTGACTCAGAATATGAACTGGATAAGTGATATCCGGACGAGTAACAGCAAGGTAGACAAGACTCCCAACAAGATGACGATAGCGAGTCGGATCAGAAAGAGGCTCGCCATCAGAGAGTCGGAGGTGAACATTGAGCTCCATGGGAGTCTCAACAGTACGCTGATCAGTGAGAGAGGCGCGATCAAGAAGATCCTGAATATATTTCTCTTGGGACATAAAGAAACCATCTGGAGTGGAAGTAACCTCAATCCCAAGGAAGTAACTAAGAGGACCAAGATCCGACATAAGGAACTGCTCACTAAGACGAGCCTTGACAAAGGCAATGTACTCAGAATCATCCCCCGTAATGATCATATCATCAACATACAGGAGAAGGAGAGTCCGACCACGAGACGAAGTGTGGACAAAGAGCGCAGGATCATGATCACTAGCTGAAAAGCCAGCAGCAATGACCACAGAGGAGAAGCGCTCAAACCAAGCACGAGGGGCTTGCTTAAGGCCATAGAGAGAGCGACGAAGGCGACAGACCATGCCCTCAGGAACAGAATACCCAGGTGGCGGATGCATGTAGACCTCCTCGCGCAACTCGCCATTAAGAAAGACATTCTTGACATCAAGCTGAGAAACAGACCAATGGCGAACAGACGCCACCGAAAGAAGAGTGTGAACAGTGGTCATGTGAGCCACAGGAGCAAAAGTCTCATCGTAGTCAACACCATGCTCCTGCTGGAAACCACGAGCAACAAGACGCGCCTTATAGCGCTCAAGAGAGCCATCAGAGCGAGTCTTAATCTTATAGACCCACTTACATGTGATGGGATGAGAATGGGATGGAAAAGGAACAAGATCCCAAGTACCAGTACGCTCGAGGGCAGCAATCTCCTCGGCCATGGCAAGCTGCCACTCAGGGTGAGTAACAGCATCCCGGTAGGAGACAGGCTCACGAGTAGCTGCGCCAGCAAAGGCAAAACGGACAGGAGGCCGAATCGACTGGCGATCGCGGAGAGCGTACTGTCGAAGGCAATGCAACAGGCGTAGGCTCCGTCGAAGGAATAGGGCAAGGCGGGCAGGTGACATCGCCAGAGAGAACGCCCCAGAGACGAAGACCACGCATGTGGATGCGCATGTGAGACACGAAGTCGATGTAATTAACACCATCAAAGATCACCGGGCAGCGAGGAAGGGAAACGGTGCCCATTGGTAGGTGGCGCTGGACGGCGCGGCGACCAAGACAACGAAGTCTAACAGGCGGCGCTGGACGGCGCGGCGGTTAGAACGACGTTTTTTTTTTTGCTTTTTTTTTCTTTCGGTCGGTTTACAAACCGACCGGCTTCACCGAGCCCGAATGGAAAACCCTAATCGGGGGCGGGAGGCGGCGCAGGCGGCAGCGGCCCGGCGCGGGCGGAGGTGGCCCGGCGGCGGCCTCGAGCGGAGTGGCGGCCGGCGGCCTCGGGCGGGAGACGGCCGGACGGGCGGGCTCCAGGCGGGAGGCGACGGCGGCAGAGGCCGGGCAGGCGCCGGGCGGGGCCGACGGCGGCAGGGTGCAGCGGAGGCCGGGCGGACGGCGGAGGCGTCGATCCGAGGCCGACGGCGCGGGAGCGGCCGGCGACGTCGGGGAGCGGCCGGCGGCGGGGACGGAGGGAGCGCCCGCGCAAGGGAGCGGAGCGGCGGCGTCGGCCGGCGCGGAAGGAGCGGCCGGCGGGCGTCGGCTGGAGGCGCGACGACGGCGGCGATAGATCCAATCTGGAGGCGCGGCGGCAGGGGAGTCGGCAGGGCCGACAGCGGCAGGAGAGTCGACGGCGGCGACGACGACGGGTGAGTCGGCGGGGCCAACGGGGGAGTCGACGGCGGCAGCGACGAGGCGGCAAGCGGAGCGACGGGAAACCCTAGGTACGCTCTGATACCATGTTATGAATAGCGCTTGTATTCAATATGAGGCCAATGGGCCGGTATATATACACAAAGTACAGGTGGCAAATATGCAAAGAACCCCTCATAACAATGGGGAATAACAAACTATACATATATCTCTAACAACAGTAAGACAGGGACCATACAAAGTGTGGTTTTTATATAGCATGATGCGTTAGCTACTGTATCATATAGAGTTGGGTGCAGATAAATTAGCAGCCACATGGTCATGTGAAATGTATAGGGTATTCAAAATGAGAAATCCAATCCAGAAAGCAGGATACTACTTGGCCATAAGAAGGTCATGCTTACATCAAGCGTGAAGCACCAAAACGCTCTGCAAATGTGATCAAATATCCCAAGTTATCAATATCAAACCCAGCCGCTACAGCACGTGCAAAGGCCATAGCCTGCTCTTTACATAAGACAATTTTGCGAGTCTCCAGCACTCTGAGCAGTTGAACTCTGCAAAATATGAAATATGTAAAAAAAATGACTCCATTAACATGTTTCTAAAATGCAGATAAAGACTTATTAAAAAACAAACAGTGCAGATCAAGACTCTTCCAAAATAAAATGCACATAAAAACCTCATCCCAAAAAAATGCAGATAAAGTAGTCAAAGAAATGAATGTTACCACACAAATGAGTATAAGCGGTTCTTCATTAGATAGGAGCATATGTTACTCCATAAAAAATAAAATAAAATTGTATCTCTACATTAAGACCTGGTTTCCATGTAAACCAGTTCTGTTGCCAGACATGAAACAACTTTAAGCCACACATCACAGAAAAAATTAGGGGACTTTAGGAATATAAGTACTTTGAATTCTCTTCCTGCGTTGCAGTGTCATTCTGCAGTGGTGGCGGCTGCGTGCCAGGCTGCCATCAATACGAAAGTATCAGCATTAGATACGACACTCATACCATGACGCATTTAAAACAGCGTTATCCACGCAACTTTACCTTGTACAGAACAAGTGCCTTATCTGCGTCAGGATCATAACTTGTCTTGCTACCTGTAAGGGGACATGTCAGGTACATTCAACAACAGAACAAAAGATATAGCAGATTGCCCCAAATTAAAGTTGCAGTTCAAATCAATCCATCATGAGGAAACATAATTACTACTGAATTTTTCATGCAGTTGAGAGTAAAGTTTCCCTAAGAACTTGCCTACTTAAGTCATAATTAGCCCCACCTTAAAATAAACAGCTTCTAATAAGGCTAGGTAAAAAGTAAATCAATTGATTTTACAATTGATAAACACAAACAAAGGTTGCCCTTGCATCAAACAGTATGTAATTTCATTTTTCCTGTACAGCCTAATATTCTAAACTTGTGTATTGTACCTAACTCAACAGTTGTGCCTGATGTTACATTGCACCAAATTCTATAATGACTAGATTCTAAAAACAGCACAGACAACATCAATATGCAAGTTTTGTGGTCCAAGGAAATACACACAGGATTTTCAGTTCTCAATAAGTATTGCTGAAGACTTAGGTGACCAAGAGAAAGCTTCACAGATGTGCTGTCTGTTCAATGCACCATAATGAAAAGAAACAAGAACAGCAAGTAAGTATTATACCTTCCATGTATTCCACCAATTTACCATTATGGTCTTCTACCTAACAAAACACAAATAAGAACGCCTCATCTTTCCGATATTATTCACAAGTTACAGGCTACAATTCTCTACTTACAGATCTTAATCCAAGATTGTCATTGCCGTGGACAGCGATGGCATCCTCGATCTGCAATATCTCGGACTCTATTGTTGTTACTCGCTCCAGGACCTCTGGAGTACTCACGAAACGAACAAACCTGCCAAGAACCAACCATGCAAATGACCACCACCTGACAGTGCCATGAGCAATTGGCAAATATGATCAACGTTTCCCAGCACCAACCTCTCCACAGTGCCTCTTGTAAACCATGGTGCATCCATCTCTGGATCCAGCTCAAGTGTGATCGAATACCCTCCCTTGGCAATCTGTTCTTGGGCAAACTTCAGATGTGCGATGAACGGGTTCAGCAAACCCGAGGCTATCTTCTCCTTCCGTCCATTTGCTATCACAACTAAGTCACACCTAGAAAAAGAGAGAAAAAACAGAAAAATTACTATGATGTGTAATGGGGTGACACACTTCTTTTTTGGAGGGCTACAAAGGCAGGAGCATTCCATGTAACAGTAAGCAGCAACCAGGAAACAATTTAGGAGCATGAATATATCAGATCTACTAGTGCAGTTAGGCACACAGATACGATGAGGTGTTGAAGCCTATAACATGAAGGCCACAGCTTTTGCCATTCCACGGGAACAAGAACATATGAGCTCGAACAAAGATGGCGAACTTCCCTTGTCCGACCATCCAGAGCTCTAATTTGGCAACATAATACCAACCAAAAGGACCGACATCATCCGCCACTCCTAATCGCGCAAAGATCGAAACTTTGGCGCTGTCGTACGTATAAAACCCCGTTCTTGGATCACCCCCCACCACCACAAAAACGGGAGGTGTACTTCCTGAGCAGATCCAGGAGCTCACCTGGTGCGGGTGGGGGTGAGCTGGAACACCGCCGAATCAAGCCGCGTCTCCGGCCTCATTGCAGAGCGATTCTTCCCTTCCATATCAGATCTTGCGCCAAGGTTTAATTAGACGAAATGGAAGGCCAAAAATGCTGCAAGAACTGGCACTTTGCTTGGATCATCAGAAAGATGCTAGAGTGGAAGGAAGTGTATAAAATTTTGGAGCAGGAGCAAATGCAGGTGAGGATTTAGAGAGGAATGTAGGAAAATTCAAGAAGATGAGCAGGAGAAATCCTTGTAGTAGGAACAAAAGAGGAGATAAATAATAGCCAGGGCAGAAGAAGAAAAGGAAGAAAATAAATAAATAAATGGGTGGGGAGAGGTGGTGAGTGGGGAGTTTGCTCTGCTTTCCTTTGCTTTTATTGAAGAAGCAGAAGGAAGACGAGGAGGCCAAAACAAGTTGTTGGGGGGGCAAAAATCACTCGTATGAAATTACTAGGTTTTTTTTTCACTTGTTCCAAATGATTTTTGTGATTTTATTACCGACTAGCTAACAAAAGCATGATGCTTCTATTTTCAAACAGAGTGCAACAACCTAAGATGTTATTTAAAAAACGATTTTATATTTCAATGGACAATTAAAAAAGAGAGGAGCAAGTGGCAAACAAGGGAGGGAGGTAAAGTTGGTCTTTTCGTTAAGTAGGTGAGCTATATCAGATTAAGAGAGCGCCAAGAGGAAGCTTCCTTCCTTTTTGTTTAGTTTGGTTTTGATGGACAGATTATTTGCACATAGATGGGGATTTGATTCCTCGCAAAAAAAAAATGGGGATTTGATATGATGATCTGTATGATGGAAGAAGTCTCCTAGATTTCTTTCTAAGGGATCAGGACATCTTAATCCCAAAAAAAAAAAGTGAAAGCCAGTTTAAATAAAGAGTTATTTGTAATACCTGAGACCAAACCCTAATTTCCTTCTCGCTGCTACAGTATCCGCCAGCTTGACATCTCTCTAGAAGCTAGCGCAACGTGTAAATGAGTATAAGAGAGGGAGAGACAGGTGGGGGGGAGGCAAAGGTCGATTTGCTCTCCCCATCCCCCGTGCTCACCTGGCTGTAGCTGCTGCTCCCTCTCGCGCGCTGCCGTCGCCCGCCAGCCCAAGCGCCGCCGCTCGCCAACACAGGCGCCGCCGCTCGCTGGCCCCCGGCGTCGTCTCTTGTCGCTGCCGCCGCGGCCGCTGCTCGCGCACGCGCCGTCGCCCTTAGCTAGCCGCCGTGCGCACCCTCCGCCAGCCGCTGCCGCTTTCCCAGGCTCGGCACCGCTGCCGTCGCCGCCCTCGACCCACCGACGCCCGCCGCCGTCGCCGCTCCACTGCCGCCGGCCGCGTGCCGTGCGAGGGAGCGAGGGGGAGGACCGGGCTCCGGCGGGAAAGAGGAGAGGGGGGCCGCGCCGGCCGACGCGGGAGGAAGGCGGAGAGAGAAAGGGAGAGAGGCGGGAGATCGAGGGAGCCGTTGCGGGCGTAGAAGGAGGAGGAAGGCGGAAAGAAAGAGGAGGGGAAGGAGAAGAAACAGGGCCGGTTGTCGGCAGAAGAAAAGGAAGGAAAGGAAAAAAAAAGAAAAGAGGAAAGAAGAGAAAAAAAGAGTAGAAGGGGAAATCTGATTCGGCATCGGATTCGCCAGAACCAGCCAGGGAACGACAGTCCGTACCCGGATTCAGTCGTCGGGCTTGGGGTAACAGTTCGAAAACCCTCTCCCATTTATTTATCGAAACAGGCATAAGTTAATATGTGGATTATTAGAATTGGTTCGGGTAGCCATTAGAATATTGTTTATTAATATGGTTACCTAGGCGAAGAAATCGAGGTTGCCACTGGTGATCTGGTCGATCCTCGGCGATAGAGGAAAAAGAATAAATATGTAAAATGCTATATACGAGTTTAATTGACCATATCGCTAAACATCGGGACAACAGGGAGATGTCCGATGATAGAGTTTGGTTGTGCTAAGTTGACATGTAAGTGCGATGTTATGTACTCGTATGTATTGCATGAGTGATGAATTGAAATAATTAATGCTTGTTCAGGTGACGGTTTGAGTCTGGTGCCGTCTACGCACCGTCCGCCAGGTTAACAGGCAAGTGCATGGTAGAACAGTAAAATGTGGCGAATGTTTGTTATTCGTGTTTCCATGATATGATTTACAGTATTTATGAGATGTATATGAATTGTGCTAATCATACCTTGATGAGTATCGCTTATGATTAGACATTCATATTTGAAGCATATTGCATCATGCACATGCATAAGAGCCAGGCCGGTGAGAACGTCATGACTAGTCCGGAGTGCTCTTGAATAAGAGTAAGGTCGGTGAGAAAGTCAAGTGACTAATCCGGAGTGCTCTAGAGTAAGACCTACAGAGGTAGGCAATTGAGTGGTCCATCGACGGGTGGACGCTCTGCTATACCGGTATCAGCTACAGTTATAGGTGCATACAGATGCATTGCATTGCATCGCATTGCATTTGCAGGAAGCGACAGATAACAGAGAGGGAACCCAGAGATTCTGGGTTACATCTCATAAATGTGATTGGATGGTTACAGATGTATTACAGATGTGTTGCATAGCATTGCGTTACTGATGCATTGCATGACAGTGACAGAGAAAAGTGATACAGATTACAGATACAGCGTTGATTTACAGTACAGTTACAGAATTAATTTACAGTTTACAGTCCTAAAGTGGATTTACAGCTTACAGTTCGTGAAATTGATTGAATTGCTAAAGTGATGTTACTGTTTTATCGTGTGCTTGCTGAGTCTTCGGACTCACTCTTGCTTTAACGTTGTTTTTATAGGAATCTGTTGAAGACGACATGCATGGGCGGGAGTAGCACAGTTGTTAATGTGCCACAGTGATTCACAGATCATCTACAGTTGATATATTTAGTCTTGGGTAGTCTAAGTGCCTTTTTGGTAATCAGCAAAGTTATATCTCTGCTGCGCTTAGTGTCAAATGTACCGGCTTTTGTCGTATGGGTGCTATTTAAATAAATTAATTGCTTCGCAATACCAGCGACAAAAGTTGAAATTGGTAGCAGTATGGAGTAGGTGGTAGCACTTTGGGCTCAGAGAGGAGCCGGGGTGTTACATTATTTTTCTTCTTTCCTTAAGTGGAGGGTGAGTTCCACAATGTTAAGTTTTGCTAGCACCCAAATGTACAATAAAAGTATTCCATACAACAATTTCATATAACATCTATAATAAATTTTGCACACATGTGCAACATTATAAAGTATAAGTGGCAACATCGAAAGAAGCATTTAAAATTCATATTTTATCAATAGATTCAACAAACCTTTAGTAATAATGGACATCTTACACATTATAAGACATCGATATATTTGAAAAGTGGTGTAGAAATCTCAAAATGATTGAATCTAATTTTTAAAAAAAGAAGTTACACTATTGCAACATTCTAAAAATATAGATGTAACAATCAACAATGGTGTTTGCAACATTTTTTCACAGAAACTATGCAAATAAATAAACCACAAAACCCCCATACAAACATGAAAAAAAATCCATACCATCTTAATATAATATCAAATAAATTTACAGACTTGTTTAGTTTGCAGCGTGCTATCCTTCAAAACTTGCTTAAAACTCCTCAAAACAAACAAATCAACGGTGCTACACATAATGCAACATTCAAAAATAAATACAATATTTTTGCAACCAAAGATGCAAACATTCAAAAATAAATACAACATTTTGCAACCAAAGATGCAACAAATCATGTACACATATATGCAACAAAACTAAAATACACACAAAAATCTTGGAAACAAAATGTGATATTACAACAATGAGAAATGTTTCCTACAATAATGGAGACATTGGTTTGCAACAAATTGAGGGGAAAATGCCTATAAGAACTAACCAGAGGAACATGTGTGTCGCCGGTAGTGAGAAGTCGAGCTCAAAGCAGCAGTGGCAGCAGGAGGTCAGTTCGATACTTCACCGACTAGCCCATATCTACTGAGGTTGAGCCTACTTGATGCCTCATCACTGGCCGTGTTGATAGTCCTTGGATCCCTTCCACACGGTCCTTCACTTGCCGTCCAACACGTCATCTTGACCTCACCAGTGTGAAGAGAAAGAAAGAGGGAGCTTGGAGGACATGGCAATGATGACGACAAGAAGTCTCTAAGGAGTGCATGTAGGTTAGAGGATTGGGGGGAAAATAGAGGGAGGAAGTGAGATGGGAGGAGCTCTTGTCGCTGACGGCGGCAAGTTTGTACAAAAGGAAATTTGAGGCAGAGCTAGTTAAAGGAAGAAAGCAAGAAGCAATTAGAAGTGGATGAAGGCACAGAGCGAAATGATGTTAGTGCCTGATTTTTTAATCCCACTATGAGGCGTCCCATCCATTCAGTCCGTCTAAACGCATGGATGGAAGCATTATCCTAAATTAATATGCTACTACCCATTAGTTACTCTTGTTGTAGAGAAAATAGATAGGTTCTTTTTGGCTGATGACTTATGGTTTAAATATTTGAATTCTGACTATTCACGATATGTAGTACGCAGAGGGAAATAGTCGCATGCGATTTTGGCCGGTACAGCTGAACTCAATACACTCTTTTCCTATAATTTTCTTATTAACCCCATATTATAAAAAATGCATCGTTTAAAAACTACTTATTGTAGACAGTATAAATATAAGCCAACTTTTTTACTCACTTTTTTAGGAAGTGAGTTTCTTCACCTATGAGTGTCTCTAGAGCCAGACCTCTTGTCTTGCCTTATAGAAAAAGGTCTAAATTTGTAAATGACTTCTTTAACTCCATTGGTGGCTCTAAGCAGCGCTTTGGGTTAGAATATCATAAGGTCTAGAAGTAAGCTAAGGTATATTCTGCTATCTGTTTCCCGACTTTTTTATAAGGGTCTAGAAGTGATATTCAAGAGTGGAGAGTATAGAGTTCTAAATTCTTTGGGTGAGTTTATCTTTGGGATCTCTAGGTTTAAGAGGATGTTTAGTACTGATTTAATTATCTCTTCTATCTCTAGTCCTAGGTGTCTTATGATTTTTTATTCTTTGGGTCTAGTGTTGTGGCATATAGAATTCGATCATTTGACTAGAATTCGTAGCAAAGACCTTGTTAGAGGATTGTCTAGGCTTAAGAATTGCAAGGAACTAGCTTGCACACCATGTAGATATGGTAAGATGGTTTCTATTTCTCATCTTTCTCCCACCTTAGTGACGACTGATGGCCCTGAATAGGTTTTGCACTTAATTGGCATTTCTAGAGTTAAGACTGTAGGAGGGAAGTAGTATGCTTTTTATCATTGTAGATGATTTCTCTAGATATTCTTGGATGTATTTTTTGGTTTATAAGAATGAGGCCTTTGACTGCTTTAGAAATTTGGCTCTTAGATTAGCAGTTGACCTCCTAGGAGCCTTGAAAGTTATTAGTAGTGACAATGGCATATAATCTAAGAATTCATCTTTTGCCACTTTCTGCACTGAGAGAGGATTAGAGCATCATTTCTCCTCACCTAAAGTCCCCCGCAGAATGGGGTTATAGAAAGAAAGAAAAAACAGAACCGTATGCGGATATGAGAAAAGGTAGTGACATCTATTAGATGGCGGTAGTACCACACCTTACATGGTGGTAGTATCACTCTGATGTATTAAGTCATGCTTGGTTTGATTTTTCTTTAGGATTTCTCTATTGGTGCTTAGGCTCTAATCTTGGTAGCTAGAGTCGATCAACTTGCGGGCCTAGCTAATTCTTTCTGTTCGTCTTGCATGCTAGCTGGAGACTTGTTCTGCCTGCGTGACACCTCCACCGTTGGTTGGTCGGTTGGTTCCCCGCCCAAATTAACCATGCAACCGCTAGCTTGTTTGCTGCTTGCACCACGCATGCATGCATACGCGCGCGCGCGCGTGTATATATATATATGTGCCACGCCCTCACCTCCATCAACCTGTCCGGCCGGCCGCCTTCCCTCCTCTCTCTACCTGTGTTGTGTGCGTGCGTTCGTCCCTACGTACGGTACACGCGCTACACCAGAGAGGAGAGCCTTCTTCGTCTTCGTCTTCAATTAATAATGGAGATCAAGACCATGAGGCAGCTGAGCCTGCAGGGCCTCGTCATCTTCTACTGCGTGCTTCTGGTGGCGACGGCTCCGTCGGCGGCGATGGCCAGCTGCCGCGACGTGTGCCTCGCCGGCTGCCACGGCTGGGCGCTCATCTGCCACCTCTCCTGCAACAGCGCCTGCCTCGGAGAAGTCGGCATCTCCACCATAAACACAGCCGCCGCCGCCGCCGCCGCCTCATCTCCTCCAAAACAAGATTCAGATGCATCTTCATCTTCAGCACCAGCACAGGACGCCGGCGTCTCTGTGCTCAGGGGTCTCAATCCAGCATCGGATGGATCAACCAACTAATTATTAAACAGCTAGCTTCAGTTGATTCATCATTAACTGATCGAGCCAACAGGCAGCAGCACCAACATCGTATCCATATCCATGTATATAGACACACACAACTCAATATCCATGGATTGTACATGCATGTTTACCGTACATACAGTACATATACGTGTTTCTCGATCGATCAATGGCTAATCCAATCAGCATGCCTCTCAATCATGAAATTCACATTTCCAACTCCAGACTAATTTATAGCACAACCTAGGAAAAATTCGATTAATTAATATTGAAGCGCCTTAATTTACACAGAACTAGTACTCTTCGCATATATTATCGTGCAAATTTGGCCCAATCATTCATGTACACCCCTCCCTAATGTCGTCAAAAGTATAACTAGCTGCCTCGTGCCTTCTGTAACAAAGCCAAGGAATAAAAACACCAAAAGTTTTTTTTTAAAAAAAAACTTCCTCTACGTACAGGAGGCTACGCAAGTTAGGACGATTGGTGCCGTGGTGACGTCCAGCCACACTGAATTGCTTTCATGGTGGTGGTAGCTACGCATGCCATGTGCAACGTTCATTTCCAAAACAAATAGAAATCCGACCCAGCCTTTTATTTCCAGAGCTTCACCGATCTGTCATGGCTAGCAGAGGCAATCAATCCAGTAAATGGAGTGTGTGCCAAAGCTGCTATTAGGCCATCATGTGCATGGATTGGGTTCCTGTGGTTATCTGATATGCTCCATAGCTCCAGTTTCTGCATCACATGTATAGAATAGTACATATAAGGGTATATGTAGCAAAACTGTATCAGATGAATAAATATTCTCTAACCGGGTCCCAAAAAGGAAGTCAGCTAAACATAATGCCACCACAGAGGATAAACCAGCAATCTTATTTAATCTTTTCCCATTGAGTAGCCACGTGTTTAAAGATTTTGGACAAAGAAGATATGTTAAACAGAGAAAGGAATTACCTTGAAAAAACAGAGAGGAATTCATAGGCATGTACAGTTGTGCGCTAATATATCAGAGCAATGAAGCCTAGATATTATTTAGAACTCCTACCAATTTATGCGACATGGAGGTTGCTTCTGTTTTGCTAGCATTAAGTTGATTCCACCATGGCACTATGAGAGAAGCTAACAATACATTACATGCCTAAGTTTCTTTGTCATTTAACGAGGGCAATGGTGGTGTTTACTTTACCCTACTTAGGATTAGTGTTTAACCCATACAAGGCTCGGTCCCCTAAAATAACCTTTCTTTCTCACCCTTCCCCCCATACCATACCCCACCATCCTTCCAACGCACAGCCTCTCCCTTCTGATACCAGGGGGGAAAGGAAAAGGAATGCAAGTGAAAAGAAAACCGCGAGTCTTGGGAGCTCCCTTGATCACGGTAAAATTATTCTTATAGAGCACATTAGCATTTGTGCAGCGTAAAAATGTAGATAAGGACCAGCATTTACCTGATAACCACCAACTATCAAAACTTTCGGATATCTTGGATGGAATATGCAAGACTGATATTGGTTCTCATGAGATCTTAACTCATGAATGCATGTGCCTGACGCAGCCGACCAGACTTTCACAGTATCCTGACTTACAGAGGCTAGATATTCACCATTTTCATCCCAACAGACGCAGTTTACCTCACTAGTGTGAACCTAAATCAAACAAATAAAACAATGACTCATTACCCTGCACGAAAGCTGCACAAGGTTAAGTATCTCATGCGTAATTGATTACCTTAGGCAGTGAATGTAAAGTCGTGTCCTTTTCAACATCAATAATGTTCACCATGCTTCCAGCTGCCACAGCAAGGAGCTGCCCAAGTCGAGGTTGAAACCTGACTCTACCAGTACCACCCTGTTTCATCTGTGATGATATAAAGGACAATATCATTGAATTGAAGGAAGAATGAACGGTTCACAAAGTTGAAAAGATGAGGCATTAAGGACCAACCCTAGAGACACGTGCTGTACTTTGACCAACTGTCCAGAAGCGGATTTCTCCATTGTCATCACAAGAGCATAGAAAGTCCGTCAATTTCGGGTGAAAATCTACCGATGTTACATGGGAGCTATGCCCATGAAAGGTCTGTAAAGCACCAGTTCGCTGGAAAATGAAGAATAGGATTGAATTTAGCATATCAGCAATGAGGTATTGATTTGATGGCCTCACATTGAACCACTAATGTGGTGAAACCAATAAAGATCACAAGGGATCTGTCCATGGTACACGAATTAGCACAAAATTACAGTGATACCACACACACCAGCATTTATGTGGCAGCATTTATTATGTGCAAGTGATTAGCCAATGAAATGCATGACGTTTGATTTCCTATGCTACATACTATTACAGCTAGAAATTCTCAGTACATCATTTAAATGAGTGAATCGACTAGATAAACAAATCAAAGTAAAGTCATCATCAACATCGATCTGGCCCCAAGAAGAGAACACTTTAGCTTGGGAAAATCAGCTCCATGCCATTGGAAAGTTTCCCTTGACGGACTTGTCTGCACTAGACAATTAGTGTATATGAAAAGTTTAGGATCTATGTAGCTTTATTGTCAAGGAGCATAGGTTCTCCTCTATAATGCTAGTTTATATTTACCACAGTATGCTCCTGAAGAAGCTTAAAAAAAAGCTTTAAAAAACGAAGAGGACTCATGGCAGGTCCCTAAACTTGCATCACTGTATCAATTAAGTCCTTAGACTTGTAGTTTGCTCTGTTAGGTCCTTGAACTCGCACGGTTATGTCACTTAAGCCCCTAGCCTTGCAATTTGATCCACTGGATTGTTAAGGTCCTTAAATTTGTACAGATTATGTTTAATTGGCAGCTTGAGGTCCTGTATTGCAGCTTAAGACTTTAAGTAATACATTACATATGAGCATGTTCTGGGGAGAAGTTCCACAACAAATGTATCCTATTGCAGTATATTTCAGATTTTGGCATACAGTTTGCATTTAGCAACTACCCACTTGTATGTCAAAATCAACCATCGCAAGTAATAGTATTCCTCCCTCTAAGATATGAGGTAACAGGTAAGCTTTAAATCTTCAGCTGGGATCTTTGCAAAAATGAAGTCACTTTCGGCACGTGCTGAGTAGCATGTTAAGATATATCAGTTTTTATGGAGCTCAAGGTTTGGCACTTTTATAAACATATCTAGGGGAAATATTTAGGGCAAACCTTTAGGTGCTGGCATGTAAACTCTAACGTGCACTGTTTGATGATATTTGGATAGATCAGATCTAGAGAGATGTGAGAGCCACATGAATGAATAGCCACCTCGCAGGTCAAGAAATTATTTAATCCATATAAATCTAATCCAATGGCCCACGGGCTGAGTAGCATGTTAGCACCCAAAGATAGGTTTGCACTAGGAATTTCCTCTACATATGTGCATGCATCAGAAAATCTTACATTTCACAACCTACTTCCTTGTTTACAAGAGAAAGCTTTCCAAAGTCAGTAACATGCATAGTAGGTGACTCAGGTTTGCAGTGATCTCTTTCCAGTCAGAAAGTGAGAGTTTAGATTGCAGTGTCAAACTGTCAATATCAGGAAGTGAAATGCCCCCCCCCCCCCCCCCAAAAAGTTATAGCTTACCTAGCAGATATATGAATGCAAGAACTACTATGAAATGGGGAATACACAGATAAAAAAGAGTAAAGAAAATTACTTCAACTGCGTTCCATAGTCGAACAGTTCCATCAGAAGATGATGTAGCCAACTGAGTTGAATTTGGTTTGAATCTTATGTCCGTGATAAAGTTTGAATGTTCTTCTATTTTAGTATCCATGTTGAGATTGTCCATATTCCAGAGGAAGACCTACAACATCATAGAAACTTTTAACAATAAAAAACTTTGATGCAACTTAGGGACAAATTTTTAGAAAACATAAACTGCTTTACAATGTCCTACCTTTCTTTTCCAACTCAAATAGAGAGAAAAGGCATTAACAAAATTACAACAGCCTTTTGAGAAATAAAGGTGGGAAAAGGGTAATCAACTCTGAGAGATAAATTGAAGCCTAAGGAGTACGGTACAGCATAAAAAATATGGCACTGATGAAATTTTTAATACTGGAAACACAGTCTTGACTCTTGATTAGAGTTTGTTGTAATAACTGTGATGAAATCTAATGCTATTATATTTATTAGGTAAATTCTACTTATAAAAACCTAATAATCTTTCAATAAAAAGGTGTCGTTAATGATTTGAACAATCTGACACAAGCCAGCAACTTGCAAGAGAATTTATTAGTTTCTGTCAAATATAGTTGCGAGTTTAACACGGCTTACCTTTTTCTCATGACCAGCACTAGCCAGTAACTTCCCATCTGTAGAGAAGTGACAGCAGACAACCTTGTTGTTGCTTGTACGGTTATTACCGACCTCACTCAAGAAGAGACCTACACAAGAATGAACAATTTCTAGTTTTATTCTTTCAGGGCACAAGTCTACAACACAAATCAAAAGCTTAAAATATTTACTCTTCAGAGCCTCCTGCTCCGAGGGCCCTTTCTTCAAAGCAGTAAATATGTCACGCCCATCTCCATCATCATTCGACAAAAATGAATCAACATTTTCATCAAAATCGACGAAGCTATCCAAATTATCCTGTCAGTAACAGAAGTTACTCGAGCACAATCAACTGACTGCCAAAAACCGAAAACATCAACAGAAGAGCAGAGCACAGCATAGTACCATCTGATTTGAGGATGAAGCAAGTCCAGTGGTTCCATCCGTGCCGCAAATCATTGAACTCTTCTGTACAATGTTCACATTGCTAGCCACTGGAATTCCACCACCAGGAGTATGAGTGGATGGAGTTGAGGGTGGAGAAGGCAAAACGGTATTTCCTGTGCCTGTACTATTAGCTGCCCCAGAAGAAGTTGGTTTCCGCTTTCTAGTATTCTGGATATCAAGAATAATGGACACACTTAGGTATCGCCTATATGGAGCTAGAAAACTTAAGATTCTTTTTAACATCTCAAGCTAATTATTCCATGCCACCTGTTGCAACTGCTGTTGCTGCTGCTGCTGTTGCAAATCCATAAGCCGGTGACCTGAGGGTTGCTGCATCTTCAATTAATAGTTTGCAAATAATGTTTAGTCAATGACAACATGCATACAGTACCATAAAAACGTCATAAAAATGAGATGATAGAATTATCCATGCCATCCGCATAAAGAGAGACAATGGAAAGTGAACCAGTAAAATATAGGAAGTTTTATTGAAACAGGTGAATTTATTTGGTAGAACAAGATGAACTGAAGTATAGCTTATTTGATAGCAAATTCTTGTTCGTTAGCATTTCGTACTTATGTTTGGACTTTCCATACATCAGGTTCCTCAGAACTGATTACATACTGACCTTCATCATATAATCTGGTTCATCTGATCGAACCTTTGGCGAACCAGACGGAGCTGGAGAACCCATTCTAGCAAGGTCATTCTGTGTTTGTGCTTGAGCAATTAATTGCTGTTGTGGTGATAAAAGTTGAAATTGGTTCGGAGACGCCATTAACTGCTTCTGCACGCCTAAATTTGACCTAAGTTGGTCAATACCTGGGACCTTTAGCAAACAACTAAATATGTAAGCTTCTCAAGTAGAAAAGTATGTACGCACGGAAAGAGATGTCAGCAAACTCACTGTTAGAGGCCAGCCTTTCAGTGGTACACTCCCAACACCTTGATTTAGTCCTAAATGGAGGGAAATGAATTATAAGGAAACTTTCCATCATTTACTGGAACTTTTTTTTTATTGTTTGTCATATAATTTTATGAGTCTCAGTCAATTTAATTTCTATATCATTTACTGAGTTTTAACATCTAAATCAAGAAAATTCCTAAGTATGAATCCAGGGGCTAAAGTTTATCTCCCATCTGAGAATGCTAGCCACGAAAAGGTACTCATGGGGCCAATTTTTTTAATGGGAAATCTCATGAACCCATTTTCATTGGTCCACCCTACATGGTAGGAAGTCCAAGTGTATCATCTGTTTTCTTAAGCGAGAAGCAGAAATAACAGCAGTAATTATACCATCTCAAGAAATTACCCACCGGCAGCAACTAATCCAGATTTTGATTGCACCATCCCTGATCTGTATAATGCAGAAGGGTCTGTAGGCATTACTCTTTGTGGCATAGCAACATCACCTTTATTGTCCTTGAAAATGGTTTAATAGAATATCAGAAATGAGAAGCAGTAAACAGGTACCAAAAAACCATGAAGAGAAATGAGTTACAGAAGACAGAATGTATTACGACTTGCTGATTTCTTGACTGGATCTGCTGCAGAGCTGACATATTGACTGAGCTACCCTGAACCAGTGGTCTGAATGGATAAAGTTTTAATCAGAATCAGAATCTCACTATTGTTTAGTTGATGTTGGAATGAAATACTAAAAATTACCCAGTTTGGTTACTTGCTGACTTGAGAAGGGCCATCCTATTTGCATCTAGAAGCTGCTGTGATGCTTCGGAATCCACAGGATTGGGGTTCCTCATTCGTTCTTCCATCATTTTAGAAGCCAGAACAGCTGAAACATCAGAGTTCAGAGCATTCATAGCACCATTAAGGACCGGATTATTTGCATCTCTTCTCTGCTGTTGCAGTAATTGGAGTCTCATCTGTTGTTCCCTTGACTTCATCTAATGCACCACAAAAATTCATAAATACAGCATAAACAATAAGAAATATATGTGGCTTACAACACCATTAATCATGGTACACAGAATGCAGATATCACATTGACATATTAAAAAAATCAGTAAGACCATCATTAAATGTTTCTTTTCATGTTGTTGGCCCAATAAATCCCAGCCAGAAATACAGCTGGCAAGCTCAAGCGCTTATATTTTACTTGAAAAAACAAATCAACATCCAGAAGACAAATCTTAGCTCTGAATTCTACCGAGACAAGACTTTTTCAGCAATGTACACACCATATCCATATTTCCAGCCTAATTCGGAGTTATTTCAGCCAATCACACTCACGCATTAGTTCTACATCATCAAATTATGCATGCTAGATTCCGCTTTTTATGTACTCTGTTAGGCTCTCTCTCTCTCTCTCTCTCTCTTCATTCTTGAGATTAATATGACTTGGCAACAGTAGCATTGGATCAATTTTGTGTCATGCAGTGGTGCATAAGCTTGTAGGCACGTGCACTACTTACGGTCTACGCATTATTGCCCAGAAGATTGAGGTCAACCCTAGTTTTTTCCCAGATACCAATACCACTTCAGCAAGAAAAATAAGTTGGTAAAAAGAGGAATGTCTATTTTACTGAAGTGGGTGCGCAACTAAAGAGCTAGCAATAGCAAAACAGAAAATAAAGGGGGGAGCACAAGGCATCCGTATTTATGGAAGTGCATAATATATCATGGCTAACATAAGATGAAGAGTGTGGTTAAGGAATGTTTTCAAGTCCTAAGAAAGCAGGGTATACTCATGGGTAAACCTTAAACCTTTGCACAGGCATAAGGTATTTGGGATCACCCTAGGCCTAGAACAAGATAGCGTAGCATGATTGAAGAACGAGAAGCATTGGGAATGCATGAGTTGGGGCATAAGGAAATTACATCCATAGAAGCTGTAGCCCCTTGTGGAGGCTTATCTCTTGTTCTTGCATCAAAGATGTCCCAAAAGATAGACCACCACTCGAAGAGGAACCCTCCAGGAGCATCAATCGCTGCACAATCAAGACTAGTATGCATTAGCCAATCCATTAGATAATATAGCCCTTCCTTGTTGCAAGAGTGCGCAGCCCCAGGCTGGCATGGTGACAAAGTAAAAGATAAAAGAAACAAAGGAATGCTTTGGTTTTTGCAGCTGTTTGATTTCCCTCTCTCTCGCTGTTAGTGTAGATTCCAGCATAGCATAGCATAGCATAGCACAGCACAGCAAAGCACAGCAGCAAATGGAATCGACGGGCATCGCGTGAGAGATAGACTGGGAAGGGAGGGTGTCGTACCTACAGGATCGGTGGCGACCTTGCCCTCGGTCATGAAGGCCTTGGCGGTGTTGTGGAGGTTGCGCTTGACGAGGTAGTCGTAGATGTACACATCCAGCCTGCACAGATCAGGGAATCAGGAGATGGATTGAAATAAACCGCCGCAAAGGGGATTCAATTCGTCCCCCCTTGTCCCTGTGCATACATATATCTACTCCCCTGCCAAGAAACCCACAAAACAAACAAGAAGAAGAAAGAGAAAAGAAACCAAGAAGAAGAAGAAGCAGCAGCCCTTCCCAGAACCAGGAGAGGGGGGAGAGAGAGAGACGCACATCTTGTCGGCCTCCCAGTTGCTCCGCGCCATGGGAGGAGATGAGAGGATGGATCGCGGCAGCAGGAGGAGGAAGCCTGGATGGAGTGAGAGTGAGTGGGGTCCCGGATGAGAGAGAGAGAGAGAGGGAGAGAGAATCGGCGAATCAATCCTCCTCCTCCTGCCCCTGGTCGTCGTCTTCTTGCTCGGTTCTTGCCCTCTTCTTCTCGTGCAATGGCAATGCTCCCTCCCTTCCCTTCCCTTCCCTTCCAGAACTTAGCTTGGGTTGGGTCCGAATCTGATCGATCCCCACCGCACGGGCGGACTCCTCGACGGCCCCTTCAATTCTACCTTTTCCCGATAGCTTTTAACTATTTGATTTTTTTTTTCTAAAACAATACTCTTGTGGTTTGTCGAAAATTAAATATTCGATCTTGTAAATAATAGAGTACTCCGAGTCTCATGAAAGAATAAAGAAGAAAAATAGAACGATCTTTATTGCTACATGGAATTACAACTTGCTCTAATGAGCGATTACAGGGGTGTATGCTACTTGCACTAATACGATGTATGATCTCCAATCCCCTTTGTTCTCCTGATATCTTCTTGTTGTTCTTATAATGTCTCCTTCGAGAAGGGCCTAAATAGCGTCGAAAATGTGTCGATTGCTTTCACAAATTGTCGTCTTGTTGATTCCATCCATTCGCCCGAGTGAGCCGTGGTTGTCAATGAGAGAAGTTTGATCAATAATTGTCTACCGGTTATTGTCAATGAATGAGAGTCTCAGGAGATAAATCGTATGGGGTTATTGTCAATGGCGTAGGACTAGATGTGGAATGGTTAAAGGGAATAGAAGCGCATGTGTTATGTTCCTTAACCGCACGGGGCATCGTCTAATGGGAGACTCATATGTTGGGTTATAGAACTTCTAAGGAGTGGCTGGCCAAGTAGGCGAACAATAATTCTTCAACCAGTAGGTACTTGGGATGTGTTATAACATAAACCATTATAACACTAATCTAAGGTCCCATTCTAAACAGCGATGGCTTCTAGCTTGTAGAAGCTACAAATCGTTTGGAGCGACTTCTTAACGCGGTTTTTTTTTCTTTTTTTCTTTGCATTATCCGTGGAGATATTATGGTATTTTTCTTTTTCCTATTTTTCTTTAATTGAATGTCTCAGAAAAAAAAACTAGCATCCGCTACAGTGCCATTTTCAGTTAAAAGCTACGATACTTTAGAACAAAGCCTAAGGGTCCATTACACTTAAAAGCAGATTTTAATGAATTATTTAATCTTCGTCAGGTAGCCCCCGAACTTCATGTGAAATTATGACTTTGGGTACTTTGATTACAACACTAGTACTAGTCATAATATATATTCCAAACGAGTAGTCATTTGACGGTAGTCAGAAAAGATAAAGAAGCCTTTTCACTTAAAGTTGAAGACCCAATCGAAAGAGGGGTAGAACCAAAAGGTTTATAACTATTGATCATGGTTCTCGAAACTGCTTAACTTGGTTGTAGGAGAGCCTTATAAACTAGATCGGTGTCTGTATCATCCCACGCTTCCCAGAGATCTTTTGTATTCTCCGCCCTGGTGACTATAGCTCTAGTTCTTTTCTTCTCAAATTTTCTTGATCTCCACTAGATCTAGACCTAAATCCACAAAAATGCCCGAGTTCATCTCCGAGTGGCCTAGATTTGAGATCAAGGAGGCTCGAAGCATTAGAGGATGTGAGACTAATCCCCAACCATGTGATGATCCCTTGGAGATCAGCAAAAGGCGAAGATTTTCCAAGTGGTGAAGAGGGTGAGATGCATGTACTCTAGGTATACGTGGAGTGTGGGTTTAGGCTTATGGTGCATTCCTTCTTGATGGAGGTGCTCAGGTATTACTGGATCAAGCTGTTGAATCCGATATCTAACTTGATTACCTCACTCAGTATCTTTGTGTACCTATGCGTGACGTCCTTGGAAATCCCAGTAAACCTGTATCTCTTTAGGTACTACTATCAGATGACCGGAAGATTTGGAAGAGCAAGAGCGACACCCTGGGGTTGCTCGCTGCATCTCCATGATAGGAGGGTTAAAGAGCACATTACCATGTATTCGAAGTCCTCCTAGTCGTCATGGGAAAAGCTTTGATTCTACATGTTGGTCACCAAGGTGGGTTGTTTGACGTTCGAGGAGAGGATCGCCATAGAAAGCCCGAAGTAGAAGACCTCTCCTAAAAATAAGGAAAGGGTACGACTTCTAGTCAACACCATAATGTACCTAAAGAATAGGGGGTTGACATCGTGGCACATGGTGAGGGACTTCACCATGCACCGGATTAGTCCCCTGAAGTTGCGTGATCATAACATGCTATGGTATGAAAGCACAAAAGATTCAACCAAAGATTCCTCAGAAGGTAAACATTGAAGGCAGTGTTCGACTGCTTGAAATTAAACATAGTCAGAATATATCATGCGGATGGAGTTAGCTTTGCCCTTGGCGAAACTCAAGGCAACAGATCCTTCTCTCAACCTTCTTCCGATTGAAGCAGTGTTCAACTGCTCGAAACAAGAGGCAGCGAAGTTTTTTGAAGAGATGAAACCCTCCGGGAACACAATCTCTGATGAGATGAAGGTTGGGTCTCTATCGAGCAATGGCCAACCGAGAAGCTCCAACGAGTAGTTAAACTTTTTAATTCTAATGTAAAATTTTGTAAATACCTACATGTAAAAAATTGCCTTAATTCACGATGAAGCTCCTTTTTCTATCAGTGTTATTTGATAGAAAAGATTATTATTCTTATCTCCCCTAGTCCCCAACTGCTTTCTTAGTAGAAAACCGTACTAAGTGAGCAGTAGAAGATGAAAGATGTATTGTTTTTGCTTCCGATCAGTTGACTTAGGTATATCAATGCTTTGGTAACAAGGCTGCAAATGAGCAAGTAAACTCTCATGATGGACATAGCCAAAATGAGAGATTTCGAATAAGATATACTCTTAAAATGGTCAGAGTACAAATGTTACAATACAAAAACCTTTTTGCATTTGCAAATAAGAATAAAATAACATGATGCACAAAAAACAAGATAAGTTTTTCTACCAATATTCTTATCCCACCTGGTTGTGAATAGTTAGGGGCAAAAAGTACGAAGAAAGACTTCTCGTAAATATATTCTATCATGTGGTTTCAACTATTAGCAAAGATTGTAGGAAAAATACCGTCGTTAGGAAACTCCTTCCAGTAGACGTGACCACATGCAGAGAAGAGAGATTTCGATTAAGAGGTTTTCTGTGTCTTGACTAGTAAAAACAAGAGAAGAATTGAAAGAAGTAAAAAATAAAGCCCTTTCTTGAAGTGGTTTATACAAGTTGTCTGTTTTTCACATTGTTTCCTTCTAAGGAAACATGCAGATCCTCATGAAGACCATAGCTAGCAAAGTCACGATAAAAATCCACATGGCTTTCATTAACAATGTCAGGGCTAAGATGTAATATATGGTGAAAGGTCCCTAAGGATGGGTGTGAAAGGGGTGTGACCACTCTCTGAGAACTCAGACAACATGGATAATATAGGATAAGATTCACGACAAGAAACTACTAACAAAAAAACTTATCAGAGAAATTCTAGAAAATTTTAAATAACTTTATTGACATATAAATAAATGTTTAGACGTAGAACTTACGGAGTTGATCGATATTCCAAGAGTTGAAAAAGAATGCGCCCATCCTGCATGGCTATAAAACTTCCGAGTAGTGGCTGGTCGAATAAATGAACAGTAATTCTCCAACCAGTGGATACTAGGACGTGATATAAAGGTTTTATTATGCTTAAAAGTAGCTCTTAATGGATTATCTACTCAGCGACATGGTTTCAGCCCATGAGAAGCCCTTTACCATGAGAGGCTACTGTGTTAAAGGTGGCCCCCACTTGAGCCCATCTGGCATGTTAGGGAATTATAAGACCCAATATGATATATGTAATAACGTGTGTACCCTTATAAAAAAACACATGACTATAAGGACAAGATTATAATTGTGCTTCATGGAGATGTATATAAACGCCCTGAACATGGCAAAGATGCAAGTATTGTTCATTCATCACAACCACTCCACTGCTCTCCTAGTTTACTGTTTGACCAGTAACCACAAATTGGTTGTTTAGTTTTTTTAGGCATTTAATGAAAGAAAAATAAAAAAGAAAAACATGATTATACCTTTAGACAATAAAAAACACATTAAAAAGCCAACATATTCTAAACAGTTTTTAGTTTCTAAAAATTAGAAATCAAAAGTTATTCAAAAAAAGGCTCCTTGGTAGCATGCAACAAACATACCCATTTAAAACAGCTTTTAGTTGTTAGCTTCTTATTTTTAGAAACAAAAACTGTTTTTAGATACATTGGCTTCTTAACACGGTTTTTTTTCTTGTATCATCTTTTATATTTTCCATAGCGATATAATGGCTATTTTCATTTTCTCCTGTTTTTTCTATACTTCTATTGAATGTCTTAACCACGAAGTCAGCCATCCGTTACAACACACGTTCCTGTCAAACGCTAATAGATGCAGCTTAAAATCCTCAGCGAAAACCAGTTTAAACTGAGCTTAATGCTACAAGAATAGTTAATACGAGCGTGATTTTGCCATTTTAAAATGAGCCGAATGCTAAGTTTTAAGAATAGGACACGAACAAATCACAAATTTAATCTTGATTAGTGTGCGCGCGCAATATTGGACAAAATTAAGAAAAAAGTACGCCCTGGACAGAGAAAGTAGCACCTTGCCAAGCTGACTTGCTCATTGCCATGTAGCGGCAGGTCAGGGAGCTGGGTTGAAGCAGGATGTTACATACATACACACACACACACATACATATTATTCTCGTCTCGTCTCGTCACACACACCAGTGCATGCGTACACACGGAGCAAAGCTAGCTAGCTAATTAAAGCTAAATTAAGCTGATACTTGATCGACGGACGCATCAATTTATGGGAGTTGATGCTTGCACGTACGATATCTATGTCGATCAGACCCTGGCCGTGCCGCCTTTGTGGTCGACCCCGGCGGCGCCGACGCCGTAGTCAGGGCCGTATCCACCGTGTCCGTGGGCGAACTGGTTGCCGAAGAGGCCGGCGTGGAGCATGAGGACGTAGAGCAGCTGCGTGAAGGCGAGGATGATGACGAAGGCCTCCAGCACGCGCAGGCGCCACCCGCGGTGGCCCCCGATGTGGATCTCCTTGCAGGCCAGCCCGAAGGCCAGCGCCGTGATGGCCCAGGCGATGAGCGCCGACGCCGCGTTGGTCGCCAGGCTGTCCCCGCGCCACGACCGGACGTGGTGGACGCCCGCGAGCTTGGACGCCGCGCCCACCACGCCGGCGAGGATGGCGAACACCAGGAAGTAGAAGGTGGCGCCGTTGCCGGCAACGCCTGCATGCATTTTCGTCTTTTAAGACTTGAGTATCCATCATCATCGATACTACTATGCACCACTTACCCGGATAGTTTGTCTGGCCGTTGATGAAGTGGTTGAGGTTCCAGCTCGCGAAGCCGATGACGACGATGTACATGACGAGGTTGAGGACCAGCAGCGGCGCGATCATGTTCCGCCCGACACCCGCCATTTGATGATTCTATTCTGGTTGGAGCTAGCTAGCTGGTGGAGATGATGGACTTGCCGTCGCTGCGATGATAGGAGTTTGAGCAGAACAAAGCGAAGCGAGCTGCGGGGCTGGCTAGCTACGGATACTACACATATATATATATATATATATACTACTGGCTAGTATATATTGTAGTGGAAGGGACACGTGTGGTGCTGGCGTGTGCACGCGGAGACACGTGGTGGCACACGCGCCTCCATCTAGGCCAGCCAGCCTCTTCTCGGTCCTTCCTGCCCATGCCTGCCTGAAAAGGCATGCCGCCCAAGACCAGCTGGAGCTGGAGCTGGAGCTGGAGAGTGAGAGAACGATCTAGAGAGAGGTGGCCCATCGAGTAGCTAAGCAGCATGAGCATGGCCGCGTACGTACGGATGCTTCCAGGTTCCAGCCGCTAGCTCTCATGGCAGGCATATGCTAATGCAGATCTTTCTATAATTAATATATTTTTGATTAGCTTAATTACGACGATCTATTCTATTGTAGAGTTATCTGACAAGTTGGTTAAAATATACGTTTATTTTTAATAACCATACATGATCTTTTTCGGACAATAACCATTGCACAGTAAATAGACCACTACATCTCTCATATAATTTCTATTAGGGCATCTGTAGTGTATGAAAAGAGGAGGTCTTAAATCACCTTAAGGTCAATCTTATACATTACAGGGGTGACCTTAAGCAGACCCTAAGCAAAAAAAGCTTAAGGCTGGTCCTCAAGCTAAAGACCTGGCCATAAGCATTAAAATACAATTTTTCTTTATCTGCCATGTGGGACCGTCTTAAGGCCCCTTGGGTTATATACACTATGGAGTTGGTCTTAAGGTGTAGATAGGACCCACCTTAAGACCGTTTGGGTTATATACACTACAGATGCCTTTAGACGGTTATCACCTGAAGTATCGAGGCGTCATTTGGCACGGAACAACAGCCACCGCTTTGTCAATTATATAAAGGTTGACGTCGGAGAGAAGAGAGTATAGAAGACATTAAAGCAGGAGATAGTGCTAGGCATTTTATATTACTCTCGGTTGTAATTATCTCTAAGCAATAGCTACACAGGACGTAGGGTAATTATTCTCCCGTTAGAAGGTCCGAACCTGTATAAAAATTTTCGTGTCTCTATTCTGCATGTGCATACACCGAGTAATCTATAGTTTTTCCGAATCCAAACAAATCATACGTAAGATTGATATTAGAACATCGACAGTTAGCGCCGTCTATGGGGATACTTTCTTCCAAGACTCCGGTAATTTTCTTGTCGATAAGTTCTCTTTGTTCTGATGTCCTCATGGCAGGGGAGTGAAACGAGGAGAACTAGTTCGACTTGGCCGACTATGCGGTTATTGACATGGAGGCCTGCTACGACTATAAGCAGGTCATGCTTGCTTTCGACGATAAGGTTGTCTCAGGAGATCCATCCCGGGATCACGGAGACTGCACCACAGGAAAGGCTGAGGAAGGATCTATATCCCCCGCAGCAGTACGCCAGATGAAGGAACTAGTTCCCCCAGATGGCAAGAATCAATCCGATCATGAGCAGAACTCACAATATGACGAAAGGCCTACTCTTTTTAATTCCTACTCATAGCCTCCACGCGGGCCTTACATCCTAGAGCTCAGCGCCAGCCACCTTGGCGCTGACCTCAGCACTAATGAGTCTGTCGCTAAAGTATAATACCTAAGCGCCAGCTTTACTCGTTGTCCAACGACGTACCACAACTTTGCCACCTAACAATTGGCTAAGGGGGTGTTTGGTTGCCAGCCACAGTTTACCACGCCTAAGGTTAGGCAAGTTTGACCAACTTTGGGAGCTGTTTGGTTACAGCCACAGTTGTGGCAAGATTCCTTTCCAGCAAACTAGGTCCCACGCGTCAATGACTCAAAAAGTGTGGCAAGATTCCCTTAGGCTTGCTAAGGTGTGGCAAAGAATTTGAGCATCTCAACTTAGGCAAGTGTGGCAATTTTTGTTGGCAAAATGTGACTAGCAACCAAACAGCCCCTAAATGTTGGGCTTGCCATGTCAGAGACATGTCAGCCCCACTCATCCCTCCTATGTCAGTGTGGCTCAAAGGTCAGCGCCACACCTAATGGCACGGAGCTGTTATTGGCCAACGCCATTCGTACTGATGCTGACCAAAGAGGCTATTTCTGGAATTAGTTTTCTACATGGGCCATTTTTGAAAGTAGACTAGAAAAAAGGTCAAGACAGACAAACGTAACGTACCCCCTTCTAATTCTAAAAGAGGGAGTATTTGGTGACCTTATTAAGTGCTCACTTCAGCAGGAAAGAGTGACTTATTTTACTTTTAAAAGTTACAAGATGTCACTTTCACCTCTAAGTTTTATTATCATATATTTGAGAAAGTTGTGAAATTATAACATTATGAAAGCATTTTGTATGACAAATTCACTAGTACAATTTCCATATATTCATCCTGTATATTCTAGAAATATATGTGATAAAAAAAATACATCTTGACTGTATGTACTTAGAACATCACTTGTCTGTGACGGAGTAGTGGAGTATTGCCACTAATCTAGGTGGTGATCATTTGGGCTTTTTTTGGTGGCTTATGGCTGAAAAGCTCTGTAACTAGATGGAAAAACAATGTAGCTGACAGAGGCTTATTTAGCATAATTAAATTTAAAATATAAAAAAAAATATTAGCCTATTACGTATAATACAAACAAGTACGGAAAAAAAGAACCTGCAAAAAAGCCCAATAAAAAATCAAAAAAATTTAAAATAAAATTTATAAATAATAAAAAATACACCGAAAAACCAAAACGATCACAGCCCCTCGGCTGACGAGCCCAAAAGAAACGAAGGAGCGTGGCTCGTGATTGGATGAAAGTTACTGGCAGTGCCTCGTCCAAATGCAGAGTTGCCCGGTGCTCGAATAATTATTAAATTAAATCGTAGGCGTTTGGCGTTGGTGCTCAAGTGCTGTGACCTGCCTGTGTCGGTTTTGTAAAGAAAGATTAGGATAAGTACTGACTACACCGAGATAATGAAGTGAACCTACCAAAAAGCATGTGAAATCTTTGACCCGTTCGTACATATTTTGAGGGATAATTTAATTATTTGCCACTCTTACGAGTAGGGTGGCAACAGATTTGCCACCCTGGCCCGTTGTCAGTGACTCAGACGGCCCCGCATGTAAGTGAGAGAGGTAATTGGCCAATCTTCAGAGTGGCAAAAAGTTGAATTCCCCTATTTTGAGTGGCAACTTGACATTTAGCAAACTGATCAGTAAATTCTATTTGCTTTTTCTAAATTTTGATTCTAGATCCATCACTATAGCAGCCGTTCAAATACTGAAATACATACACATATATCCATTCATTCGTATACAAAAAGGTTCAGTCTTTGTCATGCGATGATTAATTTATTGCTTTATCCTCTTGTTTGAGGACCAAGTTGCATAATCATTTTCCACAAAAATTAAGAATCAATCTTGGACGTACTTAGATGGCGTAATATACGATCATACTCTACGATTTATTTATTTATTGGGCCGGGAGGAGACTCTACGATTCATTTGATCTCCAAGAGAAATGAAACTCCATTATGGATTGTATTCTCTCTGAATTTTCATTCTGAAATTAAAATTTTGTATACAAGTGGGGGAAAATGGATATAGTAAGTAGTAGCATCTTGCTGGGCTTGCTCAAATGGCTAGTACCCTGTGTGGACGTAACCTTTTTGGGAGGAAGAGAAGAATTATTTTATGCGAGAGATTACCACGAGAATACCGCTTCCACCACTCCGCTCTTCTCTTCTCTTCTCTTCTCTTCTCCAAATTGTCTTCTTCCCTTGTCCCGTATACTACTACTACTACTACCACCTACCTGTCTGGCGTGGTCTTGGAACCCCACCCCACCCCCCAAAGGCAGAAGAGAGACAGAGGAAAGAGGAGGCCAAGGAAACGGAATCACTTGAGCATCATGTCTTCCCCAAGCAAGAGAAGAGAAATGGATCTCATGAAGCTGTGAGTTCCTGACCGCCTCCTCTTCTACTCATTTCAGCATATTGCCCATTGCTTTTGCGTTTTCCTTCTTTCTGCAGTTGCTTTTGACTTTCTTTCTTTTTTCAGCTCTGCTTACTTGAGAATTGCTGCTTTTCCTTCCACAGGATGATGAGTGATTACAAGGTGGAGATGATAAACGATGGGATGCAGGAGTTCTATGTGCATTTCCATGGGCCTAACGACAGTATGTGATGTTATTCCACCAACTCCCATCTGTTTGCTACAGCTTAATCTACTCATGCATGTATTGGTTTTCTTTTATTTGGTGTAGAGTACATCATGAGATTCCAAAAGAAGGCGAAAAAGAAAGAAAGATGTTTTTGTTGCGTTCTACTTCTTTTGTTTTTTCTTCCTAGCGAAATTTAGGAATCCATTTTTACAAAACATTACTCACTTATTATCAATGACATGGATGGGTACCTTTGTAGAAAATTTCTTGCTTGTTTATGTCATTGTAACGGGACATGGATTTTCGTTTAAAGATTGGATTTTTTTTAAACAAGTTAAATATTAGATATGAATATGATGAGCTGCCTTTTCGCGCTTTGGTAGGAGGGGAAGGAAAGACATAGGGCAATATTAACAGGATTCTATAAATTTTCAACGATTCAGTAACAGCAAGTTAACAACACTTTATTTTCCAAAAGATAAGAGCACCGTATTCTAGAGAAAAGAAGAGGAGGAGGAGAAAACAGCGGCACTTTAGGTAGATATACATTTGTAGCTTTTGGCAACAGCAACATTCCATGTGCTGTCCAATCAAATGATTGAACCACATCCAGTGACCTGACTACATGAAGATAATTCCTATATAAATAGGTAGGTGCTTAATCCACATCACAATAGTCTGGCCAACCGACAAGGTGCTGAAAAACGTACAATTTGCGGACAAAAGCATGCCGGCCGGTGTTTCTGCATTCAGGCTTCGAGTAATTCTTGGAAGCTACAATATTGGAGTAGTGCTTGTCTGGTCAGCTGTTCAACTTCTACACCTACCTTGGCTTGATTTTTTCTCTTTTGTTTATTATCTGAAGTACTAAAAATAAGGCCCCTAGTTAGAAAGGCTTATTGGCTGAATAATAGCTCCTATTGCTTGCTACTTGCTAGTGGAAGGAAACAGTGGCGCATTGGCATACATTATATGCTATATAACACAAGTACTTCAACGTAAGTTCTGATCAAAGTAAGATGAAAAAACTTGATTCTTCGAGCTTCTTTGTTGAACTGATACTGTTACCAGGACTACAGGTAGGCTGGAACAGAAAATTAAATTGCAGGCATATGAGTCGATGTGTTTGGTGCCTGTTGTGTTTAAAATTAAATTTTGATGACGACTGATATGTAGTCACTCTGACCTTTCAGTTGCATGCTTCCTGCAGGTATTTACCAGGGTGGTGTATGGAGGGTGAGGGTTGAACTGCCAGATGCTTACCCTTACAAATCTCCTTCCATTGGGTTTACCAACAAGATATATCACCCAAATGTCGATGAGATGTAATTAAGCTCGTTTTTCATTAGCGAAATAATCCTGTGGATTGTGTGGTTTCATCATCGTTTCTCGATTTCTTCAGGTCCGGTTCTGTCTGCTTGGATGTCATCAATCAAACCTGGAGCCCTATGTTTGGTAATAGTTATCAACACACTAGTAGTCGTTTTTCGCACCCTGTCGACTGTCAGTTTTCACTAACCGGAAAAAGTGCGCCACGCTTGCTGTCCTCCTGCAGATCTTGTCAATGTCTTCGAAGTTTTTCTCCCTCAGCTTCTTCTGTATCCTAACCCCTCGGATCCCTTGAACGGTGAGGCTGCTGCGCTGATGATGCGTGACAAGAGCGCCTACGAACAGAAAGTGAAAGGTTTGTGCCAGCACCTCTGTTGGATTCTACTATCTGAGGGGATTATTCTTGATAGCAGCATGTGTTGTAAGTCATCAACCATCATGTCTGCTTAGGTTCTTAACAATATTCCAAACATCGATCTGTTCAGAATATCGCGAAAGATACGCAAAGCCTGAAGATGTAGGTGCATCTGTCGAGGAGCCAAGCGACGAGGAGCTGAGCGATGCTGAAGGCTATGACTCCGGTGACGAGGTCATCATGGGTACTGCAGACCCTTAGTGGTTAGCTTTACTTAGAGAAGTCTTATAATACAGCCTTCAGCTGACTGTATGAATACTTACAGCTCACTTATCAGCCTACTCATATAGTAGTTACAGCCAGCTGAAGGCTGTATGACCTACCTCTCCCTCTCACAAAGTTTCTTGGTTCTTGTGCTTCAGCTGGCTGTAAGCTTACAGCCCACCTCTCTTCTCTCTCCTCCACCTCAGCATACAGCCAGCTTGCAGCCTCTTATAATACTTGCTCTTAGTACTGTGCCCAACAGCTGTCTTTCTGTGTCTGTACATAACAATCATGGCAGATGCTGAAGAAAGTCATCAGCCGTCACTCATCATCAGGTTAAAACTCAAGTCAGTGCCACGTCCCTTCCCGCTGTTGCTGTGAATAAGTAAATGCTTGGCTGTGTTCAATTCATGTTCATTGGTTAGTGATCAGGAAGTGTCCGCTAATTTCCGGTTCATGTGCATAATGTTATACTATCTTGTTGAATGCCATGCCGTCCATACATATTACGTCCACATTTCCACATCGAAAAAATTGGATCTGGTTACGAATGTATGAATTTCGACCTACGGTAGTCCGCAAGTTTACGCTGTCAAAAAGATGGTCCGTTCTTTTCGACTTATAATTTAGCTTTCTTCAAACAAAAACAGATATGATGGCTATTTCACAGCCTACAAATTTACTCTGTCAAGAAGATGCCCGTTCTTGTCTTTTGCCCCCATGTAGTAACATAGTAGTATGCAAATTCATGTAGCAAAGTCCACATATGGATGGCATAGCAGTAATCAACATCGTGTTGCAGGCAATCAGAGGGGTGAATAGTATCTTCAAATTTAATCCATCAAAAGGTATTTTAAAACTTTCACTTCACCAGCTATCATGATGTACCTCTATCATTTACATATCCTTAAAACCCGGGAAAATCAAAAGAAAAGGAGAGAGAATAAAATACCAACCAAAACAAGTGCAAAATCAACAAAAGTGAGAACAAACCGTGTGGGATGAATAAGATTGATCTATTACAACTTGTAGATGAAGGTTTTACATCCACTTCACCATAAAGGACAAAGTTCCCACGAGAGCACTCACCCAAATCTAAGGGTGTGCTGGCGCCACTGTACACAAGGAAAAACTACAAAATGCTAGGGGAAGCTTTGAATCAAGGTGGGCTTAAACATCTATACATCATTGCGAAGCTAAGGGTGTGCTTGGCGCTAAGGATGCTGCGGTGGGAAAGGCTGCCCACTGCGACGCGGTGATGGGCGACGGTACAGCGGTGCTACGGATATTTGGGCGCTACGATGACTATCCTACCGTATTTGCAGCACAAGGGAACGGAAGGATTCATCGTGAATAGAGAGGATAGGGAGATCGTTGGCGGTGCTAAGATTGGTACGCGCTCCAAGTCGTCGACGGAGAAGAAGGTGTGTTCCAGTGGCTTTGGTGCATGGCACAGGAGAAGAAGAGGGCATTAGCAAGAAGGGAACAAGGTGAACATGATGGACACGACCTTCGAGTCAAAGCTCACCAAGATGAAGGGGACTGAGGCGGCAATGTCGGGGTTTTGGCCTTCCTAAGGGAAAACAAGCATGAGCAAGGCACGCATTGGAAAAAGGGAAGCAAGGTGAACTCAAAGCGCAAGATGGTGACGGCAAAAACTCCCCGAAGTGGCGAGAATTGAATGGCGAAGCCAGCAGCCAAACATGGGGAAGAAGGCCAAATTCTTCTCCACCAAAGGCAGAGAGGAAGCGGGAACTTAGGGGAAATGGGGAGTGGATCAGGGTGACCATTTTGATGTGCTCGGTTGGGACTTAAATAGAGGGGAGTAGGGAGCTTGGCTTCGGGTGCAAGAGAGCCAAGAGAGAGTGTGAGAGTGAGAGAGAGGGCAAGCGGTGATGGGATGAGGTCGCGGTGGTGTGACGAGGTCGCGGTGATGCAAGACTCGAGATAACAGGGCTGGCGTGGCTCTGGTGCAAGCGGTGTATGCGTACGGCATCACGGGTGGGCGCGCGCGAGAGAGATGGTGTAGAGAAGAAGCGCGGTGCTTCTCTCCATGCTGATAGGTAAGCTCAGGGCCCACTCGTCAGTGAAACATAGGGAGGGAGGCCAGGCTGGTGGTGCACATGGACGAGCAAGTAGGCTAGTGCGTGGCATGCGAGCTAGCTAGGCCGCGGGAAGGAAAAAAGAGAGGAAAAGTTGAGCAGGCTGGCGGGGAGAGAAAAAGGAAAGAAGGTCAGCCCAGCGGCTGGAATTGGACCCGAAGGTGAGGGAGGGAAAGAAAACAAGTTTCTGAACACCACGGTAAAACATCGTGTGTCAATTGGTTACTTCTTTGTTTCTTCTTTCCGTACTTGTATTTCTAGCATATTGTGATCAGTATAATTATCTTATTTACTTGTACTAGAGATATACTTATAGAGACTTGTGTTTGTGATGCCTTAGATTTACTAGAATTGTGTAGGTTTACATTGCTTTGAAATCTTACCTAGCTATAAATTGTAATAATTAGTTTTAGATGGTAAGAATTTTTAGAACCTCCTATTCAGCCCCCTCTAGTCAGTTATCTTTGATTCTACACTTGGATGTATAAGGGAGTGGGATTTAGGCAATTGGATTTATAGTGAATAGTCAAAAAATTTTGAATGATTTGTAGGCTAAAAAAATATTCGAATGATGACTAGGCATTCCCAACAAAAAATAATTTTGTACAAAATATGTACAACCCGAATTTATACAAGTTTGATCATGTTTTTCAGAGAGAGACTGGGAGATGAAGGGGTGAGAGTGTTTTTTTAGCAAATAGAAAATACATGAAGAAATACAAAAGGGTGTATGAGCATGCACGCATCTCAAAACAGGATTGAGGGTGGATGTTGTGGGTGCATACCACTATAGGAGAAATATTTTATGTTTGTATGCTGGTAAAATTAAGAAAGCTGCTAGCCCATGCTATACTGTTAGAATGCATGAAAGTTTCACAAGATTTCAGCTACATAGGAGTTTCAAGTTTCAGCTTGGTAGGTTTCGGCAAGTTTCATCCAAGTTTGAACATTAACGTTCATGTTTCATGCGTTTCCAATGGTTTCAAGTTCCAAACTACAAGCTTCATAAAGTTTCAGCTTTCAAAGTTCAAGATTCATGTGAGCTTTAGGCGATTCAGGTTTAAAAACACAAGTTTCATGTGATTTTGGTTTCAAAAACGTAAGTTACATGTGACTTTCATGTGGTTTCAATTTTTAAAATGCAAGTTTCACGAAAAGTTTCGACAAATTTGACTAAGTTTCAGGCAAGTTCTGAACAAGTGTTAGTAAAATTTTGAGGAGTTTCATAGAGTTACTTCAAATTTTAAAGAAGTTGTAGGCAATATTCAAATCGAACATCATGTTTCAAAGAGGTTGGCGGCCTTGTCGCCCTCATTACCGACCTTACCCAGATTTGTGCTTGAGGTCATGGATCCGAGTCGGTGCCTAGTAGTACTGTTGGTTTGTTCGATCTACACGTCCTCGGCCTCGCCTGCGCCAATTAGGCTCTGTTGCGTTGCTAACCTGCCATCAGCTCACCTTGCTTCCTTCTAGTTCGAGTGCAATCAGCAGTGAATCGATGCAGCAATGGGGATTGAAATGGGAGTTTATTGTCTTGTGGAGACGAAGAGAGAGAGATGCGGTTGTGGAAGGGGAGATGAATGCGTCCTGGTTGCAGTCAGGAAAGGGATAAGATCGATGAAGTGGCTCAGCGTCAAAATCGGATGGCTATAGCGTTTATTATTTTTCTCTAAAATTAAAGCGAAAAGAAAAGGGGCGGCTCGGTCGTCCCGTCTCCCTTGATCAAGATAGATAGATAGATAGATAGATAGATAGGAGTGACGTTGATAAGAATATGCGTACAGATAGACAGACGGACGGATGGATGGAGAGTTGAGCTGACTCGCTCGCAATTACTGGTAACTACGTACTACTAGTCTAGGTTGATGATCGTCGTGTTCATATCCGATATGGATGGATCGATCAGAAATAAGGTGGATCGGTGAGAGCCAGCCTGAAGTGGAGGAGTGCAGAGCGGCCGTCGAGGCCCTTGTCCCTGTAGTGGCCGACCAGCTCCTCCACCGTGGTGCTCCTGTACCGCGCCTGCTCGTCGGAGATCGCGACCAGCTCCCTGATTGGCCTTAGCACCGCCGTGGATGCAGCGGCGCCATCCGTCTGGAAGAAGCAGGCCACCGACACTCGAGGCCCGGTGCTCTTGGCCACCACCCGGTGCTCCACGCTCTTGAACCTGTCGTTCGACATGAGCTGGAGGAAGTCGCCGATGTTGACGACCAGCGCGCCGGCCACGCGAGGCACGTCCACCCAGCGCCCGCCTTCCAGGAGCACCTGGAGCCCACCGATGCCGTCCTGGAGGAGCACCGTGAGGAAGCTCGGGTCGGAGTGCCTGGTGGTGCCCAGGGTCAGGTGCGGCTCCGGGCACGCCGGGTAGTAGTGCCCGAGGACGCTCAGCCCTTCCAGGCACCCGCCGTCCAGCTCCAGGTATCCACGGTGGAGACCCAGCGCCTCCGACAGCAGCTCCAACACCGTCCCTCCTAGCCTCTGCACCTCCCTCGTGTACTCCACCACGATGCCTCTGCACGCCGTCGGGGTCTCCTCCGGCGCCGGCCCCGTCGGCGCCATCTCCAGGAACAGGGTGTCGCGCCAGTTGGCCGCCGGCGACTGGAACAGGTCGAAGTTGCTCTGGTACCTGACGCGCCTCCCGCGGTCCCTCGTGTAGTAGGGCCTCTTGGCCTCCGCCGGCTCCTCGTTGAAACGCCGCACCGCCGCCAGCATCTCCGCCATCAACGCTTCCGGCACGTCGTGGTTCACGACCTGGAAGAAGCCCACCGTCTCCGCGGCCGCCTTCACCTCGCGGACCAGCTGGGCTCGCCGGGATTCTGTTGCCACGTGAGCGAGGTCGATGACCGGGATGGTGGCGTGGTCTTCATCAGGAGAGCGGGGTGATGCGTGGAGGGCGAGGGATTCGGGCGGGTGGTGGAAGATGGGCGGGACGGCGGTGACTCCTGCATCGACGAGGCCTTTGACGCCGGCCTTGGTGTCGTCGAAGGCCTTGAGGTCGCGGAGGCGGTCGTAGCCGGAGGCCATTGATATTGCGATTGATGAATTGAATTGAATTGAATTGATGTGATCAGGGCAGAGTATGCGAGTGCTGCTACTACGCTCTACCGCTTCTTTAATTAGTAGTATTTCTGTCGCCTCACTTTTAAGAGGTTGTTTGGTACTACTCCACAAACTCCACCGTGGAACAGCTCCACAAAAAACTGGAGTTTGTGAACTCCACCTTTTTTCCTCGAACAGGGTGCGTGGAGCTGAAATCGTTTGGCTAAAAAATGTGGAGCGAAGCAGTCCCAAACACCCCTTTAATTAGGATTTTGACAACTTCCGCCGCGTAAACCTTATCCGTCCACGTCCCTCGTCCTCCACCGTTGCTCCTCTCATCTACCTTCCTCAATAACGAACGATTGGGAGCTTATTTTCTATTCTCTCCTCCCTTCTCCCTCATCCACATGACAAGTTGTCTCCGTCGCTCGCTATTTTCTGGACATGCATTGAGTTTTCATACCCAAGGCTACTGTAGTACTAATTAACTACTATTACGTACGTGTCAACTATAATCTCCAAAGAACCAAATCAATTGATGGATGGTGCAATAATTCGGAGAGAGAGATGGCGAAGCGACAATAATTTGCTGCCGTTCCATTTTCCATTGCCTCGCCCTCGCGCGCCATGACAAAGGAGGGGCTCGACCGACCGACGCCCTGCTCTCGCTCGACTAATTAATCTCTATATATGTCAATTGATTGGAGATTTGGAGTGCAAATATGTAATGCAGCGCAAGCTAGCTCCAACTCTGACCATCCCATCTGTGCCTCACAAGTCAGAATGAATGCGTGCATGATTGTCTTGTTTGAAATTCTTTTCTATCTGATGCATCACCTACTTAAGTTTACTTTTCAATGTTATTATTTTTTTCCTTTTTCAGAATTACTATGTATCATGCACATCATTTTTTTTTGCAACTTATTTGAACTTTTGATCTTGCGATCTGCATCATCACGATTCATGTGCCTCTCTACTCCATCTCTATCTCCAATAGAGCTCCAGCATGTTCTTTTTCTCTAGAGGTGGTGGCGGGCGAGTTAGGACAAGAGTTCGTTGAATTAGGGTCCAAATTTATCGGTACCCAGCTATATGGAAAGAGAGAGGCGACAGAGGCACACAATGGGTGGCGGCTGCTGGGGGGAGCGGTGGGCGACGGAGGTGAGAGGGCGATGAGAACAATGAGCAATTAGAAAGTGATGATGAACGATGGCGAATCTGACAGTTGTAGTCGCTAGAGACGGGCGGTGGGGAGGGGCTTATCATGCGAGGCGGTTGGATGGTGGCATGCGGGGTGAGGGAGGCAGGTGGCGCAGGAGAATTGTAGTGTTTACATGACAGTAAGAGATAGATCTAGACAGTTGAACGGGGATCTGATCGTCAGAAAATCTCACTAATTTGCACCGGGAAAGAATCATGTGAACGATAGGTACACACTTTTTTTTAGGTGGAACGAAGAACGGACTCCTAATATTTTAGGACAGTAATAATTGATGGTGACAATCAAGATGCTAGCTAGCTAGTATTATACTAGTACTAATGTAATCTAGTAGGACTAGATTATGCTGTGATTATTTAGGCTTTAGCTTCTGGCTTATTTTTCATTATTCATAAATTTCGTCTTTTTCTGAACTTTTGGCTTTTTGTTGAGCTTTTTTGCCGGTTTTTTTCCCGCATATGTTTGTATTATACGTAATGGGCTAACATATCTTTTATATTTTTAAATTTAATTATGCTAAATAAGCCACTGTCAGCTACAATGTTTTTTCAGCCAGCTACAGTGCTTTTCAGCCATAAGCCACAAAAAAAGCCCAAATGATCACCACCTAATCACGTGGCTGCTAAGCAAGAGCACATACGAAGGGGAATTGTATTATACTAAGTAGTACTAATGTAGTCCGATACGAAATACGCGCCACCTCGGTTTCCGGCCGGCCGGTTCCGATCCGGTGCTGTTGGCCAAACTCTTGCTAACGCCTAAGGAACACAACACAAGAACATGATGAACTCACATAGGATTTGGCGCTGCAGAACTTGGCAGCATTTTCTGGTTTACTTCTTCTCCTTTTATAGCAAATACAAGAACAAAAATTGAAGTACTAATGACTAAAAAACTGCAAACACTAAAGACCAAAAACTGCAAGCACTAACTCACTAGAAACTGCAATCACTAACTCACTAGAAACTGCAAGCACTTACTCAAAGCAAATACCAAATCAAGATTAATTTCTAACAATCTCCCCCTAATCTTGATTTGCTAAACCTCACAAGATGAAGTTCGATCTCCTGACGCATCTCTAAGGAGTTTTGCCTTCTTGTTGACAATGTTGCCAGTGACACACCTTACCGACGACTTTGACTTCTTCCTCAGCTCCAATTGTCTTTCGCCGATGACGCAACTTGATGGCGACAGAAACTCTCATCAGAGCATACACACATGAGAACTTGGACACAACTACAAGAACTCACACACATTACATCATGCACTGACACATCTACGTGCACGAACACGACACGACTATATGCACGTATGTAACACACCTCCTACGTGCACGACCAAGTAAATGACACATGCAACACACCTACTGTGCCAAATACACAAACAACTCAAAAAATGCAATCGTGCACTAATACTTGTACACGAACTCAACTAAATGCACCAAAAACACTGCTGATGGTGGAAGAACGTCGTTTTCCGTCAACGCCGCTCCCGCCTTGCAGCCCACCTATGCCGCTCGTCGTCGCCACACCACAGCGATCACGTCATCACCCCCAGTGTGCATGTCACTAGCGATTATGGCACACCGCCCTGACCTTGCCATGGTTGCGTGAACCTTCGCCGCCATGCTTTTGAGTTTCTCGAACCTCGCTTTGATACCAAATGTTGGCAAAACTCTTGCTAATGCCTAAGGAACACAACACAAGAACATGATGAACTCACATAGGATTTGGCGCTGCAGAACTTGACAACATTTTCTGGTTTACTTCTTCTCCTTTTATAGCAAATATAAGAACAAAAATTGAAGTACTAATGACCAAAAAACTGCAAACACTAAAGACCAAAAACTGCAATCACTAACTCCCTAGAAACTGCAATCACTAACTCACTAGAAACTGTACTCAAAGCAAATACCAAATAAGATTAATTTCCAACAGGTGCGGCTGGAGCACCACCTCGCAGCTAGTCACCATGTCCGGTTACGACCGCCGCCAAGAGCTGCAGGCCTTCGACGACACCAAGGCTGGCGTCAAGGGCCTCGTCGACGCCGGCATCACCTCCATCCCCGCCATCTTCCACCACCCGCCGGACTCCCTACCTGCCACCACCACATCACACAGCGTCAACGCTACATATATCATCCCGGTCATCGACCTCGCGGACGGCCGAGAGCAAGTGGTCGCCCAGGTGAAGGCAGCCGCAGAGGCGGTGGGCTTCTTCCAGGTGATCAACCACGGCGTGCCGGGAGACGTCCTTGCGGCGATGCTCGCGGCGGTTTGGCGCTTCAACGAGGAGCCGGCGGAGGCCAAGAGGCCCTACTACTCGAGGGACCCCACCGCCAAGGTCAACTTCAACTGCAACTTCGACAGTCGCCGGCGGCCAACTGGCGCGACACCCTCATCTGCCAGATGGCACCGGAGCCGGAGGAGCTGCCCGTTGCCGTGAGAGACATCATTTTCGTGTACGGCGACCTGATGCACAAGCTGGCGGTGACACTGTTGGAGCTGCTGTCCGAGGCCCTCGGGCTGGAGTGCCATCACCTGGCAGAGATGGGCTGCGCGCAGGGCCTCACCGTCGCCTGCCACTAGTACCCGCCGTGCCCGCAGCCGCACCTCACCCTGGGCACCAGCAAGCACTCCGACCCCCACTTTCCTCACGCTGCTCCTGCAGGACGACATGGGCGGCCTCCAGGCGCTGCTTCACGACGACGACGGCGGCGGCCACTGGGTTGACGTGCCTCCTGTGGCCGGTGCTCTGGTCATCAACATCGGCGACCTTCTTCAGGTACGCGCAGATGCAGGCAGATTGCAGACGCGTCGTCGTTCCTTGTGAGTTGTCACATTGATATGCACCTTGTTCGGTGCAATCGCAGCTTGCGTCGAACAAGAGATTCAAGAGCGTGCAGCACAGGGTTGTCGCCAACAGCAGCGCTGAGAGAGCCGCGAGGATTTCAGTTGCATCCTTCTCCAACGCAAATCCAACAGCCAGGCTCTACGGCCCCATCAAGGAGCTCATTTCGGACGACAATCCCCCGGTGTGCAGGAGCGTCACCATTGGAGACTTCCTCTCGCACTACAACAACAGAGGGCTCGACGGACGCCCTGCTCTCGCTCTCGACCACTTCCTTCTTCTCTAGTACTAGCGCTAGCTACTATTTGCACGCTTAACGATGATCCATGTTAATTGGAATGCAATAATTTCGCACCAACGTTCGTTTTTAACATAATTACTCTACCCGTGCAACTGCACAGCTACTTACATACTACTATGATATAGATATCTTTTATATACATCCCTATTTCTTATAATTAAAATATAATTGTATTTGTTATATAACTCTAATATTTATATATGATTAATCTGCACTGTTATAATTTGATCCTACCAAAATAAGTGGTAGAGATCATTCTCTTTTTCTTTTGATTAGTGTGAGAATTTCTAGAATTTTATCTTTTTTAGATTATTGTAGGATTTTTTTTTTGCCTCAAAACAGAGAAGATATCTTGAATATCACCGGTTTTATATAGATTGGAAAAATGTGCCTTTACATTTCAGGGATTTGTACCAAGCCGCCCTATATGACGAACATTCATCTCGTCTTATCTACTCATCCCTTCCCATTGATCTCTCTTCGTAGCTTCTTCCTCACCTCACCTCGCTTTGGACTTGATGGGCCAGACTCACTTGTTACCTTCTCCGAACATTATATTCAATTGGGCCTTGTCTCTTTACTACGGCACATTCCAAAATCAATCCTCCGGTGTACAGGATTCAATGCATCTCGCTCCGCATGCTGTGCTCACAAAAAGCTAGCTGCTGACCTGCACTACGCACATGCTCCATATATATAACGCATATTTATTAGCCATCCAGCTGGCACTAAACCACTGGATCTACCATGCAACCAGTTGGCCACTACCGAGCCTTTCTACGCTCCTCGGAAACCTTTGCTGGCCGAATTCAAGTCACTATCTTCATTTTTAATTTTTTATATGTTATAACATTCTTTCTATTTTATTATGTCATAATTTCATAAGTTACATGACGATTTGAATATTATAGTGTCTTTCGTTAAACCGTTTTTTATATAATACATTACTATTCATCAACCACTACTATTCATTAGTCGTTTTTATCAGTCACTACTATTCATCAGCTATAGTTAAAACCTATCAAGCAAAAGACAATATAGACAGACTCGAGATCTTTGAGTGTCCCTGAAACTAAAGGGCACGGAAACTGCATGAAAAAGCTGGCAAGGTTGAGAATACCAATCTGTCCGTTGAACTGTATTTGCATCAAAGTGCGGTCAAATGGTAGGAGCAGTTGCACTTCGACCTTGCTGGCTCTTACGACTTGCGGGTCTAGCTCCGTTCTTTCACATTACGACTAATGGTTTTTTTTTTATTATAACTCATAAATTTTGTCTATTTTTTTAAAAACGATAGCAAATGGTCGAAATTTTTTTTAAAACGTCATGACTAACTAAATAACACTAATTGATTAGGATTACAGGAATAACGTCGAAAGCATACGATAAAAAATTACATACCTTTTAGGAGAAGCAATCAGCACTGTTAATTTTGAGCTATGCACTGGCTTCTCGAATTAATGAGCTACGCACTCCCAATTTTGAGCGATGACTGCGACAATGAGCTTCTGCGATGAGCAATGATGAACTGCGGGAGATTCGTATTTATGGACGAACGAAAAGTGAACACGTTGCGCTCACCCCGTACATTGAGGACCCATTGTCATAGTAGCACTTCAGGTGAGGGGGGACGGTATGGTAACACTTATAAATGTGCAAACGAGGAAACGGGTGAGGGGAGACGATATGGACATAACGATATTAGTGCGAACGAGAGAGCGCGTGAGGGGCATGACACACACAGAGTGACAATTATGCGAATCATATAGCAGAAAAGAAAATATAGCATGATTGGCTGATATATGTGCAAAGCATAGAGCAAGCAGCACTAAATCCGCTAAAAACTGATGAGTGAGAGCATACGGGGGTAGGAGCTAGATGGTGTGCGTGTGGATCTGCACTGCCTGTTGGGAAGGCTGTCGCGCTCGAACCTCGTTGCGCCGATCGCGAGACGGGGGAAGAAGAGGCCAGCACAGCAGTAATAATAAGTTAAGTCCAAATCGATCACCCACTGAATTAGTCCTCCATTGGCTAATTAAATGGTGCTGCTGAGGGTGACAGGGCGCATGGTGCTCTGCATGCGCCCGGAATACCGCTGCTGCTGCTGCTGCTACTATTGGCCATGACGCACGCATCAGAATTGAAAATCGACACTTCAAACTCGTGGGGCACAGCTAAAACAAAGGGAATTAACTAGTCGATTGATCCATCCATCCATCTAGTACTCCAGTTTTGAGTTGATGCAGATATAAGAGTGGGCATCAGGGCTGGCTGTGCGTGTTCGAATTAAGGAAGTAGCATGAAGAAACAAGAAACTCCTACTGGTACTTACTAGCCCATAGGACTGGACTGGACTGGCTAAATCCATACTCGCACAGCCGTCGTGCCCTGCCGCCGGCCGGTCTTGGCCGAGACTTGGACGTTGACCGAAAAGCCCCACAAGGCAAGACTGCCTAACCGCCCACCCACTTTGTTCATTCCGGCTAGTCCGTCCAACCCTTTCAGTTTTGGCGTAAACAATTCTTCCACCTGCTTGCGCTTTTCTTTTCTCCTCTCCTCTCCTGGTCTGGTCTGGTCTCGTCTGGACCCCAACCCAACCCAACTCGATCGATCGATCCATCCGTCACCCGACGCACGCAGAATTGCAGATGCAATGTACGTGGAGTAGTATTATATCCATGCATAATCCCTTATTTATATTACTCAGTAGTAAGTACCCCTGCCTGCGTACCTCTGAAATCGTTCAGGTACTTCAATTAGGATAAGACGACACCTACCTAGCTAATTACTAGCACGTGGATCTCCTAATTCCCTAAATTACATGTTGGACCGCAGGGCAAACGAACGAACGAACGAACAAAGGACAGATCTCCATTCCACGTGAATTGAACCCGGTTAAGCTACAGGAAAACTAACAGGAGCTATGTATGCTACCGTACCATTTGAACGGCACTGTAGATCATCGGATGCAGGAGGAAATGAAATAGCCTCGTGCGTGCGTGTCCGACTGCACTGCAGGTCACTATCTGTCACTGGAGTGTTATCACTAGCTAGCTCAAGCTGCCTGGGGAGCTATAGTATAACGACGGTAGCATCTAGTACACCATCGATCGGTATACTTACTGCTAGTAGTGGATGATAAACAACCGCTTTCTTCGATGCGATACGCCACGAGATGCTGCGATTGCTCGATCGTCACCGCAATTGACTCACGTGCGCCTTAATTCTTAATACTCCCCCCTACACACTCGCGAGACGTTTCAGAAGACCTGATGTCAAATTTGCATAATTTTAATTATTAACATAAAAACTATTATACAGATTATATAAAAATAATATCATTAGATTAGTCATCGAAAATATTTTCAAAATATAATAATTTTATATTATTTTGTGAACATATTTATATAAAAAAAGTAATGATCAGAGTTAACGCTTGGAGACTGTATCGGTGTCTAAATCATAATATATTCTTGAATAGAGTTAACGTTGGAGACTATATCAATAGTTAAAACATGTCATATTCTTGAATAGAGAAAGTACTCTTTTTAATTTGCTATATCATAATCTCCCCTTACTGGCTCCCACCACCTTACTGGTATATAAGCCGGCCTCAAGCCAACAGAGTACTACTACTTAATTACTACTCCCTCCGTTCTATCTAATGTTTTATTTTTTTTATGGTCTTTAATATACAATTTTGATCAATATTTTTTTATAACTTTATGTTAAGATATATTAATAAAAAATGTGTGTGTTGTGAATACAAGGTCGGACAGTAAACTTATAGGCATTCTTGGTTGGATTCGTTGACCGTCGAGAATGCAAAGAGGGACTCAAAGGATCATACACAAGCGGCAGTACGAATGTATTGCACACTGGTGTGAGTGTTACAAGTAGCATCTCCTTTCCCATTTATAAGGGGTTATATTTATAGAGGGGGAGGAAAGCACCCAAAGTTGCATTTTTGCTCTCGGATCTTAGCTTGTGTCGCGTGATGCTTTCTTCCATAGTGCCAAGTGGGTCCCGCCACGCTCGAGAGACCTTGTTCGGGCTGGACTCCGGACCTCATCCGTGGTTGGACTTCGAACCTCATCTGGGATTGGTCTGCAGATCTCGTCTGGGGTAGATTCCGGACCTCGTTCGGGGTTGGCGCACCAACTTGTAAAAGTGATCGGTGTATGGCCTTGGGTCAACGATTCCACTGGTAACCCACGGTGCACTTTGACAACATGTTAAAATACCTAGGTCCTTGTGTGAATTTCAGACGTTAGGTCATGCACGCGCCCTCAAGTTGGGTTCCTTTGGTGTTCATCAAAGGGCCGCTGTTTCGCTTGGCTGATTTTTTGTCATAACGAGGAGTTCACCGTCGCACAAAAGGTCGTAGGGTCACAGACAGTTATGGAGTCAAGCGTTTAATGCCTAGATGCCAAAGTTACATGGTGATGAGGCGATGGGGTCCCGATCTTCCGATAGTGACATAAAATTAGTCTTTTACTCTTATAAAATTTCAAATTCATATAGAAATTGGATAGCGACAAACAATGAAAAATAGAGAAATAGAAAGTACGCACCTCCATAATAGAAAGCACTATAAGTACGGAGTAGCGACCTATGTATAAAATATATTAAAATTAATGATATAATAAAAAATTATGAATGACAATGAAAATTTAGATCATATGAAATATACCAGAATTTAGATAATTTGAATCACGAGACAATAGAAACAAAAGACGTCATCTTTTTTCTACACTCTATCCAATGTTCTTATCATTTTCACGGCAGGGGCTCGGCAGCGCCTTCGGGGCACGTGCAGGACCACATCATCGCAGAGCGGTGGCGAAGGGAGAAGATCAACTAGAGGTTCATCGAGCTCTCCACCGTTATCCCTGGACTCAAGAAGGTCCATATATATTTCACTTTCTTTCTTTTTTTTCTTTGATTGATTATCTCTTCTTTAATTTTATGATTTTCACTACTTCTCCTCTTCCTCTTTAATTTTATGATTTACATATATTATTTCGCTTTCTTTCTTGCTTTAATTGATTGATTAGCACTTTTTAAATTTTACGATTTTCACTTGTTCTCCTCCTCGTTGTCGTCGTCTTCTTTAATTTCATGCTTCTTTTTGGATTTGTTAATCTCTCTTTCTCTCTCTTTCCCTCTCTTTTTTTACCATGTATAAAATTGCCACCGGCGAAGGTGAGACTCAAGCCTCACTAAGCTCCCCCGGGTAAGTAGCTGTTTGATTCCTGTCCAGAAAGGTTGCACGGATCTCGAAGCATTTCAACGGCGAGGATAGTGTATGTAGGTGCATGCATGTATGATAAAAGCAAGCACGTCCGTGCGTGCGTGCGTCAAATATAAATAAAGCACGGGAGCATTTCACATGAGCATGAGAAGGAAGGAAGGCGTCAATCAAATAAGGCAAGGCCCCGAGGGGAATCCAAGTATGTATGTATGATGATGCCCCGGCGGGCGGGCGGGCGGGCGGGCGGGTATAAAAAGGGGGAGGCGCGCTTCAACAGCCCAACTTGAAGTTGTGTCTGGTATCTATGGTGACCAACAACAGCCAGCCCGAGAACAGAGTCTCCTCTTCCCCGCACCTCACCACCGGCCTCGCCAACTTCTTGGCCCGCCGCGCCATGACCACGCCCCGCGCCTTCCACCTCCCCCTCGACTCGCCGGGCTCCTCCACCGGCTCCGCCGACTCCGCGCCCTGGAGCAGCAGCAGCCACCGCGTCCCCGCCACCCCTCTGCTCCCATTCGACACCAACGACACCGACGAGATGCTCCTGCTCGACATGCTCGCCAAGGAACCCTCCGCGCCTCTCCCCGAGGCGGCGCCGGTGAAGCGCGGACCCGATCGAGACGAGCTGACTGAGGAGAAGGCCGGCGGCGAGCCCCAGGGCGGCCACGCCTACCGCGGTGTGCGCAAGCGGCCGTGGGGCAAGTACGCGGCGGAGATACGGGACTCCACGCGCAACGGCGTGCGCGTGTGGCTGGGCACGTTCGACAGCGCGGAGGCGGCGGCGCTGGCCTACGACCAGGCGGCCTTCGCGATGCGGGGCACGACCGCCGTGCTCAACTTCCCCGTGGAGCAGGTCCGGCAGTCCCTGGAGGGCATGGACGTGTCGTGCGGGGCGGCGGAGGGGGTGTCGCCCGTGGTGGCGCTCAAGAGGCGGCATTCCACGAGGAGGAGACCGGCGAGCCGGAAGGCCAAGGCGAAGGCGAGGAGCGAGGGGCGGCGGGAAGGCGTGATGGAGCTGGAGGACCTTGGAGCAGAGTACCTCGAGGAGCTGCTCGGCGCCTCCGAGGAGGCCATCAGCAGCAGCTCCACCTCCGCCTCCGCCTCATGGTGCTGGAGCCACCACTCCATCTGAACTCTCAACTTGTTGGCCCGCCTCCAGATCCCAGCGGACGCATGCATGCACAAGCTAGCTAGAGGTCGAGCTCGATCGGCCGCTGATGACGGCTTGAAGATGATCGATCAATAGGTCTCTTTTCTCCTCCTTCCCCTGCCTTGCCTGGAGTTGAGCTAGCTAGCTAGCTAGCTAGTACTTTAGATGCTAGAGGGCTTTCTTTGGATGATGTTCTTCTCTAAATTGAAGAAATGGTTTGAGAAATCGACAGCTGAGCTGAGATTGTTGCAGATAAGAGTTCTCCCTGCTCATTCCTAGCTGTAAATGTATGCTATACAGCATAGCATAGCATAGCATAGGGAGTATCCAATATCAAATTTCAATTCCCTCGGATGGACGGTCGTGAAATCAGCAGCTGAGAATAGCTCGAGAGCGCGCAAAAGTTTCAAAGTGGGAAAAGACCGGCATGTTTGAATTTCTCGCATCTATCTAGGCTGTTAGTTTTGGGATTGACGGTTGAAGAGGAATCGAGTGCGCTGACGTGGAAAAGGGTTGCCAGGTCAGGTACATGCATGGGGCGCAGATAAGTCCAGGCATGTTGGTGAGTCCCTTGAGCCACGTGCGCGTAGCAGGCACCCGAATATGCACGCACAGCCACAGCATGCAAAACAACAAGCCAACCAAAAAGAAGAAGAAGAAGAAGAAGAAGAAGAAGAAGAAGAAGAAGAAGAAGAAGAATCGGATGATGCGTCGAGGTGCAACGAACCAGGTCTGCCTGAGACGCATCCGTACCGGTTTGGATCAAAATTTCCATGGCTTTTGAAGAGTCGCCGCCTTTTCCATCTCTCCCAACAACGCACCTCGCTCGGTTGGTGTGGGTGCACATCCAACCACTACCAGGAGCCGTGCTTGCCTCCCTCCATTTAACCCAACTATTTCATCTAAGATACAATAGTTTTCAAGTGTTGTGTTGTTTAGCACTTCCCTGGACACATATATAGGTATTAGCTTGTACTAGCTAGTATGGCCAACTCAGCTACTGGTTAAGAATACGTGGCGAATTAGTTTTTGGGGGCCCTGAGGTTGGGACCACAAGTGCTCGATCCTTTGAATTGGTGGGTGAACAAACTGCGGATCGAGCAGCTTCTACTAACCTTAAATGTGCTAACCAGTAAATGAAACACAAGAACAATCCAAGATCGAGACATGATGGGATCATGAGAGCGACAATTGCATAAGTCTCCAAATAATTAATCAACTAATATATGTATACATGTGGCTGGCCAGCAATTAATCACCGAGTGATCAAATGCAATTTTACAACCGAGCACGGCCGTAGGAATTAACGATGTAGCGGCAGGCAGTTGCATGTACTAACTGTGTTGTGTGTGTCGCTCGATGGTATGCCAAAAGAGACCAGTCGATACGATAATTACTCACTTGGTATAGGCTTTGTTCTTTTCAGCTTCTAAAAGTTGTTTTTTTAGCTTTTCTATAATAACTAACTTTTAAATATAGTATTTTTTTCAAGATAGAGTCTACTAATTAATTGTAATATATACTTTACTGACTTCATTTGTATCAGCAAAAAATATATGTGAGTTTTTGTTACTCTATAATCTTTTATACAAACAGTTCAAAAATCATAAGTCATAGCTAAAAGCCACAGACCGTGGCTAAAAAGAACAGGCATGCAACAGCATCGGCCGGTCGCTCTCAGCCTGCAGCTGTGCTGTCACGTGAGTCTCCACAGTACGTCTTGAGACCAAGCAAAAGTTTCCTCGCAACCTTGAGCTACACACGCATTAATTAATCACTATCCTGTGTTGATCGATCAATTATATACGTACGCAACCACGAGTCAAAACATGCACCAAAAAGCAAGGTCAGTAGTTAGTTACCCTTGCTCTCGATCACCGTAAGGAGCCTGCCCAGACATTGACCACGTGCACATTGCATTATTCCCAAACGTACTAGTATCTACAATTAAGCCAGTTTTCGGAATTAAGATGCAGTCAACTCGGAGCTATCCATCCATTTGCAGCACGCAGGCAGGCAGTATACTATCCATCCATCCATTTGCGTGTAAGGGGAGGGGAGGGGAGAAGAGAATCGAATCTTGCTGGTTCCTTTCCTAATTCGAGCAGAGCAGGTAGCTAAGCTTCGATCTCTGCAACTGTTGCCGTTGATGGCTGCCTGCTCCTTTGTCATCTGAGGGTGCATGCAGGCAGCCATCAACGCCAACAGTTGCAGTGATCAGATGAGGCCGAAAACAACCCCCCCTGAATCTGAGGGTGATGAACCTGCCTGCATTCTTGCTTTGTTCGTGCAGCTAGCGTTCCCATCTCAGAAGCTTCCATTTTGTTTTCTTTCCGCTCCAGAATTCCCTTCCTTCCTTGACAGTTCCTGTGCACCACTGCTACTGCTACTTCTACTGCTGCTACTTGGGAAGGCAGTCAGAACTAGCTAGGAAGGAAACTACTTTCCTATCCCCTCTGCACAATAGCGTACCTGAGGTGACAAAAAACAAAACCAAACCAAACCAAACAGATGCTTCCTGGAAGGAGAGAAACTAATGAGCTTGTATTAAATGTCACCAGCAATTTCGTGGCAGCGCATCAGGTCCCAATATGAAAGTTCTGCTGGTGGTGCCAAAATGAAAGTTCCCTTTTGGTTGCTTGTTCAAGTTTTTGTCCTGTGATTTCAGAAGCAACTTCTTTTATATATTAACCTACTTAGATGCAGATGCAGGTGCCTCAAAATTCAGGGGGAGTTGTATTCGGCCTCATCAGCAAACTAGGCGCTTTCTGTCAGCCGTCAACCTGCGCAGACGAGTCGACCACATCCACATACATGGACATCACATGACAGATAGAGAGAGAGAGAGACAAAAGCAGAGAGACAAGAAGCTTCCAGGAAAGAGACAAAAGAGGATTGTTAGTGTAAACATCCGGAACACTTGGAATAGCTCAAATTAGTTTGATTGATTACGCTACATTAAAACTACAAACGACCCTCCTTTGCTTTCGCGGCCGATTGCGATCTTTACACAGTCAATGGCATTCGAAAGGCAGCACGTTCGACAAGGCTTTCGATGTCGGGGCTACGGATGTGAAATTAGCTTTCTCGAGAATACGTTTCAATTTACCATTAATGGGCCCAAATGTCATGTTAAACTATGATAGGTGGGAATTAAACTGTTATTGTGTGAAATAGTACTATTTCCAAATTAAAACTAGCTTCGGTGTTACGTGAGATACATAACCTGCAAATCTCGCTTACACTACAGGCATAGCACCATGTCATCTGATACATGCCCCCACTATTACTCAAGCAAATGCTGTGATACAAGGAACTGACATTGTCGCACGCAGATGACGAATAAGTAATTACCACTTCAAGGTAAGTTACCTACGTCACAGATTATTCAGGCCAGCTGCTGGGAACTGATTGCTCCTCTCTCTCTCACTGACGCCTAATTGCTTCAATTCCCTCAGTAACAAGCTGACGAACACTTGCGTGAAGCTCATGTCAGTTTTCTCACCTCAAGATGATTGTGCAAGGAACTTGCGAAATGCAAGAAAGAATTCCCTCAGGACGCCGGCCTGCTCTGGTCCGACGGACCCCAGCGCCGCCGTCAGGGGGTGGCATCATCTGCCGAGCGCACCAGGTAATTTCTGCTGCCTAATTAGCTAGGACTAGGAGCAGTGCTGATCGAATGGATCAGTAATTAATTTCCATCCTCTTGCTACAAAACGATAGTCTGAGTACGGACATACAATATGGTGGTGGAGTGGAGTTCAGGTTGTGCTTGAGGACGGCTACGAGTTGCTTGCGGATCGGCAGCAGCAGCAGGGATTCATTTTCCGGCCGTAATTCGTTAATTTTGGGGAAATTTAGTTTTCTCAGCCCATCTGACACAGCCCAATATCGGCCCAACTAAGGGTACTACCGACCCGGCACAATAGCTTCTAGGCGCTGTTTTGACCGAGCAGGCAGCGGCTAGGTTGTCCCAGCTTCCCCTCCTTCATGACGGAGTGACAGGCAGCTGCTCCAACAGTCCAACCCAATCCATGTGCAAATGCTTAACTTTTAGGAAAATTTTGCGAGTAAAAACCACAGATAGACGACGACAGAATTCACTATATGAGAAAATATTACAATAAAACTCTTTCTTTTCCTATGCACTACTGGGTACATATATAGGGCGAGGGAATGAGTTCCACACATAGACAAAAATCGAATTAGAGCATATTGTTACAGGTTGATATCACATCTGATACGGTATGGCCCTAGCACCGATAACACCATGTCTAGCATGAGATGATATAGTGTACTACACGGACATGAAATGGATTCGGATCAACTTTAACAATCTTCACCAAAGTCATATCATGAAATCTGACGTACTCCACCTAGAACACAAAAGTTGGCAAAGAACACACATTGAAAGAGTAATTTGCACATGTGGCATCACATACGTTGAACTGTCGTCTTCAAAGGTAATTAAATTCCTCGACATGATTGAAACTGCTCCTATAAAACTATCTGAATGAAAGAAACTCTTGTGCCATCAATGGAGTATAAACTACAGTAGGCTTCGCATATCGAATTATGACAAATGAAAAACATTGTAGTATTCATGGAAAAACAAACTCCTTACACTTAAATCCTCTATATCAAACTGAAATTGGAGTAAAACCTTTACTTTCAAATAGCAAAACTCTAAAACACATCATACTAGCTACCATCAGAGTGTCATCAAATTTCTGATAATTAATGTTGCCAAATCCTCCATAATAGCCGCATAAGCGATCCAAATTGCAACATATCCAAATGGTGAATAAAACACCAATTTCATTTGTTTTCTTAATTGACATTGTTTTTTCTTCAAAGTCTTCTCAATCAAGAGTAGTTCAATTAACTCGTTGTGTTGAAAGTCTACAACTTCACCTTAGAACAAATTTATTATTTTTTTAATTTAATTACACTAAAAAATTATCAGTAACTACAACAAATTTTTTATAATATAAAATAAATCAGAAACTAGGAATTAAATGCTCAAATGAGCTGTGCCTGAATCGGAACAGAGTGCGATTATTAATTTGTTCCATCCTCGCGCGTGTCTGTGCGGTTCTGGTTACTTGCACTGATAAAAGAAAAAGAAGAAGAAGAAGGGAAACACTGGTATGTGATGTGCAGCAGGCAATATAGCTAAGCTAGCAAGATATACATCGATGATCGAGCAAGCACCTCCTATCCTAGCGAGTCATACAACAAATTAAAAACCAATGCATGCACGTGTGTTATGTACGACGAGTGCCTCTTGGGGGGAACCAAGCTGCAGCTTCCAATGTCAGCATATGACAACGAAGATCACTTAGACCATAGTATGTCAAATTACAAATTAAAATCTCTACTAGGTCTGAATATGAAGTCGTGGAGAAGCCTAGCAGTGCTCGCGTGCATGCCAGATCTACAGTGATCGATGTTGACCTTCAAACTGCTCATGTTCATCGGTTTGCTCGTGCTTTCGAGCCTAACAAAACAAACAGCACTGGATCGACAACATGGAAACCGAACGAACATCGAGATGCGTCTAGCTAGCTGGTGATCGAAACTGGAAAGATAAAAGGTATGTTTGGTTCGTAACATAAGGATGTCTAAGGTTGCTAAGCTAAACATTTTTATCTAACTTAACATAATTAAGGATGCCTAAGGTTGTCAAATATTTTTATCTAACTTGCCAAACTTATGATAAATTTTTTTTTTGAAGCTTGTCTAAAAGAATCTTGCCACAATCTGTTGTGTCTATAACGCGTGGGACTTATCCAAAAATGTTTAGCATATATAACACTTGGTTAACTTAATCAAACTAGTCTTAAGACGCTTATGACAAATTACGGCAAAACCTTTGGCTTTCCACTAAACATGCCCTAAGTTGTATTTGATGATCGAGTGCGTGCACAAAGCCCTCAGGTCTGGTTGGTTAGCTCACGCTTCCAATGATTAATTTGCATGCGCGCATATATGCAGCTGATGAACCTTTCTTCCTTCCACCCACTAGGCATATGCATTCTTAGCTAGTACACGGCTCGCGACATGTTCTGTAATTGTCTTACCGCTTAAGTCAACGCCCATGGCGGCACACGTAATGTCAACGTCAGTAAGGTTATCACTCGTGGTGAAATAACTAGAAGTTAGTATCCTACTAAATCGAGATATCCCATTTGTAGGACTGATCTCGGTAATAAGAGAAAAATAAATGATTATTCAAACTTTTTCTTCTGATAGTATTCAAATCTTTACTAATGACTATAAGTCACTAAATTCATATTACACCAACAATACCTTACAAAACAAGGCAAGAGATTAAAGCCAATAAAATCAGCAATCTTTAGTACAAGGCCGATGTAAGGTCGAAGAGACCGACTAGAGGGCAGAGGAATAGGCGCTTTTAAAATTCTCTTTGACTAAAACTAAAGTTTATGTGCGGAAGCAAATCTATTTTGCACAATTAAGATATAAATCATCTAGTTTCACCTAAGTGCACTAGCACCCTAAATCTTTATCAAGATTTGCAATCCTGTGGTAACAAGCAATCAATTTAATTTCTCTGAGTATAAACTGTAAGTATGTAAAGTGAGCACAAGAGAGCAAATCACAATTGATATAGTCTCTTTTAACTGTGACGTTCGGAGATGTGCCGATCTCTCCTAGTCCACGTTGAGTAAGCCCACACGAATTAGGCCAGCTCCACGAATTAAGCTAAATACTGCACTTTCTACTAGTGATAGCTTTTTCCTCCTCTGGGTTGGTGAGCTCTAACTTTTACAATACGTCGGGTCTCTTCATAAGTTTCTTTGAATAGATCATTGGACACAACGCTTCCAACGCCGTCCATGAGTCGGCAACCAACTCCTTACTTACTCCCACCAAATACAACGAATATAACCGTGTATACTCAATCCATCTCTAGATACAACACATATAATAAGAAACTTCTCTCCTTACTCACAAAGTACAACACATACACAATTAAGAGGAGAGGCTCACACTAGCTCAAAAGAATAGAAATGGAAGCAGCAATAACCTCTCTAACCGGCCATAAGGGGGTATTTATACCTCACACAAAGAAACTAGCCATTGGGAGCAAAAACAAGGAGGAGCGGTAGTACCGCAAGAAAACATCAGGCCAAACCGCCCTCTTTGCAAGGCAAGAAAATTAGCCATAACAACCATGGGGTTAGACGCACTCGTAGGGACCGGCTAGACCGCCACACATGCTAGTCGGACTGCTCATCCAAAAATAGAGAAATGTGCTCTCTATAAAGAGGCGACTGCCACACAGGCTACCCATACCACGCGACCGGTCCGACCGCTCGTGTAACACTAGTTGGATCACTGACAGGTTAGACCGCCTAGCTATTAGATTGAGGAGGCAAACTAGAGGGGGGTGAATAGGCGGTCTAAAAATTCTTCTCTAATTAATTATCAGTTTCTATTTGGCCCAACCAAACATAAGATGTAGAAATATAACTCAAAATGGTTTAGCACAAATATCATCTAGATTAATCATGTTCACCTAAGTGCACCAACACTCTAAAGCTTATGATAAGGTTTTCAATTCTAGGATGACAAGCAATCAATTTAATTCTATAAATGTAAATTGAGCACAACAAAACAAACTACAATTGACACGGTTGCATTTTACCATGGTGATCGGAGACTTGTCGATCTCCTCTAGTCCATGTTGAGGTTAGCCCAAACAAATTGGACTGGCTCCACGAATTAAGCTGAAACACCTCAATCCATTAGTGGTAGTTCTTTCCCGCTCCTGGTAGGTGAGCTCTAACCTTCACAACTTTGCCGGGTTGACTCTCACTGTGCATGATGCCTTCAACGCCATCTAGGAGTCGGCAAACTCCAAGAGTAATAAGTCAAGCCCCTCACTTGACTCTCACCACGTGCAACGAATGCACATTGCTCAAGTGGATACACAATCCACCTCTAGATGCAACACATACAATCTAGAGCCTTACTCTTGCTCACAAGTTGCAACACATACACAATTGAGAGAAGAACTACATACTAGCTCCAGAGAGTGAACCATTCCTATCTCCAATCGGCCACAAGAGGGTATATATATCCACACATCGAAACTAGCCGTTGGGACAGAAAAATAGGATTTCTGGAAGTACCGTTGGCTTACGACTGGTACTTCCGCTGTCCTATGCAACGGTCAGAAAACTAGCCATTGTGAGCAAATCCAGTAGTTCCGACATGCAATGTCTGGTACTACCAATTATCAAAAGTAACACAGCACTCAAGCGGAACTACTGATTTCCTCAGGGACGAGAAGACTCCACACAGGTGTCTCTCTGGAATAAATATATCGCTACACAAGCCAGTCGTTTTTGATGTTAGAAGTATCGTTCTAGATCCAAAAACTTCCAAGTTTTGTGTGAAATATATTCAAGACATTTAGAACCTAAAACAATCAAGAATCACAAAGTTCTTGGGTTCAAATTCACTAAATTAAAGAGAATCGAATATAGGTCACAATAACACCTAAAGCTTAAATTACTTATTGCTCGTGAGAATCTAAAACATAAGGTCTTCTAAATCTATTCTCACATGTCATAACAAGATAATTTAAGCAATAATTTAAAAACAAGAGGCAGTCACTGGGTCAGCTGTCCATTTTCTAGCTAGAACAGTGACTGCATCGTTGACATATTTGTTGCCACTCTGAAAATGCTAGCTTGGAAACTGGAAGCGCTGCCGCCTGGCTGTTGATATCGATCGAGCTAGCATGCGCAAATCCAAGGCGGAAGAAAAGGCAAAAATGGACGCAGAAATCAAAGGGATCGTTTTCAACTTAAGTGTCCGAGAAATGTCAACAATGGAAGAAAGTGAAAAGTTTTGGACGTAAAAAAGCAGATTCCCAATGGGATCGTGACAAACTTCAGTCCCGGTCGACGAAAACCCTTTAGGGTTACTTTTCCAGAGGCATGCTTGTTTGCTGCTTTCTTGGTAGAGAGACGACTTGTGATCGATCGATAAGGAAGCACGGCCATGGCCACTAGAGATGAGATTTACCTTGCTAGATTACTCATTCAGTCATAGCCTGTTTGGTTGCCCGCAGGGATCACGCCGTCCAGGCCGCACGGGCCTGGCTCCCGGGAAACACGCGCGTGTTTTGTTTCTCTGGAGCCTGGCTGCGCGCCTCCAACTGCACCTTACGGGTCTGACCTACGATCAGATATAGGCAACCAATCAGTGTCCCACTGCATTCCACAGGCCCGGTCTGACCTACGATCAGATATAGGCAGCCAATCAGTGTCCCACTGCATTCCACAGGCCCGGCCGGATGCAGGCAACCAAACGCGCCATTCAGTCTCCGCGCGCGGCTTGATGTGTCCGTCCGTTCCGTCCCGGACTGTAGTCTTTGGTGCGTACTTCACTTGGGTGGATTCCTTTCGTCGCCGAACAGCTGACTGATGAATCTCTCTCGACTAGTCGTACGTAATTGATGGAGCAAGTTCACAGATCAGCAGAAGCGGCCATCAATTACTGCCGCCGGCCGGTAATTAATGCCCCAGTGTCATTGCTGCCATCGCCTACGTAGGTATTACACAGGTCATGGATCTATCTGCTAGTAACTTCCACGGCAGAAACTCATATAAGCTTGGCTTAAGTTGAAATTAAGCTGAGCACCAATTATTGGATGGGTTGAAATTAAGCTGAGCACCAATTATTGGATGGGTGTGATCTTTCAAAAAATAATTGGCTGACTGTTCTCTTGGCAATTTGCCATAGCGTATGTAGTACTAGCAGCTTAAGCGCGGCGCTACGCCACGCTAGCTATCATGCAGACCAAAGTAAAAGAGACTACAATTCGCCACGTGCATAATTTCGAGAAAATCAAAGGTCTTTTTCGCAAAAAAATGAGGTCCTGTACGTAATTTTGGGAAACTACAGGGTGTTATCCAGCAAAAGAAGGGGCTCTATGAGAATGCTGAGGACCTGTACGTAATTTTGGAAAACTGTGGGGTGTTATCCAGCAAAAGGAGGGGCCCATGAGAATGCTAAAGATCTATACGTAATTAAATGAGGACCCGTATGTAATTTCGAGAAACTATAGGGTGTTATCCAGCAAAAAGAGGGCTCTATGAAAATGCTGAGGGCCTGTACGTAATTGCAGAGAAGGGGAGGTTTTTCGAAAAAGCTGATGTGGCAGGGGCCTCTCTGCAATAAACCGAGGACCTGCACGCCATTTAATAAAATTTGAAGGACTTTTTCATAAAGAAGCTGAGCTGACAATGCTGCTAGGGGCACTTCTCTGGGTGTAATATAGGATTACTAGCCTCATAGGCGCGGCGACACGCCGCGCCAGCCATAGTGTGTACCGAAGTAAAAGATGCGATAATTCGTGAGGAGTTTTAAAAAAAAATCGAGGGCACATGCGTATTTTCGAAAAAGCTAAAGGGTTTTTTTCGTAAAAATTCAAGGGCATGTACGTAACTAAACGAGAACCCGTACGTAATTTAGAAAACCGCGGGGCACTATCCTGCAAAGTGGAGGGGTGTTTTCAAAAAAAAGTGTTTTAAAAAAACTGGCAGGGACCTTTTTCGCGAGGATCAAGGACCTTTACGTAATTTCAAGAAAATACAGGGAAAACCGGTCTCCCGACCGTACGAAGATTCGGCGGCCATGCGCAAGGGCGACGTGGCCGCCCTCTCCTCGCGCGAAAGCTTCCGGTCGTAATAGCGGTAGATTTGTTTGACATGCCTGGCCATGAGCTGGCTAGCATACCTATTACTGCTACTATAGTACTATTTCTCCTTTTTGCGACCTGTTGTGGTGCACATATACGTAGATGAAGCATATAGATAGTAATTGATGCAGATTGTATAATCAATTAAATATAGCATTAATATATAATTAAGCCTTTAAACTATTGTGATCGTAAATCATTTGAAATATTGTTTATTTACCTAGCTAGCTACTACTCGGAGATCCCATAATATGGTAACTGGACTAACTTCGCACGGCCTAACCTGCGATGAAATAAGGCACATGCGCTTCTATGCCTAATAACTGCACGACAATTCGGCCATGTGCCTTTAATGATAATCGCCTTGTGGTTATCTCTACGATTCTCTCCCAATGATAATAACCAATCGACAGTTATTATCAGGTTTCTCTCTCACACAACAACCGATTACTCGACCAGACAGGAGGAATTGGCAAGACACCTACTCATATGGACAACTGACACCCTTCGGCACTATTTAGATCTTACGGGAGAATACGAAAGGAGGATCTCTCAATCAAGCAAGAGACAATAGAGGTAAGAAATACCAAAGTTAAGGCTACTAATATTCCCTTTGTAATTGCTTGTCAAGAGTAGGCTATGATCTCAATATAGTAATAAAGATAACCTCATTTTCTCTTCTTTAATTCTTCTATAAGACTCGATTTTTCCTATATTTCATAATATCGGCGATTTGGACAGTACTCTACTAAGCAGCTAGGATAGTACTCTACCAAGTAGCTAGGGTATTTTTGCAGCTAGCTCAAATCCGTAAGCATCAACGAATTATACTACAAATTCATGTATTATCATCCAACACAGAATATAATATATGCAAGCTTGCATAAAAAAATGAGAAATAGCAGTAATCAAATCAATGGTACGTAGTAGCACGTGATTGTCAAAGGTGGTGATCGGTTCGGCTGAAAAGCTCGTGGCTTATGGCTGAAAACACTGTAGCTGGCTGAAAAAAGCACTGTAGCTGATAGAGACTTATTTAGCATAATTAAATTTAAAAATAAAAAAATATGTTAGCCCATTACGTATAATACAAACAAATACGGGAAAAAAAGAACCGGCAAAAAATCTCAACAAAAAGCCAAAAGTTCAGAAAAAGACGAAACTTATGAATAGTGAAAGATAAGCCAGAAGCCAGAAGCCGAAGCCGAGTTGATCGGATAATGAAATAATGGGGACTGTGCTACGTCATCGTGATGCGAATTCAGTGCTGCGCCAGGTCATCCTACAATAGTCAAGTCTTACGGTATAACTAGGCACGTTCATACTCTGTGTGACAGCAAAAATCTGTTTTAGTTTAGATGCGGCTCAGCTGAGCCGTAAAGCATGACGACCTTTATTTGAGTTCCTAGCTACCCGTGGATTCATTCACTCAATGTTATCTCTGCTAGCTAACATGTACAAGCTCTTCGACGGTCAATATGTACCAATCGGATCGGGTAGGATCCGTACGACCAATACGACGATACTGGGAATAAATGGTGTTTTTACTTTTTCTCTCTGAGTATTTGCTGGTTTTTCATTTTAATAGCTATAAGAAGCTATGGAGATCAAAACATCAAAAATCTAAAAATCCACGAGCCAACAGTAAGTTTTGTTTTGTGAACTGTATAAAAAACACTATTTTAAATTCAAAAATCTATATAACTTTTGATCCGTTGATCTAAACGATTTGAAACTTAAACCAAGCCTAGATCATAACCTTAAGAACATATCCTAACAAAAAAATCTTGAAAGAGCTTAAAAGAGTTGGGAATAATAAGAAATGAACACAGTTGGTATATCGCTACTTGAGGATGAAGGTTTTACATCCACTCTATGTGGAGGACAAGTGAGCACACAACAACATTCACACTTCTCACACCCTAATCCTAAAACACTTAGCTTTAAACAGTAAAATTAAGAAGGTTGGATAGATAACTAGTAAGTCTCCATCACATCCCGTTAAATAGACAAGGCAACCAGCTCTATCTAACCCTAATGGATACTATCCAATTAGCATATATGGGAAAAACTTGTTAACCTATACAGCACGAGTTTTACTCACACACTACACTTATGTACGACTTTTAAAGCGTATAAACTCGAATCCGCTAACTCCTTAGCCTTTAATCGAACTTGACCTTCTTAACTTCTTCACCTAAATCACTTTCCCAAGCGCCGTCGTTTTCATCCAAGCTACTTTCCGATATTTTGATCAACTTACCAAAATATCATTTCTTAACCCGGTCTTCATCTTCCATTGCAACTAATTATAATGCTTGCAACGTGTAGATGCACCGTTGGTACGTCACGCATTGGCAAGTCTCTCTTATTTTGATTCCACTAGACCATGCCTCACTTGGACCGATCAAGCCATATGGTGCAACTCGTCGCTTAAACTTTCCTTCAATATTTTTCGCCTTCCTTGTTCTATGCTTGAGCTCAACCATCTCACTTGGTATTCTTAATCATTCTGGGCCTCGGCACCTCTATGAGCATAGCCCGATCCTCACCGTTGATCATGATTGACTCCAAGTGACTCCGCACATTCAAAAATCAAGAAATCGTTTTTGAGCACAAGTTCTCCACAACTTGACCCACGTTACCTGTAACATGCAACACATATGCACTGACCTAAATCAAATCAAATCATCTAATGACTCAAATTTCCCACAATCGTCCATTTCGACTGAAGAAACATAAGTTGGCTGGCCAGACTGCCGAATCTCATCACAACAAAACACTGGACATTCTCACAAGGTCCTTCAATCTCCCTCTAATGAGCCCATTAGCAATTTATCAAAAAATACAAACAAAAGTTGTTTTAGAATAAAATAGGTAATTTTGTGAAAAAGATCTCAAAATGTCACACAAGCATTGCACATACTAAAAATGACCATACGAGCCAAAATAGAGTGAAGCTAGTGAAAATAACAAGTGTTGCACAAAAAGCTTCAAATCCACCAAAATCTTGAAAAAAAATCTCACGCTAGATCTATATGAAAGAACAATTGTTTTATTTGACCTTCGTCATGTTGAAAAGAGATCAAAATATTAAGATAATAACAATAAAATATTCAAGCTTCAACTTAGCAAGAATTCACATAAAAAACTCCAAATCATGCTCTAGATATATATTTTTATCAATCTTTCTCCCTTTTGACAATGGAATTAACAAGATGCATTAAAAAGATAGAGCATGAATAAAATAAAGTGGATGTATTTTATTCAATTTTAGCTTAAGGAGCCACAAAAATTATCCAAAGTGATTTTACAAGTATTACACCAAGGTATATTATATGAAGTAGCTATCTGATTATAGCAAAACACATATCAAAGCTAAACTATTTAAGCAAGAATCCGAAATTAAATAGATTTTTAGCATGTTAAGTTACTGAAGGTCATAGTTTAGCCAAAGGTATCCAAAAATGAGTAAAGCCATGTTAATAAACTAAATGAAACAAAAAAACTACAATTGAGTCTATATAGAGTGGTACAGGTTTAGAATTGAATTGTTTTGTTCGAGTACTTGATTTTTAGCATAATCAACATAATTTGCAATTTTTGAAATATATTTTGGTCTTACCTTAGTAAAGCATATCATGAACTAGAAGCCATTCACAACTACCTCCTAAGATTCAACCGTTTTTTACATTTTTACTTTTTTTTAGCCATGTGCTAGATCTCATCCTTAGTACGATCATCACAAGCAATACACTTAAAAGAGTGGTCTTGGTCATCCAAAACTGGCCCTGAATTCATGCCAAGTGTAATGTCACATCGTCTTGTGAGAAAGAATTGGAGAGATCAGTTTTTGTGAGAAAGAATTGATGATACCAGTTTTTTTGCACAAAAGAGATCATTTTTTGTTTTCATTTTTAGTTCAAAAACAATGAGCTACTCTTTAGTTCTTAAGCTATACCTAACCCGAGCCACAAAAGTTTAAGAGAAATAAATTCATTCTTCAATAAAACAACTAGTATAACTCAATCTAAATACTAATTTAGGTTCAAGACTTAACTTAGATTTTTTTAACATGGTATGAATCATAAGAAGATCACTAAAGTAAAACTAGGCATAAGATTCAATATTGACAAGCTTTTAATTCAAAATTTTCATATTTAAAAAAGCTAGCATCGTAAAGGTAAGTTATATATATATATATATATATATATATATATATATATATATATATATATATATAAAGCTAGCATGGCGAATCGTTCTAGAAAAGCGTGGCTGCTCAAATATCGGGATCACCGCGTAATCAATCATGTGAATTGTTGGGATTTGATCCATTCACTTAACAAAATTGGGAACAGAGTACAAAACATGCATTGGCTTGGGTGAGGTGGGCGCGGTGGGAGGGGGTGGTTGCAGAGTACAAAGCTAGCATGGGTGCATGCATCTTGTATTCACAGGGTGCGTTTGGTTGCATGCACCAGCTCTCAGCCAGGCTCTGCTCGCGCGAGAACAGACGTTTGTTTGGTTCGCGTATCTGTCGGGCCAGGCTCTACGCATGCAGGGAGACCCCCGCGGCCAGGCTCTGGAGGAACGCAGAAATCGGCCGTTTCTGCCGGGCCAGGCTCGCGCGGTGCAGGTAATTAGCCATCTAATGACGTTATTAATGCATTATTAGCACATATTAAATGATATTAACATATTTCGATTAATATTAAGGAGTAATAAAATAAACTAAGAGCTATAAGATAATAGTTGTCTGTAATAAATGTCATGATGATAATTATTTATATATTTTTATCCCATGCAATTCGTCCTTATGCAAGCAACCAAACAGATTCTCAGGACAGCCTGGCTCGTGCAAACAGACAACCAAACGCCACGCTCTTACATACATTGGGCCTGGCCACTGGGAGTCAGGCTCCTCCCGTGCGAGCCAGGCTGAGTTCATCCGCGAACCAAACAGGCCCACAGATATTCAACATGGGCTCGATGTGCATGCGGAGTCGGCATACTTGCTGTACTAGCTGCTATATGAGGAGTTTTTTTTTAAAAAAAAATAATCTACTTTTATTTTAAATTATAGTAATATATCTATATTTTTTGTTTTATATAAATAATCCTCTGTCGTTCCACCGTTGAGCGACTTGAACTAGTCGTCCAACCATTAGAGGACTAGCCCTTAGACGCTCAACCCACATACACTATATTTCTCGAATATTTCAGTGAAAAACATGTACATACGCTAACTGTCCAAGTCGCTTACCGGTCACTCAACCGTTGAGCGACTTAACTTCTATAGCTCAACTGTTTGACGACTATCCAAGTTGCTCAACGGTAGAATGATAGAGAATTATTAATGAAAACGTTAAAAAAATACAAATATATTATTATAATTTAGAATAAAAATAGATTATTTAAAAAATTCGCTATACTAGAGGAGAAAGCGACGTGTGCGTGTAAAGTCAAAACACGCACGAGACAAACCAATACCCACGCACGCCGCGTCCTTGACCGGCGATTGCATTGCTGGCTGGTCAACTTGAAAGCGAAGGGAAGCGAGGTAAAGGCTTGCGAATGGAGTGAGTACGTTGTTGATTATATTAAACTAACATAACATTATTTTGTTGCTGTAACCATCCTCCAATTTGGGACTAGTAAATTGTACTACTAGCAACTACTCCTGTAGCTAGTGAGTAGTCGCCAAAGTAGGCCCCCAATATTTTTTTGTTTTACAATACTACTTTTATCGAGGTAGCACTGGACAGCTCGAACTACTAGATGGTCTTTTCTGCGCGGCCAGACAAGTTTATCATGCAACGCATGGCAGCAGTGCTAGTCTAGTTTAGGCCAGTCTTAGGGCGTCTCCTACAGCTGACTATTTAGTTAGCTAAATCTGATGTGGCAAGGAAAAAATAGGAGAGAGAGTAGTCACTAGCGACGAGCAAATAGCTGATCTATTTCACGTAGTCCAAGAACATGAGAGAGGAGCATGTGAGTCCAACAGTATAAAATAGTCTTTGCTTTTATCTCTCACCTCCACGTCAGCTGACTATATAGCTAGTACTAGCTATTACCATTGCGGACGCCCTTAGTGGAGGTTTCATGTCCCAGTTTCTAACACACTCATATTTTGGAAACAGTGCAGAAGAGTTTCATCCCCATGAAACTCCTGTTTGGATCCACCCAGATTTTAAGAATCTGGCTTTTGGAAACTGGGTGGGATCCAAACAGACCAGTTTTTGAGGCAGTTTTTAAAATCTACCTACCCAGATTCTTAAAAACCAAGAAGCTGTTGATACCCAGCTTTTGTCAGTTTTTTTTGCACAAATACCCATTTACCCTCATTAAAGACCACGCATGGCTGTTTAATGTGCTGTTCAAGAGCAATAAATGTAAGGGTATAATAGTCTATTAGCACCAATCATAAATGAAGCCAGCTTTTAAAAACTAGGGGATCCAAACACCCCACCAGTTTTTATTTAGAAACCAGCTTTTAAAAACTAGAAGTAATAGCTGGTTTTTAAGAATCTGAAACTGATCCAAACATCTCTCTACTCCCATGAAACTTTTATCATCTCTCTCTTCATCAATATAGTGCCATGTCAGCGTATTTAATGCCCATAAAACTCTATAAAATCCCCACTGAGACTGGCCTTAGAGTACCTAGCCTTACCTCCAACTACTAGTTTAGAGTAGCCTGAGCGCCAAGGCGCGCCAGAAAAGGGACGGAGAACTTAGGCCCTGATCAACTCGGCTTCGGCTTCGGCTTCTTATTTTTCACTATTCATAAGTTTCGTCTTTTTCTGAACTTTTGGCTTTTTGTTGAGCTTTTTGCCGGTTCTTTTTTTCCCGTATTTGTTTGTATTATACGTAATGGGCTAACATATTTTTTTATTTTTAAATTTTTTTAAATTTAATTATGCTAAATAAGCCTCTGTCAGCTACAGTGCTTTTTTCAGCCAGCTACAGTGTTTTCAGCCATAAGCCACGAGGCTTTCAGCCGAACCGATCACCACCTATAACTGCGTTGTACGGATAAAGATTAATACTATAAGACATATTATTTACAACGGATTACTCCACCCGCCTCCCACTTATAAGGGCACTCTCAATGCAAATTATGTTCAGACTATGTACATGTCCTCTATATCACAAGATATTACTTTAGACACAATCTCTTCATTGGGCGATGTATACCTATGGAACTAGACAATGGGTCGGTTCTTTTAGATTGTAGCTTATGATTTTTGAATTATAGCTGCTTATGAGAAAAATTACAAATAGGTAGATAGTTGCATGCTATTTTGATCAGTATAGCTGAAGTCGATATAATGTCAACTACAATCAACTTGTAGATCCCGTCTTAAAATGACGCACCGTTTAAAAGCGAGTTAATATAGCAAAGTACAAAAGCTAACCGAACCTAACCAATAAATTCTACCCACCCTCCCTTCCCCTCTCCCTCTTCCCACCAATGCATTTTTTTTGTTGTTTCTTGATGGTTGGATTTTATACCCAAGCAATATCTTGTATAAGACACTACTTCCCCCTCTCTCTTCTTTAATTTCTCTTCCGCCTCATCTTCAATCCTATGTGGCGCTCTATGAACATTGTTGATATCATTGCATTGGGAGTGTCTTAAGTCCAAAGTTCATCATACACACAGACCAATGAGACATTAAATTTAAGAAAATGTTAATACTCTTGGATCATGTATACCTCTATTAAATGGTATACTACAATTATTTACTTATTTTTTCAGCATTAAAGTAGGGGCAAGCCACGAGGATTGTGACGCTCCCCTAACAAGTGTGGTGGGGGGGTGGGGGTGAGTCCTCCATAACCTCGCGAGGGCGCTTCGTTCCCTGCCTAGACCCATCATCCTCATCAAAGGGTAGGCAAGCAAGCACGGGCAAGCTAAGCACCATGCATGTGCGGTTCCAGCGCTCCCTATGGTACTTAACACTGTAATTATGGGAATCTCTATCAAGCGTAGAGTGCACCACCCTTAGACAGAGGTGTGATTTATCAACACTCCATTGTTCATGACCTTGACAGATGAAGAAAGGGGCGGTTGGTGAAGAGGAGGGATGCCAAGGGAGGAATAGGGAGGGAAAGGGGGAGGGGCTGTCAGAGAGCAAACCTTCACGGGAAGTCGGCACCGGTGCTCGGTGAACGGCGGCGTCAAGCAATCAGGGGTCAGCAGCGGTGAACTTTGAGGCTAGAGCGACGAGGCAGTCGAGGGTTGGTGGCGGCGAACTTCGAGGCCGTCGGTGTCGAGGGGATCCAAGGGCAATAGATCCGACGATGAGGGTCGTTGGGCTGGCGGTGAGGGATTGGGACCAGCAGTGGGGATCTGAGGGTGAGGCACCGGCAACACGGGTCTCTAGGGATGCAACGGGTTGAGAAGGATCTGGAGGATGCGGCGGGGAGAGGGGGCGAGAGAAGGAGGCCAGATGATGTCGAGCGAATGGATGGGGGAGGGGGTGCGGATGTGGTAGGTCGATGGTATTTTTACAGGTAATTACCTCTAGCTTCAAGAGACACTGTTGGTTCAGGTGTGTTAGTTTTCTACAATAATCAACCTTAAGACTGCTTCTTGTTCCTAGTTTGTTTTTAACTCTGTTTCTCGTGGGAATGGGAACCCGATAGTTTTTAAATGCTGAGACCCTATAAAATCTGAACAGATGCTAGGAGCGGGAAAAGGGGGGGGGGGGGGGGGGGAAGGCGCTATCTATTGACTGAGTTGAGCCTACGGAGCGCATCGTGAGCATCTTTCGCAGTAGTGTTTTGTTTTTGTTTTTTTTTTTTTGCAATTACCACTGCCCTGCCCTGCACGTCGTCTCCATCCTCAATAAATACAGGGCAGCAGGCAGCGAGCGCGCCAGCGCAGCGCCTTCCTGCAAGCCTTAGCCAGCCTCCTCCGCCTTGTCCTACTTCATCTCCTCTCTCTCTCTCTCTCTCTCTCTCTCTCTCATTCCTTGGCATCCATCCATCCATCAATCCATATACCAAGTAGTACTACTATTCCATGTTTAATTTGCGTTCGCCTGCCTGACTCGCAACAAACCCCGGGCTGGAGGACGATCGGATCGGAGCATAACGTATAGTGTACAGCAGCGGCAGCGGCAGCGGCAGCTGGTGGGTAGAAGCGTCTCGTTGTTAACCATCTACTACCAGTACAGCCTAGCTATCTAAGCTACTCCGATCCACTAGCTAGCAGTACTGCGGTTTAATTTACTGTTCATTTCTTTCTGAGTACTCCACTGCCGACCATTCATGGAGAAGCATCAAAAGGTCGGTTGTTTCTCTTATTAGGACTGCACTGGACAGGACTGGATGCCCTCCCTCCCTCCAGTCTTTTATCTTGGTCTCCTCTCTGCTGCGACAGCCCGTCCAAGCTCTGTTCTGTTCTTTTCTTTTTGTCATTGCTTGTTCTTCGGTAGTCAATTGGCTAATTGTAGTACCAGTGGTATTGTATGTGCCAACCTGTGAGCTGTCGACAGGGGAGGCCAACCTCAACCTGTAGTGTGTTACTAGTATTGACGATCTGGTCGTTAATTCGCACCAAAAATCCATACGACAGGTAGAGCTTTGCAGCCCATTGGTACTCCTGGTTGTCAAAATTGTCACCTTCCTTCCTCCTCTCGAAACCACACCTTTGCTTGTTTCCGATTCCACTTGCAATGTCCATCGTTTTTCCAGACGACACTGGCGGCGCGGAAGTCTCGAGCTTCCAACCAAAAGATTTGATCGATTGCATACATACATACACACTACTTACTAATAGACGTGTTGACCGGAGAGAGAGAGAGAGAGTGTGTGTGTGTGTGTGTGTGTTCAACTGCATCGTAGGTAGGCTGGCCGTTCAGCTGCATCCGCATGCCCAGTAAAAATCGCAACAATAAAACCGATCTCTTGTTCGGTTTGGTCAAATTCCCAAATCGCATGCTATGCTAGTGGCCGGCAAAATAAAATCTCAGTCGGAGAAGCAAACGAGATAACAATTTTAATCCCTTCCTTCTCGTGAGCAGCAGCAGGAGGAGGAGGAACAGAGAGCACTGCACGTCCCTTGACGAGAGGTGGAGGTGGAGGAGAAGAGGAGCAAGCAATGGCGCGCGAGCAGCTGCAGGTCCTGAACGCGCTTGACGCTGCCAAGACGCAATGGTACCACTTCACGGCCATCGTCATCGCCGGCATGGGCTTCTTCACCGACGCCTACGACCTCTTCTGCATCTCCTTGGTCACCAAGCTCCTCGGCCGCATCTACTACTTCCGCGAGGGCTCCGCCGACCCGGGCTCCCTGCCCCCCAACGTCGCCGCCGCTGTCAACGGCGTCGCCTTCTGCGGCACCCTCTCCGGCCAGCTCTTCTTCGGCTGGCTCGGCGACAAGATGGGCCGCAAGCGCGTCTACGGCATGACGCTCATGTGCATGGTGCTCTGCTCCCTCGCCTCGGGCCTCTCCTTCGGCCACACCCCCACGGGGGTCATGGCCACGCTCTGCTTCTTCCGCTTCTGGCTCGGCTTCGGCATCGGCGGCGATTACCCGCTCTCCGCCACCATCATGTCCGAGTACGCCAACAAGAAGACGCGCGGCGCCTTCATCGCCGCCGTCTTCGCCATGCAGGGCTTCGGCATCCTCACCGGCGGCGTCGTCACCCTCGTCATCTCCGCCGCCTTCCGCGCCCGCTTCGACGCGCCCGCCTACAAGGACGGCGCGCTCGCATCCACGCCGCCGCAGGCCGACTACGTCTGGCGCGTCATCCTCATGTTCGGCGCCATCCCGGCGCTGCTCACCTACTACTGGCGGATGAAGATGCCCGAGACGGCGCGCTACACGGCGCTCGTCGCCAAGAACGCCAGGCAGGCGGCCAGCGACATGTCCAAGGTGCTGCAGGTGGAGATCGCCGAGGAGCAGGACAAGGTCGACGCCATCGCCGGCGGCGGCTCTGGCACGAGGGACTTTGGGCTCTTCTCCTCCGAGTTCGTGCGGCGGCACGGGGTGCACCTGCTGGGCACCACCACCTGCTGGTTCGTGCTGGACATCGCCTTCTACTCGCAGAACCTGTTCCAGAAGGACATCTTCACGGCCATCCACTGGATCCCCAAGGCGAGGACCATGAGCGCGCTCGAGGAGGTCTACCGCATCGCCCGCGCGCAGACGCTGATCGCGCTGTGCGGCACGGTGCCGGGCTACTGGTTCACGGTGGCGCTCATCGACGTGTTCGGGCGGTTCTGGATCCAACTGGGCGGCTTCGCCATGATGACCTTCTTCATGCTGGGGCTGGCCATCCCCTACCACCACTGGACGACGCCGGGGAACCACATCGGCTTCGTCATCATGTACGGCTTCACCTTCTTCTTCGCCAACTTCGGGCCCAACTCGACGACATTCATCGTGCCGGCGGAGATCTACCCCGCGCGGCTGCGGTCGACGTGCCACGGCATCTCGGCGGCGGCGGGGAAGGCGGGCGCCATCATCGGGTCGTTCGGGTTCCTGTACGCGGCGCAGAACCAGGACAAGGCGCTGGCCGAGCACGGGTACCCGGCGGGCATCGGGGTGCGCAACTCGCTCTTCGTGCTCGCGGCCTGCAACCTCATCGGGTTGGGCTTCACCTTCTGCGTGCCCGAGTCCAAGGGCAAGTCCCTCGAGGAGCTTTCCGGCGAGAACCAAGACGAGGCGGCGGCCGACGCAAGGACCGTGCCGGTGTAAGCTAGCTGGCAGCGCGCGCTCTGCGTCCGCAGGTTAGTTAGGCAGGCTCGGGCTCCCCACAAGCCGTGGCTCGTACCAGTACCATACTCCATACCGTACCGTACACGTACCTACTTTGGCTCGCTAGCTACGTATGGGTTAAGCCAACGAACAATGCAATGCACGCAGCGGAGCGGAGGACAATAATCTTTCTTGTAATTTAATTAGAGTGAGTTGCTACTACATGATCATATCTAAAACTAGTATTTCTGCAACTGCTACATGTAATTTCTGCCCTGCCCTAGCATTTTGCTTGGATATTTGTGCCCCACCCGGTGCCTTGCCATCTCCCTCTTCGGCCACGGTTCAGGACACTGGTTCGTTGGATCGATTAGGCCCTGATCATTTTTCCTCGTATTTGTTTACATTATACGTGATGGGTTAATATGTTTTTTTCTATTTTTAATTTTTTTTTAAAATTTAATTATGGTAAATAAGCCTCTGTCAGCTACAGTGTTTTTTTCAGCCAGCTACAGTGTTTTCAGCCATAAGCCATGAGGCTTTCAACCGAACCGATCACCACCTTAGAGTTTACCAGGGCCAGCGGTTTGGGTTTTCTGGAGTCCAAATTTAGAGAGGCCGGGCCATCGGCATGGGCAGAGCTAGCATTTAGAAATAAGATACAACTGAACTCGGTATTGTGTCTAATACAATCGATTTGTAGACACCGTTTTAAAAGGACGCACCGTTTAAAAGATAATTATTGTAGCAGAAAGTGAGAAGATAAAGTATTATGGTGTGCTTACTGGGCACTGCAGTTTAGAACTCTATTTTGCACGCCATGGCATAAATTTGCTAAGAAAAAAAAATCCCCCTTTCCATTCCTCTCCTTGTTAACTGAAGAATTAATCGAAGTGATTTGTGTCTCTTTTTCCCCATGAAACCCGCACTCACGCTCCATCTAGCCGCATTATTCCCTCCCGTAATTCACGGGGTACCCGGGGAAAAATTGCCGAATTAATTGTCCGTCTCATCGGACGGCCGCATCCCGTGAATGGGTAGTATCGTATATCTCGCCGACTTCACTTGGTGTGTTGGACCGTGGCGTGGGCGTCTCCAAAATCCAATCGTCCCATGACCCGCGCCACTTGCTGCTGGAATGAAAGCTCAGCGGCAGCACATTTTCTGAATTCGACTCTATATAAACTTTTGACTATAAATAATAAATAGTAGCGATTAATACAAACGATTAATAAATAGTAGTATACAGGGGGTGGAATCACACCTCAGGCAGGGCAGGCTTCAGTCCAGGATGCGAAAAATATCTAGTGTACAACTCAGGTAAAATCAGTCTAATCTGGTTAACATTTTCATGGTCCAGCCCAGTAGTCTAGATCATTCTTCCACTGAGTCCGAGACAACCAAATTCTAGCTCCACCACTGGTAGTACATTAGAGCACTCTCAATGCTCCACCCTGGCCAATATCTATAAAATTTACGAGGGTGCCACCTAGAAAAAAAAATCTAATGTGGCACTAGAGTTAAAGAGGTGTAAGAGAGAAGTAGTGTCACATGTAAGACATTGCTTGAGTACGCAATCCAACACAAACGCATTAGCTAAAACATCTATTAGGGGCAAGGCTAATAATACAGCCTTCAGCTGGCTGTATGGACACTTACAGCCCACTTATCAGCCCATTCATGTAGTAGTTTACAGCCAGCTGAAGACTGTATGACCCACCCTTTCTCTCACAAAGTTTCTTGGTTCTTGTGTTTCAGCTGGCTGTAAACTTACAGCCCACCTCTCTTCTCTCTCCTCCACCTCAGCATACAGCCTACTAACAGCCTCTTATTATACTTGCTCTAAGGAGGAGAGGAGAGAGAGAAGTATTGAATGATGCGTTAATTTATGACTGGGTCCACTCGAAGATATTATATATGGGGGAGGAATGTCTATGAACTTTATCATAACTAGTATAGTGTCCGTGCTAACGCCAGGCGACATTTTAGGGATGCACACGAAATCAACCAAACGAATTTTTGAATGGCCATACATGTTTTGTTCCCTGCTTTCAAAGCCAATTTTTGAATGACCATATATGTTTTGTTTGGATAATTGGGTTCCTCCCCGCCGCACCGCGCCGCCACGCCGCGTCCACTGCGTGCGCGCCCCGCACCATGTGGACGCGGGTCCGCCGCGTCTCGTCCGCCCCGTGCTAACGCTACGGTAAAATACAAAACAAGATAAAATTTGTAAAAAAATAAAACGAACAATCAGATTCATTAAGATTCACGTCTCATATATTGTATAACCAAATATTTTTGTCACATAATGAATGTCACATAACGACTAATCCTTTGAGGAGGCGACAACTTCATTGGACTCACCCACCGACGACTTTCTCCATCCCCACATAAGACATGAAAAGGTTTGTTTTAGGGAGTAGGAATTTTGTAATATTCAGGCTGCTATACACTAAGTGTACTGATAGCTATACCCTGAAAAAGGGCACCTAATAATTGTATTGTGATTTACATAACATAGTGTCATTATGGAGCCATACATACACCCATGTCAGACCTTGTTTGAAATGCCATTGAGATTAGGAATGCTTCAACTTGACAAGTGTTGTGGCGGAAAAGTACTACTCAGAGCTGCCGGCCGTGGCTGTGCACACAGAGCTATGCAATGCATCCATCTTAGGTTGCAAAGAGACCCAAGAAAAGAAAGTGATAGATAAAATAGATAGCCTTACACTTCACATTTGTTGTGCCGATTCAACTGAATGTTGTCAACATCACATCTTATTTATTTGCCAAGCTACATGGGGCCGGCCAGTTAGGAGCCTTAAGCACGTTGGCTCATTGGAGTGTCAAAACAGACAAAGGGCATCGAACAATCCATAGTCAATAAATCATAGAACGTGCTTATCTTTTAATGAGTGGTATGTATTACCCAGGATTATGTACTCTAATGCATGTTTAGACACAAGACCAAAGTACAGTTAGGAATTCATCCAAGTATTTAAGAATGTGGACATTAAACTGAGATGGAAGGCTGATTTATGCTTTCTGAAAAGAACTGTTCCACAAGTATAGTGTGTGACAGAATAATGTGAAACATTGACAAGAAAAGTGGTCGAAAATCAACAAATGTTTGGAAGGCTTCAATCCCTAGGGTAATAGTAAGTGATAAATATGTAAAAGTTCAATTACAAGACCTTGGCATGATTATAGAGGGGGAGGACAGCGAATAGCTAGCTGCTAATTGAACAAAGGGTGATAGTGCAATACAATGGATTAAGTATTGTGTTAGCAGGGCTGATTCCAAACATTATCATACCAAAATCTAATACCTCTTGAATTTGATGTGGCATATGTAGTAAATAAATAAAACAGATGTAGCACTTCAACATATACAATTATGATAGAGAATTCAAAGCAACATCTTACAAAGCTTACCTCTTTAAGCCGTTTCTGGTTTTGCTCCTCCTAGAACACATTGAAGATGGAAGCTCATTACTATAAGGGAATGGTAAAAGATGATTAAGGGAACACATTTGCGTAGAGATGAACATGCAAGCTCCAGACACTAAGCATATACAAAAAAAGATATACAAAAAAATCGAAAGCAGGAACACATCCTTAACCTTGGCAGCAAAAGATATGCATATGAATATATGATCCACGGCGCAATTAGAACTGTCATGAAACTCCTGAATGAATCAGCTAAACCACCATCCTTAGCAAGAAAATTAAATGCTCATCATCATGTTCTGCACATCAACTGACTAACTTCACCCAACGGCTAACAGACTTTAGAAAAACAATCGATAGCATGCAAATTTTTCAAGAGGTTCTACGAGGTCAGAAAATAAAGGCTGTAGTCTGATATCATGTTATCAACCACAATTGAAGACGAACAGCATGTGCAAGGCAATATCAAACCAAGACTTGAGAAAGTATCATATTCATAGGTATTAAAATAGAGCCAAAATGGCAAAATGAGATGCTAAATACTGATATGTGTCTACCAGTTATTACCGGTGCATCAAAATTGCTGAGGTACATCTTCCATAATGGCCTGAGCTTTTCTTGTCCGCCAACATCCCACACAGTAAATACCACATTCTTGTACTGAACTTTCTCAACGATAAAACCTGCAGGGGAGAAATGAAATTACCAAAGATAGACATGAGATCAATAAATGGAAGAAATGAGGGTTGCAGAAAAGCCCGAAATGTCAAAATTGAGCAATTTATTGTCAAAATCTGGAGAAAGTTGTTAGGTCGCCGACTTTCTGCTACTTCCTCAATTTGATTATGTTAAGTTGTTTCAAGTAACATGATTTGGAATAAGGAAATGTTCACCACCCCAATAACAAAGAAATTCAATTTCAACAGTATGAAACAAATTTTTTTAATAAATGAAAGAGCTGCCCCTAGGTGGGGTTTTCATCCTTATAATCCAAATGCATCAAGTTCAGTTTGTCCAAAAACATGACAAGGTTTCTCATTAAGTGAAAAACAGAACTCATCATGACGTGTATATCAGGAGATAACTCAAAGATCAGGGGAATGGAGGATGTGTATATCATGACGTACTGAAGAATAACAGAACTCATCATGAAGTCAATAGCTAAGGGAGATGAGATGCATTTTTACTTGTAAGAACATAGTGTAACTTCTAGCCACGAACATATTAACCCTGGTCAAATAAAAATTTTCTTTAGGTAGTTACAGTGATTTATAAAGAAACTTTTTCCTGTACATGCTGGAACTTGGAACAGCTAGCATGTGCTAAAATACCACACTAAATCAAACACCCACTTCTGCAACTCAATAAATAGACATAGACATAGAGAAGCTATGAGGTCAAACTCTTCATATAAAAACCACTACAAGCAATCAAACATACAACTAACAGCACCTCAATCCCATTTTCTTTGTAAGAGTGAACCGGCAGTCCTCGGCCACATGGCAGAATCTCCCTTTCCTTTTTTTTCCCAACATAATTTGGTTACACAATTTACCAACTGCCATTTTGATCACTTCAGACCTATCCATTTTGTGCAAATTGTAGGAAAAAAGTGCTTTCTTCATATTAATAGCCAATGCAAACGCGATGTCATATACTCAATCAGTTGTTGTGCATGTTTGAATATCCAAAATGATGCATACGAAAAAAAACAGTTGGGAGTACATAACTATATGGACATGCTTGCCCTTTGGACGAACCAAGTTCAATTATATATCTCATTTTATGCAGGGCAGATTGACAAACCTGATTTCCCTTTGGATGATGGGGACGTGCATACAAATTAGTAATATCTCCAAGGGGGCTTGTTCTTGTACTGAAGCAACTGTTTAAAACAAACAAACAACATTTTACATTTAAAACAGAAGTATATAATAGTATGATTATAAACCCCTTTCCCTTTCGATTTCGTAGATACGTGTGTTAGAAAAGAGAAAGCGCCATCTGTTCCTAACATAAAAATAAAGAAAGAAAATTACTCTTTGCTGAACGAAAAAGGTGTGTTTATCAAGAGCGCTAGCTGAACCAATTAGTAATATTACCAAGAGGGACATGCTAAGGGTTGATTATAAGTCCATTTCCATTATGTGGAGCAGGGGCAGGCTTGAATCTCTCAACTGAAGCTCCTGTTTGTACTGCACATCCACTCACGGCATAAAAACTAAATCACAGACAACAATATGTAATTGTTTGCAGTTACAAAATAGATAACAGATAACAGACTTTCAAAGGATCCATTGGCAGTACACACATGAACAGGGAATTACTGTCAATGATATTCACGTTATAAATCATTGTATACATTTTCAGAGATTCAGAGTGCGCGATGCACTCTTATCAGGGATAAACTCAACATATGAATCCCCAATGGTGTCAAAAGCCAAAGAAACTTCTGGATTTAGTTTCAATAACAAGATTCCTGATTCATGGAGGAAGGGTCCTATTATCATTCAGAAAACAGCGGTACTTGAGTGGTTCTCATTTTAGTTGTATTTCACGGATCACAATACCTCACTACTCAAAAGAGAGGACTATAGCAAACTATTAAACATCACTGAGTGTTGAGATGAGCCATATTGGCACAAATGTCAATTACATGGAACAACTACAGGAACTTATAAGATGGACATATGCAGACCTTAAGCTCAGCTAAGACCTCACGGGCAGTCTTCCCAGACGCACATATCATGAACACAAACCCAAACTTGTCCCTGTATTTGGCATTCCACCCAACCAACTCCTACAGCAGGTGAAGAAACAAAATTGAGTCCACAAATCAGATCACAAACTTGTCTACCTTTGAAGACCTTCCTCAATCCCTATTGGGTTAACAGCTTTATAAAATGCATCCCAAGTGCACCACCCAAACCAGTCCAGGTTTGCAGGGATCTAACATTTGTGATGAATTTAAACAAGACTTGTGAAAAACAAAATAAACGAAAGCTGTCCAAGATTGACAATCTTAATCTAATAGTAGTGACACTACTGCGCGGGGGGGGGGGACTGGATGAGAAGAAGCGGCGCTAGTTCTTCATCTCATTCTTGGTCGCCCCTACCAAGGTCCACACAAGCGCACAGCAAACATGAGACGTCACTTGGATAAAATTTCACACTTACGTGCGCTCGAGATCATCAGCATCGGATTTCGCTGCCGCCACCGCGGCGAGCATCCACACCATCGCGGCGGCCGCCGCCCATATCACCGGGGCGCACCTCCTCACCTCTGTCGCACCACCCAATCACCCTCGCGCCGCGACTACGTGTCGCCACAACGCTCCTGCTCCCCGGATCCCGCAGCCCACGAACAACCGCTGAATTGTGTCGGGCACCTCCGAACAGAGGAGGAGGTGGTGGTGTCGGAGTGGAGGAGCGGGGGAGGAGGCGACGGAGCGGAGGAGCGGGGGAGGAGGCGGCGGCACGGGGGAGTGGGGGAGGAGGAGGAGGCGGCGCCGCGGGGTGGGAGGGAGGGGAGGAGGCAGCGGAGCAAAGGAGTGGGGAGAGGAGGCGGCGGCGGCGGCGCAGGGTGGGGAGGAGGAGCGGCGGCGGTGCGGAGTGGGGAGGAGGAGGTGAGGGGAGCGGCGGCGCGGGGGAGGACGGGGGGAGCGGAGGGAGTGGAGGCGCGGGGGAGAGGTGGAGATGGGGGAGCGGCGGCGCGGTGGAGGACGGGGGGAGCGGAGGGAGTGGCGGCGCGGTGGAGGACGGGGGGAGCGGCGGGAGTGGAGGCGCGGGGGAGAGGCGGAGATGGGGGAGCGGCGGCGCGGTGGAGGACGGGGGGAGCGGAGGGAGTGGCGGCGCGGCGGAGGACGGGGGGAGCGGCGGGAGTGGCGGTGCGGGGGAGAGGCGGCGCGGGGGAGAGGCGGAGATGGGGGAGCGGCGGGAGTGGAGGCGCGGGGGAGGAGGCGGCGGCGGCGCAAGGTGGGGGGGAGGTGGTGGCGGCAGCGCGGACGAGCGAAGAGGCGGCGGCAGCGCGGACGAGCGAAGAGGCGGCGGCAGCGCGGACGAGCGAGGAGGCGGCGGTGGAACGGAGGAGCGGGGGAGGAGGACTCGGTGGGGAGGATAGCTGCGCGGAGAACGGAGGAGAGGATTTGGTGACGGCGCGGAGAACGTGGGGGGGGGTTCGGTGGGGAGGGGATTCGGTGGGGGAGAGGGTGCGGGAGGGGTGGGGAGCGGAAGTGGTTATCGGAGGACTGCAGAGAGCGGGACGCGGGAGGGTACTGCAGATCCATTGAAGGATGACCGTCGGATATGGTTGAGTAAGGAGAGAGAATGGAGGAGAGTTAATCTAGTGCGCACGTTTTTATGATGGTGTATTTCTGGGTGCATATTGTGGTGTGGACGTAGTTAAGGTCATGACTGTGGAGCAGGTAATTGTTGGGTGGATGTAAAATAATTTGAACTGGTGGATTATTAGTTTAGATTAACAAACACTAGTAATTGTCTATAGGGTGGGATGATGGGGCGGTTAGCTGATTGGGTTGATCGGGGTCACGTACTTATTCTATGTGTAGCTACTGAATAGTGCTTATATACATACATGCGTTCAGCGCAAAAACTCCTTCAGCGGCATGCTTACATACTTACGCACGTACATCATGCCTACACCATATCCAGAAAACTCCCCAGCCAGCCTTCACTAGCTGCTACACTTCTCCCATGTCTTTCTTCCTACACCATACATACAGCCTCCACTAGTACATGTGTATGCAACCGCTACAGCATTTACATTATATTTTTACAAATAATATAAAGAAAAAAAGGAAAAAATATATTAAAATACAATACGTTCTAAATGATTTTTGTATTTTAGAAGTTAGAAGCTATTGCTTAAGATGGTCTCACCAACTTGCTGATGAATTCAGTGTACTCTCTACTTACTTGTACAGGACTTGAGAAGGCTGCATTGCATGCTAGCTTACTTGATTACTGCAGTCGTACGTACTTAGCTCATTGTGGTCAACTTGATCCGCTAGCTTGGCAGTCGTACGTACTTAGCTCATATTGAGACTCTGGTCGGTAGGTTATAGCCTTTTTTTTAATAAATAAATGAAATAAATAGAATGACTTTTGTCTTTTAGAAGTAATTTATAGGGATAATATTTTTAAAACGGTTTATTGATATTTAATTTGTTCGCATAAACATCCATGCTAAAACCAAAAGCTACCAACCGTAGCCAAAAAAACCACCAAACTAGTGCCTGAACTTGGCCCAAACTAGAATTTTTGTCATGTTTTTGACAAATCACAACTGAAGAATATGCACGTTTGTGTCACAGAAACCAATTTATGCTCTCCAATAATTCTATCAATACAAGGTCTCATACCAAATTTCAAAAAACAAGTGTATGAGCAGTTGTATGGTCTAAGTAGACTCTTTGCAGATCACAAATATGTTAATTGGAACCTCCTAGACTCAATCCACCGCGGAACCCAGCTCTTCTTCGCCGCCATCATCAAAGCCGGGCATGTCTGGCTGTGGGAAGCAGAAGAAGGTGATCTGAGCCACTTTTTATTGATTTGATTCAGATTTGGTTGGTCTATCCTGATTCTCATTGATTTACTTTTTTTTTCAGTTGTTCATGATTCAATGGGAGTCAGAATAAGGTCGCTCTTTGGCTCTGTCTCTGCCTCCATCGTTTCTAACATGGATCACAACCGTCGCCTCCTTCCTCTCAATTTCCAGCACCGTCTGTGCAGATTAGAGCCTTGTGGTTTCAATTCAAGATGGTTGTACTGTACAATGTATGGATGCTCTGCTCTGGTTTGGATCAAGGCCCAGGCCTTTATTTGGGCTTGGATTGAACCCAGGTTTCATTGTTTTGGGCCTGGACTGGATTGGATTGAAGAAACCAAATACAAGGATTGGACCAGGCTGGGGCCCGTTAGCAGTCAATACGATTTTTCGCCAAATTTGTACCGATCGAGTCCTGCTAATTATAAATGACTTTTGTATGTGTTTCTAGTAATGTATTTCATATAGAATCGGCGATAGTTGTTCAAATTATTGAATCAGTCGAGAACAAACAAAATTCATATTGTTTTTGTTTGGTTCCTGGTCGAACAAATTCGGGTCGGCCCCATAGGCACATAAACCCATAGCCATCGGCGTACTCACCGCCTTGCCACCGTTGCTCGCTCGCTACCGAAGGTCAGGGTGGTTCAGTGAACCCTGGGCTTTTTATAGTTGAACTGCTGCTTACTTTTGCGGTTAGCACCCACTGAATAGCGATTTTACTTCAATTTTAATCTCATTGTCAAAGTTTTGACACAAATATTTGCTCCTTCAATTAAATAACAAAACATAATGTGTCTTACAATCTCATGCGTGTCCACTGTCAAGTACTCCACGCTCTAGGCACCTACGTGTAACAAGTCGCACCCTTCTGGTGCAATCACAGCCGTGCCGACCTCCACGAACGGGCTAGATCCATTCGCACGGCCGAGAGCTTCTCATTTTCGAAGGATCAAAAAGCACGCACATAAGGTATCGCTTATTTAGACTTATAAGTTCAGTGTTTCTTTTTTATTGTAATGACTAAAAATATATTTTAACTTCTGTTAATTTTTAGCGTAATTAAAATTTAAAAAATAACAAAATTTTTAGCTCTTCTTCGCATGGGGCGGGGCGGTGGTAGCACAGCGGTGGGGCTCGGCAGCTGATGGCGAGGACGATCAGTGTGGCAATGCCACTATAGGAGAAATGGAGGAATAGGGGGAGCATGGGCTATAGAGGAGTAGGGGGAAAGCTTACCATGCTATCCACATCGGGGGTAGGGCTGTAAACGAGCCGAGCTCGAGCGAGCTTGACCTAGCAAGCTCGAGCTCGGTAGAAACTCGAGCCGAGCCTAAGATCAACATCGAATTTTAAGCTAGGCTCAAGCTCGGTTCGGACAAAACTCGAGCTCGCTCGAGCCGAGCTCGTGTAGGCTCGGGCCTCGGTGCGTACCTGCGGCTGCGGGCTGCGGCCTGGCCGGTTACCGGTCGAGGAGGGCGGCGCCGGTGGGGGAGGAGGGGCGCCGGGGGGAGGAGAGGCGCCGGCGGCGGGGAAGAGGAGGGGCGGCGGCGGGCCGAGTCGAGGAGAGGGGTGGCGGCAGGGGAGAGGAGGGGCAGCGGCGGCGGGGGGGGGGGGGCGAGGAGAGGCGGCGGGGGGCGAGGAGGGGGACGGGGGGGGGGGGGGGGGCGGGGGAGAGGAAGGGGACGGGGGCGGGAGAGGGGGGCGGCGGCGGGGCGGGAGGCGAGGAGCCGAGGGGAACGGGGGAGAGGAGGGAGGGGGACGGCCGGACGGGGAGGCTGCCGCGGGGCGAGGAGGGTCGGCAGCGGGGGGCGAGGAGGGGTGGCGGCGGGGGAGAGGAGTGAGGCGACGAGGGGGACGGGGGTGGGGGCAGCCGGCGGCGGGGGAGAGGAGTGAGGCGGGGAGGAGGACGGGGGTGGGGACGGCCGGCGACGGGGGCGGCGGGGCGGGGCCACGGGGGCGGCGAGGAGGGGCGGGGGGCAGGCGGAGCCGCGGAGGCCCGCAGGCGGCACTCGGCTGTGGCGTGTGGGGGTGGCGTGGGAGACTGGGAGTGACCGCTGGGGGCCTGGGGCTGGGGCCCGCCTGGGGTGGGTGAATTTGAGAGGAGAGGCGGGAGGGGTGGGGGGAATTGGGGACTGGGAGGGGGTAAAAAAAATCCTAAACTCGTGAGCTATTCGAGTTCGGCTCGTTAAAGCTCGCGAGTTTAGGATGAAGCTCGAATTCGGCTCGTTTGGAACTCGAGCCAAGCTCGAATCGAGTCTAAAGCGAGCCAAGCTCGAGCAGTTCGCGAGCCTCGAGTTTTTTTACAGCCCTAATCGGGGGAGACGCGCTAGAGGAGGCCGATGACAATGGCATGCGACGGTGTAGGCATGCTCACGGCGCCGGCGGCCAAGGGCGAGGGAGAAGGCTGAGCGACGATTGGGGAAGATATGGGACGATGCCATGATGCTTCAATCCCAAGGAATCGAGGGGAGACTCGTCGAGGTGGGAGTGGCATCGATGGTGGTGGCGGTGGCCGGATTAGGGGAAAATGGCCAGTGTGGCGGGCTCCGGTGGTGTGATCACCAAATTGTTTGCGGGAACATAGAATTGGAGAGAGTAAGCACACCATGACACGCTAGCTAGCAGATGAAACCTGCCGGAACGACCGGAGCGGCGAAGAGAGGGCAGCAGCCAGAGCACGACTTTGGGTAAGAAGAGAAGAAGGGAGGCAAGCTGCAAGAGCGATGGGTAAGCCTAAGGTTTTATAATGCAAGTGGGTTGCTGTGGCAATACTGTTGCCGGTGACCAATCAATAAGGCGCGACATGGGCTCCGACGCGGCGTGATGTGGTCCCCGGGCGTGATGGGTAAGCCTAAGGCTTTATAATGCAAGTGGGTTGCTGGGACAATGTTCCTCACAGGGTAATTTTTGAGGAATTTTATCTATGACGAATGTTCCTCAAATATTCATACAATTTTAATATTTTATAATTTTTTTACATATAGCAAATGAGCTCCAAAAATTACGAAATTTTTTGTGAAGCATCCCAATATAGTAGTAGTTATTATGTAATTTTTTGAGAATTTTATACGATCCAAATTAGCTGCATTAAGTTAACATCAATTTAATCCAATACTAGTACAAAAGGGGAACAAGGAGGAACAGTAGCTACAATATGCTTGCCGCCAGCCCCCAGGCGTAGCCGGCCTAATTACCTGCCTATTTTTTCCATTTAGTGTTTATTTGAATTTTCAAATATATCAAATGAGCTCAAAAAATTACAAAAATATATTTACAGCCTCCCGACATAACGTTCCTTGTAGTGTAATTTTTGGGAAATTTTATCCATGGTGAATGTTGCTCAAAAATTCATATAGTTTTGATATTTTTATGAGTTTTTACTTATAGTAAACGAGCTCAAAAAAATTATAAAATTTTATGTGAAGCCTTCTGATGCAGTAGTAAGTTATTATATAATTTTTTGGTAATTTTATGCGGTACGAATTAGTTATGTTTGCTCGGATTAACTTAACCATGAATTTTTGAATTTTGAAATTGTATGAATTGTTGAGGAACATTCGTCATGGATAAAATTGTCCAAAAAATTACACTGCAAGGAACATTGTGTCCGAAGGTTGTACATAAAGTTTCGTAATTTTTTGAGGTCATTTGATATATTTAAAAAATCAAACAAATACTAAATAAAAAAATTAGACAGGTAATTAGGCCTGCTAATTAATCGGCCTAATTTCCTATCGCCTGCGGGGCCGACAACAGGCTTGCCTGCCGCTTGGTGGCTGGACGGCAGGCGCCTGCCGCCGGCGACAGCGCCACGCATCGCCTCGCGGGCGCTGTCGCCTGGTCCGCCGGCGGTACAAGTGATATTTTTGTCAATACTTCGTTGGTATGCTATTTTTATAAAAAGAGTATGAAGTAGTGCCAAAACTAGTTTTGGCTCGCATTTGCACTGCGTCTGCACGGGTGGGCCGGAATCCTACCGTCCTTCCATAACTCTGGCGCGTGTCGACAACCAACCCTGTCTACTCGTCTCCCCGTCAACCTCACCGCCGCCTCCCATCCGCCAAACCCTAGACCTCCCATACATACCATGGCCACCACCGACTCCTCCCTCCTCCTCGGCTCCTCCCCTCTCCAAGTACGCAAACCCCTAAACCCCGACCAATCTGTTTCTTGTTTGCCTGCGATTATGTTTTGCTGCTAACTTTTGTCCTGTTTGGTCGTCAGTGGCGGCAGAGGGACAGGAGGACCAGGAGGGCGTCGGCGGCGAGGCTGCCCGGCGGCGGCCGCCGTCGCACGTCGGCGGCTGTGCGCGCGTCCGCCAAGGAGATCGCCTTCGATCAGGGATCGCGATCCTCCCTCCAGGCCGGCGTCGAGAAGCTCGCCGCTGCCGTCGGCGTCACCCTTGGCCCCAGAGGTTGCGCGATCTCTGCCCCGCCCCTTCAAGCTCTCATGTCACTTGCGATTTTTTTTATATAGTGGTGCCTACTTCCTGATTAACCTATTTTGATGCCGAACTTGGGAATGTGATTGAAGTCTTGAAGATGCATTAACGATTAGTACTACATGAGATATGTAGCATCATTCATGCCCCCCCTGAATCTTTTTTTTTATGTGAGAAGTGAAGGCTATTAGGTGCTATGTAACCATCAGTTGCAGCCAAATATATGCATGTTAAGTTGCTCCCACCCGCTTCATATGGTTTATGTACGAATCCAAAGATTTATAAGGTCAAGTGTAGGGATTCCAAGTTTCTTCTGCCAGTGTTTTCCGTACTCTCTATGCTTGGGCTTATCACAGTCAATCACAACCTAGCTATGTTGCGTTATCTCCATTGGTTGTGATGGGTGTTGTTTTAATGCGTCTCCCTTTAGGTTTTTCTGGGCGATTTTGTTATCTATATACAATCTTTTCTGTACTAGACCGAGTTTGATTCTGTTGTCATTGCTTCGTCTCGTAGGAAGGAATGTTGTTTTGGATGAGTTTGGGAGCCCCAAAGTGGTCAATGATGGAGTTACCATTGCTCGGGCTATTGAGCTCGCTGATCCGATGGAGAATGCTGGTGCTGCTTTGATTCGTGAAGTACGCATTATGCTCTCTGAGCTAATATATTTATTTTTCTTACATGTCGTGCAGAAACCATGTATTTTCTTGATGGGGATAATTAATTCATCAAATAATTCCTCACCACATACATTTATGTATGTCCAATGAAAGGTTGCCAGCAAGACAAATGACTCGGCGGGTGATGGGACCACAACCGCATCTGTTCTGGCTCGTGAGATCATAAAATTGGGTCTGTTGAGTGTTACTTCAGGGGCAAATCCAGTATCTATTAAGAAGGGCATAGATAAGACTGTGCAAAGTTTAGTTCAGGAACTCGAGAAGAAGTCAAGGCCTGTGAAGGGCAGTGGGGATATTAAAGGTGAGACACTTTATATGAGGATTTGGGTGCTTCCATCTGTACCAAGTCAGATAGCCTAGCTCGCTGTCGAAGGAATGAAATATGTTGTTTCACTTTTTTATTTCAGCTGTTGCTGCTATATCAGCTGGAAATGATGACTTTGTTGGGACCATGATCGCGGAGGCTATTGACAAGGTTGGTCCTGATGGTGTTCTCTCAATTGAGTCGTCATCATCATTTGAGACTACTGTTGAAGTTGAAGAAGGAATGGAGGTAAGCTGCCTAGCTAGGATTGCTCTCTTGCTGATTCCATTTTGTGGTTGCATAAGTACAGTAGTTTTATTGGTGCTGAAGTGGTTACTTATATCGCCCATATGTGCAGATTGATAGAGGATATATCTCACCTCAGTTTGTTACAAATCCTGAGAAGTCACTCGTTGAGTTTGAAAATGCTCGAATTCTTGTCACTGATCAGAAGATATCCTCAATAAAAGAAATCATTCCTTTGTTGGAGCAAACAACACAGTTACGAGCACCACTTCTCATAATTGCGGAGGATGTATCTGGTGAGGCTTTGGCAACTTTAGTTGTCAACAAGCTTAGAGGAATTCTAAATGTAGCTGCGATTAAAGCTCCTGGTTTCGGTGAAAGGCGTAAGGCTCTTCTTCAGGACATCGCCATTGTTACAGGTTAAACTACTTTCTGCTAGCCTAGTTGGTCTGTGGTTTGTATTCTCATGATGTTCATCTTTGTTAACCTCTTTGTCTGTTGACTATTTTCTCTTGCTACTATTGCTATGGCATTTTTCCCTTTTCACATTTGTCTGTGTATGCATACACATTAGCTTACATTAAAAATATGATTTATGACATTAAAAGACCTTTGAAAGGGTAATTGAAGTGGCTGGAGCCAGTAGGGGCAGAAACAAAATCGAGTTACAACTTTCAGAAGTTAAACAACTTGCACTTGTTTCATCATGTTATTGGTTCCAACTCTGTATTGGTTTTGTGATTTGCTGGTATATATTTTTATTTTCCTGTCTTTTGTTTCAGGTGCTGAATTTCAAGCCAAAGATCTCGGCTTACTGGTAGAGAATGCAACAGTGGAGCAGCTTGGCGTAACCCGGAAAGTGACAATCTCCCAGTCATCCACCACCATTATAGCAGATGTTGCCACCAAAGATGAGATCCAGGCAAGAATTGCACAGCTGAAGAGAGAGCTTTCTCAGACAGACTCGGTATACGATTCTGAGAAGTTGGCAGAGAGAATTGCAAAGCTTTCTGGTGGAGTTGCAGTGATAAAGGTTGGAGCTGCAACCGAGACAGAGCTTGAGGACCGCAAGCTCCGTGTAGAGGACGCCAAGAATGCAACTTTTGCAGCTATAGAGGAAGGTATAGTACCTGGAGGTGGTGCAGCGTACGTTCATCTGTCAACATTTGTACCAGCCATTAAAGATAAGTTGGAGGACCCTGAAGAGCGCCTTGGTGCTGACATCATTCAAAAGGTATTGGTATTATCCCACTTCACATAACTGTACTGCAATTCTATCAAATGAAACGTTCCAAAATTGCACAGCTGTGCTGTATAGGTATGATATATGCTATGTCTTCGTTTGCAGTTCCAAACAGTTCATGTGTTGATTATTCATGTAGAATATTAAGTAGTTTAACTTTGACTTGTTTCTTTCATCTAGTAACATGCATCAAGTTTGTAGCTGAGCATTTTAGTGTTCTTTTAACTGAACACTGTTGGTGATTTTCAGGCTCTATTGGCACCTGCAGCATTGATAGCACATAATGCTGGGGTTGAAGGGGAAGTGATTGTAGAAAAAATCAAGGACAGTGAATGGGAGGTTGGTTACAACGCGATGGCTGACAAGCATGAGAACTTGGTAGAAGCTGGTGTCATTGACCCCGCAAAAGTGACAAGATGTGCTCTGCAAAACGCAGCCTCAGTGGCTGGAATGGTCCTGACCACCAATGCAATTGTTGTTGAGAAGCCAAAGAAGAAGGTTCCTGCAGCTGCCGGGCCACCTGAGGGTTCCCTTGCCATCTAAAAGTATAAATGGTTACTTACTTTCCCGGGCTTGGGACAAGAGCATGCAAATTATGAGTATTTGGTGATCATTTTACCAATGGGGAGAACTGTGGGTACTTTACCTGTTACTTATGAGTATTATGTGTAAAATTTTCTAAGTTTATTACTTATGTTATGGTTATGGGGAAACTCCTTATAAGCCGCTGAAACTTATGTTATGGTTATGGGAAAATTCCTTATAAGCCGCTGAATAACTTCGAATGACTACGATATGCCACTGATGTCTCATTGATATGTAGAGCTCGGATCCACATGTCAGCCTCACAATGAGAGGCATATTGTAGATCATGTAGTTATTCAGTGGTATATTGTAGATTTTCTCTATATTTATTAAAATCCATTGCAACGAATGGGCACTCGGCTGGTAATTGATTAAGTATATTGCCTCTCTGCTTGCTTATGCTCTTGGCATGCTCTCATGTTTGGGGTCATAATCTGAGTTCTGTCCATATGCTTTCGTTTCGTTTTTTTTTTTGGGGGTGTGCACATCGTTGCATTATATATTGTATTAGAGGCCAGGGCAGCAATAACAAGATTAGATGTTCTTGCGGTTTTCCGTCCATAAAATCCATGTATGCAACATTTTCTTTTTATCCTGATTCCAGATTCTGTAAAGTTGTTTCTTTGGGTGTTTCATTTTATTCGTGCAGTCTGTGTGCGCGAGCGGAGCGATCCACGGTTGGATATCTTGTGTCTGCCATCGTGATTCCTCTGTCCTGTCACTCCATATCATGACTCGACAATGAACACCTTTTCGTTTCAGGGGGGATCATGCATATATTGGTAGGTGGGGTGAGCTAGCAGCCAATTCCAAATAGCGAGTGATTACATACATGGCAAGCTGCGGCACCCACTTGCCAGCAAATTGATCCTCGCAACCCGCCTTCGCCTCCCGCACTCACTCACTCCTTTGCGCTGCGCTGCACGCGCCTGTCTTCCGTATCAATCAGCTAGCTTCCTGTCCTTGAAGGGCGAGAAGGCTTTGCTGGAGTTGCTACTGGACATGGGTTGTTATCCATCTACTCAAGATAGCTCAAAGTTTAAAAAGTGCACCAGTTTTAATTCGTTTCATTCATTTAAATGGCTTTACTTGTTAGTGCTAATGTCATGTTGCTGGTTTTTTCAAAGGCTTTGGAGCAACACACCAAAGGGAAGAAGCTCGCAAGTGAACAGACGGAAGAGAGTGAATTCGATAGCTATTTGAGAGATGAAAAAAGCCGATTGCTTCACCTTCCAGTACTGCGGTACGGCAGTTCTTATTTCATCCTCCAAATGATTTTCCACTTCTGGGAGAAGTTATTGTCCTTATATGTTTTTCTGTAAAGAAATAGGCAGATCGTAAAGCAACTGGCGCTAGTGCCTAGGTGCAAATTGCTTTTCCGGTTATTCTGATCTCAACTGAGTCACTATTGGCAGCGAGGAGGACAATTCTACTTCCGTGAACTCTTCAACATCGTCTGCAAAATCAGGTGCAAGTTTGGATATAGGTACAACCTCAGCGACGCTGAAGAAGGAGATGGCATTATTCGCAGAAGAATCAGGTACTTCAGCCACCCAGCTGGATGTGCCACAGCTTCACAGGTTTGTTTCCTTCATGTTTGGAACACTGTTGTGCAACGGTGCAGTGTAGGCTTTCAGCAAGCTAGTTTCAAGTTCTTTATTGTAAATTTTTAATGCGTATCCATTGTGCTTGCAACCAGTGTGGATTCGAACCACTCGTATGAAGAACCGCTGAGCAAGGGGCAAGTGTTCATTAGATCTAAAAGGTTACTTGAGAGGAGATCCAAGAAACGCAATGCTTTCACAGCATCAAGTACTGATGTTCTGTGCAGTGTTGCGAACTCAAAGAAGAAAGAAAAGTCAACGAAGTTTGGCAGAGTTCTTGATCCAGATGAACCGTTTAAGCTGTTTCCACGAGATCCTGAGACGACTAAATTCTTGACAGCAAAAGAAGAAAATCATTTGTTCTCTCTGTTAGTCGCTGGAGTCTTGCTGTTGGTGATAGCAAGATCCTTACTCTCATCGAGAGGATGACACTTGGGGATGAAGCAATTTTTTCTTGTTTATTTCTCACACAATGCCATACCAACCTGAGGGGTTGGGGATACAAATTTATAGGCTGCTAGCCAGCCAAGCATATGCTAAGATGCTAGTCCTAGATGCTAGTCAAAAACTGTCCTAAAGCTAGTCTAAGATGCTAGTCTAAAGCTGCTGTACAAGAACCATGTGCCCACCCCACAAAGACCACAGTACAGGGACTTATTCATCATTCTCCCCCTAAGTCTTGTGCGTCGTCTTGTGGGAAAGTTGAACCATCCCGATCCTAGAGCAGAGCTCGAGGAATTTGACCCTCCCAAGAGGCTTGGTGAGCAGGTCCGCAAGCTGATCCGTGGTGTTGATGTAGCTCGCCTTGATGCTGCCTTCATCCAAACAGCCTCGGATGAAGTGGTACTTCACCCGGATGTGCTTGCTCCGTTCGTGGAAAACGGGGTTCTTTGCCAGAGCCAGAGCGGACTTGCTGTCCACCCTGAGCGCCACCGCTTCAGTGTCTCTGCTGAGGAGATCACCAAGCAGTCGAGCGAGCCAGAGCGCCTGAGTCGAAGCGGTGGAAGCCGCTATGTACTCGGCCTCACAGCTGGACAGGGCCACCACCTGCTGCTTGACTGACTGCCAGCTAACGAGGCACTTGTCGAGGAAGAAGAGAATCCCGCTTGTGCTCTTGCTGGTGTCGATGTTGCCTGCGTGGTCGCTGTCGCTGTACCCGATGAAGTGCGCCGCGCCGGGACACCTCGGGTAGTGCAAGCCGTAGTCGGAGGTGCCCGCAACGTAGCGGAGGATCCTCTTCACGGCCTGCTGATGCTCCGTCGTCGGTCGCTGCATGAACCGATTGACGTAGCCGACGGCGAACGCCAAATCTGGACGCGTGTGGACGAGGTAGCGAAGGCTGCCCACGATGCGCCGGTACTGCGTCGCGTCCACCTCCTCCGCCGTGCTGTCGCGGCTCAGCTTCAGCCTTTCCTCCATAGGAGTGTGGGTTGGGTTGCAGTCGATGAGCCCGCCCAGCTCGAAGGTGCGCTTGGCGTAGGCGGTCTGACGAAGGGAGATACCGGAGCTGTCCTGGTGGACCTCGATCCCCAGGTAGAGGGAGAGGAGCCCCAAGTCGCTCATCTGGAAGGCGGTCTTCATCTCCGCTTTGAACGCCTCGACCTCGGCCTCCTTGGAGCCGGTGATCACCAGGTCGTCGACGTAGACGCCCACCAGCAGGGCGTTGCCGCCTTTGCCCCGCCGGTAGACCGCAGTCTCGTGTGCGCTCTGCTGGAACCCCATTTGCTTGAGGGTGGAGTCCAGCTTAGCGTTCCAGGCTCGTGGTGCCTGCCGCAAGCCGTAGAGGGCCTTGCGCAGGCGGAGAACCTTGCCCTCCTTGCCGGGGATGACGAATCCCGGCGGCTGACGGACGTAGGCCTCCTCCTTCAAGTCGCCGTTGAGGAAGGCGGACTTGACGTCCATGTGATGGACGCGCCAATCCTCCTGGGCTGCAAGTGCGAGGAGAAGACGAACGGACTCCATGCGCGCGACGGGTGCGAAGGCGTCATTGAAGTCGACCCCCTCCTGCTGCATGAAGCCTCGTGCCACCAAGCGAGCCTTGTGCTTGACGATGGCGCCGGCTTCATCCCGCTTCAGCTTGAACACCCACTTAAGGGTGATCGCGCGATGACCGGCAGGAAGATCCGCCAGCTCCCACGTCCGCCTCAGCGAAGGAGCGGGGCTCGCCGTCGTCGCACGCCAAGTGTAGCTCCGCCTCGAAGTCGTGCTGCGCCAGTCCAGGGACGGGCAGCTCGCCGAGGATGTTGTCCATGGTACGATAGCGCAGAGGCTCGTCGTCGTGGTAGGCGTCGACGCGGTCCTCGTCGTGAGACAGCGGAGTAGCGAACTCCACCATGCGCTGCTCGTCATGGACCGAAGCTGTTGGGGCCGATCCCGGTGGTGTGGCCGCCGGTGCAGGAGAGTGGTGAGCCGGTGCGGGAGAGCGTGGAGTGGCCGGTGGTGAAGAGTGGGGCGTAGCCGGTGCCGAAGGTGGTGGAGCACTCGCCGGAGCTGGTGGCGAGCAAGGTGTCGAGGTGGACGAACTCGGTGAAGACGAGCTGCTAGCTCCCCCGGCTCTCTCGAAGTGGACGTAGTCGACAACAAAGTCCCTGAGAGTCGAAGTCGAACCGTCGTCCACCGCCTTGTCCCACGTCCAGCCTCGCCCTTCGTCGAACACAACGTCACGCGAGATGCGGACGCGCTGTGTGACAGGGTCGAGGATGCGGTAGGCCTTCGAGCCCTCCGCGTAGCCGATGAACACTCCCGGAGTGCTCCTGTCGTCGAGCTTACCGATGTGGCCAAGCTCCTTGGCGAACGCGAGGGAGCCGAAGACCCGCAAGTGGGAGACCGCCGGCTTGCGCCCATGCCAAGCCTCGTACGGCGTCCTGCCGTCGAGCGCCTTGGTAGGCGAGCGGTTGAGGATGTAGACGGCCGTCACCACCGCCTCTCCCCAGAAGACAGCCGGCATCCCCCTCTGCTTGAGGAGGGCCCGAGCCATCCCCACAACCGTCTGGTTGCGCCGCTCGACGACGCCGTTCTGCTGCGGGCTGTACGGCGCGGAGTAGTGGCGCTGAATGCCCTCATCAGCGCAGTACGACGCGAATTCAGCCGCCGTGAATTCGCCGCCGTTGTCTGTGCTCAGCACGCGCAGCGTGCGGCTGCACTCTGCCTCCGCAGCAGCCTGCGTGCGCCTGATGGCGTCCGCAGCCTCTCCCTTGCTGCCGAGGACCATCACCCACATGTAGCGGGAGAGGTCGTCGACGAGCAGCAAGAAGTAGCGTCGTCCTCCCGGTGTGGCCGGTGTCACCGGGCCACACAAGTCCCCGTGCACGAGCTCGAGCCTCTCCTTGGCTCGGAAACTCGCCCTCTGGGGAAAGGGGAGTCGCCTCTGCTTCGTCAACACGCAGACGTCGCAGAACTGCTCCACATGGTCAAGGCACGGCAGGCCTCGCACCATTTCCGTGGCACTGAGCCGCTTCAGGGCCTCGAAGTGAAGGTGCCCAAAGCGCTTGTGCCACTGCCACGCCTCGTCGTCCCGACGAGCAGCGAGACAGAGGGATTGTGCCACCTGCACGTGAAGAGTGTAGAGTCGATTTGCGCCTCTGGTTACCTTGGCAAGAAGGCGGCGGCGAAGATCCCAAATCCGCAGCACCCCGTGCTCGATCTCGACACGCGAGCCGTTCTCATCCAGCTGTCCCAAGCTGATGATGGAGTTCCGCAGATCGGGGATGTAGTAGACGCCGGTGAGCAGCCTGTGCTCACCAGACACGGTGGTGAAGATGACGGAGCCGACGCCCTTGATTTCCACGCCGGAGGCGTCCCCAAACTTGACGGAGCCTCGGACGCTAGAGTCAAACTCGGCGAAGAACTCCCGTCGACCGGTCATGTGATGGGTGGTGCCGGTGTCGAGGCACCACCCGTCAGTCTTGTCGTTGCCGGAGCCGTAGCCGAGGAGGGCATGTGCTTTTGGCTCGTCAAGGTGGAGGAGAGCCACTGCGGTCGGTGCCGCTGGAGGTAGTTCGATGCTCGCATGAGCAATGAACAGAGCCGACTGCTCCTCCTCCTCCGCCTGCGCAACGTGGGCCTGGCCGCGTCGTGGCTGTCGACAATCCCTGGCCCAATGACCAAGCTTGCCGCAGTTGTGGCAAGAGTCGTCTCGTGCCGGCTTTTGCTTGCCAGCGGCGCCGCCCTGGGCGCCTCCACGGTCATCACCCTCGGCACGTCCTCGCGCCCCTGCCTGGGCGTCTTTGCGCGGCTTGCCGCGCTTACCACGCTTGCGGTCGCCTGTCGTGGAAGAAGGCTCCCCCTTCTTCCTGTCACCTTGGCCGGCAGCCCACTGCTCCCGAGTGAGGAGGAGCTTCCCGCCAATGGTGACGGGTCCCGAGAGGCGCTGTGGCTCATCGCTGTCAATGACCTTGAGGCGACCCAACGCCTCCTCGATCGTCATCGTGGAGAGGTCCAGCAGAGACTCGATCGAGCGAGTCATCTGCTTGTACTTCTCGGGGACACAGCGGAAGAGCTTTTCCACAGCTCTCTCCTCGCCGTAGGTGTCGTCGCTGAACTGCACCAACTTGTGCAACAGAGTGTTGAGACGGAGAGCAAAGTCATCAACGTCCTCACCTGGCTTGAAGGCCAGGTGCTCCCACTCCGTGCGTAGTGCCTGCAATGTAGACTTGCGGGCGCGGTCGCTGCCGATGCGTGCTGCAGCGATGGCGTCCCAAGCCTCTTTGGCAGTTCGCTTGTTGGTAAGCGAGAACTGCATCTCGGGCGGGACTGCAGCGATGAGAGCATCCAGCGCCCGTCGATTCTGGTCGTAGTCGACGTCGCCGTACCGGACTGCATCCCACATATGCCGCACCTGAAGCTTTACCATCATCACCGCAGCCCACTCGACCTAGTTGGTCTTGGTGAGGGTAGGCCACCCGCCGCCGGGGCCGACGTCCCTAACGACAGCCTGGTACTCGTGGTGACCACGGTACCGAACCGGGGAGAGAGAGCCGCGTCGCCTGTGAAGGCCGCGCTCTCCGTCGACCCGTACGCCGCCGCCGTGCGCGCCTCCTCCAGGAGCGTCACCGGCGCGTCCGCGCCTGTCTGGGCTGCCGCCGCGCTCGTGGGCGTGCGCGGCTGCCCACTGCGCCGCTCGCCCTCGCGCTGCCTCCCTCTCCAGCGGCTCAAGATCCGCGTCGGCGCTGTCATCAGCAGAGATGGAGCTGCTGTTGCTGCCGCGCAGAACCTTGACCTCCGCTGCTGCCGCACGCGCTGCATCTGCCGCCGCCGCCGCTTCCACCTCCGCTCTGGCTGCTGCCAGCTCCGCCGCTGCCAGCCTTGACGCCCTTTCCGCCGCCGCAGCGGTCTCTGCCGCCGCTCGCTCGCGCTGCTCTACCGCGGCGAGCTCGGCCGTCTGCTGACGCCGCGTGCTCGAGGCGACCGAGCGCTGAGACTGCCCTGCGGACATGGCGCGCTACTGGGGGGCTGTTGCGTGGAGAGAGGGCTGCTTCTGACGAGCTGCTGCCCGTCTCCGGAGAGGAGTGAGCGGGGACAGCCGGAGCTGCTGCTACCGGCTGGGGCTGCTGCGAGGCCGGAGAAGGAGATGAGCAGGAGATGCTCAGGCTACAGGATAGTATAGCTCTGATACCACTTGTTAGTCGCTGGAGTCTTGCTGTTGGTGATAGCAAGATCCTTACTCTCATCGAGAGAATGACACTTGGGGATAGGGCAATTTTTTCTTGTTTATTTCTCACACAATGCCATACCAACCTGAGGGGTTGGGGATACAAATTTATAGGCTGCTAGCCAGCCAAGCATATGCTAAGATGTTAGTCCTATATGCTAGTCAAAAGCTGTCCTAAAGCTAGTCTAAGATGCTAGTCTAAAGTTGTCCTAAAGCTCAAGATGCTAGTCTAAAGCTGCTGTAAAAGAAACATGTGCCCACCCCACAAAGACCACAGTACAGGGACTTATTCATCACTCTCAAATACAGGCATGTCTTAAGGCACTTTTGACTGTCTTCCTGGGAAACTTGGTAGAATTGATCGGTCTTAAAAGTGTTTGTTCCCTTACATCAAACAATATAACGCAAAAAATGTGTTTAGAACTACTTGCAAGAATGCCCAAAAACTTGTCTGGAAACCAGAAATATGCACAGTAGTAATTCGAAGTGAACAGCCTTAATACATATACCCTAAGCTGGCAAGTGCTTCAGAAGTAGGCCAGGGCCAGAGCTGCAACAGAATGTTCAGTTACCATCAGGATCAGAAACAAAAAGACACCAGGGAGAGCACGTTTATATTACATGCAGAATGCATACTTGAATGAAAGATTAATGGTTCCATGACTAAAACAATTGAGCTGTGATTTAACACTGCAGGAGATCACAGAAGATCCAAATGTTGAGCCTCCTGACCTGAGCGTAGATAGAATGATGATGAGGCATCAAGTCCAGGACTTCCTAGGAATCCTGAGCCCCAGGGAGAAGGAAATCATTGAGCACCGTTTCGGACTCTACGACGGTGAGCCCAAAACCCTTCATGTGATCGGCGACATGTACGACCTATCAAAGGAGAGAATCCGGCAGCTTCAGAACCGAGCGCTGGATAAGCTGAAAAGGAGTGTATCAACGCAGGGGTTTGATGTTTACTTTGATATGCTAATTTGAAGAGGCCAAGAGTAACTCATTTGGTTTCAATTCAATTGTTCATACAAAAAACGGGAGAAGAATACATATGTAGCTACTAGACTTGTATACACCCAAAGATCCTCAATGACATGTACGAGTATAGAATTGAGGCAAAAACACAGTGTACAAGTATAGAATTGAGGCAAAAACATAGTACTACACAGATTCAGTGGTATCTTTTTGTCGATGTAAGTAAAATTTCCCAGCAAACTGGTGGTACATACTGATATTGCAATTCCTTGTAACTAAGTACTACATATTTTACATGCTTTTTTCACTGATCAGGTACTGTAAGCCTTAAGAAACAGGCATCGGGTACTTGTTAAATAGTTCAGCTTCTTCATCTCCGGTGTCATATTTGCCTCTTGAATCTTGATGGGCATATTTGATTGGGTGCAGCCTGTAAGGCTGGCTAGATCCCACTTGATGTTTGGAGCTGGAGCTGGGCCAGCCAATGCAAATAGGGCATTTGTCAATTGCATTTCCCTCAGTACCCTGTACTACTAACATTATTTGTTTATGAGTTGCTCCAGCTCATCCCTTGATCGGCCATCATTGTACCAAATGACTCCATTCGCTACACTTTGACCAGCCAGTTTGGTAGGATTCCTTTTTGCGCAGTGTTGATTATGTATATAGCTATCCAGTTTTTTTAAAAAAGATTATATATATATAGCTAAGACCACTGTCCTGCCTGTTGGTGTTGGAGAACAAATAGAATGTACCGCACACATGTGTTGTCATGGAGATCTGCAACGGATTGATTAATTATTACATAGTAGTACTACATTAAGATTCACAGATGCTTAGCTGCTCTCCAATGTCTGCATCTGGCGGGAGTTGGTAGGATCAGATAATACCAATTGAATAATGGGTATGTTGTTTTTTACTAAAATTTATGGCTTTTGGCTGTAACTTATGGCTTATGAGCTGTTTGTGTAAGAGATTATAGAGTAATAGAAACTCATGTGCAGTTTTTGCCGATATAAATAAAATCGGTACAGTATGTACTACAATTAACTAGTAGACCATATCTTGAAAAGATACTCCGTTTAAAAACTAGTTAATGTAGAAAAGCTAAAAAACATCTCTTAGAAGCTGAAAAGAACAGGGCCGAACATGTCCGTTGGTATTGGCTTTTATCGATGATTTTTATTTAAACTTATAAATAGTAACAGTTTATAGAGAATCATACGAAAAGAGAAACTCATATGCAATTTTAACCGATATAAATAAAGTCATTCAAAGATGCTTAGGAGAAGTGACGATTGTTTGGCTAACTAATTTGTTCAATAACATTTTTAGGTTGAATGAGATGCCAAATAAGTGGCGAAAGAGCATATTAGTGCCAATTTTCAAAAATAAAAAAGACATTCAGAGTTGTACTAATTATAAAGGAATTAAACTCATGAGCCACAAAATAAAGCTTTGGGAACGAGTGATTGAGCGCCGTTTAAGAAAAGTGACTAGCGTGACAACAAACCAATTTGGTTTTATACCTGGGAGGTCGACCACAGAGGCGATTTTCTTACTACGATAGCTGATGGAGAAGTATAGGGAGCAAAAGAATGACCTTCACATGTTGTTTATTGACTTGGAGAAAACCTATGATAAAGTGCCAAAAAAGTCATATAGTAGACACTCCAAAAGAAAAAGTCCCAACAAAATATATTACTCTAATTAAGGACATGTACGAAATTGCTGTGACTAATATCAGAACATGTGGTAGCGTTACTAATGACTTTCCTATCAAGATGGAGCTACACAAGGGTCAGCGTTGAGTCCATACATTTTTACCCTAGTGATGGACGAGGTCATACAGGACATATAAAGAGATATCCTTTGGTGTATGCTTTTTGCTGATGATGTGGTGCTGGTTGATGAAAGTAGGATAGATGTTGATAGGAAGCTCGAGTTGTGGAGGAAGATCTTAGAATTGAAAGGTTTTAGACTTAGTAGGACTAAAACTGACTATATGAGGTATGATTTCAGTGGTGCTAGGGCAAATGATGGAGATGTTAGATTGGAGGACAAATAGTGCCTAAAAAGAACATGTTTCGTTATTTAGGATCAATGCTACAGTGGGACAGTGAGATTGATGAAGATGTGAGCCACAGAATAAGAGCGAGGTGGGTGAAATGGTGCCAAGTATCTAATGTCATATGTGACAAAAAAAAGTCCCTCAAAAATTAAAAGGTAAGTTCTATAGGACAACGATCAGACCCGTGATGCTATATGGAGCAGAAGGTTGGGTGACTAAAAGACAACATATACAGAAAATAAGTGTAGCTGAGATGATGATGCTGCGGTGGATGTGTGGTCACACAAGGCGGGGTCGCATCCACAATGATGATATACGTGATAGAGTTGGAGGTAGCATCAATCGAAGGGAAGCTTGCCCAACATCGTTTGAGATGGTTTGGACATCTCCAATGAAGGCCTTCTAAGACACCGATACATAGTGGAATTTTAAAGTATACTGAAAATATAAGAAGAGACAGAGGTAGACCAAGACTGACATGAGAGGAAGTAGTTAAAAGAGACTTGAGCGATTGGATTATATCTAAAGAATTAGCTTTGGATGGAAGCTCATGAAAGTTAGCGATCTACATATCGGAACTATAAGAAAGTTAGTGGCAGTGTTTTAGACTCTCGGCTTAGATAGTAAGATGTACGGCTTATGGTTTTAATATTGTAGGTTTTTATTTCAAGACTCTCATCTCTTTGATTTTGAAAAGGTTTCATTCCTAACCTACCTTAACTTGTTTGGGATAAAAAGATTTATTGTTGTTATTGTATAAATAAAGTCATTACAGTTTATATTACAATCGACTAGCAGATCCCGTCTTAAAAAGTAGTTCGTGCGAAAGCTAGATACCGTAGAGAGTAGAAAAGCTATTTATTATAGAGACGCAGAAGCCAACATGAATAGGACTTAGGTGCCGTACTATTGGGCTGAAATAAGCTGGTTTATGACTAAAATCGCACTGTAATTGACTGAAATTACACTGTAGCTGATTGTGACTTATTTGGCGTAACTAAATTTTAAAAAAATAAAAATAGAAAAAACAAGTTAGTCCATTACAAACAACGCAAATAAATACGAGAAAAAAGAACCGGCAAAAAAATAAAAATTAGAAAAAGATAAAATTTAAAAATAGTAAAAAACAAGTCACAAACTAAAAACTCAAATCACAATGAGTGAGCCCTTAACCACTCCTCAATAGGAGTATGTACTTCTGTATACAGTGCCCAGTTCCTTTACTCGCAGCATTCCATGACACAGATTATTGAGCAAAGTTGTAAATTGGATTGGACTATATTAATCAATAATAGTAGATCCGTAGTGGCAGTGGTATGAAACTGTAAAGACGAAAATTAGGCCGTACGAGTAAAGTGCACTGAACGAATCCAGAAAAGAAATGATGAAAATCAGGCAGTTGCATGGAACAAACAGTGCAGGATTTGGATCGGTCATAACTTGAGGTTGAAGGAAGGAAAGGAGGATGGAATGGATCCTTTGATCCTTTTCTTTTCCCAGTTTTTTGCCCCCTCCCTATCTGCCATTTCCATTCGGGAGTGGAGTAGCATGGCAAATTCTTTGCCCTCATGCATAGAAAACCAAAAGCAAAGGGGAGAAGGTAAACAAAAGGAAAAGAGGTTGCAGGTAAATTAGGGCTCCTAATCTTTCTTGGTCTATTGTTTAATCTTGTAAATGAAGAAAGCGGAAAGAGGGAGGGAGGGAGGTGAGGCCGACGGTGGTGGGTGGCGGTCCGGGTAACCTGACCTGCCTGTCGGTCGTCGTAGTCGGCCACTCCACATCGGGAAATGGGAAGCTGAAGAGGCTGAGCTGCTCGAGTCCCGAGACGAGACTGCCAGGTGGGCCCTCGCTTCCATCACATGCTGCCTCACTTCACTTACCCCTGCAAAGCTCAGCTTCAATTCGAGTGAACACTCGACCATGATTTCTTTTGGTATCGTAGTGCTGCAGTGCACTCCTTTCCCCACCACTGCATCAAAGGCGCAAAAGCCAAAGCAGCAACGGCATCCTAGCCGGAGGGAGACAGACTTGTAGTGAGTGAGAGAGAGAGAGAGAGATTGGTGCCTGCCTGCAGCTGCAATGGAGGCGTCGTCGGACCAGTACCGCTCCTCCTCCTCGTCCGCGAGCAGCCCCACCGTGGGCAGGGCCGCGCGCCGCTACTACCTGCCCAGGCCCGGACGCCCCATCTCCTTCGAGGACTCCCCCGACTGGGGGGACGACATCACCCCCCTCGACGACTCCATCCACCTCGCCACCACCGCCACCGCCTCCATCAACAGCACCGCATACCCGTCCCCGTCCCCCTCCCTCCCCGAGCTCTCCGCCTCCGCCTGCAGGGAGAGGAAGGTGGCCGGCGCCACCCTCGTCTGGAAGGAGCTCACCGTCTCCGTCAGGGACAAGCCGCGTGGTTACTCGCAGCGCGTCGTCAAGAGCTCCAACGGCTACGCGCTGCCCGGGACGCTCACCGTCATCATGGGGCCCGCGCGCTCCGGCAAATCCACGCTGCTCAGGGCAATCGCAGGTTACCACCACCACCTAGTATAGTCCTTAATTACTGCTAGTACTAGTGATTCGAGAAATTCTTCTTCTGTGTTGATGCGGCCTCTCCATCACTCAGGGAGGCTGCGCGGCGCCGAGCGGATGTACGGTGAAGTCTTTGTCAATGGCGTCAAGTCACGCCTACCTTATGGATCATATGTAAGCTCTAGCTAAAATTTCTACTCTACTTCTGATGATGAATATTTGCATGTGTAACAAATCTATATCCACATTTATGCTTTCAAGACTTCCAAGTGGGCAGATTGAAGCTGCTGGATTTTAGTAGATTTCTTCAGCTCCTGCGTTAAATGTTGCTTCTTTCCGCTGCCTTTTCAGATATATTGTATACGTACTAGGTAGGCTTACCCGGTGACATCAAGTTATAGGCTTGTAACAAAGCTTAACATCATGCCCCTAGTTTTCTAGTACCATTTTTCCTTTCCCCTATTAACATGGGAACACGTCTGAACCTACTTGACTGTGCTCATCTCACAATACACAATCCTATTGGAAATATGTTTTTGTCAAACACCTTCAGACTATGAACTAATGCCAGTCATATTTATTAGCCAAACTTCACCGTTTGATGCTCATTAGCACGAACACACATCACATTGATAAGTATATGCTAAAAGGCTGTTGCATGTTTCAAGATAATGTCAGGTGTCGATTTCATCATGTGGGTTGTATCACACCCAATAACCGAATTAAATGTGACAAATTCCTTCCATCTATATCGCTACATTTGTCCACAATTCTATCAGTTCATATTTGTTAAGTGTTGATGACATAGTGACGCCGAACGCGTTACTAATGCTAGTGCTAGATTATATATGGCTGTTGTTGGACCGCTTGTAGGGCTATGTTGATCGAGACGATGTGCTAATTGAATCTCTCACAGTACGGGAGATGCTATACTACTCGGCGCTCTTGCAGCTTCCTGGTTTCTTCTCTTCAAAGAAGTCCATAGTGGAAGATGCTATTGCAGCCATGTCATTAGGTGACTATGCTGACAAACTCATTGGTGGACACTGTTTTATGAAGAGGCTTCCAACTGGAGAGAGAAGGCGGGTCAGCATTGCAAGGGAGCTTGTGATGAGACCACATGTTTTATTTATTGACGAGCCTCTGTATCATCTTGACAGGTTTGTTTCTCCACTGCGTTATTCTTTTTTCACTTCTTTGGTTTTCTAAAGAAAAGAAAAGGATACTTATTGCTTATGCATGTGCTTGCGTCTGGCAGTCCAGAGGGAAAATGCCAGCTTAAGGTATTTCAGACTTCTGGGAATGAGATTGCCGTGTTTCATGTAGCATGGGTGTTAATATGACAATTAGTGCACTCTCACTCGATAGATGATATCTTTGCATATTTTGTATAGTTGTAGATTAAAGCGCAATTGTGTTTATGTAACTTCTCTTTTTTAATTTTTTTGTCGCAGTGTTTCTGCACTACTATTAATGGTAACATTGAAGAAACTTGCAAGCACAGGATGCACGCTCATCTTCACAATGTATCAAAGCAGCACAGAAGTTTTTGGACTTTTCGATCGAATTTGCTTGCTTTCAAATGGGAACACACTCTTTTTTGGAGAAACATTGGCTTGCCTACAGGTGAATAAGATGTTTTTCTGTAGTATTGATTCCTAACTGTGCTTTCTTACATTTTATGTGTATAATTGTATTATCAAAACTATGGTATCCTGTTATGTGACCAGAACTACTTGAGTTTTTTTAGTTTGTATACCAGGGTCATCTAAAATACTCTAAGATCACAGTAGTAGTTAGTCGAGTGGGATCTATTTGCTGTACTTCGCTGAATCAGAAACCCACATCTTTTCTCCAAGTTACATTAGTAGGAACAAATAATCCTGAGAAAGTAGTAGTAACACAGCAGCTTCCTTTAAAAGAACCATAAATCTATGGGGCAGCAGTTTCTTGCTCGGTTTTTATTGCTGCAGCTGTCCAGTTGTCCTATAGTCACTCTCTTGATTCCTATTGTAGATGACCCTGTTTTCCAGATATGTTTGTTGTCTTCTCATCCTACGGCTTTCTGGACTCTTTCTTATTTTGCCCTTTTCTATTGTAGCACTTCTCAAATGCTGGGTTTCCATGTCCAATCATGCAAAGTCCATCTGACCATTTCTTGCGGGCAATCAATACCGACTTTGACAGAATCATAGCCATGTGCAAGAATTTGCAGGTACCTGTTGCATCCATTCTGACATAAATTTTGCTTTTTTGTTCAACCCTTTTAGTCAGCTCAATGGAGGAATGCATCTTTGTTGTAAGAGATAAAAACCTTTGTAGTTATTAACAGGATGATCAAGGGGATTTTTCATCAGTGAGCATGGACACAGCTGTGGCAATCCGGACACTAGAAGCAACTTACAAATCATCAGCTGACTCTGTTGCTGTTGAATCAATGATTGCAAAACTGACAGAGAAGGTAGTACTACACAATGGAATAATATACGAGTCATCCATGCCATCCCTTTATCCTGCATGCACACATACTTGCCGCAGATCATAGAGAGTTGGAATGACAGAATCATCCATGTCGAATTAAATTTCACAATGCTGGAATAGCACTCTGAAATATGTGTAACAATGAAAACAATGCGTTTGTCCATTTCTTTATGCTGACACACCTGAAGTTGCTTCTTTCCAGATAGCGTATAATCAAGTAATTATTTGGCACGATGATTCTTGCTAATATACCTAGAGTTCCATTTGAATTGTTTACAATTTGACATTCCTGTTGCCAAGGAGATTTTGGGTTTCTGTCCAATCCAGAGATTGGCTAGCAATTCGAAATGTGATGCATCTCGACCATGCATCTAACAATAGGGGCCATCAAATGCACACTCGCTATAATTTAGAATAGTTAGGAGCATACCGGAAATTGTTGTGTAAATCTCGTTGCTGCTGTGCTGCATGGTTTTACGTATCGTTCCCCTCTCAGTTTTTCTACATGGTGAGATGCAGGAAGGTCCTTATTTGAAAAGTAAAGGCAGAGCCAGTGATGCAACAAGAATCGGGGTTCTCACCTGGAGATCATTGCTAATTATGTCAAGAGATTGGAAGTACTTCTGGAGCAGACTTGTGTTGTATATGCTTCTTGCCCTCTCAATCGGCACCATATTTATCAACATCGGTCATTCATTGTCATCTGTAATGGTTAGTATCGTTGCATTGTTATGTTTCAGTTTATTGGAAATATGACTTGGTGCTGAGAGTTCAATTTGTTTTGACAGGTAAGGGTTTCTGCGATATTTGTGTTTGTTTCATTTATCATCCTTCTAAGTGTTTCTGGAGTGCCCGCCCATATTGATGAGATCAAGGTGAAATTTTATCTCTAAAGTGGAATTGCAACATCATGGCCACAACCTTTCCATTTTTTTAGGTTTTTTTTGCACAAATGTAATTATACTTTTGTGACTTCTTGATGAAGGCTACCTTCTAATTCACTGTCAAATCCGTTGACACGCACACACAAACTGTCCTAGTTCCTCCAAGCACCAAATGACCAAAATCATATTAATATCAACTACTGTGTAACAAGGTTATTACTAAATGCTAACGTGTTGCTTCCTCCTATACAGATATATTCCCATGAGGATGCAAATGGGCATTCTGGGACAATGGTTTTCCTGCTAGGCCACTTCGTATCCAGCATTCCTTTCCTATTTCTGGTCTCCATTTCGTCGTCATTGGTTTTCTACTTCCTGATAGGGCTCAGGAATGAGTTCAGCTTCCTGATGTACTTCGTAACCACTATCTTTATGTGCCTGTTAGCGAATGAAGCGCTTATGATGATTGTTGCATACATATGGCTCGAAACTTACAAGTGCACGTTAACTCTCATTTGCTTATACGTAAGTTGTCCTTCTAGTCTTCTTTCTAAGTATGCATGATTCATGGAATCGATTTGAATAATCACAGGTATGTTACTGCTCCAGGTTATCATGATGCTTGTGGCTGGATATTTTCGAATACGAGAAGCTTTACCTTATCCTGTATGGAATTACCCATTGTCGTTCATTTCGTTCCACACGTATGCTGTCCAGGTAAGTTACGCTTTGTACCAGCTTATAGAAGCTCATTTTCTTAGAGTGAGTACTAGAGCTTATAGAAGCATTTGCTGATAGATGGACGGGAGTTGTATCATATATTGATTATGCGGGCTAAACAGTAGATGAATGCTTCAGGGGTTGGTTGAGAACGAGTACATTGGTACATCGTTTGCGGTTGGGGCGGTAAGGACGATACCTGGTGTCCAAGCTGTTCGAGGCTCGTACGACATTTCATCTTCCACGAACGCCAAGTGGGTGAACCTCCTTGTTTTGCTGCTGATGGCAATTGGGTACCTCCTTGTTTTGTACGTGCTGCTTCGTCTGAATGTAAGGAAACACGCGAGGCTTGGCAACTGTTGCTGGCCTAGCGTCCATACTGCAGCTGCAAATTGACCGTGTTTTTTTGGTGAGTCCATGTATGCCCGTCCATTTATACCTGTGTGCATGTATACATGTATTCCTTCCTTCCTTCCTTCCTTCCCAGGCATATCCGACGCGTGCTGCAAAAAGAAAGAAAGAAAGAAAGAAAAGAAAATTGCAGGCGCACATACATACATACATACCGTATGTATCATCCACATATCATGGTTTGAGGATTGAAGAAGTGAATCAATCATGGTGGGGCTTGGTTGTCTAGCTTGTTCATTTTTATTTTGGCAGTACGTGTTGCTTCCTTCCCTAGCTTGCTGATGGCCTGCTGTTGTGTCCATGGTGTGGGGTGGAGTGCTGCAGTTAATTACTACCGGTGTTAGCTTCTCCTTCGTGTGAGTCGTAGTATTCATTCCCCTCTCAGGGAAAGCAAGCCATGCATGCATGGCCGGATTGATTTGGTCTGCCTACCATCGATGCATCGGTCGGTATATGCTACTAGTATCATTGTACGTATTGTGTTGTGCAGCATTCCTGATTCGATGATCAGCATGCGAAACTTTTAAGGGCGCGTACGTTTGGTTTGGTTGCCTGGAGAAGGGCTCGATCGGGCCTTTTCCGTTAATTGGCGTATCGTTCCCGATTAAGTTCGCCTGATCGATGATCTCATGCATACACAGTACGTACGTGTACTACATGGCATACGTACGGTACAAGTAGCTCGCTATGTACTGCTCCATAGCTGAAAGCAGTCACCTTTACATCATTCATGCATGGCCGTGTCACAGTAGCTAACTAGTATACATCATTTCGACATTGATTCCCACGAAAAGTTGCACGTATGTATTCTACTGTACCCAGTGGCGGAGGACGGGAAAAAAAATAAGGTGAGACCCACAGACAAAGAAATAGAAAATAATCAAATTAACACGCCAAAACCTACAAGCTAAAAGCTGAAGCTAACTTTAGCGGGCTCTAAGGGCATCTATAATGTGTAATATTCGTATTGTCTCTAAGGTGAGACCCACAGACAGCTCTAAGCTTATCAATTTTGTCTAATATGAGCCTAGCAAACTAGAAAAAATTTCTCTTCTCGTCATTCAAACCCCTCTGACAAATGGGCGTTTCGAATATTTTAATTTAAGAAGACTACCTTTGGACCTAAAGACGGTATCAACCTTTTTAACTCTTAGAGGCTAATCTTTATAATAATATATAAAGACAGTCTCTACTGCTATCTCTCTCTCTTTTTTTTAAGGCTGTTTGCCTCAACGTTGTGGTGCTCTAAGCTGTATATGTGCACGCTCATCCGGTCATTAGTGTCAAATCGAATCTGTCCTCGATCAGTTGCAATGTTCCAGTCGCGCATCTCAAAACAATTGGAAACAGCCAAAGTATGGTAGACTAGTCAAATGTTGGAACGTGTTCTTAATTAGTACTAGCTTGCTGTCATGTGCTAATTAGCTAGTACATCTTTCTTTTGGCGTTTCAGGGGGGCACTAGCTGCCTGGCTGCTGTGTGTCTGACAAGAATTGTCATGTGCCTCCTTCACATCATGCAAGTAATCATGGTTAACAATACTTCCCGGCCGGGGTTCTTCTCGATCATATCCCATTAATGTACTACGCTACTTACAGTTAATCTTATTGTACGGTCTCCCCTAATGCTTTCCCTAAAAATGTAGTAGTACTGATCATCCACTCTTAGTACAGTCAGGATAGAAGCAGCGGCATGATATTTTGATGTTGACAAAAAGCGGAGGATATTAATATATCCAGTTGTTTCTTTCTGCCCGTTTCTTCAATAAGAACGATTCTCGCGTTAGATTTTGGTTCTTTTACATTTCGGAGTATTGTCTACAAGAAACAGAGGATTGATATTATGTTTTGTTTCAATAAAATGCAGAGAAAACAGGCAGGACATATGCATTTGCTTTGCCCGATGTAAATGGGAAAACTAGTAGCAGCAGACAAATGCTTTGGCCGATGGGATTTGCTGATTGTGAGTGCGCTGATTTCCACCAGAAAAAATCGGCCAAATTTTGTGACATTGGATTGTACCTCGAGACTCATGCCCCAATTAGGAGGAAGAAGATCCATTCAAGCGTGTATACTGTGGAGGAAGCCCCAGTCAAATCTATATAAATAAAAACAAATAGTGGTATTCAAACCACATCTTTCATTTCAATGACATAAAAATCCCACAATAATCTAAAAAAGAAAAGAAATTCTCACATGAATCGAAAGAAAAAGAGAAGGATCTCCACCACTTATCTTTGTAGGGTGAGATTATGGCCCCGCTCCAAACGGCTTCAGTTTTTTGGATTTTAAAATTATGTTTTTTTAGCTTTTTGGCCTTTTTATTTTTGTTTTCCCCCTTATTCGCTTGTCTTGTCCAAAACGATTTAGCGGCATTTTCTATTTGTTTTCTAAATCTTTACTATTTTTCTTTTTTTACTCATAAAAAGCTAACATCCACTACAGTACTTTTCCAGCAACAATACACACAAAAAACCACAAGTCCTGACTTATAAGCCCTTTGGAGCATGCCACAGAGCAAATTAATCATATATAGATATTATAGTTATATAACAAATACAATTATATTTTAATTATAGAAAGTAGGATTGCATATTAAAGACAACAGTATCATAATATGTATCCGCATAGTTGCGTGGATAAATCTGCTAGTTGAATTAATTTTTGAGCTTATTTGGGACTAGGAAGATCTATCCATTCAACAGGAGGGGTGGATTCTTTTTGGGCTGTGACTTATGGTTTTTTGTTTAAATTTTTGAATTCTGTTTGTTCGCAAGAGAGAGTACAAAGAGAAACACTCGCGTATGATTTTGGCCGATATAGATGAATTTGGTACAATATCTAATACAATTAACTTGTAGACACCGTCTTAAAAAACACACCATTTAAAATTAGTTACTATAGTATAAATAAAAAATATAAATCTAAAAAAACCCAGCCGAGAAAACCAAGATAGGATAGGTCGTGTATGGTGAGAACAAGAGATCGTTCAGGTGAAGTAGTTTTTCAAGAAAGAAAAATTACCTCTCGGTATTCTCGGTACACGGTCTCAAAAGGTAAAAAGATAGGGGAGCTTGTGTAGTAAGTACAATTGTAAAAAAAATTAAGTGTGGAAAGAGGAGGCATCAAATAAACAATCACCACTCGGCGGGCAGGCAAAGGTGGCAGCATCCATCTGTCGCGCCATGTTTTAGACGGCTTCTAATTTTTAGTTTTTAAAAACTAGTTTTTAATTGAAGTAGTTTTTTAAAGTATTTTTTATAAATTATTTATAGAAGTTATTAAAAGAGTTATTTTGAATGAAGTGACCTTTTAGTGTAAGTATTTCTTAATCTCTTATAGTCAGCCAAAAACTATTTCATTTTTGAATAGAATTTAAATAGATAGGGCATGGATGGTCACATCGAGCGAAGAAGAAGTGAAAGAAAGACCTAACACGTGAGACCTTAGACAAAGCTTTTATCGCTACTCTTATCGTGTCCATCTTTTTCCTATTTTCTTTTGTACACGAGAAATGTCTATTCTGTTGTCACTGATCATCAAACATATCACACCATCGATGAAAAGCTCCACGAAAATTGTGCAGTGCTAATGCGATGTGAGTATGAGTGTTTAAATTAGGATGATGACTTTTGTCTATGGCTCATAATTTTTAGTCAAAAATAGATAGCAGTGGCAGAAAGAAATTGTTTTTTAAAAAAGGGAACGAGCGGTGTAACAAGTGAGAAAGAGATGTATACATGATACGGGAGCGACGTGATGCGCCTGTGAAATCCTACCTTATCCTCCGAACAAAAAGAGTGGAGAAGCCATCAAAGGTCTCGGACTTATGGCTCTGGAATCACAAAAGGTGGAATATGGAACTCTTGGCTCAGCTCTTCGGGCAGCAAGCTGCAAATATCTTCTCTTTGGTTCCTATCGGCCAAGCTGATCATCCAGACGTTCTTTGTGGGCAGCAAAACGACACAGGTATGTGGACAGCTCAAAGTGCTTGCAGAGTTACACATCAAACTAAAATTGAAACTACTCTTCACCATCTCAATCTTAGTTTGGAGGTTAATAGTATTATTAATTTGGTCTGGAAAAAGAAAAAGATTCTCCCTAGAATCCAGACTTTCATTTGGCGCTTACTTACAAAATCCTTTGCAGTTGCTGAAAGAGTTCGTAAAAGAATCAACGACATTTCGCCTCTCTGTGCTAGATGTGGTCTTTTGGAACCTGAGGAGCATCTTTTCTTTCAATGTCCTTATGCCAAAGCTGTTTGGTTTCATTCCTACTTGGGTTTAAAAACTTACAATGAGTTTTTCCATGATAAAAACTGCTCTCAAATCCTTTTCCACATTATTTCCCAAGTATACGATTTTCAAGATAGTGATTTCTTCTTTTATCTTCTTTGGCACATATGGAAATCAAGAGATGATTATCTGTTCAAAAAGAAAAACACCACTATATATTCTGTTATTCATCAGTCTAAAGAAGCTCAAATAACTCAGTATGAAGCCGCCGACCAAGATGATTCCCTTAATATCAATCAGGCTCATCACCCAGCTTACTGCACTAACTCAGTTGCTCCTGCTACATACTGAGCAATTTAACTTCACCTGTTACACTGATGCCTCTTACAACAGCCCAAATCAAATAGGCTTGGCGGTGGTTCTTAACGTTAATGATTTACACTACAACTGCACAATTCATGTGCATTCCACTACCCAGTATGCTTCTTCTCCGTTCCATGGAGAGGCCTTGGGCCTCCTGTTGGGAGCGCAGATAGTGTCTTCCTTGCAGGTTAATGGAGGCGTCTTCGTGTCAGACAACAGGATCGGACACCCAATTCGGTGCTAACATGTGAACTCTGTATTTGGACCATCGGATGTACCTCAAACGGCCTGGATCATTGAAGGTGGAAGCACCCAATCCACTTATACGTTTTTGCAAAAACCTCCCTACCGGTTCAGTTTTTTTTTCCGGCCCCCGCTCCCCGTCTGCCTCGCGCGACGCCTAAACTCCCTCGTCGATCTGCCGCTAATCGCCCTCCTCACGCGACGTCGCCTGTTCGTTCTTCCGCGCCGTCGCATCTCCCCGCGTCGATCTGTCTGTGTGCATGCATGTTCCGCGCCGCTGATTCTGAAGGTATAGCACTTTTTTTTGCATGCATGCACGTTTTTTTTTGCATGCTAATTTCTACGGAAGATGGGCTTCAGGCCTTTGATTATAAAGGAGATGAACTGACAAATGTTTCGTGAATGTGGGTTGAGAAATTTTTCCATACGACGAGTAATTTGGAGTAGTGCTTAGTTAACTAATTATAGATAGATTCTGAAGGATTTACTATTACAATATGCTTGGCCATTTTTTAAGCATAGATGATCAAAGGAGTAAAGGACACGCCTCCTCTTAACAATTCATATCTCTGAAAAAAATTCTTTAACTTCAGAAAGCCTTTTTGTGGTCAAAGCATTATTCCCTTGATGCAAAGCTACATTTGTGAAAACCAAAAAAAAAAACATATGCACCATACCTAGGACCTAATGTACAAGATCTATTGAGTAAACACAATGTTCTTCAGTAATTTTTTTCATCATGGCATAAATCTTAGTAAAGGTGAAAAAAGGGAACATCATCCACTAAGTTTCAGAGGAAAAAGAGAGTACTAAATTGCGCTGCAAATTATGTCAAATGCAGTATATTTTCTCCTGATTGAAAGCACTCACAATAGTAAAACATCTAACAAGTAATTTTTAAGGTGCAAAATCTGGCCAAAGGATAACTATATAGGATAAAATTACTGCAAGTTTAACCCACACAAACACATAAGAGATTATTACTGATGCCACACTAAAGTCAACAATGATCCCACACCTATATTTTGCATTCACCATTTATATTCCTGAAAATCGTGCTGACTGTGAAACCCCATTGGTTAAGGCATCATAGCAATAGCCATACAAACATCTTAGAACTATTTGAGCTCACAATTTGAGCTCACATCTCAGACTATGCAATTTTGTTCAATATCAACTGAACTGATTTCTCTACGCAATCCACTAGGGGTAATCAGCAGAAACAACAAAACAGAAGCATCTCAGTGTATTCCAATATCAATCAGCCAAAAAAATCACAAAGCTTATTACTGACAATGCTGCACAAACAAACAAAACAATTACAACTCATTGTCCAATATCAACAGATACTCCTCATTGTTCAATATCAACAGATACTACTCATTGTCCAATATCAACAGATACTCCTCATTGTCCAACACAACTGGTAATCCATCATTGTTCTCAGTTTCACTCAGAACCAGCCAGATCACAAACAAAAACCACTGCTTACACAATTTGACACCATCAATAATGTCAATCCATCATGCTTCATTACAACTGGTAATCTAAAGAGGATTGCATTTTTTTTTGCAAAATCACAACACAATTAGAGCACAAATCAACCTCCCTGGGGGATGACGTGCAGTGGGGGAGGAAGGTGGCCGCGCTTGGGGAAGAAGCGCGGGGAGGAGGCCGGGTCGGAGGGCGGCGGAAATCGGGGAGGAGGCCGCGTCGGAGGGCGGCGGAGCTCGGGGAGGAGGCCGGGTCGGTGGGCGGCGGAGCTCGGGGAGGTGGCCGGGTCGGAGGGCGGCGGAGCTTGGGGAGGTGGCCGCGTCGGAGGGCGGCGGAGCTCGGGGAGGAGGCCGCGTCGGTGGGCGGCGGAGCTCGGGGAGGTGGCCGGCTCGGGGCGGTGGCCGGGTCGGAGGGCGGCGGAGCTCGGGGCGGTGGCCGGGTCGGAGGGCGACGTCGCTGCGGACACTAACCCTAACCCTGGTGCGGCGTGGACGCGAATGGATCAGGCGTCGCGCGAGGCAGACGGAACGGCGGGGGCCGGAAAAAAAAGAGACCGTCGGAGGGCCGGGGCCGCAGCAGCCGCCGCCGCCGCTACGAAGCCGCCGTCGCCTAACCCTAACCCTAGCGTGCGGCAGCGATTGGTGCGGGGGCGAATGGGAACGGCGCGGGGAGAAGAGCGAATGGTGCGGGGGCAGGCGTCGCGCGAGGCAGACGGGGAGGCGGGGGCCGGAAAAAAAACTGAACCGGTAGGGGGTTTTTGCAAAAACGTATAAGTGGATTGGGTGCTTCCACCTTCAATGATCCAGGCCATTTGAGGTACATCCGATGGTCCAAATTCAGAGTTCACATGTTAGCACCGAATAGTGCATTAGCACTGGATACGTTCCCTATATATATATATATATATATATATATATATATATATATATATATATATATATATATATATATATATATATATATATATATATATATATATATATATATATATATATATATATGATCTTGACTCCTTGTTTGGTTGAGCCAATCGAATCAGAACGTCTCGGACGAGGTGGTACCGGTTTGGAGAATATCCGTGCTAGATGCTGAACGGCTCCGTTCATTGAAAATGGGTGAGTCCAGGCCTCGCTCGTCGAGTCTAGCGGGGTGCCCTCACAGCTCGCGTCGCCTCCCCATGCATCACCGCTGACTGGCCTCATATCGCCGCCCTTCTGGCCTCTCCTCACCACCCATCTCCCGGTCCTAGGGCTTCTTCTCCTCTCCTCGGTGGTGCGGCGGTGAAGTCCAAATCGAAGGCGAAGCAGGCCACATCGGAGCTCCAGCGATGGGCAGCGAGAAGGAGAGGCACGACCTCACTGACCTCAATTCCTTGCTACGGGAGCATCTACAGGAGGAGAGAAACTCACTGGAAGCAACGACCAAGCTCAGGGATGCCGGGTGTGGGCTGTCGACGACGGACCAAGGTGGCGTAGAGGAGGAGCACGGCACCGGCGGTGAAGAGGCAAGGGTGGTCCAATTGGTGGTGGGGGATAGCTCTACAGTGTCGCGAGGGGGTCCTAGCGAGCGGAATTGGCCAATGGTGCACGGGGTCGATGGGAGGCGGAGGTCACCGAAGATGGGGAACAGAGGGGCTTTGGCGAGCTACAAGCGAAGAGAGGCCGATTAGGCATGGTGAGAGCAGAAGGAGAGCAACGTGCGGTTCGGTATATACGGTAAATACGGTATTTGTATTTTGGTAATATACGGTATTTTTAGAAGTACGGTTCGGTATCGGTAAATCCCAATTTATTTCGGTGCGGTATCGGTAAATACCATATTTACCAAAGTTGACGCGAATTGCAAACGATATAACGACTAGCGAGACGAGTAGACGATAATACATACACTACTGGCAATAGAATTATAATTTTAGAAACATTCTAATGTAGTATGGACATATGCATAAAGTAATAAAGCATAATAATTAATAATGTTCTCTACCCATTAAAAATATTTGTCTCTTAGTCTTATTTTATTTGAATAACTTGAAGCAGAGAAACACTCATCACTCTGTCTCTAAGCACTAGTCAAGCTCACACGGTCACACCTTCTCTAAGCACTAGTCAAGCTCACACGGTCACACCTTCTCAGTTCTCATGCAATGATGCAAACCCGCCAGGCCGCCACGCTATCTTCTTGGCTTCTTGGCTTCTTGCGGATTGCGCATACGACACGGTGTGAATGCGCTATGGATTTCCGAAGGGCCGGGCCCATCATCCGTGCGGAGTCTCCCTCCCGTGACCGCCTCCGGAGTCGCCGGTTTTGGGCTGTTCGGTATTTCGGTTTTTAATCAGTTTTTACCGAAAAAACTGAATGCCAAAAAAATCCAAAATTTGAAAACCGAACCGAATACCAAAAACCGGTCAAACCGAGTTGACCGGTTCGGTTCGGTTTTTTCGGATCGGTTTTTTCGGTTCGGTTGAAAAATGCACAGCCCTACTTACCAAGGTGGCCTAGCGGCGTGAACCTGGTTGGCAGCAAGTAGGGGTGAAAACGGATCGAATATTTTCCGCCGGATCCGGACGGATACAGATACGGATTGTGTTGGATCGGATTTTCTTCGGATACTTCTCGGATCGGATACGGATACGGATACGAATATAGTAAGCGTAGTATCCATCGAATACGGATACGAATACAGTAAGCCTAGTATCCGTCGAATACGGATATTTCAGATAATACGAAACCGGATATCCGGAAGTTTAGCCCATAATGCTAGAAGCCCAGAGTAGACAACCCATTCCAACTCATGCGCGATCCAGCCGTCCATCCCACCCCATGCGATCCAACGGTTTAGGCATTAGGTTTTGCCCTGGCCCCTGGGCGCCGGCCGCCGCAGACCCGCAGTCCCCCGAATCCCCGACCCCTGTGCGTCTGCTCAAGCGCCTCCGCCTCCGCCTGCTCTGCCCGCCTCCGCCTCCACCTGCTCCGCCCCCGGCCGCCGGAGTCCGCCCGCCTCCGCCTGCTCCGCCCGCGGCCGCCGGAGTCCGCCCGCCTCCGCCGGCCGTCTGCTGTAAGTGATGATTCTTGTGGATTAGTTGCTGATCTTACTATTGATTGATGAAATTTACTCATGGATTGATTTATCTTAGTATCTTACTAGTTACTGCTGATTGATAAAACTATTAATCAGGTTGCATTGTTGCAACTATTAAGCAAAACTTAATTTGTGATGGTTGATGAAACTATTAATCTTAGTATCTTACTGCTGATTGATGAAACTATTACTATTGCATTGTTGCAATCTTACTGCTGATTGATGAAACTATCTTGTGGATTAGTTGCTGATGTGCCCTTTGTATTTGTGCATGCATGATTAACAAAATGTGTCCTTTGTATTTGTGCCCTGAAATTGATTGTGTAACATGTTGCTAGGTTCAATTTCATTTTGTTGTGCTTTTTTAGATTTCATGAATGTTTTGACAAGATGAACTATTTACGTATTTTCGTTAATTTTGGATGTATAGTTTAAGGAGTTTTCATGTTCCGATAAATATTCGTAACCGTATTCGTTTCGATTCGTATTCGATCCGTATCTGTATTCGTATTCGAGTTATCCGTATTCGTATCCAAAAAATATGAAAACAAATATGGTAGAGGCATTATCCGTCCGTATCCGATCCGTTTTCACCCCTAGCGGCAAGGCAATCATCACGGGGGCTTGCCAGAGAGGGAGAAAAGGCTTGGTGAGGCTCGAGTTGTCCTTAGGAGGGATGCGCGGGAAGGAGTAGAGCACCGAGAGCCATTGGTCGCCGCTGAGGGGAGCGCGCCCAAGGTCGCCGTCGAGGGGAAGGGGAGCAGGGCCGAGGTCGCCACCGAGGGGAAAGGGAGCGGGGACGAGGTCACCATCAAGGGGAAGGGGAGCGGGCCTGAGGTCGCCGCTGAAGGGAGCCGCCGAAGAAAGAAAGGAATAGAAGAAAAAATGACCGGGAAGAAAGAACAAGAAAAAATAAAAGAAAGAAAAAAGGTATTCTTACCAGGAAAGGTCACCTACCAATCCCATTCCATCTAATTCATCTAACTAAACACCAACTAGGACTATTCCATTCCATCCCATCCTCTCAACCAAACAAAATCTCGGACCATTCTATTCTCCCAACCAAACACTCTACTTGGACCATCTAATTCCATCCCATCCTAGAAAAGAAGGACAATCCCATCCCATCCCACTTGGTGCCCCTTAGTCCTAGCTATTCAACCCAACTCAATTGATCATCACCGCCAGCCATTATTTCTAGCTATATACTGGTAGCAGGGGCGAAGCCAGGGGGAGGCTTAGTAAGGCTCAAGCCTCACCTCCCCCCGGCGATGCCGCCGGAGCCAGATCTGGCGGCGAGCCGGCCGAAGGGAAGCTGTTCGCCAGATCTGGCGGCGCCGCAGCGACCCGGCAGGAGGAGTCGGAGTGGGGCGACGAGGGGGCCGAGCCGGGGCAGGGGGAGCCGGACCGGGGCGACGAGGGCCGAGGCGCCACTGGCGAGTTTGGGACGGCAGACTCCAAGCGAGGCGAGGAGCGGAGGAGCGAGGCGAGGCGGCGACTCCGAGCGAGGCGAGGAGCCGAGGAGCGAGGTGAGGCGGACTCCGAGCGAGGCAAGGAGCAGAGGAGCCGAGGAGCGAGGCGAGGCGATGAGCGATTGAATCTAAGAAGTGAGAGAGACAGTGAGGGCGTTGAGGAGTTGTGGCCTGCGGGCGAATCGAAGATATAAGGGCGGAGCTGCGAGCCTGCGCGAATGCGGCCGGTCGGGTGGACGAATTGAGGTCTGACGAGTGTCCAATGTGAACAGAGAATTGAGGAGGATAGGGGCGGCCTACGGCTTCACTGCTTCAGGGTAATTTTCTCTCCTTTTTTATCAATTTAGTATTTTAGAGTTTAGATTTTAGACTTTCATATTCAGTGTATATAGATAGTTTAGTTCTTATAATTAATTTATATATTTATAGCTTTATATTGAAAGAAATTAATAATTTATTTATAGATTTTTCTATAATGAAGAAACGAACTTTGTGCAACTATTTCACAAGTAATTCAAGTAGTTCTCATCCAACCGATAAGAGTACAACTCAACCAAAGAAGCTTCGACTAGAATTTAATCCAAATGAAATAATTGGCGATCCAGTGCTATGCATACCAATTGAAGATTATGCTAACGAAATTAGAGATCAAGCGAAAAAGGCATATTTATTGAATGGCCCTTCCTGAGTAATTGAATATTCATTTCCGCATACATTGGATGGCAAACAGTCGCGGTTCTTTCAAGAATCATGGTATAATAAATTTGATTGGTTGGAATATAGTGTGGAAAAGGATGCCGCCTTTTGTTTCTATTGTTCAAACAAGAAAAGATAGAACTTTCCCGTTGGTATATCGCCTCATCGAGTTGACATTGATACTTCCAGTGGCAATGACATCTGTTGAGAGAATATTTTCAGCAATGAATATTATCAAAATAGATCTGTGCAATAAGGTAACGGATGAGTGGCTCAATAACTTGATGGTGTGCTACACTGAGCGAGAGATCTTTAAAAGCATTGATGATGGTAAAATCATAAACCGCTTCCAAGGCATGAAGTCGCGTAGAATGCATTTGCCCCGTGATTCAAATTTGTCTCATGATTCAAATTAGCTTATTTGTGGTATGTTTTATAATTCATATAATCTAAATTTTCATTGTTATTCACAATTTTCTATTATATCACTAATTTTCATATGTTTCATACACAGGTGATTTATTGCTACTCCGTACTTATAGCAGAATAATTATATATTCTTGGGTATATGCTTTCTATTGTGGAGGTATCTACTTTGTATTTCTCTGTTTTTCGTTGTTTTCTCGAAGACTCCAACTGTATAATTTTTGTATGAATTTAAAATTCTATAAGAGTATAAGACTATATTTGTACCAATTTAGTTTAGTCCAATAAATAATTCAGTCTACCCTCGATTTTATTTCTGGCTTTGCCACTGAGTGGTAGTAGTACGTCGTGCATGCAATTTCCTTTAATTTAACGCTGGCGTGATTGATCGATCGGCGAGCACCTCGAGGCGAGGCAGGCAGGCAGGCAGGCATCTCTCTAGCTATTCAATGCCGGAATTAATCATGGCACCAACCAAACTGCATGCTGCGACGGCCTCCGATCCGTCGATCGATCGGGCCGGAACAAACCACCGCCACCAAGCGGACGGAATCCTGCCGGCCGGCCGGCAGCAGAAATCTAGGATCGATCCGTAATCGACTACTCGGGAATACTACGACTAGGATCGATTCGTAATCGAGAGAAAGATGCATGTAGGGCATACATACTCCTCAATTCTCACGCACGTACGTACGTACGGACACAGACAGGCTGAGGCACCAAGCAAGCGTGTAAACTAATCGATCTGACACCAATTGGAGCATATATCATTGGCCGGAGTAGGTAGTACGTAGCTAATTAATTAAGCTGCCTGTTGAATTGATCATATCAATTTACTAGCTAGCTTAACTATATAGTAGCAAGGATCCATGCATCCGTGAAGTTAGTTCGGGCATGCACCAATTAAGAAACACCGCGCGATAACAAGCGTGCGTGCACCATGCATATATAGGCATTCGGGTTCTCGACGTACGTCGCCGGCTCCTCAAGAGCTGCATGCGGCCGGCAGGCGATGGATACACGTATGCATGCAAGCATTGGATCACATGACGGAGCACGCGTTGGGGTTCTCGTCGCTGAAGAGCTGCGGCGCGTGCAGCATCTCCACGCGGTACGGCCCTCCTCCCCCGTACATCATCGCCGCCGGGAAGAATGGCTGCTCCATCACCGCCGCAGACATCGACACCTTGTCTAGCTCCTCCCCCTCCTCCTCCTCCTGCTGCTGCTTCATCTTCTTCTTCTTCTTCTTCTTGCCGCTGCTGGCCGCCTGCTGCTGGTCGTGGTCCCCTGCTGCTTTGTCGTCATCATCGTCGTTCCCGCCCTGCTGCTTCTTCTTGTCGCCGTCACCATCCTTCTTGGCCGGGACCACCGCGACCTCCCTCTTGAGCTTGTCTCTGAGGACGTCGGGAAGGGCCTTGGCGTCCATGCTGCCCTTCACGGTGACATGCTCCTTGGCCGTGTCCACAGTCACCTGCTTCACCCCTGCATTCATTAATTCCATCGATCGGATGGCAAAACCATCATTATATTTCATCTCCCATAGTTATACACAATGCTACATACGTACGTACGTACATCGTTACATGTAACATGCCGGCTGCACCATGCAATGCATGACTACAGCTCCATGAAATGCGCTGCACTACTGGTAGAGAGAGAGAGAGAGAGAGAGAGAGAGAGAGAGAGAGAGAGGAGATAGTACTCCTGCACTATATGTAGCGGTTGGTTGGTTGGTAATTACGTACGTACCTTTAATCTTGCGGGCAGTCCGTTTGATCCGGTCAATGCAGCCGTTGCAGTGGAGCCGGATCTTCATCACCACCGTCGATTCGGGAGGCTACTACACCCCAACCGACCATGCATCATGAGTAAGAACGATCATCCGTCAGTAAAGAACAGGTCGTAATTGAAAAAAAATCATCTATCTTAATTTCCAGCGGTTGTTGTACAACAAGCTAGATCGATGTTCATATGACGGGCCGACCTCTTTGTTCTTCTTGTCGTCGTTGGTCTTGTTCATGCCGTCGTTGTTCCCCTTGCACGCGGCGGCGGCGGCGGCAGCCGGTTTCTTGCTGGCGTCGGCACTAGCATTCTTCTTCTTGGGGGGATGGGGCGGCGAGACGAAGGCGACGGCCTTGTGCGCCCTGGACTCGATGCGCTCCTTCAGGTCCCAGGGGTCGGGCTTGCCGCTCACCGTCACCGTGCTGGCCGCCATGTCCGTCGCCACGCCCTCAACTCCTACAGTACGTTGTTAATAAATCGATGTGACCGGCCGGCCGGCCTCAATGAACTTGAGAACCCGCGCGCGCGCGTTAATCAGCATAATGGAAGATGCATGAGAATTGACAAGAGAATGACTGACTGACTGACCTTGTGCTGCTTTGATGGCTTTCTTGACCTTGAGGGCGCAGCCGTCGCAATGCAGGTCCACCCTGAGCACGACGGGCGACGCTTTCTTCCCTTCGCCGCCCTCTGCAGTGCTACGGCCCTTCTTCTTGTTGGTCGTTGTTGGCTTGCCCTGCCCCTGCTCATCAAGATCACCTCCAGCTTCTTCACCACCACCGCTGCCTTTCTTCTCCTTCTCCTCCTCCTGCACCTCGGCCTTCTTGGCATCCCCCTCCCCCATGGCCATGACTGACTGGCAGGAATTGTGTCGAGAGGTAGGTAGCAGTGTACTGTACTCCGTAAAAAAGGAAGGAAAGGAGATCAAGGGCATGCAGGGAAGAAGGAGAGGAGAGACGAGAGAGAGAGAGAGGAGCGGAAGAAGAGAGGCGAGGCCCGGTGGACCTGGTCGCGGGATTGATGATTTGCGGGCCGGAGTGGGCAACTGAACCGGATACCACCTCTCGTATCACGACACGTGGCGTGTACGCTCTTCTTCAATTACTTGGGTGCCCTCGGTGCCCGTGGCTTGACTTGTGCGGCGGATTGAGGGTATTAGCGTCAAATCGAACGCCACGTGAAGCCCTCAGACCGCTCCGGATCCTCTATGGCCAACGCTCCCCCCTGTGATCTACTGCTCCACGCCATGGGGATCAAACTGAGCGATCTCATGGTTTTGGCATGCGAGCAATTCCATATCTGCCCGTCTATTTTGGGCACCTCCTGTTAGGAAAGGGCCTATACAACAACACTGTAGTCTTGGACAAGAGCCCAAAACCAGCTTATCATCTATGCAGAGACAATGGCCTAAGGCCCTTTCCTGCACAGGCCCGTTCGAACTTTTTTCCCTGGAATAAAACCATTTGCTACTCTCTCTCTCTCTCTCTCTCTCTCTTCGAAAGGGAACTACCAGGGCGAGGATCCCACCCTGAACCTCTCATTCAAATTTGGTGACAAACCACATATTCCAACAACGCAAACACACACACAACACATACCAGACAACATAACATAAAAAGGAGGTACATGAAACAACAATCTCTAGAAGCACGACACCCTTAGGCAACTCAACTTTTCAGAAACCCAGCCCGACTCTTGTGCCAATGTCAAAAGCCTGTTGCCAATCGCCGGACTGCACCACCACCAAGTAACTTGGCTTGCTGATCGTGCATTGAATGCTTGTGGTTGACATCACCAATCTTCATCAGACGAGCAGGAACTTGACCAATTGGTTGCGGCTTTATCGACACCCTCCTAGGGGAGGAAGCCTCGGAGGAGGGAGGTCCGCCTAAAGAGAACAAGGAGATCCAAGGGATGAGAGGGTCGAAGGTCTCGCTAACCCGGCTTCGGACAGGCAAGTAAACCACTCCTGCCAATGCACATTGAACACGAAGACACCCACACCACAAGCGACCAAGGAGCACTGAAACCACCAGGTTGTGGCAGAGGCCACACAACTAGCTCACCGGCTTGTGCTCAACAGCTGTGGATGACAATGCCCACACATATCAAACCAACAAGAACCTATGTGCCATCTAGGTGCCCCTCTGACAGCACTCTCCAATGTTCTACGAGGAAAGGAAGCCCCAAAGGAGGGAGGGCCGCCGAAAGAGAACAAGGAGATACAAGAGAGGAAAGGAATCTAAGGTCACGCTAAACAGGGGTTGGGCTAAACAAAGCAACAAAGTGAATAGGAGGGATGATGAAGTGAAAGAAACTTGGCAGGGGTGCTCGCCGGGCCACAATGGCAACAGCCAATAGGGGGCAAGTAACAAACAAAGAGTTGACAAATCTAGAAGGGGGATAGAGACTAGAAGGAGCCACCACTGCTGCCACCGGGCGAGGACACTGATAGCCAGAGCGGAGGGAGGCAGAAATGGCTACACTGAGCAAAATGAGGGAAAGGGCGGGAGGGAGGAGGGGGATAGGCTACTGGGGAGAGGGGCGCCGTCACCATCGCTGCCGTCCGACAAGGACCAGCGACTGGAGCGAAGGAAGACACGGGTGGCACCAAGCAAAAAATTTCAGATCTAGAGGGAAAAAAGGAAGGGGGAGGGAGAAAAGGGATGGGTGACTTGGGAAGAAGGGGCCCTGCAGCCGACGGTTGCGACAGCAAGCAATAGGGAACTGAAGGCGGGGGCACTTGGGCTTCAGTGGGGTCACCTCCCTTCGCCTTTACTTGAGATGGGAGGAAGACCGTACTAGTCTTGTAATTGGCTGTCACCATTTGCCACTTGACTAAGACTAGAGTAGGACCACATATGATTGGCTTATTTTAGATGAGCTTTTACCTTCGACTTAATTAATGCTTCAACTTTGTTTTCTTTGAATGACTTATATATTGGATTTGTTAAATGGTTACCAGAATAACAAGATTCTAGGATCACTACAAAGGGTTGCAAGATTTGCACGTAGTTTTTCATGTGCTATGGGCACGGAAATTGGTTACACCTTACATATACGACACATAATGGTCTATAAATAACCTCCACGGATTCAATGTTAGCCAATGACAGCGTTAATAAGCACATAAGCCACATATAGTTAGGCACATTAAAGCTGACCTGAACATCCAACCTTGCTAAGGTGTAGGGGGTGAAAACGGAGTGGATACGAAGAAGATAGTGGTCAAATCATATTCGCATCCATATTTTTTCTCCGATTTGAATATGAATTGGACAAACGTCGGATACAAATACGAACTGGACAAATGTCATATATGAATTATACTCAAAATCGGATCGGATTCGAATATTTTTTGAATTCCAACAATTGATCGTGACTTCTCCTATTTAAAACATGGCACCGAATTGTTTTAACGTTTTAAATTAATAAATACTTGTCCCTAACATGTAATTGCACATTAAATATTGACAACAACAAATAAATCATTTATCTCATGTATTTATATAATGCAACTTCTAAAAACAACTATTTATTTGTATAATGCAGCCAAATGAAAGAATGTATAGTGGAAGAAAACTTTACTTGAATAGCTTGAGACCCTAAGTGATGTTTACTGGCCTGAGCGTGAGAAACCTAAATAAAATAAAATATTTATGTGGGGTGTGGGCTGGGTGAGATTAGGACTTAGGAGGTTTTATGTGGGGTGTCATATGGGGTAGAGCTACACAATTACGGTGCCAAATCTACTCACAGAAGAAAGACTAAAAGGGCAGAACTTGGGCTTCCCTCTCTTCCCACATTTCAGTAGATGTGCACCCTTCTTCCGAGCAACAATGGCCTGAAGGAAACAACTGAGATGTTAATGGTCTGGGTATTAATTGGATATTTGAATCTGTTTCATGCGATACCGAATTCGCATCCGCAACCTACAATTTTGCTAGGCAAACATATGAATCCGGCTCCTATTTTCTATTCGATTAGGATATCTTCTACCGAATCCGAAAATTCTGGATTCGATATGCAGACTATCCGATTGATTCCGAATTCGTTTTCATCCCTATTAAGGTGTAACTGTGTAACATATACTGTGTCGATATGGCAACTTATGAATATAAATAATGTGTCGCATCTATTAGCAGGTTTTTAAAATACATATTAATTTATACTTACTTATTAAAAATGGTTGTGAGGATTTTAAGCACCTTAGAAACATTAGTAGGGAGAGGAGAGGAGAGGAGAGGAGAGGAGAAAAAGGAAGAGTAGAAAAAGAGGGAATAAACACGGAAAGGGACAGGATGCAGAACCCAAACCCCGGAGCGAGACTGCCAACAACAAGAGAGGAGTAGAGAGGCGAGCTCAGAAGAGAAGAGAAGAGAAGAGAAGAGGGGGAGGGGAGGGGAGACTCGCGCAGCGCAGAGATCGTGCGCCGCCTCCATCCCATCACCAACTCCCGCCGCCCTCCTCCTCCTCCTCCCTCCCTTTCCTAACCCTAGCCCCCCGCCATGGAACCGGCCCCCGCCGCTTCCGCTTCGCCTGATCCGTCCCCTCAGGAGCACTCGCCGGCCCCCTCCCTGGCCAAAAGGTCCGCCTGGAAGCACCCCTCCACCAACGGCTTCGTCGACGCCCGCCCGCCCGGCGTCATCGACGCCAACCACTGGCCCGCGCTCTCCGAGACGGCCAAGGCCAAGCCCGCTCCCCCTTCCGACTCCTCCAAGCCTCCTCCGGACTCCTCTCCTGCACCTGCCGCCGCCGCCGCCTCATCGGTCAGATCTCATGTTTGTTTCCGACTCCTTTTCTTCTCTGTAACATCTGCCGTTTGCTCGATTCATTAGTTTACGCCCATTTCTGCTGCGTATTATTAGGCTATCGCGAATCCATCCAATTCGATAAAGCACACCTCGGGGACCCACCACGGTCGCCAGAAACCGGCTAGGCGTGGCGGCGGCGGGGCCGACCACTCCCCGCGGGACCATCCTGAGCGGGCCACCGGTGGCTGGGACCATGGCAGTGGTGGCGGCGGGAGGGGCGGCCAGAGAAGCCACCATAACGGCGGTGGTAGGAGGGGCGGTGGCAACAATGGCTTGGGTGGCGCAGTTGCTCACCATGGTGGCGCCTTTGGTGGTGGCCGCCGAAGAGGGGGATTTGAGGGCTTCTACCGTGGCCCTCCAATGGGCATTGGGCCTTACATGCGGGGTGCACCCCCGCCACTGGCGGTTGCTCCACCGTTCATGGGCCCTCCTCCTCCTCCGCCAGTCTCACCCATGCGAGCTTTTGCTGCACCAATGGTGTTCCATGGTAAGGTTATATATGCATCGTACTGGTTTTGCAGATATCACATTACTTCCACTGCCACTGCTGTGCTGCTGTATATTCAGCTTCTCGTATCGATTAACTGTCATGATCGTTTGTCTTGTGATGTCCAGAGATGCCATCTCCCGTGTCTCCTGTTTCCCCCATGTACTATGTTGGGCCTCCCCCGCCTCCAGAGGCTCTTAGGGGATTGGCTTTTGCACCTCCTATGGTTGGTCCACCTGCCTACCCTTACTTTCAGATCCCTGCTGAGCCTGAGCCTGAGCCTGATGCTGATCCTGAAGACGATCGTCGCAAGCTGCTGAAACAGATAGAGTTCTACTTCAGGTGGCTAAATTGAGTTTATGTAGCATCGAATTCGTTGTTTGGTTGTAAGTGTACTTCTGTTGGTGATGCTCGTGTTCTTTGATCCACAGCAAGGATAACTTATGTACAGATGTTTACTTGAGGCGAAACATGGATGAGCAGGGCTGGGTTGATATATCTCTTATAGCGGGCTTCAATAAGGTGACCATGTCTACTACTTTTTCTTAACTTTGCCTTTCCAGTTCACACATTTACAGGTAAGCTATTCATGTATATGTCCGTTTGCTATGTTGTCAATTATTTAACCTTTGGGTTGCTGATACAATATTAATATCGACACTGTTTATCGGTAGTGGTTACCTTATTTTATTTTTACATTTTTGGTTGCAATTTTAACAAGTGAGTTTCGACTTACTCTATTTCCCATTTAAATAATCACAGCCATAACTGAAAGTTATTCCTTTGCATGATCATCTATTGCTTCTTAGCATTCTGATGTTGATTAATTTCCAGTTACCTAAAACTAATTTTCCATATTTATTTCTCATGAGATTATTAACTGTTGAAAGATTGGCGTTGTATGGCACACCTTTTCCTCGTTTCCTTCTAATAAACATGTAAGTGCGTTGCGTGCCATGCATCCTTGTTTCATACGTTTTACCTAGCGATTTTACTATCTATGTGTTAGCATTTAGTTCCTAATATTATAATGATTTGAACTTATGTTACAAAAAACTTTTTTCTATCACATAATGTACAATTCTACTTCTAATTCTAGTTTTTGATAGCAGACAAGTAGTTTATTATAGGAACACACCTATAGATATTAATTAATGCGAAAATATCCAGTGTTGAGATGAAAACTTTGACATGGTGATCTAGATGGTTCAGACTTAGAGGGACTTAAAGAGGTTTGAGCCATCCATATGATCCTCAATTCCCTCTTAAATCTGAATCATCAAAACCTCATTGGAAAGCCCATGTTAAAAGTTTACATGTTAGCACTCGAGATGGATTTGCACTAGATACTTCCCTTAACTGACATTATATTTTGCACTGGATATTCTACCATTGAGTTGGATCTATTCCCAAAATGTGATTCTTTTCTTGGCTTCTGTATCTTTTGATCTTATTTGTGCATGCAGGCTTGACTTCAATTTATATCATGCAATGCGTTCTGGTTAGTTAGGTTAATATGTGATCCAAGTAATTATTGGCTTGTGAAGTTACGGTCTTGCTTGGTTGCTTAGCCTTTTTTAGGCACTTAGTGCTATTCCATAATTGTGTTTTTATCCTTTCTAAAAGCAACTGCTTGATTTGATGTTGACATAGTGGTTTTTTTGGGTGGAGGTTTGCATCTGGTTCTTAAAGAGGGCTCTTTTCTGCTCATTCAGATGTACATTTGGTCTTGCATGCGCTGTCCGATTGTTTTTTTGTTTAAAGATGCAGTGCTGTATAGAATCTTGCTTGTAGTGTTTCTGTGGAACATCACAAATATGCCTGGTCTTTCCTTTTCCTTTTTGAGCTGTTGAACAATGTTAGAATGCTTTTTATGTATTACTTGGTAGTTTGCAGATTGCTTCTTATGGTCTCAAAGCTAAACATTTCGTAAGGACCTCTAGCATCAGCACAACAGCTCAGAGTTAGTTAACCATGCACTCGTTGGTTGTTAGGAAACTTGTTACTTTTACTTCCTTTTATAAATGGAGGCATAATAGTTAGCGGCAGGTTGAGTATAGGACTAAAAGATGAGAGATAGAGATAGCAAATCATCAGATTGGTATGTGTTGACTTAATAAGCTGGGAATCCCTAATATGCATTCCGCATTCTACATGCAAGAACTTACATGGTACCCTGTATTTGTCTTTTCTTAGTGCATAACATGTTATGTGCTGATTTAACTTAAACATATGTGATAGCGTTCATAACCATGCTACCATTAGACTGATTATGAATGCCAATTGCTAAGGGAATGTTTGTGTAGAAACTGTTGGAATTCAAGTTCTTGTTTTGTTGATGCTGTATGTTTGTAGAAGCAATATCCCTATATTTGGGTACCACATAAATTGTTTTACCACAAGCTTGCTTGAGCTACGAACTTACAAAGTTATAATTACCGGTAACTGTGAGCCATGGCGTGTATGAAGAAGTAGCAGTGACATTATACTGAAGTGCCCTTAATTTCTACTAGTTGCACATAAACAAGTGCTGAAGGGCTTTATGCCTCGATCTTTAAATAAATTTTCTGTAAGTTACATATCCTGTTATTTTTGGTTATTTCTATACATAAAATATTTCCTATTAGCTAAATTAGTATGCATAATGATGTGTTTTAGCCTATGCAAACAAGATGTGAATTATTCTTTTTTTAAATCTTCAATGCATTTTGGTTCACTATAGGTCCTAGGCTATCATAGCATCGAAGCGAAGCAAGGAGTGTGTGTATGTGGCTGTGGGGCATTTTTTTTTTGCATTCCTAAATATTATGAGGGGTCTCTCTGGAAGTATATTGTTTAAAGCACTAATCCTTTTGACAGTGGGAATCTTTGCTACTTGCATTCATGGATTAGTTTGTTCTATTTGGATATTAGAATGCTATTACCGACTTGAAAAGATGGTTTATGTGGTATATCGTGGGCCATTCATACCAAAGTTGTTAGGATAACCCCAAATTGCTTTAAATCCTATCTTTTAGAAAGCAGAACTGTAATTTCCTTTTGAGTCTTCATGCCATTACCATGCTGGAATTTGATCCCATTGTATGTCTGCATAAAAGAAATGCAAAATGTCAGCTCTCCTCCCTAGAAGACCACCATCGAAGAACTTAGTGAAACTTGGTTTTGCCAGTAGAAATGAACGAATAGGAAAAGGACAGAAACCAAAGGTGCCATTAACCCTTGAAAGTTATATTGCACACTAAGTTAGTTGGAATTATAGCTTATTTATTACTTCTTAGTCTTGTGAATGTGGTCCTTCATTTTCTGTGGAAGGTATTTATTTGTTTTGTAACATTTAAACTTGCAATTTACGATCATGTTGGTTAATCACACTTCAGTGCACATGTGCTTGTTCTACTGGGACATTTGAATTGATTAAATTATTAATTTGTCATAATAAAAAAAATTTGAAGCCAATACTTTGGTATAAATATCGTGTCTTTTTATGAAATCCTAGCTCTAACAGCATTCCCATGTCTTTTATGAAATCCTAGCTCTAACAGCATTCCAGTTGGCTGTGAGATGGAGTAAAAGAATGAGTATAAGTGGTCAATCTGTATTAATAAAAGTAGCATGTGGTTGAAGAAATACTGGTTCCTATACTATTTCTCATTGCTAAGAGGCTGTGCAATGGTGAAAGATACCTTTTCCTTTTTTTGTTGTTTTCTCTTTTTGGGGTATCATTGTGCTCAAATACATTATCATGCTACTCATTCTATAATGTAATTTACTTCTGCGACTCCAATGCACTATCAGCCTAGCAGTAAAATAGGAGTATGAAGACAATGAATCTCTGTGGTGTACATAATGGGCCGCTGTGGTGAGAGCTAGTTAGTGGTACTTCGTGCTAGGTTGATGTGGCAAGGCCATCCAGTACCTTATTGCACATGGCAGTGATTCTGTGTTTGTCAATTTAATCAAACGTGCAATTCCTCGATGTAAATTGTTTTGGAAACATGACATTGCAGGCTGTTGGTTTATTTCCTTAGCTTATCATGCACTAGTTTCTTTTATGAGTGGGTGAAAAAAATATGCAAGCATATAATTGACTACAGCTTTACATGGTCTGTAAAGCCCCCCAAAAGCCTTCACTTAGGTGTATTAGTTGTGTTGCGTACCCGTTGTTGGCAATTGTTCTTGTTCATTATTTTTATGTTTATGCCTGTGCATCCACATAAACCATTGAGAAACTTAGTCCTTGTTTTGTACACCATAATAAAGATAAAACTAATGCTTTTGATGTCACTGGGAGGATGCAGCATTATATCTCTTCCTGGTTGATCTTTAGTTTTTAAGGCTTATAGTATATTAGAAAGTTTGAGAGTGAAAAGATTAAAATATCTCCTGAAAAATTGTTTTTTGCAGGTACAAGAATTAACTGATAGCCTGCAATATATAAAAGAAACAATTCAGTCCTCATCTATACTGGAAATGCAGGTATATACTCTTATTTGACTTCAGTTTCGGTTATTGCAGGGCAAGTGATATACCATATTGTATCTGTAAAATATGGGGGGGGGGGGGGGGGGGTGGTTCCATTAATACCCACAAATAAGTGTTTCACTTGTCATAAATAGTGGACCAAAACAATTTTGACAAATATATTTCCTTATCTAGCGGCATAATAGTTCAAACATTTGAGACTTTAATCTTCTGGACACAAATGTTTTTTCCACTTATGTAGGCCTTTTATCTCTGTTAATGCAGGGTGACAAAATTAGGAGGCAAAATGATTGGAACAAATGGGTTATTCCTCAAGAGAGCAACCCTGATATTCCATCAAGCTCAGCAGCTGCGCCAAGCCCTGATATCAATAATCTGACAGCACATCTCGGAGGCGTGGGTCTGCATGAATCAGCTAGCTCTAGTAGCACGGTGGCCCAAAACCATCATGAGGTACTCTTGAATGAATCAACTGCCAGCAATAACCAAGCACCAGTAGTTGAAGACAATGCTGGTCACCACTAGCTACTATAATACTCCAATTGTCTCCGATTCACACTATGACAGCAAGGGTTTTGTCCGAGCGCGAGTGACAGAGTACAAGCGATGTTTTTGCAATTTTTTTTGAAGGTGGTATGCTTCTGGGGTGCATTAGACTGACAAGTGAGTTCATTTCTGGTGGTGTCAGCTAAGATTTTCCTTTACCTATTGTGGTAGTGCGCAAGGTTTCAGGCTTTCAGGCGGTTAGTGAAAAATGCGAAAGCTGAAACATAAGACAGCCAAACAAAAAAAGGCATATGTAGAGGCATCAAAGACGGTGAGGGGGATGACCACAAAACAAGAATGGAAGACGAGAAAGTGTTAAGTTAATAGCCCCGGAGGGCTTGTTGCTTGATATGCAATTCCCGACTGTCCTTGGCTATTTGGGGTATGTGGGTCAGATGCCTGAACTAAGCGAGTTTTCCCCAATTTGGATGTAAACCTCCAATTTTTGATGGAGGATCTGAACTTTCTCGCTCAGAGAGTCAGAAAGTTGAATATTCGCCAAGAATCTTATGCAACACCTTGGAAGTACTGTTTGAAAGATATTCATTTTCTTTTATTTGTTAAAACTGTGCGCGCATGTTCCTGGTGGTGGTGAAAATTGAAGGCAGCGCACGAGCTCATGTTGGCATGGATCAGGGTCCATTGCATTGGGATAGCATCATGGTGCATCGTTTCATGCATGTTGGAGGATAATATATTTGCTGTAGTTGTAGTATTCGCTCTCTTGTGCGGCCTTTTCTTATCAGGTTTCAACCAGTCGTTCAAGACTGTTACGGGATGTTGAAGTGCCTCCAGCTCCATGCATGTTTGGGAATTATTTCCTACTGACATCAGGGACAGGAATTTATATGCGCATTTAGTAAGAGGAGGAGGCTAGGCTGCTGCTACTATCTGTTTGTTGTGGACATTGTTAGTGCGAGAGCTCGCTCTACTTGTATGCTAGTTGGGTTGCCATGTCTGCCCACGGGTCAGGTATGGATGGGCGACATGGGACTTATTCTGCCTACCATTCCTAGGGGGAACATGCGAGTCTGTCTGTCTGTCAGTCTTGCTAGCGTGCGTGAACGAAGCTTAACGGGACTCAACCTACTACTCTTATAGAGCGCTAGTATGCAAAACAGATTGCCAAGTTGCCGTTGGCTGCGTACCATTCTGAAACTGTACCTGTGATTGCTAGCCTGTTTAGATACCTGAAGTGCACAAGATAGTACTTTTCTACGAGAGGGAGAAGCGTGAAAGAAACATATCGGTTATTAGTTGTCATGCAATGTAAGGTACAATTGAAATATGTTCGAATATATTACCTTCCGGTGAATGTGAGAATCGGTCGCCATACTTGGCTATTATCTCATGCAACACACATGTGTCGTGCACCGATCCGGACCATCCGGCACACACAAAGATGAACCTACAATCCAAATCACATATGGTAAGCGCGTTCTAATTGGTGTACCCATGCCTATTGAAATGTTGTACCCTCTCGGCATTTGGAACTGGCTCATAAGTGTGTGCCATCAATCGCTCTTATGCAGTTTACAAAATGTGGATAGAACTTTTGATGTAGGAGCCTCAAACAACGCAAAAAAATTCAAAGAATTAAAAATACTAAAATTAAAAAACTAATGTGTTTATTCCGGCTTCAGTTGTAGAAGCCGGAATGAACGGGGCAGGGCACTCAACAATTTGCAGTCGTCAGTAGAAAGTGCAAACTTCACATGCTCATCTCTCCCAGATGCATACCGGGTTTGAGGTAATATGTACACATATATCATTGTTTCACTGTCATATATATGTGCTCAAAATAGACTACTCTCTGCTGGCCCCAAGTATTCATCTGCATGTGTACTTACATATATTTCTGTTCTGTTCGTTTAGACTTGGTTGTACTTTTTTATTCTATTAATTATTGCTGTCACATTTCATGGGATCACTGTCAGCTCGTTAAAACATCGTGCTTGGCAGGACAGAATATCCCACTGACGCTGAAATTTTGGTTGAATCCATGCATTCAGAAGCTAGATTAATAAACGACCTAACGTTGAACAAATCTTTAGTCCCATGGGCAATTAATATATACAGAGTTAGCATGCAGAGGGAAACGTACTATGGCCTTTAGTCTAAGAGCGTTAGCGCATTTTTCGAATCATATATCCTATGATCAATTAAGCTTTATGAATTATGAGTTAGACTTACTTTGAGATATCTTAACTTTTTTAAAAAAAAAGAAGTCATAAGCTTGACTGGCTTTTCAGGTCCTATTTATTTAGGCTTTTTCTCTAGCTTAAAAGTAAAAAAAGCTAAAGTCTAAACAAACGGATGGCTTTTTTATTGAGCTTTTAAAAAGCCTTAAGCCATTATATAACTAAAAGTTAAAAGCCAGTTGTAATGTGCTTTTTTTTGTTTTTTGCAGGATGGAAATATCCCATTACCACTGGACTTCGCCAAAATTACCCGCTCCTACTACGTATAAATAGTTCTCTATCTATCTCCCATCGTCCAGGACCCACCCGACGCCTAGGGTTCCCAAGCTGCTCCCCCACGCCTCGTTCGCTACCACCTCCCCCACTCCTCGTTTGCCGCTGCCTTCTCCCCCGACGGCGCCGTCCTTGTCGCCTTCACCGCCGCGGCCCCTCGTCGCCTCTTTCTCCCCCGATGCCGCTGCCCCATCGCCTCCTTCTCCCCCGACGGTGCCGCCCCTTTCACCTTCACCGCCACGGCCCTTGTGGCCTCCTTGTCCCCTGACGCCGCCCCCATCGCCTCCTTCTCCCCCGATGCCGCTGCTCTTGTCGACTTCACCGTCGTGGCCCCTCATCGCCTCCTTCTCCCTGATGATGCCGCCCCCATCGTCTCCTTCTCCCCGACGCCGCCGCCCTCGTCGCCTTCACCCCCCTCGTCGCCTCCTTCTCCCCCAACGCTGCCGCCCCCATCACCTCCTTCTCCCCTGTTGTCATCATCCAGCTTCTTGCACCTTTTCTAGAATTATATACCAGATGGGGATCATTCCATTCTTTTTCTAATTTTTCAATTTTTTCTTGAAATTTCTTGAGAATGAAATTTCTTGCACCTAATTAATTTGTTGAGAAGATGGAATTTTTGTACCTGATGATTTTTCAATGATGTAAGAAGAGTGTAGCGTGAATGTTTTTCTGTAGCACTAAACCAAAATTTATGGAGATATTCCCAAGAATTCTTGTCGAGGATGCTTGGATCCAATGGATGGTACTTGTGGATGGTGTTGGCTCTGTTTTTGTGGATGGTCCTTGCTGTTCGTCAATTAGTTTCAGTTCCTGCTGTTCCCCAAATTTTTGTTGTTCATCAATGAAATCAATTGTTTGTTTATTGTTCATCAACAAATACGCTGGTTAATTCACTCATTTGTTGTTCATGACAAATACGCTAGTTAATTCACTCGTTTGTTGTTCATGAACAAATATGGTTTGTATTGGATTTTAAATAGTAAGGAATAGAGTAATATGGATAGAAATGCAACACAAATGAAAAATTTCAAATAGATGATAATAACTTTATCAGTGAATGAACAAGTGGTAACTTGTATCAAGGTTATTACTAACTTTTCAACTTTAAACCATAGCTTAGGAGGTTAGAAAAGCTAGGTTACCAAACACACTGGCTTGGCTTAAAAGCATAATGATTATAAGTTGTTTAAGCCAAAAAGCCAGCTTTAAGCTAAAAAGCTAAAAAGCCTAAACCTAAACAAACAGGGGCCTCATATAGGCTGCAGAGTAAAGCAGCTTGAACTTCTCTCTCTTTTTTGAACTAGTAAAAGTGCATGTGCAATTGTGAGCTAGATACTAAAATATATACATTTATATACGGAAATATAGTTGTATTTGTTATACAACTATAATGCTTATGATAGTTGTATTTCTAGCTTATACAATTGTAAGTTTGTAGCAATTCTCATGCATATTTGATTAATCTGCTCTACTTATAATCTAAGCACATCGAACTAAATGGTATATATCTGTCTCTTTTTTATTCGATTAATTTTGAGCCTCTCGGAGTAAATGTGGAAGCTTTGTTTAACTTTGTTTTAATCAAGCCTCATCTATCTAGGTATCAGGTTTGACAAGTTCTTGAAGTTGCCCTGTTTTTACTTGATTTGGCCTCTCCGAGTGATTTATTGATCCAGTTGTTTTTTGTTTGATTCCTTGGGTGTTCTAGCCTGCTGTGATATGTGAGAATAATCTAGAGACATCTTGACTATCATTCGCTCATGAGCAAGTTGTATTTGATGTTTTTGTTTTTTTCCTAGTTTAATGCAACCTTCCTTCAAACAAAAAAAATATCAGAACTTTGATAACAACTTTCTTGACCATTGGTTGAAATAGGTTTGTGACATCCTGGAGAAGGTGCATGCCAAGTTTCAAGCCATTTGAATCTATGAATCAAAAGTTACATGGATTATTGGTTTTGAAACAATGCTATTTTTATCGTTCATCGGATTGAATTCGCCGTAGTGGTACTATCGGTTACTGTAGCGGCACTACTGATTTACTGTGACGGCATGACCGATTGTATTGTTTATTTCTTGAATTTCTAGCTTCTTGATTTGTGGGCTTTTGTTTTGGTTTTTCATCATAGATCTTCATAACTTTGTAGCTATCGGAAAGCAGGACAGTAAGAATCTTGGAGAAAAAGATTTTTTGAGAAACCGTTATCTGTGTGGTTCCTATTTAACCCCCTTATAGTCACCTTTTCGGTCCTACACTATCCACATTAGAGATAAATAACACCCTAGTACATATAGTAGCTTTAAATAGGGCTACGGTAACTTTAACTAATTCAAGTAGCTCCAATCTAGAGTAGTAATTCCTTTGGGCTTTGTTTAGCAGCCCATAAATCCCGGCCAATCTTTGGGAATGGCCAAGATTTTGAACTAAAATCCCGATCCATTTCTAAGAATGGGACGGGATTTATGAGCTACCAAACAAGGTCTTAGAGGAATGTAGAGAGATATCATAGCGTCGCTTCATTTCAGTGGATGCATCATTAAGCTACTATGCATTAGAGTGGGGATGTAGCTCCATTTCAAGATTTGTGGACCAATTAACCTGAAGCTATTATGCATTGGAGAGGGGAATGGGGTTTTATGGTAGCTTCAACTTATACGACGTACTCTCTTTCCTAGAGCTGCTATGTATCTGAGATGCTTAAAATTAAGAAACATGAATAAGGGCTGCTAAGGAGAGAATAATTGCAAAAAAATGGAGATTCCGGGAGTCGTGTGCCATGCATGCAACGTGGTGATTTTTTTGTTTTGGAAGCACAAGATGGAGGGGCGCATGCTAATGCTACTTGAGTGCAGAAAGATGGAGCCTGTCCGTCCGTGGTTGCCAGTGTACTGCGAGAGCTTTCTTAATTATTACTTCTTCTTCTTTTTGCTTTGGTGAGGTGGAATTTGTTGTTGTTTTAAATCCCTTTTCCTTTTTTTTAGATAACGGAAGAGAAAGAATCAACCCTTTTCCTTTTTATGCCATTAGCACGGTTCATGGTTGAGTAGAGAGATTGTTTCCTTATTTATTTAAGCACCTTCGTTTAGTTTTTAAATTACAAAGCAACATATATCTTTAAGTACTAACATGATATCCAATGACCGCTACGATTCAACTTTAATTAGGATCCACTGTATGAGGACTAGATGTTTTGCTTTTTTAAGAATTTCTAATATATTTATTTTTTTGATAACATCTAATGGCCGCCATGGTACAACTTTAATTATGGCACACCTAATCAGGAGCCAGATTTTTTGTGAGAATTTTTAAAATATTTATCTTTTTCTTAGCTGTTGTAAAATGGCTATCATGAACTTTTATTATGATTACATATCCCAGCTAGCTAACCGCAGTCGTTTCAGGAGTCTACAAGATTGACTACAATCCGGTCTCTTGTCATACAAGACCTTAAGCTAAAATTGTCGACCGCATTAAGAAACCAAAGTTAGGTAATGACTATCATGAACTTTTATTATGATTATATATCCCAGCTAGCTAACCGCAGTCGTTTCAGGAGTCTATAAGCTTGACTACAATCTGGTCTCTTGTCATACAAGACCTTAAGCTAAAATTGTCGACCGCACTAAGAAACCAAAGTTAGGTATTTCGGATGACAAAGATGTTTTGTTGGGACCAGTAAAGTACAGATGATATGGTAGTTTGACAGAGAGATGGTAGCTAGTTCTGAATTTTGATGTGACATGCATGCATATATTATTACTAGCTAGTTTGTAGTGAATTATACAAGCTAGTGATCAATAAGCTAGTGACCCACACTGATCCTCGATCAGATTGCTAGCTGAAATGGGTCTATGTCCGTGGGGACACTAGCTAGCTAGAGATTACCAGGCATGCACATGCGGTTCCATTAAAACCAAACAGATACCAGTAAATATAGCCATGTTTTTTTTTCAGCTTTTAAAGCTGGTTTTCAATTTTTTATAGTAATTAGTTTTTAAATAGAGTATCTTTTCAAGATATGGTCTACTAGTTAATTGTAGTACATACTTTACTAGATTCATTTATAACGGCAAAAACCGCACATGAGTTTCTGTTATTCTGTAATCTCTTACATAAACAACCCAAAAGTCACAAGCCGCAACCAAAAGGCATAAGCTCCAGCAAAAAAGAACATGTCTATGGGAGATGCTATTGCATACTAGCATACTAGCTAGTAGTATCTCGCAGCTGATTGTCATGATCAAGCTAGCTATGTAAAGCTGCGTGTATAGTTAAGTCGTCCGCTCCGCTGTTTAGACTATGTTCCACTTTAGTTTCTAAGGGCTTATAAATAGAGTATTTTTTAAGATAAGATTTACTAGTTGATTGTAGTATATATTATAGTGACTTTATTTTATCGATTTAAATCGTATATAAATATTTCTCTATAAATTTACATATAAGCTATTACTATTTATTAATAAAAGTTAAAAACCATAGAAACCAATATTAACGCCTTAGCTTTGGAACGATCTCGGGCTTGGCGGTGGATAAGCTAGCTAGCTAGCTAGCCTCTTGTTGTGTAACGTTCGTACAGGCCAATCATATCGACGGCTCGAAATTAATTGTGCTAGCTAGCTCAGCAGTTTCCCTACTGCCATCTGCCTATCGGATCCGATCGAGAACAGTACACTTCCGGTAGGCGACGGCATCTTAATTAATTTATGCTCTGTCCTGTCCTGTCCTGTCATGTATCACCATCACCATGGCATGCGCGTACTAGTCCAAGCTGCGAACTCAACTGCAGGATGTGTTGTACAACATTGCACCAGCGAACTAAGCTATATCCTGCACTAATCAGCCGTATATTGGGAACTCTCTGGCTTCTTCTCTTGTATTCACCTCATTGTTTTTCCCTCTTTAGCGAATACGTTCCTGCCCAGTGATTAATTGGCCACGGTCTCGACTTCGCTACTGTAGCACACCACTATTTCGCGTTAAGCGCACTGATTACCGGTGTAAATTCATCTGAAATAATATGATGATTATGATTATCAGGGTACAACAAAATTAAGCACGTAATGAAGCCATTAATGCCAACAAAAGTTGTTCATGAGATGCGGCCGGCCTGAATTTTTGGTGGACGGATGCGACCACATGCATCGTCTCATCTTTAGACCCTATTTGATACAGCTCTTGCTCTTAGCTTCTCCTTTAGATTTAGGGGAGCTGTGCTAAACACTCAACTTCTTAAAATACCTTGATTCTACTTCTCACGAGGAGCAAAGTCCAAAATAAAAATAGCCAGGAGAAGCAAGCTTGTGATAGATTCTGGTGGAGAGCTAGCACTCTCAGAATGAATTTACCCTTTGAAGTTCACACATTTTACTCGCAAAATGCAACTAATATACCCTATCACAGAATCACTCACGGGACCGGTGATATTCGAAATCACCAGAAGAACAGGGGCTAGGCACGCTTGCGCGCTGTCCCAGAAAACCTATTGCCCTCACACCACCGTGAGAGAGAGCAGTAGGCACGGAGATACAAAGCCCTCTCGCCGAAGTGAAGCCCACGCCGGCGAGTCGAGGTAGAGGATTGCCGCACAAGCACAGGGAGGAGCCATCCAAGCACCTAGCCGGAGCACCAGGGGATCAAAGTAGTCAAGCACCACAAGCCAAAAACTCAGAGAAAGAAAGGAGGAGCTCACTGTAGTTCTGCGCCCAACCAAAGAACCGGTCGCAATTTATAGCCAAGAGAGAGGGGAGGGGATGAGCACTCGGCGGTGCCACTAACCGGTCGGGACCGGGTCTCACGCACCACCACCGCACCCCATTCTCACCTCTCATCCGGATCTGAGGACCGATTCTTGCGGAAAGAAGAGGAGCGGCGCAACTCACGGGAGAAGGGAGATGCGAGCCGCACGGGAGGAGTCGCGCGGGAGAACGAGCCGCACGGGAGAACGGGTCGCCAACCGACCCGTTGAGCCCGCCGCCTTCGCCGCGCAGCCTCCCTTGGACCGCCGCCGCCGTCGCCCCTCCAGAAACCCCGCTCGCTCTAGGTCACGGGGAGGAATCGGCCTCCCCCCTTTTTGTCTCCCTTCGGTCCACCGACAGGTGGGCCCCTTTTTTTCTCTTTTCTTTTCTTTTCTTTTATCAAATGGAAAATTACCATTATGCCCTTGGCACATACAACATAATGTAGTTACTTCCACATATGATATACTACCTAAATGAGCTTAATATACTCATTTATCATTTTAGGTATACTTATACACTAATTCTAAGATACTTTAATACGAATCACATGAGAAAATTGTAAGAGAATACATAGTTTTGGCATATTTTACTAGTACCCTCGTATTCGTACATAAAAAAGTACATTAAAAAACTGTACATACCGCCATAAAAAATATCTATACCACCTAGATAATTTTATGTATTTATATACTATAAGTATATACTCCCTGTTCTATGAGATACTTAATTTTTTGCGAGATACATTATAGGTGTAACTACACACGTACCCAGTGATCCGATTGACATGCAGCCTCTCTTGCATGGTGTCTTGCGTTAATCGATCCTCTGCAATTGTACGTACAAGCTCACAGGCCAGGACGATTCCATCTTAGATGCTTCCATTAGGTGGTGCTCATGTGGGCTTTTTTTTTGGTTTATGGCTAAAAAGCACTGTAGCTGGCTGAAAAAACATTGTAGTTGACAGAGCCTTATTTAGCATAATTAAATTTTAAAAAATATAAAAATATGTTAGCCCATTATATATAATACAAACAAATACGAAAAAAAGAACTGGCAAAAAAGCTCAATAAAAAGCCAAAAGTTCAGAAAAAGATGAAATTTATGAATAGTGAAAAATAAACCGGAAGCTAAAAGCTGAAGCCAAAATGATCACAGCCTTACGCCGCCCGGGCGGCCGGTTCTGAAATCAAGTACTGTCAGCCACTGTGGTAATCAAACTTGCAAATAGTTAAATTAGATGTATATATAGGAGTAACATCATATCGTTGCGAGCACTTAATTTAATTAGCGTATGTTTATATATAGATATAACTAGCTAGCTAGGTCTCATTTTGCAGTCACCTCCATGCGTGTGATCCATATATTCGTATGGTTCCATGTATAAGCTCCAGTGCACTAGCCAACTAGCTGCTGAACAAGGAGGATACGTGCTTGTTAATTAGGGAACTCAAGTACATCACACTGTATAGTTAGTTTACTTAGCTTCCATGCGGGAAGATACATGCACAATATATAAATATAGTTTGGTAAGTCAGAATGGATTAATTGAACGCACGTACGGTTCAAGTCACCATCGTGCTAGCTAGCAGCTTACAAATATGGATCGAACCGAACATGCATGACAGTTAATGGCCGGCAATGGCATCAACCGCTAGCTCTCTATCGATCGATATATAAATAGAGAGGCAGTTCTCCTTATGCCACGTCCATGTCCATCCGGTCTTTCCTGCAGCTGCAGCTAGCTATAGCCTGTTGGTTCGTTGAGACCAACCACGCAACTAACGCAAGCTACCACACACACTAGCTAGCTAGTACACTCCTCCCGTCCAGCTCCGATTCTCCATGCATACGACGATGAGGAGGACGACGGCGCTTGGCTCAACAACAATCCAGTGGCGGCTGCAGGCGCTTGTGGCGGTGGTGGTGGCCGTGGTGACGTCGGTGGTGCCGGCGTTGTGCCGCGACCGCGAGTTCAACCAGACGCAGCAGCGGCCGCAGGTGACGGCGGTGATCGCGTTCGGCGACTCCATCGTCGACCCGGGCAACAACAACGACCTCCTGACGGCGATCAAGGCCAACCACCCGCCCTACGGCAAGGATTTCATCAACCACGAGGCCACCGGCCGATACTCCAACGGATACATACCCACAGACTTCATCAGTACGTACCTACTAGCTAGCTAACTGCTGCTGCTTAATTTACCATGCAAGTAGTGATCATCGACACTGCAGTATGTAATTTGCACGCTGCACTATCTAGTTACTATGCATGCATGAATGTGGCACCGGTCAATAGTGCACTAGCTAGCTGCTGCTGCTGCTTAATTCTTTTCTTTCAGATAATTACAAACAGCTAAATTACAGCAGGCTCAACTAGCCATTTATTTGCATGCATGCGTGTGATGTTTGCACGATGAAAAAATGGAGTAAAAAAGATGCACGGTAGCTGCTAATTCTACCTAACCCGGCCGCAGTGACAAAAATATATACAGCTGCTAGCCTACCTAGGCTCGATCGAGAAGAGGCCAGCTAGCATTTTCCAACGACAGATGAGGAGGATAGGCTACTGTACACTTGCACGCATGGGGAGTTCCACTTAACTAAGCACTGCACTGCATGCCAAAGGTTGCATGTGTGCATTCATATACATGTACACACACAAATGGTTATATACCTTGCCTAGCTGGGTGTAACGAATCAGTGGTATATACATAGACCCACACGTGTTCATACATGTGAGATCTCGGCCCATGTGAAATTAGGCTCATGCGCAGCCCATGAGTATGTGTGAATGAGTGCTTAGTATCACCTTACTAATTTAAAGAGATAAACACCAACATACAAATCTTAGATGTCCAATGGTAGCAACATCTGGTTAACCATTTTGCACAAAGTGAGAATGAACGTGCAAGTGGGTTGCCACGTGTGCATGATTTATTTAGAACAAAGTTAGGCTTAAGTCGGTTTGGATTCTAGGGTGTAGGTTACAATAAATGCCGCGCGGCAAATTGGCAATACATTCATGTTGCCATGGCAGCAGCTCTTGTGCCCCGCGAGCTAGCAGCTAGCTTGGAAAAATACATGATGTCGCTCTATATGAATTGAAGTAGACACAAATTAAATGATATGGTTTTCCATCAGTTGTAGCTGTTTCGTTAATTTGGTGGCGGGGTCGGCATAACAAACCATCTCATCAATCAATATCATGCATGGATAGAAGATTCTCGATTCAGTTTAATTGCACCTGGATCAATCGTTTGTTCGACAGTAAAAGAACGCAAGCCCTTTTGAGAAGCTCAAGCTTAATTTGTCTAGACTCTAGCTAGACAGATCGTATCACATATGTTGGAATGAAATCTCCGTAATTAGTCCTATTACTATATCTCCGCACCATGTTAACCGAATCAGCATCTCGATCGTACGTGCATTCACTGCTTGAAATATGTTACTAGCTAGGTCCGAATGTCTGATTGATCAACCCTAGCTAAAACCTGACAAGTGTGGAAATTAAACATGCGTGCATGCGCTGCATACGTTTCCTATGCTCCTCAACAGTCTGTCTAAACATTAGTACGTACCGAATAAGTTAGTTCATGAAGCTCGACAGATTACATTACACTAAAAGTGCAGAGACACGATTGATCTAGACCATTATTTTCCTTTATTTAGACGTACCAGAGTACAGAACAATCCTGGTAGGAAATTAAGGCTGTGTACTGCGGTTGAGAGTTTTTTTTTTAAAAAAAAACGGACATGTGTCTGCATTCCAAATGCCAGCCAATGCAAAGACCAGGACTATACGAGCAGGTAGCTAGAAGAGAGGAGAGGCGCGGATGCTGGGAGCGATTGATCCATCCATCCGGTAGCCGTTACTGCTCGATTCACTGATACACAAAAGGTTATTATAGACGGTTTAAAAATATTATCATATATAGTTTTATGAGTTATCTGAATTTATAGAACAGTAATAATACAAGGATATCAGAGACAGTTTTCGAACCATCTGTGATGAATATTATCACAGACGGTTTTTAATAGAAACCGTCTATAATAGCTGACTAGAAACCGTCTGTGATATATTAATTATCACAACCGGTTTCAACTACAAAGTATCTGTGATATATTAATATCACAAACGGTTTGTAGTTAAAACTGTTTGTGATAACTAATATATCACAGACGGTTTCTATTAAAAATCGTCTGTGATTGTTGTCACAAACGGTTACGAGTTAATAACCGTATGTGATATTATTTTTTATTTCTAAATCTATTTCTATTTGTTGGCTAGCATCAGGAAATGCTAGCCATGCTCTCTGAAACAAGTTAGCAGATCAACACAGTATAATACATCCAATTTACATTCATTCATTTCAAAAACAAGAACATCCGTTCCATAAATCAATTAACAGAATATCCATTCCATAAATCAAAAACAAAAACAAGAACATTCATTTCTTGAAAAACACGTAGTCGAGCTCCCAAATCTTCTCTCTGAACCTATAGTAGGAGTTCATCAACCCATCGGTGTTGAACTTATCTATGGGGACACCGCTGTTTTGGTTAGTGCTTTTTACATCCTGAGCCAGTGTATAGAGTGTGTACCCATTTATGTCATATCCTTTCTATGTCACAACAGTAAATATTGGTCCTTTTTCCAACCATGTTAGCATATTACTTGAGGAGATCTGTCGCTCCTTCAATCATTGGTTGAACCGACTGTTGTGTTGTCTCGTGATCCAAACATCTAGTCGCTCTGGATTCCGTTGCTAAAGCATGTTCTTGTGCCGGTCGATATATGGGGACACTTCAGTCATGTGTTGCAAGCCTCCCCTCATGGCGAGCTCGAGGTACACCTATCGATTCAATCTGAGTTATGTAATCGACACAGATTTAAATGATCTCTTCGGTTGCATAACCTTCGATGATGCTACCCTCCGGCGGAGATTGATTCGTACATAGGACTTGAGAATTCCCATGAACGTCTCGAACGGGTACATGCTACATAACAACACGGGCTCACACATTTTATCTCCCACATAATGTGAATAATGAGATGAACCATAATATCGAAAAACAATAGAGGAAAACACATCTCAAGATGACATAGTCATCACCACCTCGTCTTGCAAAGTATCTAGTTTTTGGGGATCGATGACCTTATGAGCAATTGTATTAAAAAAACGCAGCCTTATGATTGTCTCTTGGACCTTGATCGGCAAAATATTTCTAATTGTAATAGGGAGCATCTGTGTCAACAACACATAACAATCATGACACTTCGTACCAACTAACTTCAAATCTATGGTAATAAACTTCTCTCTAGATAAAAATAAACTTCTCTCTAGATCAAGCTAGTTTGATTTAAACCATTTTCAATTCTTCTTTCACTAAAAGCTATGGATCTAAATTATAATGTAATTAGGAATAAATTACTAACCATAGGTAATCAAGAAATGGATGGATCTATAATCACTCTTACCAAATAGTCTCCTTTCACCAAATTGCCGCCTCAAAGCCCCTGCCTCCAGCTCAAAGCAGCAGCTAGATCTGGAATTTAAGACAGTGGGTCAAACGGGTCTGCGTGCAGTTAATATAGTAGAATTATCGTAGACGGTTTTTAATATAAACCGTCTGTGATGGTTTTAGTTTAGAAACCGTCTGTATTGCTGGCAGCGCCAAAAATCGTCTGTGAAGAGATAATATCACAGATGATTCATGGTGATAACCGTATGTGAAAGTATCACAGACGGTTCATTATCACATACGGTTTGTATTAAAAACCATTTGTGATGTATCACAACCGTTTGTGATATTCGGCAATATCACAAACGATTATCGGTAAGAACCATCTATGATACTTTCACAGACGGTTTTCACCATGAACCGTCTGTGATATTACCTCTTCACAAACGATTTTTTGTGCTAGCAACAACATAGACGGTCTCTAAACTAAAACTATCTATGTTTGTATTTAACACTGATGGTTTTGAGAGACCGTTTATGATGTATCGTTTAGTATTAGATTTCTTATAGTGTTGATTTGTGTTGTCGCTGCTGACTGCTCTCTCCTGTAGCGGAGACGTGTAGTAGTACTTTGTCCATGCATGGCATGCACTGCTACAGCTATCATCTCTAATTTTTGACCCACCAACTTGCTTGTCTTCATTAATTAATTGGAGTAACTGATCATACATGTGCGCGCACATGCATGGATTTATGTTGAAAGGGAAACCATACAGTAATATAATTCCAGTTAATCAATTGATTTCACCATTCAGTAATTAATTCTGATAAAAGCCAGTAATTGACAAGGATTTAATTTATATATGGGTAAATTTGCGATTGGATTTCAGCCCAGGGGCTGAACGTGAAGGAACTGCTTCCTCCGTACCTGGGAGTGGATCACACTCCGGATGACCTCCTCACCGGCGTCAGCTTCGCCTCCGGCGCCACCGGGTACGATCCACTCACGCCAGTCATAGTGGTACGTAAGTACGCCTCTAATGTTAATTTATTTGCCTTGAGAAAAACAAAAGAAGAAAAGCAAAAGGTAACTATATATAATGTGAATTGGTTTTGTTGCAGAGCGTGATCACGCTGGAGCAGCAGCTTGCGTACTTCGACGAGTACAGGGAGAAGCTGGTTGGCATCGTGGGCGAGGAGGAGACGGAGAGGATCATCGAGGGCGCGATGTTCGTCGTGTGCGCGGGCACGGACGACATCGCCAACACCTACTTCACGACGCCGTTCCGGAGCGTGGAGTACGACATCCCGTCGTACGTGGAGCTGCTGCTGTCCGGCGCGGAGGACTTCATCAGGAACGTGAGCGCGCGGGGCGCCAAGAAGATCGCCTTCGTGGGGCTGCCGCCCATCGGCTGCGTGCCGTCGCAGCGGACGCTCGGCGGAGGGCTCCACCGCGACTGCGAGCCCAAGCGCAACTACGCGGCGCAGCTCTTCAACGCCAGGATCCAGGAGTTCATCGCCAACGACCTCGGCAAGGACCCCAGCTTCCCAACGCTCGTCGTGTACATCGACATCTTCTCCATCATCCAGGAGCTGGTAGACAGGGGGGAGCGGTATGGCTTCACTGAGACGACCCGCGGGTGCTGCGGCACAGGGACGATCGAGGTGACGGGGCTGTGCGACAGCCGGCTCGTGGCGGTGTGCGACGACGTCTCCAAGCACGTCTTCTTCGACAGCTACCACCCCACGGAGCGCGCCTACAAGATCCTCGTCGACTACATCTTCGACAACTACCTGAATGACCTGCTCTGAACTCCAACGTCATCTCATCTATGCAGAGAGATGCATGCATGCATGCATGCATGGATATCGATCGTTGCTCCCTGCTAGTAGAGTGTGTGTTAATTGTGATTCGTCGATCTCTTCTTCTTTTTCCCTCCCTCCAGTCCCCTCTATGATCACCTACAGAAACATGTCATCGATCGGTTGTTGCTAGCTCGGTCGGAGGGATGGTGCGTGTGCGCGTGTCCATTTAATTATTTCAGATGGATCTGATCTGATATGAGATATTGCTGTGCGGATCAGGATACATATACATGCAATTGAGCTCGTAATTAAGCAGGCAACTAGCTTATTATTGTCTTGGTTCTGATCGATGCATGGTAATCGTAGCAGTACCATACATACATACAAACAAACATGCAGAGATGCATTCCAGATCATGGTGCTTGCTGGTGCAACGCCTCATGCATTTCATCTCATCATGCTGTGGCTGAACCACGTCACCTCTTGCCAACTAACACGTCGTGCGATGATCCGATCCTTTGCTTTAATTAATTCCCGACCCCGATCGAATTATATATTCTCCACACAAGTAACTTGATGCATGCATGCAAGCGGCTAAATGGATTCTTCAACAAAGATCGACATATATACCTCAAATATGTGCACGCGTAACTAGCTTGATTGGGTTTTTTACCCATTAATTAAACATGGAAGGCAATTAGACAATGATATACTGTTGTAACAGATTTTATGGAATTTCATAAAAATATTTGGAAAGTTTCAGGTTTCCATGAGTTCCGCGTGTTTCTAGAAGTTTCTAGAAGCTTTAATAAAGTTTCAAGGCAAAATTTTAATAAGTTTTAGATTTTGGAACTCAAGTTTCAACAAGTTTTAACAAAGAGTTTCAAGATGTTTCACTAAGTTTCAACAGATTTCACCAAATTTCAACTAAAGAATTTTCAAGAGGCTTGGCCAAGTTTCAACCAAAAGTTTTAAGAAGTTCCAAAGTAGTTTCGATGAGTTTTCATGTTTTTGCTATCGATGCACCTTGCCCTACCGAGCCGCACTGTTGTGGCCCCCACCCCATTGTCATCTCTAGATTTTTGGCATGAGAAGTGATGGGGAGATAATGCCAGAGTGGAGGAAGAGGAGGGGGATGGGTGGCGCCGGTTGTGGAAGAGGAGAACGGGGGTGTCATTTGGTAGGGGAGGAGAGGCGATGGAGGAGGGAGAGGGTATTGCTAGCAATGGGGGTTAGAGGTGATGGGGAGCCAACTAGGTGCTCATCGGTGACAAGAACGTTGGTAATAAGGACACTGGCGGGATATGCCCCTACCACTACCTTACACATGCGTACGTCCATGCGGCATGCTACCCTTGGTTCGCTATGAGGTGCAAAAGGAGAGGGGGAGGACCGAAGGACCATGTGAGAAGGTCTAGAGTTTTGTTATAATGAACTATTACCAAATTGGATAAGCTGAAATTTGGATTTTACAAAATCGCGGTTTTTAGAGCTTCTTGCAGACCTAACGGTCTGACCAACCAGAGGCCACGGTCTGACCGACCGACTCTAGTGGTCTAACCGGCAACCACCAGCAGTCAGATCGTCTCGAGGCGCAGTCTTACCGGCCAGGCAGTTTGCTTCGGGTGAAAATAGGATTTTGGGATTTTTTTAGTCGTGGTTGATTTAGTTTGACCTTGGTCAGTGTATATATGTTTCATGATACATATTTTTAGCTAATGTAGGTGTTAGACCATGTGGTTAGATTTAGGATATTTTAGTGATGAATAATTGACAATGATTAATTTGTTATGATGAATAATTGGTGATTTTGTTTAGCGTTGTTATGCGAGGTGTGTGGTGCGTGCGTGAACTGATGTTGGTCAAGTTGGGGCGAACTTGTGCCGAAAAAATTTTCTTTGGTCTTTGCATGTGCAGGTTGAGTATGGAGGCGATCATTGTCGGTGATGAGGTGGACCGGAACTAGGATGGGGAGATCCGAGGTTCAGTCGGTCAAGGAGGTCACGAGATGATCGGGCTCATGCTTGGGGCACATGGAGATCAAAGGTGGATGATACGTGGAGAAGCTACGGGATGTGCGGTCCTGGAGGTTTCGATACGTGACGCGTTTAGAAAAGTTGTGAGTGTGAAAAACCCGTGTTAGGAAGGGTTTCGGGTCCCTTGAAAATTAGTGGGCCAAAAGTCTAGTTGAGGTAAAAAGGCACATGCCTAGTTGGAGTTGGACTAGGATTTTAAGGCCTAGTTGGAGTTGGATTAGGATTTTAAGGTCTAATTGGAGTTGGATTAGGATTTTAAGGCCTAGTTGGAGTTGGATTAAGATTTTAAGTAAAGTTTGAAGAGGTGTTTTAGGGGCTATCCAAAAAAATGGAGAACGAGCGATCTGAAGAAAAATAGAAAAGAGCGTAGTGGCGGACGCATGCATGATGGATGGATGAATAGTGTCCGCGCTTTTTGAATAAAGTTTGTGAGTTTTTTAATTCGCATATATTATTCTTTTTCTTGGTTTTCTGATTCCTATAAATTCTCCATGTATTGATCTATGTCTAGGTATTTTTATTTGTTACATACATAAGTTAGTTCTAATTAAAAATTAATTGGAAGATTGAGCAAAAACGTGGTTTTCACTGATCGATCGGAAATTATCTAGTCGCTACAGTAACTGCTACAGTGTTGCTACAGTGATTTGATACAGTAAAATCAGGAAAAAAACTTCTTTTTCTACTTCTGGTTTTTGTAGATTAAAACAATTAAAAAGACAGAAATTTTTATAAAAAAAGGTTTCCGCTGTGTGTTGCAATCATTCACCCCCTCTGATTGCTATCAACGATCCTACAGTAGGTTAAGTTATAAAGAATTTATGTCTGAAAATGATTTCTTGGTCTTTGAATCTCCAGGGAGGCTTGAAGACAACTATGGTCAACGACAATGTTGGGATTACGCTTATGGAGGGGCCCAGGTCCAGAACAATTAAGGAGGTTAGGTGAGATGTTGAGCTCAAGCATGTCACAAGAAAGGTATGAAATATTGAAGGAAAGTTCGAGCGCCGAATTATATCATGTGGTTTGGTCGGTCTAAGTGATGAGATTATGTTGGATCAAAGGCTAAGAACTTAGCAGATTCAGACTCACGTGCTTTGAAAAGCGTGTATGAGTGGTGTGTGAGTAAAACCCATGTTGTATGGGGTTAACCGGTTCCCCCATTTGTGTTATTAGATAGTATCCATTAGAGTTAGATAAGACAGATGTCTCATCTATTCAATGGGTTGGGATGGAGACTTGCTAATTAACCATCCAACCTCTGACCACCATTGCTGTGATTTCTTTGGCTCTCGGGTTTTTGAGTTGCTTGTTTTGTCTTGATTTTCAATCTTGATCTTTATATCTTAGTAGTTACTAGAGTGAAGAATATGTGAATATCTAAAGAAAAATTTTAAAAGCGTCACTCATCCTTCCTTTATGAGCATATATATCAGTCCTACAAAAGGAAGTGGTTAGTTCTTACGAGGGAAAAATTGCTCCCCTGCCCCAAAGTTTAATGGTGTTTGCTCATTTGCCCCATGATGTCTCACTGACATGCGGGTCTAGGTCCCGCATGTCAGTGAGACATCATGGGGCAAATGAGCAAACGCCATTAAACTTTGGGGCACATGAGCAAATCCCCTTCTTACGAGGGATGGAGCGGATAATATTGCGGTGGATCGTGAGGATCGAATGATAAAGGATGTCTTCCCTCTATCTCAGTAGTTTTTCTCTTAAACATGTTGCAAATTATATATGCTTCACAACCGGTACAATCAGTATGTACTGGGGCTCCAACCTATCAAAGCATATACGAGAGAAGAAACCGGCCGGAGTACGGAGCAGAAGCAGAGACGATGAACTTAACAAGCACTGACAGCAGAAGAAAACCAGGCACAATTAGCCTCCGAGATAGCTAGCAATCTGCGGGCTGCGTGCGGCATGTAAACTTTCGGCAGCTGCACCTCGATGATCGGATCATATATATTCGATTCGATTCGATTCGATTCGGTTCCATTCCATTTGGTAGTGCAATTGCAAATGATTCAGACGACTGAAAGGCAGGTGCCCCGGTTGGTAGTAGGGGACAATGACGTGACAGATCTACGGGCCCACTTGCAGTGGCCATACATACACCATTATGCCCGGCTAGCTAGACATACATAAACCAATGAGCAGTCCAGCCGTGCAAGAACAAATAGCTAGCTTTTCTAGTGCTGCTCACATTGGATGCCACCGCACATAAACCAATCAAAGTTGCCATTAACTTAGCTTATCCTGCTGATCAATCGTATCAACTCATATAAATCAAACCTAGCTTGTGGAAATTCTTGGCCAGTGATCTTTCTGCACAATTAACCGGCAGTACTGTACTGATCAATTGGCTAACCACGTACCGTTTTTTTTTAAAAAAAAAGAAAAATTGGAATGCTTTCCCCTTTAAACTGGAATGCTAGAACCCGGGTGTGTGGGGACGATGAACAGCCGTTTTCACCCTTTAAACTGGAATGCTTTCCCCTTTGCTTTCGTAAAAGAGATACGGCTTGTCTTTCGATTTTTCTTGCAGCGTGAATCACGCTGTCTAAAATTGGCTGGCCCTCATTCAGATCTCGTAAAGATTTATCGAGTGTGTAAAGTCTCTCTGTCTGTCTCTCTCTCTCTCTGTCTCTCTGAGCTTACAGTAACATCCATGGCCATGCATAGCAATGTGATATGCGTTTCTCTCCTTTATTTGGAGCGTTATCCGTACCAGAACGCAACTTGCGAGTGTGAGAAATCCCTGCAAGCAACTGCACCAAAAGATGCATACAAGGCGAGCTTAGCTAGCTAGGATGCATATATGGTGAACGTTAAACTTGCTGCTTGGAGTGCTCTGGTATTGATTGCAAGAGAAAGAGACTGCACCACACCGGCAGGAAAGCTAACTAAGAAAGCAACGCACTTAAATTTGCCAAAAGGAGCAAGTCGCTTTGGCCAATTATTTCGTGCTTAGTGAGTGCGGAGGGATGGTGAGGCCATTTGCATTTGCTCACCCAATCATCTCATCATACACACCCTGCCGTGCCTTTCCCCTGACTGACCCATCAGAATGTTTTCCTTTTCTTCTTCACGATGAGAGCGGTGATCGCAGACCTCTTCTGTCGTTACTCATAATAGCTTTTTTGGGTTGGGACCTTTCTGCGAAGGTCGCGATGTCCGATCCCTGCCTAATCACTCAGTATGTATGTATGTATGTATGTATGTATGTATGTATGTATGTATGTATGTATGTATGTATGTATGTATGTATGTATGTATGTATGTATGTATGTATGTATGTATGTATGTATGTATGTATGTATGTATGTGATCGCAGCGCAGCGCAGTTGCGCACTTGAGCAACCACCCTACTGGAAACGGAACGGTTACAGACGGATGTAGAGGAGAGGCGAGTGCTGCTCGCTCGCTACAAACTGAAGAATTTTTCTATCATCGCGCATCGTTGTTGGTTTCAGCACTTGAAACTTCAACTGGACCGCAGCCCCTTCTCTCTCGTGATTGACATGCCACTCCCCTGAATTTGTTCCGCATATATCGTGCTTTTTCTTTCAGACGATGCTCTGTTATGTGTTGGCATGCGGGAGGTGTGACAGAGTAATAGTATGCGGGAGATGTGTCATCTGAAACTGTCGAGGTGGAGTACTCCTTAAAAATATGAGTTGATAGTCGTCGGTGAGTTCTCTCTCCTCTCTTCTCAAACGTCCGATCTAAACACATGAATCTTAACTATCTATATCCCCTCTCTCTCTCTCTCGCTAACTATCCCTCCTCTCCACTTCCACATTCGGTTATTCTGTTCTCTCATTATCTCCAAATCCCTCTCCCACGTTCTCACCCTCGCAGACCCGACACCTCATCTCCCCTCTCCCTCCTCGCCGCCCATTGGGCATCTCCTCACTGCCACCACCCCATCTCCCCTCTCCCTCCTCCCTTCGACCACCAGGCCAGACTGGTGGGAACCGTGAGGCGGCACAACGCTCGACGACAGTGGTTGGTGGATTCGAGAGAAGAGCGCTCGGCGATGGTGACCAGTGGATCCAAGAGGCATGCTCGGTGACAGCAGCCGGTGGATCTAGAAGACAACAATCGATGGCGGCCAGTGGATCCGAGAGACGGGCACTCGTAGACGGCGGCCATTGGATCCGATGTCTGCCCCCTACTCCCTCCTCACCCTGCCCCCCCGCGGCGCTGCATTGCCATGGTTCTTCTCCCCCTGCCGCACACGCCCCTGCTGCTGCCTTTGCTCAGTGTAGCGTGGCAACAGCAGCTTCCTCTTCATGCTCCTGCCTATGTGGCTCTCCCCCCGCCACTGCCGCCCAACGGTCGTACACCTGGTGAGCCTCTCGGGGCCGTGGTCAAAGTCGAGGCCATGGTCGAAGTCGACGCCGTGGTCGAAGGGGGTCATGGTCGAAGGGGCTGAGGTTGAAGTTGAAGATCTGTAGTCGAAGTCGACGCCATAGTTGAAGGGGGACTGTGGTTGACGTCAAAGGGTCATGGTCAAAGTTGGGGCTGAGCAGGTCGGGTGGTGCGAACAGGTTAGCGCCGGCAGTCGGGTGACAGGGCACGGTCGAAGGGGGAAGTGGTTGACATTGAACGATCGTGAGTTTCAGAATATGTAGTATAATAAAATTTAAAAATCTATAGCAATATATAGGTATTTAGCTAGTTACAATACTAGATTTGAGAGATGGTGCATCCATCATGCATGTGAATCCGATGCTCTGAATCAGCACGTTGGACTTGACCCAAGAACTATTATACAGCCTGTATATATAGCAGCCTTATCTAGGATTGATTTGGAGAATCCACGGAATAAATTTGAGAGAGAGCTCGATCCCAACCAAAGCGTACATTTCTAAAATTCTCTCTTACTGTCTTGCCATGTCCATCGTACTGCCCTGCCCTTGTTTAATGACAGATGAGACATCGTAACCTTTCTTTCTCCTTCTCTGTAGGTTTCCCTCCCCACTAGCAAGGATTTGCTTCAGAAAATTGGGGTAGTCTTCGGCTCGTTTATTTTAGCTTAAATTTTTAATTTATTTTTTTTATTATTTATAAATTTTATTTTTCTGTCTTTTTGTGTTTTAAGCTTTTTTTTTTGCTTTTTTCCTGTATTTGTTTGCATTATACGAGATGGGCTAACATGTTTTTTCTATTTTTAAATATTTGTTTGCAGCCAGGAACCCATTAATTAGCAGATTGGAGTAGTCTCTATCTGGCTAGCTAGTCTCTTCAATTAATTAAGTTGACGCCAAATCAAATCTTCATCTTGTTTCTTTTGCCTGCATTCGTGTCGTCCACGTCAAACAAGGCTGGCTTTATTACAGAATGGGGCCCTCCTCATGTTCCCTTTCATGTTTCCTCCATATATCATGGTTTAATTGGCTCTCCAATGAATTAGTGAGGTAATTAATTAATGTAGATGATTAATTAGGTTAGTAATTAATTAGTATAAAATATTAGTGTGAATAATTAGTATAAATCAATTGGAATAAATAGTAAGTATAGATCAATTGAAATAAATAATAGTAATTAATCTATACTTACTATTTATTCCAATTGATCTATACTAGTTATTCGACGTGTCATGGGCGACGTCGGCCCGGCAGTGCATGCATGGCAGGCAGGCATCTCCCTCCGGCCGTTGCTCATCTCTCGCTTGTGTAATTCCCAAAGAAAGGAAGAGGAAAGGAGCAAAGGAAAGGAAAGGAAAGGAGCAAAGCAACGGAGGCAGAGAGTTGAGCGCAACGCAACGCATTGCCATCATCAGCAGTAAGTATGCATCTCATCTGATGTCACTCGCATACGTTTCCTTCCCCTCTCAAGAGTGAGAGTGGAGTGAGTGCCCACGACGCTGATCAGCACATCGATCGATACGCGTTTCGGCAGGCGACTTCGCCATGAGTACTCCACCACCCACACATCCGCCGCCGCCGCAGCAGGATCGCCTCCCAGGCCAAGGTGGATGCTCGCTCCCCGCGTGGGCGCGGCCGGCAGCGCGCGCGGTGGCCTCCGAGGTGCGCGCGCAGCGTGCCATCGCGCTCCCGCTCATCGGTATGAACCTCACGTGGTTCGCCAAGATGGCCGTCACCACCGCCTTCCTCGGCCGCCTCGGAGAGCTCGAGCTGGCCGCCGGCACGCTCGGCTTCAGCTTCGCCAACGTCACCGGCTTCGCCGTCCTCACCGGCCTCTGCGGCGCCATGGAGCCCATCTGCGGCCAGGCGCACGGCGCCAGGAACGTCAGGCTCCTCCGCAGGACGCTGCTCATGGCCACCATCCTGCTCCTCGCCGCATCCATCCCCATCGCCCTTCTCTGGCTGCACGTCGACGCCGTCCTCCGCCGCTTCGGCCAGCAGCACGACATCACCACCAACGCCAAGAAGTACGTCGTCTGCCTCCTCCCCGACCTGGCCGTCACCGCCTTCCTCAACCCGCTCAAGGCCTACCTCAGCGCGCAGGAGGTCACGCTCCCAACGCTCTTCAGCTCCGCCATCGCGCTCGCCCTCCACATCCCCTTGACCATGTGGATGTCCAGAACCAGGGGCATCCAGGGCGTCGCCACGGCCGTCTGGATCAGCGACCTGGCCGTTGCCATCATGCTCGCCGCGTACGTGCTCGCGTCCGAGCGGCGGCGGAAGGCGGCGAGCAGCGCGGACCCCGCTAATCTGAAGACACCGGCGTGCGGGTGGCTGGAGCAGACCCCGGGCGACTGGCTCAGCCTCCTCCGGCTGGCCATCCCCTGCTGCCTCAACACCTGCCTCGAGTGGTGGTGCTACGAGATCCTCGTCCTCCTCACGGGGCGCCTCCCCGACGCCCGGCGTATGGTGGCCGTGATCGCCGTCACGCTCAACTTCGACTACCTCCTCTTCGCGGCCATGCTCTCCCTGTCCGTGAGCGCGTCCGTGCGCGTGTCGAACGAGCTCGGCGCGGGCAACGTGGCGGCGGCGCGCCGGGCAGGCAGGGTGTCGATCGTGGGCGGCGCGCTGGTCGGCGTCGTGGGCGGCCTGCTGATGCTGGGGGCACGGCGGCGGTGGGCCTATATTTACAGCCGCGACGAGGGCGTCCGGGACGGCGTGAGCAGGGCGATGAAAGTGATGGCGCTGCTGGAGGTGGTGAACTTCCCGCTGAACGTGTGCGGCGGCATAGTGCGGGGCACGGCGAGGCCGATGGTGGGCATGTACGCCGTGGTGGGCGGGTTCTACCTGGTGGCGCTGCCGGTGGGCGTGGCGCTGGGCTTCAAGGCCGGGCTCGGGGTCGAGGGGCTCCTGGCGGGGTTCCTGGTGGGCGCGGCGGCGAGCTTGGCGGTGCTGGTCGCGGTGATCGCGCGCATGGACTGGACGGCAGAGGGCGACAAGGCGCGGAGGAGAGCTGGCGCCGCCGATGAGTCCGATTCCGGCAAGGAGTCAGACAATGCCGCCGTGGTTTGACGAGCTGACGTACGTCTGCCCGCGTCGTCCGGTGAGCATGACTTACATGGTGCAGCGGCGGCACTAGTCTTGTTTGACTTGAGTCCAATAATAATGTACGCAAGATACAAAACTTAGATGTTGATACAGAGTGCACATGCATATTCATCCCTGGTTCCCAATCTCTGTTTAAACAGTGAACTCTTCTCTTACTAAATTTCCCTCCATTTCAACATCCAACAGCAAGCCCGACGGATGAAAATTAAACAAACGTGAATCTCCAAGCGCATCCAACGGCCATAAAAAAAAATCTGATTTATCCCTTAAAAAAACAGGTGCCTAACAATTGGCACAATCCATACCCATCCAGAATGGATCATCAAAGTAATTGGTGCGAGCCTGCAATCTACAGCCATATGTAGAGATGAGGAGGACAATTTTGAGGTTTTTATCTTTGTTCAAGGAAAAAGAGAGCTTTATTGATTAAACAGGATAGAATGTACCATCATCATTAACTAACGAGGTTTTGAATACAAGTAGGAATACCAAATAGCCAACCCGCACAATACAATGTGTGTTTCGCTAATTGGGCAAGTTTATGCGCTACCCTGTTTTGAGAGTTTTATACGTATGTCTATAAAGTGTTTTGTTTGGGAAGGTGTTTTATTTCGTTTTTAGCGGTTTATTTAATCAGAAATTTTTTTAATTAATATTACATAAACAAATGCTCGGACGAAAAAAATCACAAAAATATATCTCTATCTCCGCCCAAAACGGCGATAAATACTCTGTAGCCGTTTCATTTGGCGACAAAGCTACTGTCGCCGTTTCAAATGGAGACAGAGGCTCTCTCGCCAAACGAAAGGGTGACGGGAAGCCACATGGATGCGATCAATAGGACAGGACAGTTGTTGTTGTTCATCCAACGAGAATAGCTATGTCGCCAATTCAAACAGCGATAGCGAATCAAAGCGCCATTTGAATTGACGACAGAGCTCCCTGCGCCCTCCATCGCCAATTCAAATGGCGACAGATTATATAAAGGCTAAAAATTGGCTTGAAATTCACTTTTATTCAGAAAAAAAGAGAAAGAGGAGAAGAAGGGGGGAGGAAGGAGGAGTGGATCTCTCCATCCTAGAGGTAAATTTTGTGTTTCTTTTTACATTCCTTTTTGAAACTATGGTACGTTAGTGATTTATTAAATGAGTAGATTCATGCTTGTCTACTCTACTCTATAATACATCAAAATTTTCTTTACTAAATCCACCCTCCTCAACCACCCCTACAGTCATGCCTAATCTAAGTTCACCCAGATTTGTGTACCAAGTAATCCAACTTCATACAAATGAATGGCCTAGATCTCTCTTCAAACCTTATTCTCTTACTCATTAAAGATCGTAAGGCCAAAATTATTTGGATCATGCACATCATTGTGAGATGCCCCCGATCCGTGCGCCCCCCCGTGAATCCGTGCGGCTGCCTCCCCCACCTCATTCTTCCGCCTCCCTCGCACGGAGCCATCACTCCTGCCGCGCCACCCTCGCCTCCTCACCTTTCTCCTCCGCCGCGCCGCCGTCGCCTCCTCCCCTCCCTCCTCGGCCGCCACCTCGCGCACACGCACACGCACACGCCCCCGACCCTCCCTCCCACCCTTCCCCCAAATCGATGCAATCTGGCCTGTAGCCCCTCGATTCGGCCGAGATGGCGGCCCGATCCGGGTTTGCGGTGGTGAAACCGAACCCTAGCTTCAGATCTGCCGCGGCGGAGGCGGGAGCGGGACTATGAGCGGCGGCGGGGACTTCGGGCGAGGGCGGCGGTGCGAGCGGCGATCGGATCGGGGAAGGGAGCAACAGGAGGCGGTGGTGCCAAGCGGTGGCGGAGGCGGCGGTGGGCGCCTCGGGCGCAGCGGCGCTGGTGGGGGTCCGAGCGATGGAGGGCGGCTCCAGGCGCGGGGCGCGGCGACTTCAGGCTGCCGGGTGGAGGCGACCGTCGGGGCCGGTTGTGGTGGCAGCCGTTTCCCCCCTCTTCTTGGTGGCGGCAGCTTCTTGAGGACACGCACACGCCCCCGACCCTCCCTCCCACCCCGCGCCGCCGCCTCCTCCCCTCCCTCCCACCCCGCGCCGCCGCCTCCTCCCCTCCCTCCCACCCCGCGCCGCCGCCGCCTCCTCCTCCTCCCCACCCCGCGATGCCGCCTCCTCCCCTCCCTCCCAACCCGCGCCCCTATTTTCCGGCCGGATCCGTCGGCCCCACTCCTCCATGCTGCAGCAGAAGGTTTGATCCCCTACTTACTCTCTCGCTCGTTCGTCCCCGATCTGATTGGTCTTCTAGGGTTTGTGGATGGGCGAGGGGAACGGGGACCTGTTGTCGCCGATGGCACCGGTGCCTTACCCCTTTGAGGGGATGATTAGGGGGAGGAGGATCGGTGGGAATGTGGAGAAGGTGGTGGAGTGGCGGCAGAGGAGGATGATCAAGAACAGGGAGTCTGCAGCTAGATCCCACGCTCGGAAGCAGGTCATACCTTTGTCCTGAATTCTTGCATGTTTTGCATATGCAGCAGTTTGCAATTGCAAGTGCCTGCGCTAAAAGATAATATTATGAATCTGATAAATTGGCATTTGGTATTTCATTTATGTTTTACTGATTTGGAATTCTTTTACTTGACCTTAAATTAAATAGCCTGCTCATGAGAATAATGCAGTAGCGACGGTTAAATAGGGGCTCATGCTGTGTGTATGAATGATGTGGGTGGTTACCACCGATCTGGTCATGGCTATGTACACGGCATTTACAGCAGTGTTTTGGACTGAATTCGACAGGGCATCAGATTTATCGAGGGATTACGACGGGGCTTGCCTCCAGAATCCAGATGTGGATGTCCTACAGCCCAGCGACGCACTTCTTCCTTTTCCTTGTACAATGGACGGATTGTGGCCTCGCGGGTGCGCTTGGGCTGCTGAGGATTCTAATTTATAAGGTTCTGTTTGGCGCGTGATTTCGGAATTCATGGCTTCTTGTTCTGATTTTTCTATGTTTTCAAGGAATTAATCCAGGCCACTTGGTTGTGCAGGTTTATGTAGATGAAACTACCACCATGCCCACTCATGAAAGGAAGGCGAGCATTAGGGAGTTTTATAGTAAATGTTCTGTAAAACAAACAAGAGTGGAGATTTTTCGCTAACAACTGCTTCTTGTTTGGACTTGAAATGTTAATGCACATTGTTTACAGCTGTCACATTTCCCTCCCTCATGCAACTGCACAAGGGGATCAGCGATGTTGATGACCGTAGGCAGAAGGTAATCTGTACGGAGAGATACGGGAGGAGAGACGAGGATGAAAACAAGAGGCGGATTTCTGAGATTGATATTGAAAGAGAGGAAGAATGTGGGATTTGCATGGAGATGAATAGCAAGGTTGTGCTGCCCAACTGCAGCCATGCTATGTGCATCAAGTGCTACTGTCAGTGGTAAGAACCAAATCCTATCATTGTAGTTCTTTTTTCTGTCATGCTCAGTAATGGTGATTAATGTACTGGTCATTGGTAAAAAATCGGAAGGTGTTTTGGTTTAGTTCAAAGGTAGTTTTGTCAAGACCAATCAATAGAAGTTTGGTAAAAAAATTGCTACATTTTGGTTTTATTATGTAGTGTACACCAGTGGACCCTTTTGTTCAAATGGCTATGGACTGAAATTAACTAGGTGTAACCTCCTTTATTGCTCTCTACCTGATGATTACAGCAAGGTACTACAAATTTGCAACAGTCTCTGCATTTGTTTGCCAATTTTGTGCTTCTCTCACTAGGCCTGATCCTTGATATCACTTGTCTTCATGGGATTTTGATATGTAAAACAAGATCCATTTAACTTCTGCCAGGAAGCACAAAGTTTACTTGTGAGCATTGACCATATATATGACAGTGTAAGATAATATGTCAGTTGGTTTAAGATAACTATGTTTAGTCTTCTTATGACATAACCACGGAGTTGTCCCAAATACTGACACTTTGGTTCCTTGTCTCAGAATTACATGCATATTTGGCTATCTCAATGGTAGCATTTTACTAAAACTCTGCTGTTAAGTTCTAAAAAAACTCTGTTGTTAAATTCTAAAAAAAAACTCAGATGGTAAGAATGGAATATCTTACATATCTTACATTACATGTCTACATGAACAGAATGAATGCAGAAAATACCATTACCTGAGCAGAAGGAATGCTACCTTCATTACATGAACTTCAAAACAGCTTTCTCTGCTATATGAATGATGATCTGCTCACCGAACCGTCTGCTGCAAAGATATTGTTGCATGCATTGAAAACATGCGTTATCCTGGTTGCAGGCGCTCAAGATCTCAATACTACCCCTTCTGCCGTGACAGCCTCAAGAGAGTAAATTCTGGTGATCTGTGGATGTTCACTGATTACCGAGATGTAATTGACATGGCAACAGTGACTATAGATAACCTCAGGCGCTTGTTTATGTACATCGAGAAGCTGCCTCTTGTTACACGGGATAACATCTTCTATGCTTATGATTCTCATGTAAAATAACTTTGAGCTGTTGATAATGATTTGTTCACAATTGTTTTATGACAGTGACGCATGGCTTATTGATTCATGCAGAAGATGTTCCTTGTCCTAGGATGTGGCTGATCATGGAGCAGCTTGTCAATTTTGACAAGAGACCTTGTGAGCTCTGACTGAGGTGTAGTGTGTGCTCAGGTGTTGTAAATGCTTGTACAGATTTATAATTTCCATGGAAAATTTTAAGGGAAGAAGAACCTTATGTTCCACGGTATGCAAGCTCTGATGAGAATTACTTAGTGCATGTATTATTCATGGGCTCATTTTAATGCTAATATGATTTCTACTTTCAACTGAATACATTGGCATTTCAGTTTTTTGTTTTTTGTGTGTGATTACTACTGAACATATGTTTAAATCACGCGATAAACGGTCGTAGCTTCTGTTAACCGGTCATATGGTCTCGCGAAGCGGTCGTAAGACCTGGGAATCGGTCGTAGGCTTTTGAGCATTGAGTGTTGGGTGGTTCCGACCGGTCACGTATTTATTTGACATTCATTTTGTGATAAAAATATTTGGTTATACAATATATGAGACGTGAATCCTAATAAATCTGATTGTTCGTTTTATTTTTTACAAATTTTATCTTTTTTGTATTTTACCGTAGCGTTAGCACGGGCACACTACTAGTATAGAATAGGTAGTTTAGTACATATTTTAGTTTTAGGTATATGACTATTTACAATAGTTTGTTATAGTAGATATCATGTAGATCCATTCAAGTATCGTAGTAGTTAGTTATTCCAAGCTAGTTGTTTTTAGAAAAAAAACAATTTGACTAATTAGTTCAATTTAGATTGATGGTTTTAGGAGTATTTGTCATATTAGAAATTTTTTGTAGATCTAGTTTATTGTAGTACATTGTTGTATATGACATTTAATTTGATATTATAATTTTTTGTATGGAGTATGTAGTTTAATTGTAATTTTATGTATATTTTTGTAGGACGTATGTGGTTTTTGCTCTATTATTACGGTTTATGATGGGATGAAAATACCCTCAAATTTATATTAAATATGGATAGCGGGTTTATTATTAGGTGTACTAATAGGTTTATTTCGCAGTGCTTAATTGTTCGAGCACCTGACATTAACATCGTCTTATTTGTCAAAATGATCGACATGTATGACTGAACGAGTATCTTTGAAAATATAGGATAGAGAAGACTTCCGACAGATGGGTGTAGACGAAGTTGATTTGCATGATTTCACATTTGTGGTGGCCAGTCTGTCAAATCTAGAGGAATGTACATGGGGAAATGTGATGAAGTGGCTGTATCATGTGTTCTCACTAGACCATGCATTGCATGATCTGAAGTTGCATGTTGTTGTGACTTAGGCACTGCAATGCACATACTAGGATTTAGTGGAGCTGAAGGGCCCGAATTTGTGGAGGTCATACTTGAGACTGGCGAAGAAACATGTATGGGAGATAGTCTTGCTGGCCTTCGAGAAGGTCTCTCCGGTTTGTGTGATGCAAGAAGATGTAGTCGGTGGTGATGCCAAAGAAGTTGGATAGTCCAGCCATAGTGACACGTACCGTATGAGCCAAGATGGGGTAGTTGGCACTGATACAGTTTAAGTTGAGCATGTAGACCTTCCCATGAGCAAGGCCTAGGAAGCTACGAGTGTTGTAGATGAAGGTGAGTAGATCGAACCCTTAGTGGAGTGGACGGAGCTTGAAGATCATGATTACAAGGCATTGTCTAACGACGAAGGATCGGATGATGAGCAAGGTAGAGGTAATTAGCCGTTCCGTCATAATGGAACACATACCAACTAAACAACCTTGTCTTGAATGAAGGTGATCGTGCACCATGGGAGTACCTATTGAACAAGGTTGTTGATGAGAGTATTCTTGTTGAACCCCACCATGGGGTTACGATGGTACGGTGACTCCTCGGCCTTCCTCAACGAGCTCCAGCTCAACGAATGTCCATGCGTCGGCTGCACCCAACATTTTCATTCCCCACGGCTGCAGCCCTCACCGAGGAGCTCGACCTTGGCGACGAATACCTCTTCATGACACAATCCCCACTGGCGATGTCGTGCGCCCCTTCTCCCTAGGAGGGACCGACACCATCTTCCCTGGCTGTCGTGTGGCCTGCTCACCACTCCCAAAGCTCGCCGTCCACCGACCACCCTGAAGACCGGCTTACTCTCCTGCTCCCGCTTCCATCACCAGTGCTTCTCTCATGGCTCCCCGATCACTTCCACTTCGATGTCCTCTAGCGCGGCGAGGGCCTTGACATGGCGGCCCCTGCTTCTCCCAATCGCAATGTCATCCATGCCTCCGCCCCTCTTCTTCCGGTCGAAGTCGTAGCTCCTCTTGGATCCAGAGTACCTATGGTAGTGCCCACCGCCATTCTCACCCAACACCTTCACCTTCCCAAGAGTCCTGACTGAGCCAGTCGTACTTGATCAGGATCGCATCCACCTCTTCCTTCGCGCAACTTAAGGTCCTCACTTGCACCCTGCTCATAACGACGGGCTTCACCTCATCTTCCGCGCGACGCCCTCTTCACCCGCTCCTCCTTCTCCTCATCGCCGCTCGCCACCGGGGCCACCTCGGCAGCCGTCGTGGCCAAAACAACCTTGACGACGAACAGTCCTTGTGTCAGTTATCGGCTGCTTCACCTTGGGTGGAGCCTTCTTGGATGACGCCTACTTTGCCTGCAGCGGCGCCTACTTGGCCTCCAAGACCAACTAGGTGTTAGAGTAGGCGGTGTCATGGGGAGGGCGACGAGGAGCCAATGGGAGAGAAGAAATGTTGGGAAAAGTTTTGAGGATGGCATGCGGGTCCCACTCCCACCATCTTTTTTTATCTGCATACTTGTTGACTAGGCTGTCATGTTATCTTAAAACCATCTCACGTGTCAAAACCACCGCCACATCGATGCCACGTAGGATTAAAACCAGGGTGGAGTGGCTTGGGAGGGTGTATTTGTCTGGTTATGACACTTAAGGGGGTAAAACATCTGGTTTTGCAGTTGTAGATTGAAACTTAAACTATCGCAAGAATCCAAGAGTAAAGTAGACTTATTCCAATAAAAACACCCTTATCCCATTTTATCTCTCTCTCTTGCCACAAGTTTTTTTTTTGTGCTAATTGAGCTTTACTGGCCCAAGGATATACGTCAACAGGGACACAATATCAACAAAAACATATACATGTAGACATCGCGTCAACTAAAACATTGTGGTTTAGAATGAGGGGATGTTTTGCACCGGTTTTAAGGGTTCGAGAGTGTCAAGTGCTCGGCTTTGGAGTTAAGAATCGATTTCCGGAGTCATTCAAGAGTTTTTTTTATTAAGGAGATTCATTAAACCATCAAAGGTGAAATGCAAAAGTTAAAGAGGGGTAAAATAGAGCCACCCCGATAGTAGGCCAGCCCAGCCAAAAGACGCGCATGCCGGCCCAAGATGGGATCGATCTCGAACCCAACATACTAAAAAAGGAAAGGAACTATAGCCTGCGCTAGGTTGTGCGTTCCTTCTCTGCAACTTCCTCCTACCAGTCCACGGTGGCCGGAGTGCCTGCCGGACACACTCGCTCCAGCCGTGCCCGCACAGCGACGAGGCCGATGTCCTCGTCTGTGGTGGTGACCTGCTGCCTCCCTGGAGCCTCCACTCCAGGCAAGGCGGCATCCTCATCACCACACCTTAACGCCGCCGCCGCCGCCACCAGGAGGAACAAGGACCACCCAAGAATGGCCCGAAGGTATCGAATCCATCCCAGGGCCAACTCCACTTTCCATTTCTTTCTCTACGCGTTGCAAATCAGTGTCGAATTAGTACATCTACTATTGCTCTGTCCCTTCTTTGTTCCCGGGAAGAGACTGCGTGCTCAAGAGCAGTTAGATGACATGAGGCGTTAGATCTCCATCTAATGTCTCAAAATCTACTAATTTTGCCCTAAAAAATAGTCGAATGTTGTGTAGACACTCCCAATTTTTATTCCATCCGATTGCTCAATCTATTCAGATCAGGACCAAGTGAACTGCCCAAATGCACATAAGCGAGTAATAACCCACTTCTTTCATGCCAGAAAATGCAGTTGAGCTGACCATAATTTTGTAGACACAACTAAAAAAAATCAAAATCAGAGCCGAACAAGGGATTGTTATTAACGAAACCTTTGTATTGGCTGGCTGATTACCCACCGTTGCCCCGGCAGGAAAAGAAACCTTTGTTTTGATCTGACAAGTGCATTTCTTTCTCTTCATCACACGGCTCTAGTGGCACCAAACCGAGCTATCTTGGCGTGCAGAAGAGTCCTCCGTCTCTTGCATTGTGCCCTGCAACCAATAATTGCGTATCCACCTAAGAGGATGTAGGATCGGTATAGCAGCACAAAGGGTAAACGGTGTCTTCAAATTTTTCCAAAGTATTCTCCTAAACTTTACTCCAATAGTTATGAAAAGCTATAAAGATTAAGAAACCAAAAATCCAAAAAATTCTCGGAGATATTGAAATTTTCAGCTTGTGAATAGTGCTTTTAGCACTATCAAATTCGAAAAACCATATAACTTTTGATCCGTCGATCCAAAAGACTTAAAACTTAAATCAAAGCTAGTTCATTCCCTTGAAACTATCCCAATAAAAAAACTCGAAAGAACTTGAGAGAATTGAGATATTTTGGTTCGTGAAACTCTGCTGTAATAAAACTAGGATAAAACCTAAAATTGAGCTAACTTTCAAACTGCAACTCCAAATCACTTCAAATTTTGCATGCACCTTCTATAGGATGTCAGGAACCTATTCCAATCAACAATCAAGAAAATCGTTACCAAAATTCTGACATTTTTCCTTTTGAAGGCAGATTACACCAAAAACAGGTCAAAAACCTAAAACAGTGAATACAACTTACTCATGGGTGACAATGGCCAAGATGGCTCTATGTGTATTCCCATATATCAAAGCAAGTTAGGGCATCAAAGAAATCAAGCTAAAAACTCTCAGATCAATAAATCACTTGAAGGATCAAAAACGTGCAAAAATCGAGTTTCTTAATGAGCTTGCTTCCAAAGAGTCTAGATAGGTGGAGATTGATTTCTTAAGATTATCTCCATCTTTTATACGTCCTTAGCACAATAAGATTAAGGAGAGGAAAGAAAAGAGATCAAAACAAACCAAATCAAAAGCAAATCATTCAAAACAAGATATAGCCATGGAGAATTGGAGATGATCAAAGATTGATGTATTACCTCTTGAGAAGGCAAGTTTTACAGCTACTCTACCTTGGAGGATATAAAGCACACCAATGCTCAACTCTCAAACCCTAACACTAAACAAGAGAGTACAAGAGAGGTAGCTTAGATAGCTAACACAAGTCTCCATCCCAACTGCTTAAATAGATGAGCTAGCCAGCCACATCTAATCCGTAGTGGATATTATCTACTTAGCATGATGGAGAAAATCCGATAACCCCACACACATGGGTTTTACTCACACATGTTCACTTATGCACGCTTGGTAAAGCGCATAAGTCTGAATCTGTTAAGTCTTAAGTTTTGATCTATCTTGATCAAACCAGCTTCTCCATAACCTAAACTGTCTTCGTATGCACCGTTCGCGCGCCGTGGTTTTGTTCCAAAGTTATTTCCGGTATTTTGGTCAAACTACCAAAATACACTTCCTTGACCCGGTCATTTCCTTCTATTGCAAGCAATTGCCGTGCTTACCATGTGTTGGTGCACTATTGGTTTGCCACACATCAGCAAGTCTCTCCCGTTCCGGTTTCACCGGACCACGCCTCACTTGGACCGACTAAGCCGCATGGTACAAACCCACCATTCAAACTTCTTTTCAATATTTTTTGTCTTTCTTGTGTCATGCTTGAGTTTACCATCTCACCTGGCATCCTTGATCGTTCTGGGCCTCGACTTCTCTATGAGTGTAACCTCGATCCTCGCTGTTGACTATAGTTGACTCCAAGCGACCCTGCACATATAAAAACAAAGAAATTATTTTCAGACACAATTTCTTCACAACTTAACCTACATTAGCAATGACATATCTCATGCATTCTATAACCGCTGACCTAGGTCACTAAATTATCATATGACTCAAAATTCTCAAAATCGTCTATTTCTGCAGGTTGTCAAGAAAAAAATGCAAATTCAAATTTTCACTCCTCCAAAATCTAATAGTTCATCATAACAATGTCATAAACCTTCTCACATGGTCCTTCAAAGGAGATCAGTGAGTCAAATCACTATGCTCCCCCATGGTAAGCATTTCTTTCGTACACAGTATTCTTACAATGTTCTTTGTGTTGCTTGTTTTGCGTGCGTATGCAGTTGTATATTTGGACTAATAATGTACCCTCTTTTTGTTCAGTTACTATTTTTCTCCTTTTGAAATAGAACACTTAACAATTCACAACGATAAGTGAGCCGTAAACTTTCGGTTCAGCAGTAGAGCTGCTTCTTTCGTTCTTGTATGGCAGATGCTTTATGGAATGTTCAATTGTTTTATTATGGAAGCTCTTCTTGAACCAAAATACTAGGTTGTTCAATGAGTAGCTATATGCACTGTCGCAAAATTCAACAACTATGAATAACTGTTATCCACATTTTGCCGAATTGTTGATATAACTAAAGTGCTCCAATTTCTAAAACCCTTAGTAACAACACTCACTACACCAAGAAATGCATGTGTCAGCTCAAACCCTTAGTAACAATACTTCCTTTTGGTATAACAAGCCAGCGTCTGCGGTGAGCTCTTTTAATTGTCTGCTTGCAAAGGGAAGGCTAACTGTGGAATATCCGATTGATTGTTGTATCTAAAATATTTCCTTTGGTCTTGTAACAACTGTCAAAGATTCATTTGTGGCGTGGAGTACTTAGACATGGCTTTGGTTTAGGAACTACGGAACTACAATCCTAAGGATGGCCGCAGGGGTAAACCCGTAAGCAAAGATGAAGGAGGCCAAAGGAGGTCATTGAAGTGGTAAGTATAAACATGTCGTCACAGAAAGATCGTGATCTTGTTTCTGTTGTCGGCAACTGGAGGGTAAATGGTGGTAAGATCTGGTATTTAGTTGGAATTTTGAACTGCAATGACTATTGGCAGGTGACGAAAACAAAGCCGGACAACTTCACTCCACGTGTAGTAGAGAAAACAGATGACTATGTCCGAGTTGAATACGAGAGTCCTGTATTCGGGGTAGCACCTCCTTACTCTTGTAAGCTAATCTACGTGCTTACATATGTGTAGGTTGCATTTCTATCCACTAATGATTGAGCGTTGTTCCCTGCAGTTTGTAGATGATGTTGAGTTCTTGTTCCCTCCTGGCAAGAAATCAATTGTTCGGTGTCGATCAGCATCTCGATCAGGATCTATTGATTTCAATGCCAATAAGAAGAGAGTTAAGGCAAGCGCATGACTATCGTTTGTGTCATTTGGTTTTCAGTATCTTAGCCAACTCGCTGAATCAAATACCACAGTTGGTGACATGATGTCTCATCCTTGTTCCATGGCATGGCAGGTGCTGAGATACGCTTCTCCTTATAATCTATCGCCCTGTAGAATGTAAGCAGGCGATAGGCCGATCTTTGTGAGGTATGAATGAATTGCTGTGTCCTCCTCCTCCTCCATTGGAGGTGCCGATCGGTCGAGCTAAAGCCGTCTGTCTGGCTGTGGCCCATTTCTCCCTCAGCTTTGGGTGCTGGCCACGCAAAGTGGGATCTTAATTGGTCCATCTCTCTCTCTCTATCTCTCTCCCCACAAAGTGCTTGTTTGGAAAAAGAAATGGAAGCATCTTCACTAGGCATCATATCATATGCTAGTCAGCGCGTCGCGAGCGTCAGCGGCTCCGTTTGGACGCTAGACCTAACGGGTGGGTGTCAGCCTAGATTAGAACTAGAAACACGCGCACGACTAGTTAAGTCTTCTTCTTCACTAGGCATCATGTCATATGCTAGTCATATTGCAGCATCAAACTCGAACAGAGCATGCATGCATGACAGGTGAAAAGCTAGACCTGCTAGCATTTGACCAGCCAACATGTGAAGCCTCACTTTGTCCTTTCTCCGTTTCCTCTCGATTGCATTGCATATATATTTGCACCTGCATTTGCTCCTATCATGTCATGTGGAAACGCGCATTTGATTTTGGCCATTGCCATTGCGCTGCCCTGCACCGGAGCGAGCGAGCCGAGCTGCCTGCCAATGATATCATATGAGCCATGACTGCTTTTCCCAGCCAGGCCCAGGCGCACTACGCAAAGAATTAATGGAGTCAAAAGGGTGTTCAGGGGTTAAAGCCGACAATTAAACTAGCTGGCTAGTAGTAAGTGGCTGGCTGGCTTGCATAGTTCAGTCAGTGGTTGTCGATCAGGCTCATCGTCCTAGATACGCGTATGGGCCCATGGTTGACAAATGAAAAGGCTTCTTCCTTTACATGGCCGGCGACGATCGATATATATTGAGTGCGGTGACTGGCATTCTAATCTCCTTGAACTTAGAGATGTGTGCTGTAGGAATTCCTATATAAATTCTAATAGGATTAAGATTCTGACTTTTCTTTGGAGGAGAACTAGGTATCGCTGTATAAAGCTATAAATTAACTTATCCAAAATAAGAGACCCACGAGAGAATTAGATGCTAAGTTATTTTTTAACACTAGATTTTTGTATAGGGTAAGGATCCAAGGATCCTAAAAGGTTCGATATGGTTGTGAGAGAGCGACAATCTCTTGTACTCTTTTAAAGTCGTGCTTAACGAATTTATTGTCAGCTTCGTCCAATCTTTCTCTCGTTATTATTTCGTCGCCGTTATTTTGGTTCTCTCTATAGAGTTTATCTACTTTGTTCTTGATATTATGTACGTTCGTGTTGTATCTCCTAACTCTCGTCAGATCTAGAAGTTGCTGCACAAAGAGAGAGAGAGAGAGAGAGAGAGAGAATCAGCGTATAACAATATGGCACGGTGGACCTCACGGACAAGGAAGCTGGACTCCATCTAGTTTGTCTGGAGGGTTGACTCCAGTTTCTAGTCCCTTACAGATACCAAGCAAGTCTTGATAGAAAGGCTAATCTGAGTGTTTTCCATGCATCTTCAAACCATACAACTTTCGTTTTCATCTAGCTAGTGTCCTATGAAGTATATGGATATTTTGGACAACTATTAGCTAGCTAGTATATTTTTCGTACATATGCCTACCTCGTACCAATTGAAACATGATAAAACTAAAGCGATCAAGCGTAATAGCAGCGTAATCCTATCGATCTATAACTTTGTCTCACAACAAGATACAGCTTCTTTGCCTAATATGATGTAGAAAAACCTTGCGTCCGAGCCAGATTCCCTCAGTTGGGCAGAGCTAATGGTTTTGTAAACCGCCAGATAGATCCTCACAACAAATTCCATGATTCTGAAAAGAGCTTAGGCCAGAGTGAACTGAATATATATCCCATTAACAAGGAGAAAAATAGCTCGGCGATCTCGGACCTACGACCGCACAATTTTGTTAGGCTGTTGAACGTGATTGAAAACAAAATCGGTGGCCAGGTTGATTCCCATGTTCCCCGCACCGAGCAAGAATTTCCATGTCCAAATGGATGGACGCGCAGCAACACACACTAGCTTACACACATATGCGGCAGGCAAGCGCCACACTAGCGGCTCAGCGAGATGCAGGCAAGCTAGCTAGGCAGGCAGGCATGGCCATGTGTGATGTGGAGGTGGTGCTTGTCACACAGAGACCGGTCGAGGTCAAATCAGAAGATGGTGCAGATAGATGGAGATGCACCACCACCTTGAAGTGTCATCCCGGCCTTAGCCTTAGCTTGTTGTATACCCCCCCTCCCCACCATAATAACAATTTTTGCCACCAGCTAACATGAGTATGACCACACCTTGTTGCAACTCTCTCTCTCTCTTTTTAGCCACTCTCTCTGTGCCAATTATATATGTCCGCTTGGCGAGCTGAACTATGCATTTCGTGTAGAACGTCTAATAGAAAATTTGATGCTCCAAGTTTGTGTAAGAGTGGACATCAACTTCTTTTTAGACAAGTGAGAACTTGAGCTCCCATGATTAACCCACGCTTCCTTTTGAATATTGATCTGCGCAAGGCCAAGGCGCCGTTCCCTGGCAACCCTATGGTGCCTCTGCATTCCTACATCACTATCGCCACCTTCCACGCATCCAAAGCTCCACGATGAATTTTCCACTCCAGTCTTCCTAGTAGCCAGCAACATACCACATATTTCAAAGCAAGTTTCCACCGCCTGCTTACTTTCAAGGCTACTTTGATGATCTTCTACACATATATTTCAAAGCTAATGTTTTCTTTCTTCTTTCCTTGCCCACTACACAAGTGTTGTACTAGCCTAGCACTACCCATCATCTACCAAGCCCATAACTAAGGGCCTGTTTGGTTCATGCCTAATCTTGCCACGCCTAACCTTAGTCGAGTGTGGCGTGCCACACTTTTTGTGGCGTCCAAATTCCATGCCACACCTTAGGCAAAGTTAGGCAAAAGACTGAGTCTATGTCGCGTGGGCCATATGGCTAACAAAGTGTGGCAAGCCACAACTGTGGCAATGAACCAAAGACCCACCTAAGAAATTGTGGCGCGGCTAAGGTTAGGCATGAAAATTTTGGCTGCCAACCAAACAGGCCCTAAGTGCCCAGATGTTTACCTTGCATTCTGAGCGTGAGCTACTACTACTACTACTAAGCTTCTAGCTTGGTGGTATATGTGCATGAACGCAAGCAGTTGGCTCTTGCCTCCTCCTTGGTGGTGCGTAGCATTAGCGTAGCTCGGCCACTTGCTTCCATCCTCGGTCACAGCAGAACAGATGCCCATGGCTCTGGAGTCATGGCTCACCAAGGTCCGGTCGGCCATGTCGTCCGGCCTTGGCTCCGCAAAGTCGTCGGGAGCGCCGCCGGGCGCCGGCCGGGGCGCCAAGAAGAACAACGTCGGCATCCTCGCCATCGAGGTCGCCAGCCTCATGTCCAAGCTCCTCCACATGTGGCGCGCCGTCGGGGACGCCGCGGTCGCGCGCCTCAGGCACGAGATCGTCAACCTCGACGGCGTCCGCAAGGTCGTCTCCGACGACGACGCCTTCCTCCTCGGCCTCGCGTGCGCCGAGCAGGTGGACGCGCTCCGCGTGGCGTCCGAGTCCGTCGCCGCCCTCGCCGCGCGCTGCGACGATCCCTGCCTCCGCGAGTTCAGGGGCGCCTTCTTGGACTTCGCCGACACTGGCCGTGACCGCCACCGTTGGGCGGCGACATGGAAGGAGATGGACACGAGGGCGCACAAGATGGACAAGCAAGTGGCCAGTACCACCGCGCTCCGCAGAGCCATGGAGGAGCTGGCGGAGGCCGAGCACGGCCTCCGGAAGCTCCTCCAATGCGGCGGCGGCGGCGGATGCCATCGTCGTAGCCTCTCAGCGAGCAAGATCTCGGTGGCGGCCGAGCAGCAGCAGCTGATTTTCTCCAAGCAGCAGGAGGTGAAGCACCTCAAGCAGACGTCCCTCTGGGGCTGCACCTTCGACGCCGTCGTCTCGTCGCTGGCGCGGGCGGCATTCACCATCCTCGCGCGCATCAAGCTCGTCTTCGGCGCCGTCCAAGGTCAGCGACACACGCCACTTCATCGCAGCCTCACTCTCTCCTCGGCCGTCCACCCGTCCGCCGAGGTGCAGTCCCCGCCGCCGCTGTCGCGGAAGTCCATGTCGATGGAGGAGGTGTTGTTCGACCAAAGCATGAAACGGGGCGGGTTCTTTGAGTACAGTTCGGCGTCGCTGGTGCCCCCGCCGGAGACGCTGGGCGCGGCCGCTTTGGCGACGCGGTACGCCGGGCTGGTCATCTCGATCGAGAGGATGGCGCGCTCGCCGCGGCTGGTGGGGCCGGACGAGCGGGACGAGCTGTACGGCATGCTCACGGCGAGCGTGCGCGCACAGCTCCGCGAGCGGCTGCGGGGCGCGGTGCCCACGGCCGACCCGCGGCTGGCCGGCGAGTGGCGTGCCGCTCTGGCCGGGATCCTGGAGTGGCTAGCGCCGATGGCGCATGCGACGATGCGGTGGCAGGCGGAGCGCAGCTTCGAGCAGAGGAAGACGACGGCCGCGGGGGACATAACCGGATTGGCACCGAGGGGCGGCGGCAACGTGCTGCTGCTGCAGACGCTGCACTTCGCGGACCGCGACAAGGTGGAGAACGCCGTCGCGGAGCTCCTTGTCGGGCTGAACTACGTGTGGCGGTTTGAGAAGGAGATGAGCTGCCGCGCGCTCTTCGCCGTGCACCGTGAGTTGATGGAGCGCGGCCGCACGAGCAACTTCAACGGCGTCGAGGACACCGGCGTGGTTGACGACAATTGCCGAGGCAGTGTGGACGGGAGTGCCAATGGAACAGTAAGCTCATGCGCCTAGACCGTCTGATCAAAATCAACGCTGGAAATCTGTGTCTGCGCGATGTTTTTTTTTAGTTTTTCCCCCTGCTCAATCGATCTCTATGGATTTTTGTGATAATTGGGGCCGGATGGAATCTTGACGCATGTAAAAAAGAAAAAAAATAGCGAGTGCTTAACTGTAGTTATTTACTCTCTCTCCGTTCTTTTCTACTTACATTTTTAATTTTTATGGTCTCCACGTACGACTTTAACCGCTACTTTTTATAACTCTATACTAAGATATACTAATAAAATGATAATATTATGAAAATATTTTTAACGATAAATCTAATGATATAATTTTCGTCGACGTCTATGACCATCTTGTGGCCCAGACTTCGTTGACACCCTCGTCCGACCACCTCGTGGTCACGACTTCATCGATGCTCGTCCGACTACCTCATGGTCGTAACATCATCGATGCATGTCCAACCCCTCAGGGTCGAGACTTCGTCGACACCTACAACCACCTCGTGATCGCATCTAAGTCGATCTAGTCCCAAACGATTGAGCCTTGCAGCTGCCCTAATAATATAAGAGAATGTCCAATGTATTCTCACCTTATGTAATTATTAAGGGGTAAAATAGCGATTTCCCATCCCTACCCCCATGCATGTATATATAAATCCCCAACAGGGGGCGAGAGGACCAGAGCCACTTATTTTCTCACTAGCTCTCTCTCTCTATCGGTCGGCTCACCAGCTCTCTTAGTCTATATCCCCCAAGGGGAAACGGGTACCATGTTCCCTCTATTGTGCTCATACAACAACAGTTAGCGCCGTCCACGCCCACGACCGCATCATGATCGACGTGATCGTGAGGCATTCTACGACCTTGTAGTCATCGCCATGAGAGAGATCCGCTGGATCTAATGTGTGCTCAAATCGCACGGTGACCTCGTGCCCAATGTACGCTATGGAATATAAAAATCACACGGTAGCCTCGTACCACAAAGTACTCTATGGAGTATAAAGCGCCAGGAACTCAGCCGTCCTAGGCAACTCCGTGGAGTATAAAAATCGCACGACGGCCTTGCACCCTAGTGTACTCTATGAAATATAAAGCGTTGGGAACTCAGTCATCCTAGGCAACTCTACAGAGTATAAAACAAATTGCACAGTGGCTTCATGCCCCAGTGTACTCTACAGAGTATAAAAAATCACACGATGATCTCAGTCCCGGCGTACTCTGTGGATTATAAAGCGCTAGGAACATAACTGTCCCAGGCAACTCTACGGAGTATAAAAAATCACACAGTGGCTTCATCCCCAGCGTACTCAAGCTCCTCACAACTAGCGATAACCCCGGTGAGCCTTGCACACTTCACGTGTCTCACCAGGGAATTCGTCGCGCAAACAACATCGAGCGATAGTTCCTCCCCTGAGTGAGAGCTGTATCCGACCACCTCGTGGTCATGACCTCGTCAACACACGTTCGACCACCTCATGGTCGGGACTTCATTGACGCTTATTTGATCCCCCTCGCAGTTGTGGCTTCGTCGATGCCCGTCCGACCCCTTGGGGTCGGGACTTTGTTGACACCTGCGACCACCTCGTAGACGCATCTTTGTCGACACCTACAGCCGCCTCATAGTCCGGACTTCGTCGAAGCTCATCCGACCACCTCATGATCGTAACTTCGTCGACACCCATCCAACCCCTCAAGGTCAGGACTTTGTCGACACCTGCGACCACCTCATGGTCACATCTTCGTCGACGTCTATGACCACCTCGTGGTTCGAACTTTGTCGACGCTCGTCCGGCCCCCTCATGGTCGAGACTTTGCTGACACTTGTCTGACCATCTCGTGGTCATGACTTCGTCGATGGCTGTCTAACCACCTCGTGGTTGTGATTTCGTCAACGCTTGTCCGACCACCTCATTGTCATGACTTCATCGACGCCCATCCAACCCCTCAGGGTCGAGACTTCATCGACACCTGCAACCACCTCGTGATCGCATCTTCGTCGACATTTACGACCGCTTCGTGGCCCAGACTTTGTCAATGCTCATCCGACCACTGCGTGGTTGTGCCTTTGTCGACATCCTCATCCGACCACATCATGGTCGTGACTTCGGTTGACGCCTGTCTGACCACCTCATGGTCGCAACTTCGTCGACACCTATCCAACCACCTCGTGGTCGTGACTTTGTCAACGCTCGTCCGACCTCTCAGGGTCACAACTTCATCGACAGCTGTGACCACCTCATGGTTGCATCTTTGCCGATCCCAACCCCAAACGACTGGGCCTAGCAACAGGCCCAATAGTATAAGAGAATATACTAATATAGCCTCACCTTTTGTAATTATTAAGGGGTAAGATAGAGATTTTTCATTCTACCCCATTCATGTATATATAAATCCCCCAACTGGGGGGCGACAGGACCAGAGCTACTCATTTTCTCACTAGCTCTATCTCTGTCGGTTAGCTCACCAGCTCTCTTAGTCTATATCCCCCGAGGGGGAAACGGATACCTTGTACACACTGTTGTGCTCATACAACAACATATATGCACACACAGAAGCGTTAACCTGCGTGTGCACACACCATGCATGCCAGTTTGCACGCTGGGAAGTTACTACTATTTGTGAGTAAAATTAATGTTAAATACATATAGAGTCACTACCCAATTGTGTACTGGCAATAACTCTACGTGTATTTAGCAGTAACTTCACTCACACACGGCAGTAAATTCCCGGCGCACATTGTATACCTAAGCACAGAATAGTAATTGTAAAGTTACTGTCAAACATATATAGAGTTAATGCTAATTTTGTAGTGTTACAACTGATAGCAACTCTACAAATATTTGACGGTAACTTCACTCAAGCACGATAGTAACTTTTCAGCGCACACAGTGCTTCCAGGTGTAGAATAGCGCAACCACATACATACATACATACATACATGCATGCATGCATGCATGAAGCATTTTCCGTACTCCTAGGGTACATATTTCCACTTTCAATATAACACTTAAACAAATGTGTTATACTTATTTATCACTTTCATTATACTTAAATACTAATTCTAAGATACTTCAATGTGATTTTGTTGAAAAAGTTTCATCAGAATCTTTTATTTTTGTTATATACCCTTTTCTATATGTAAAAGTAGTATATACACAAATTATGCTATAAAAAGTGAACTTTGATGAAAGTTTTCAGGGAACTCACTTCGGAGTATCTTGTAATTATTATTAAAGTATACTTAAAAAGATAAAGAGGTATAACAACATCATTTAAGCGGTATATACGAAGTGAGAGTACGTACTCTAAGGACAGCCAGGAGTATGGAATCATTTTCCTATGTGTGTGTGAAGCCTTTTTCGTACTCTCAGGAGTACATACTTTCACTTCTAATATACCACTTAAACAACTATTTTATACTATTTTATCACTTTTGGTATACTTAAATACTAATTCTAAGATACTTTAATACGACTTGGTTGAAAATTTTTTATCAGAAACATTTATCTTTGCTATACACATTTTTTTCATATATAACAGGAGTATATACACAAATTATGCTATAAAAAAGTGAACTTTCACAAATTTTTTCGTGGAAATCACTTTAGAGTATCTTATAATCATTATTAAAATATATTCAAATAGATAAAGAGGTATAATAATATTATTAAAATAATATATTAGAAGTAGAAGAACGTACTCTCCGAAGTACAGAATAAAAGTTCCAAACAAGTACTATATATGAAGTGGTCCCAAATTGCTGGATGGCAATGGCCTGATTGAAACAATACTGTCTACTGAAAACTAGCTGCCCTGGTGCGGTCTGTGTTGGGTGCATCATGAACCATGATCATTAAGACTACACTGTGCATGTGCCTGACTCACATTTTTGTTTGTTTTGCAAGTAAAACCTGACTCACACATATGACAGCAGAAAGCTCCAGCTACAGAGAAGCTGCATCCCATCAGTTGAACAAGATGATGAGGTATGTGCTAGTATACACGCAAATGCATCAGCTTTATTTTTGCTGCATCCGGTGACGATAATGATGCAGCCATACACACACTGACACTACTGCGTAGTGCGTACCCGTAAACGATGGTAGAAACACGCATGCATCTGTCCACTCCAGGGGAGGCAATCGTTGCAACCGCAAATCCAAGTGTAGATTTTTGTTCCTTGTTGCCCATGTACTCAAGCATTCACCCCTCTCTCTCTCTCTCTCTCTCTCGAGCAACTTGGTGGTGGTACTTGTTTATTAATCTGTGCTGTGCCTATGAGCAAGTAGAAGTTTTCATGTATATAGAATTGGTGAGTGAGCTGGTCAGCCACTAGGGACACATGGGAGGGTTGATTAAGTCAATCATGAGGATTCCATCCATCCACACATCACATGTTGAGTTGCTCTCGATTAATGCAACACTTCCATTAAACTGGATGCATCAGATCAAACCGACCATGCAACCATTGGTATTATATCTAAGGAATAACGTGTGTATATCCCTGAGCATGAACGGGCTCTATATACAGGGAGCACAAGAAAATATGACATATACATATAAAAAGTATAAAGGCATATAAGTAAATACAAATAAGGTATTCCTATTCTAAAACCCCTCAAATTTATGACACTGAGTTTGCAGAGAAAATACAAATATTGTACTCTAATATGTGACTTCGTGGAAAAGTCAACAATCAATAACTCTGAGGGCACAAAGAGTAAAGTAAATACTCCCTCCTACACTTATGAGTGAGTGTATGAAGCATCCACACCAATGTGCTTGGTGAGCGCATGCTTCACTAGGTCACGGGCAACACTGATAGCACCTATACTATTAGAAAAAAGAGACGCAAGTCCCATCACAGGCACTCCAAAATCTGCAAGTAACCATCTCAACCAAGTAACCTCTATTGTCACTGCTGCCATAGCACTCAACTCAACCTCTGCACTCGAACGGAAAACGACAGTCTGCTTCTTTTTCTTCAAAGCAATTAGAGAGGAGCAAAAAACACAGTAAGCAGAAAGAAAATGACGATCAGAAGGATCACTATCCCAGGTCGCTTCGAAGTACGTTTGAAGTTGTAGTGAGTTGAAGGTAGGAAAAACAAATGACAAGAGATAGTCTCACGCAAGTAGCGAAGAACACGAAAAATATGACTGTAGTGAAGATGGGTAAGACGAATCGCGAACCGACTCAAGATGTGAACAATGTGAGCAATATCATGACGAGTGCTCATAAAATACACCAAACTTCCAACAAGATGGCGATATCAAGTAGAATCCTCGAGAACATCACTATCAATGGCACAAAGCTAAAGGGATAGCTCCACATGAGTCTCAACAGTATGAGTGTCAGTCAAACCAGACCGATCAAGAAGATCCTGGACATACTTTTGTTGGAGGAGGTAGTAGCCCTTAGGCGTGGAGGAAAACTCAATCATCAAGAGGATCATATATAGGTGTCAGCAAGATACCAGGAGAGGAGGCTGGTGAAAGACGAGAACACCTGGAGTAGTGAATACCAGAGAAACAAGACGATGGTGCTGCAGAAACAAGAGGTGATGCTACAGGAGGCGGAGGAACAAAAGGAACCACTTGAGACAGATCAGGAGAAGACTATGATAGTAGAGAAATGGGTGACGAGTCAGAAAGAGACAGCCATGAGATTGTCTCAACAGTGAAAACAGGACAAGGAGTCGAATCTCGATAGAAGAAAGGTTGAGATTCATCAAAGACAATACCTCGTGAGATCCTAATCCGTCGAACAAAAGAATCATAGCAATGATAACACTTATGCTCAAAACTATAACCAAGTACACTCAACTGATTGAGCAGATAGCTTAGTGTGCTCACAAGGCTACAGTAGGGCAAAACAGGTGCAACCAAAAAAATGCAAACATGAGTGTACTAGGGGCTTAAAAGTAGACACGCTCTCTAGAACTGACACCCTTAAAAGTAGTGGAAGGCTGCATATTAATGATATATGTAGCCGTAGAAACAACCTTAGCCTTGGAACATGAGAAGCAAGGTGAAGAGTGCGAACAGTCTCAATCAGATGACGATGTTTGCGCTCAGCAACCCTATTCTGAGTATGAGCACCAAGACAAGAAGACTGGTAAAGAGTGCTCTGCTCAGAATGAAACTATCTAGAAATGCTAGAACAATATTCGCCAATAGCATCACAGTGAAAAGTATGAATAAAAGACTCAAACTGAGTATGAATGATCGTCGTAAAGCTACGATAGATCGCAAGAAACTGACCATGATTAAACATAGAGAAAAGCCATATGAAACAGGAATAATCATAAATGAAAATCATATATAATTTATGCCCGTCTTTAGAGATAATAGGCAGAGGTCCCACACATCTGAATGGACTAAATCAAAAGGATGAGAAGACAAGTACTCACTAGAATGATAAGAAAGTTGTAGCTACTTATCTAGCTTACAACCCTAACAAAACATGGTCATGTCAACAGTAACACGTCCAAGAACACACTAATGAACTAATGAAGAAAGGTGAGACCCACACAAGTGGCCTAAATGGTGATACCACTGCGCAAAAGCTCCAAAGGTGGTAGCAGTAGTGGTGGTGGAGGTAGAAATAGAGGTGATAAGAGCAACTAAGGTGGAAGGAAGGTGGAGGCAGTCAAGGATGTAGAAACTCTAACGATCCTTATGACACCGACCAGTCCCAAATACCGTCCTATCTGTTGATCCTGGACAAAACAGGGGTGGGAGTCAAACACCAACTCTACAGCAAAACCAACTCTACAACCAAAATCAGTGAGCTGACCCACCGAGAGGAGCTGCATGATAAGCTGGGGAACATGGCGACAGTTGGAACAGAAAAGTCAGTGGACAAAAAAGTGCCCTAATAGCTGGCAGACAGAGGAGTATCGTCAGTTGTCTAAACAGAGATAGGAAAAACAAGATATCCTACTGAAGTGAGAGATGTAGAGTCCGGTGTCATATGGAATAAGGCACCAGAATCTAGAACCCAAGAGGTACCTGGAGGAGGCGTCTGAGCTAGACTGGTAGAATCTGCTGAGCTGTGAGAAAGCTGCTGAAGAAGAGTCTGACAAAGCTACTGAATAGAGTCACCTCACTAAGAACATAATGTGTTGGTTTGTACTCTTGTACAGAAAAGGCCTCCTCGCCCCCCTTGGATTGTCCATTCCCACACGCCTTATTTTGCTTTTTTTGCACCACACAATTCTGGTAGTCATGCTTGAAGTTCTTATAAAAATTGCACTGAACTCCAGTTAGTGCAAAAACAGACACCTGGGCAAAAAATTGTAGTCTAAGAAGAAAGGGCAGCAAGCACAAACGAAACAGGCTGTGCTGCTAACACACGGTGAAGCTCCTCAGCATAAAGTATCGAAAGAGCCTCAGTGATAGTCGGTCGAGGTGAGCGGCTCGACAGTTGAGACCTAACAAGCTCAAACTCTGGGCGAAGATGATAGACGAAATCATAAAGATGAAGGCGGTCACAATCCGCATTCTGCACTTTATGATACTCCTAGCAAAGCGGAGATTCCAGCTCATCCAGCTGGTACCAAAGACTGTCCAAGGCTCGGCAGAAGTCATCGATGGAGAAGTCTTTCTGGCGAAGCGTTTTCAACTCACACTGAAGCGAAAAGAACTGAGTATCACTGCTCTGCTGGTATCGCTCGCGCAAGTACTCCCATATCTGACGAGTGGAATGCAGACCAATAATGTCTAGCTAGATAGAGTCGTCGATGCTGACTACCAGGATGGCTTGAACACGGGCCTTATTAGCACACCGACGCTCAAAATTATCAATGGTATACTAAAAGACCTCATTAGCAGTGGCAGCAGCGGCAGCCTCTGCCTCCTTCTTAACGACATATTCTCATAAGCGAAACCCATCAAGCGTGATCTCCATGAGTAAAGACCACAACCTATAGTTCGTCCCATGGAACTTTGTTTTTGAGCATGGGATCGCAGCTAATGGAACGTAAGCCATTGGTAGGTGACGCTGGATGACATGGTGACCAAGGCAATGAAGTCTAATAGGTAGCGTTGGATGACACGACGGTTAGATCGATGTTTTTTATAAACTTAAAACTAATGCTTTATACGAATCGATTTCTTATGGAAACTGTATTCATCGGTCTCAATACCTTTGATGGCGACTAAGTGGCGGCCGGTGACGAGATTGTGGCCAGTATCTATGGAGGTAGATCCTAGCGGTGATGGCGGTGTCGAAGTAGCCACGGCCCTATTGGCCCAAGCAACGACGGGTGGCACGGTCGGCCCGAGCGATGGTGGGTGGCATGGATCGATGGCGAAGACCTTGGCGAGGTAGCCGTCGGTGTCACTCGTGCGGATCGGCATATCTATGTCAGAGGCGGCTGGACGAGCCAGATTAGTGGGCTCGCTGTGGCCGACAGCGGCAGCGTCGGGGGCGGTTGCAGGCAAGCGACTGAGGCGGTAGCGGCCTGGGCAGCGAAAAGAGCTAGGTTAGTTCTCTAGCTCTGATACCATGTTATGAATAATGTGTGTATATTCATAAGGCCCAATGGACAGTACATATAGAGAGTATAAGGGAATACTATAAGGAAATATGTCATATACATAGAAGGAAATACAAATGAAAAATTCATATTCTAACATTATACATTTTACCCCCTGCATTCGTACAAAGATCCCAATCTTTTTTATTTTCAGTATCAGCCAACTCTACAGCTGGTTCTTTTAACATCTATTTGTTCAGTATAGGGTGGTCTAGGTTCCTGAAGATGGTCCAACTCCTCCTAAAAATTCTTAAGTAAGCTTACAGTTTATACATGTCTCCGTCTTTAATAGAGGCTGGGGTGACTAAAATCTCCTGAACATCGATCGATCGAAAAATTATGTCACATGTGTTGTATCTCTGAAGCATTAGTGGCTAGCTTTAAGAGCTCAACAGGAAACTTTCCTTTTAATGCCATGTCATTGTTTATGTGATGGAAAACACTATCTTATCTTATTGAAAAGCCCATCCCAGGCACACATGAGAAAGAAAAAGGTCACCTTTTTCTAAAGACAAAACTTTATGGAACTAGAGAAAATGATGCTACTTTAATCATCTCACAGGGGAAAGATAAGGCAGAAAACAAGCACAGTGGCCGGTGGTTACCTGAACTTTGATATATAGTAGTAATCTCCTCCGGTATACTCCAAATTCCAAAAGCATAGTAGAGGCTCGATCCATGTACCTACCACCTTCCTTCATATATAAATTATAAATATGCTATATATGATTCTGTGGTTTTAAAAAGAAGTAGGTATGGATGGTTATATTGAAAAAAATCGTTGTCCAGATCGATTATATTGGAACAAAGACCAACCAACACTATTTGTATTCTGGGTTGCTTATATAACTATCCATTGTTGCTTTAAACTTCACGCAAGTTCTTATTCGGAATAGTGCAGACTGCAGAAGCATGTGCCAATAGGAGTGAAATCAAACCTGTGGGCTAGCTAGCTGCTAATTGCTTCTACTTTCTCCTTATCTCAGCACCAAACTAGCTAGCTTTCTCGAAAGTCGTATATAATTGCTGCTCTAGCTAAAATAAAGAAAAAGGCTCAAGTAGCAATAGATTACAAACAAAATTTAGTCATTCATGATTGGTCAGGGAGACCTTTTGACTTGAAAACACCCAACTAGCTAGATGAGCTGCAGTGCAGTGGAGTGGCCTCCAAATTCCACAAGAAAGCTATTAGATTTTCTTTCTCAAAAGAACAGCGTAGCAATATAGCATAGCATAGATTTGGATCTTGGAGCATAGTTTTGGTGAAAAGAAGAAACAAAGGAAAACAAAGTCCAGAATAGTGCTCTAAATCCTCTAATTAAGGGCTAGGCAAAAGAAGAGATGCTCGTGTGCATACAAATTAGAACATGGCAAGATGCATGCATGCATATATGGGCCTGTTTGGGAGAGCTCCACCACTGAAAACGTGGATCTGGAGCAACAGCTCCACCATGGAGCAGCTCCACCGTAGATCTGGGATCCCACCATGGAGTGTTTGGCTTGTACAGCAGCTCCAGATCCACGAAATTGAGATTTTGGTAGGAATGACCACTTTTGTGTGTAACCAGTGGCATTGGTGGGTAATTACCACCCAACTCCACGGTGGAGCACTCCTTGAGGAGCTCCATGAAATCCATGGATCTGGCCCTCAGATCCAGGATTTTGGTGGATCCAGATTTCGCGGAGCTGGAGTGTTTGGGTAAATATTTCGTGGAGTGGAGTTGTTTTTCGTGAATCTGAAGCTGGTGGAGCTCTCCCAAACATGCCCTATAGCTCCATGATCTCCATGGTTGTGCTGAAGCATGACTAATTGACTATACTGCACAAGGATGTGGGTTCCAAATGTTCCTATCCAGGTGGTGAACTGAGCGTAAAGTTAGGATCGGATTGGTTTTCTGAAGACTGTCGAGTTCAGAGAGTTGATTGATACTGCATTACCTTTCTTACTCACAGTTCGTATATATGAGTGATAAATGATTCGAACTATATCTATGTGTTCTTTCTACCTTCAAATAATTAAAACAAAACAAATCTTGGCAGGTTTCTTCCGTCAAGAAAAAGTAGAGTCTGCTGATAGTCTAGTAAATTTCGCAGGAATGCCAAATATATAAAGAATAATAATAACAATAATGCGCTCAATGAGTCTTATGTGCTTATTGCTTTTTTGGGATTTCATATTAATATAGTACAATGTGGAAAACGTACGGTTCAAAGTTTGGTGTAGAGCTTTATTCGACATCCTCAAACATTCGATGTCAAAATGCTTTGTTTATCATGCAATGTTTGTTCGATGGTGGCTAAATATGTTGATATAATAATGCCTTTGAGTTGATTAATCTTTCCTTTGTTTATTTTCCATGTAATCTTTGTTTAAACTCAAGCAGCAGTGTGGTTGCACTAGTCTGTACCCTAGCTTGTGCTTGTTTGTCACTGTCGTTAAATATTTGCACAGCATCGCATATATGCTAGGGGGGGGGGGGGGGGGGAGGCCATATGTATGATTTGACTGAACGCTACTGAAAACACAAATATTCTTTGAGCATTCCAAATATGCTGCCTATATCTATATTCCTTTCCTTTCTAAATCAACAAATGTCCCTTTTGCCACTCCTTTTCTTGTGTTGTTCTTAACAGGATTCCCAATACGGACAGTGAGTAAAGTGGCAGTGGTAGCCAAGCCGGAATTGGTTGTCAAACAACCGACGAGTTCACGCATGTAATCGGGTGAGGTGAGATCTTGCAACGAACGTGGCAACTGTTCTGGCAGAATCCAGAGTAGTATTTGTTTCAACTTTCAACACGTCGTTGCTCAAGTCTTTTAAGGCACGCCGTTCACCGTCAGATTCCAATCGGGGACGGTATGGGCGTGCAGTGCGGCACATGTTTCATGTCTGGTCCGTGCCGGAGGCAGGCAGAGAGCTCAAGCCAGGTTCTTCCTCCCGTCAGTCGGTGAGCCCGAGCAGCGACGGCGCATGGGACAGCCGTCTTGCCTCGGCGACCACTGATACGGGCACCGACGCACGCAACAATCCATATGTAACAAACACTAGCTGCACTAGCTACCATGTGAATCGAAGTAAAAGAGACGACAATTTGTGAAGAGTTTCTTAAAAAAAATCGAGGACACGTACATAATTTCGAGAAAACCGAATGCCTTTTTCACAAAAAACCGAGGACTTGTAAGAACCTACGTAACTAAGCGAGGACCCGTATGTAATTTTAGAAAGCCGCGGGGTGCTATCCAACAAAGGATGCGCAATTTCGGTGAACTGGAAAGTGCTTTTCGAAAAAAACCGAGTAGGGACTTTTTTGCAAGAATAGAGTACCTTTACGCAATTTCGGAAAATGCAGGGACTTTTTTTGCAAAAAAAAAGCTGACGTAGACACGCTCAGTGCCAGGAAACTCCCCCGGCTATAATATAGGTATTATTATTACAAAGGCTTCGAGTAACGGCATCCAAAAAAACTATGGAGTTTGAGCATAGCATAGTCGCGCAAATTACTCTGATTACGGAACCACTTCTAGTTAAAAGGGAAAACGCAGGCAGCATACAGCTTATTCCCGAAAGGTGACGGATTCTATTGCAAAAACTACAGTTCCATGATTGATGCCTGTCGACACAACACACTTTCTCTGTGCATGTTTGGCAACTCTCGTCAGTCAGGACTTATACCTCAAGCTCAAAGGTATGATTCTGTGCATATCAAGCAACATCTTCTCTTGTTTCAAGCAAACTCTGAATATTTCCTTTCTCTTTTGTGCCCTCAGGGAAGCTGTCTTATAGAGGATGGACAGGATCCGATCAGTCACTCATGTTGAACTAGCCTCTGGAGCTAACCACAGTTTCACCTTTTTGTCCACCCCAGCAGTCGCCAAAACAAACGCAGGAATGCCACCTGAAGAAAACAGCAATGAGATTTAGAAATCATAAACACATGTTTCCTCAGACGAACACTACCTTCAAGCTGTAATTCTTCCAGCAAAAAGCTACATAAAATAAATCTTCGTTTTATAAAAGGTGACAACGATGGGTCAACAAGGGAGACGGAGTGCATCAGCTCCAAACAGGAAATGCGTTTGCACATGGCTACAGAGAACATCCGATGTTTATCAGATCATTACTGCACTGCGCCAAGGATTGACATACTAAGGTGATACAATATACAGCATATGTCATTTCATTTACACTACTAATTTAAACTGGTTCATGAAAGCTCAGGTGGAAATTAAATCAAAGCAACAAATACTCAGATTTCAAAGCATTGTACATAAAAATTACCATTTGGAATTGTCCGTGGAGCCCAAGCAATGCCAGTTATATCACCTGAGTATATACAGAAAACATGTCATCCCAAGCACATCTACCAAAGTGGCAAAGATCACATCAAGAAAAGGTGCGAGCTATTCTCAATATATCAGCACAGAACAACTTTATCAATTGAAAAGTGGCTGAAATTCAAGAGAAATATGATCAATCTTCTGAAGACCATACAAAGTGGAGGCCCACTATTCTGCAAGTTTTAGTTATAAAAAATGTAACATGGAGAAGAAACTATTCAACTATATATTAAGATCACTCTTAGAGTGATATTTGTTTAAATGGACTACTCCCATCCATACTCACTACCCATACAGTTTTTAAAGCCCTTATTACTTCAAAAGAACCTAAAGAGGATTCACCCTAGTAAATAGGAACATTACACACCTTCATGTGCTTTCTCAGCTGTATCCAAAACTGCACCAGTTTCTGCAGATAACCATTGCAATGTCGATCCACTTGTTGCAGCCAGAACTTTCCCATCAGGAGAGATGACCATGTGATCATAGTTGCAAACAGAACCTTTTGAATCATGCAGTGGAATTGCAAAAACTCTCAAGGTTTTCGGATCCTCATCAAGGTGATACCTTACTACAAAAGGATCATAAATTATCAACTCTTGAGAAAAAGTAGGGAAGCATTACATTTGAGAGGAGGGGGGAATATAAGATAAGCACATAGACTTATATATGGCAGAATCTGCCAAACATGCATTTTCATCAGGACACCTATAAATATGCATGACTGCAAATTCGCAGTGTTATTGATCAAATGATACAGCATCTAACTGATAATGAACAAGGTAATAGTTGATAAGTAACGTGACTTCAGAAAAGACTACATAATCAGGCAAGTGACATCTTTGGCCACTACATCTCAATAGCCTAAAAATGATGGTTTCTAATGAATATTTGACTAATTGATAAATGCTTCTTTTTTAAAAAAAAAGATGAAGGATCTTTTGACCTTTGTGAAGAAAGGCACAAATAAAACTATAGATGTACTATCCTTTTATGCAAATTGAGCATTTGCCAAGTGGATGAGAAAATATTGGATACATCATAATCTAAAAATACAAAAGATGTTGTCATGGACTTATGTTTATGGTGACATACAGTAAACAAGGTTAAATCTGTTAGATATTATGAATTCAAAATCAACATACACCTTCAAGGCATCAAGGACACGGAGGTAAGTAGATATAGAGCATACCATTGATGTTCCATATTCGAATAGAACCATCTTTCGATGCAGTAATAATCTGGTCAGAATTTGGAGTGAAACACAAGCATGTAACAGCACTCTGAATAAAAGGAACTTGTCAATTTCCGTCCATGAAAATAGTTTGAAACTCGGCTAAAATAATGTACACAGGAAAGAATTTGACCTTGTGACCCTTGAGTTGCATAACCTTATTAACCTCCTTTACCGAACTATCCTTCGAATAAACAACCTCCCACACCTAAAGAACATGTAAACATCACCATAACTGAGAAAGCAGTTGATGAGCAAAACAGTAACAGTTTCTGACTTTCTGTAGTACAAAAGTTATAGATAGTTTATCTAATTTGCTTCTCAACAAGCTCTGCAGTAAACATCACAAAAAAAAAAAACCAAGAATGGCCTTCCGAAAGAGAGTAACTCAGACAAAGGAAGTATCTTTTATCCTGGATGCTTAGAAAGGTGTGCAAAAAGAAGTTTCAGTATGATTTAAAATTATAAGAGCAATACATGAGCTGGTCAGAGATAGTGCAATAATTAACATAAATATCCTAGCAGGGGTCCACTATGAATTTCCATAACAAGGTTGATTATATATGAACACTGATTTGTAAAGACAAAACATAGTCTGGGAATAAAGAGTTGCCAAGATGAATTGCTCTTTCAAGGCTTATTCTGGGGGGGAAACGCATTCCATAAGAAACTTAGCAAGACGACCAACCTTGACATCAGCAGTGAAAGCTGCGGCAGCTATGAAGCGACCATTTGGGGATATGTCAGCCATATTGTTTTTTAACTGATTGGTGTCAACTGTTCCCAACTCCTTCCCAGACTTCCCATGCCAAACTTTGATATCAGTTGCTGCAAATAGTTTAAAATATTGATCTTAACATGAAATAAGAAGCCTTGTAAATTGTAATGAAGCCTTCAGTGTTACAAAATTACTACTTGTGAAGCAACTGCATCCGGTTCAATACGAAAATAGCATACGCAACTGATAGGGAGGGGGGAGAATCAGGGGTGGCTTCCATGTAGTGCACATGTGCTGCATAACAAAGAAATGCATGTTCCCTCAAGTTAAATTTACGCAATCTCCATTATCTACCTTGCAATGTACCCTCCCTGTCCCAAGAAAAATTCCTCCCCACAGCCTTGACTCCCCTCACGCTACTACATGCACATGAGGACCCAGGCCAATCAGCGATTGGCCAGATCACCATGCACCCAATTGTAAGAACAAAGAACTTAACAATGAAGAGTGTATATTATTTCCCACATATAAATGACACATGGCGCAGGGTTTGCTATTAAAGTTTACAGTAAGTTTAGTAAATATTCTACAGTACTGCAGCAATAGATTATTACAATAGGAAAAGCACCCTGTAGCTGCATATATGGATCATGATGAAATACCGAATGCTGCAAAAAGAAAGGATCGAAAACATGTTTAATGACAGTAATTGCTTGTGTTAGCAGACAGTTACAGCTGCAAAATGCACAATCTGAAAGCCACTATATTAAGCAATCCTAAAAACTTGGATTTTAAAAAACAATCCTAAAAAGTAAGAAGTAGAAAACCCATACCTTCGGAGCAAGAAATCATTATTGTGCTCCCATCACCGGTCCCATAAGTCGCACAAGCTGCGGCAAGGTTTAGCACTGACTCCTTGCCATGAATCTTGTGGTGCTCCCACTTGATCTCAGGAGGAGAAAGCTTGCCCTGCTGTTTGTTTCCCCCAGTTGGTGGAGCGCGAACATCGGCATACATATAGAGAGATGAGCCTAGGAGTGCCTGTGCTGCCACAACAACGGATGATGCCCCTTCTGAGAAAGCGATAGCAGTAGGATGTGCCCCAGCAGGCAAGTTTATCCTCAGAATCCTGCCAAGAAAAAACACATGCCCATACTTGCAGCATTAGAATACAACAATAACAACAAAGTCTTTTGTCCCAAACAAATTGGGGTAGATTAGGAATGAAACCTTCTCAAGATCAAAGAGTTGAGAGTCTTGAAATAAACACCTATAATGCTAAAATCCTAAGTCATACATCCTGTCATCTGAACCGAGAGCCTAAAACACTGCCCCTAACTTTCTTATGATTTCGATACGTAGATCGCTAACTTCCATGCCCTCCTATCCAAACCTAATTCTTTAGATACATTCTAACCCCTCAAGTCTCTTTTAACTGCCTCCTCCCACGTCAGTCTTGGTTGACCTCTGCCTCTTCTTACATTTTCAGTACGCCTTAAAATTCTACTATGTACCGGTGCCTCAGAAGGCCTTCGTTGGAGATGCCCAAACCATCTCAAGCAATGGTGAACAAGCTTCTCTTCAATTAGTGCTACCCCCACCCTGTCACGTATATCATCACCACGGATGCGATTCCGCCTTGTGTGACCACAGATCCACTGCAGTATCCTCATCTCTACTACACTCATTTTCTGTATATGTTGTCTTTCAGTCGCCCAACATTCTGCTCCATATAGCATCGCGGGTCTGATCGTCGTCCTATAAAACTTACCCTTTAATTTTTGAGAGACTTTTTTGTCACACAGGACACTAAATGCTTGGCGCCATTTCACCCACCCCGCTCTTATCCTGTGGCTCATACGTCTTCATCAATCTCACCATTCCACTGTAGTATCGATCCCAAATAACGAAACGTGTCCTTCTTAGGCACTACTTGTCCGTCCAATCTAACATCTCCGTCATCTGTCCTAACACCACTAAACTCTCACCTCATATATTCAATTGTTGTCCTACTAAGTCTAAAGCCCTTTAATTTTAAGGTCTTCCTCCACAACTTAAGCTTCCTATCAATACCTAAGCTACTCTCATCAACCAGCACCATATCATCGGCGACAAGCATACACCAAGGGATATCTCCTTGTATGTTCCTTATGACCATGTCCATCACTAGGGCAAAAATGTATAGGCCCAACGCTAACCCTTGTTGTAGCTCTATCTTAATAGGAAAGCCATTAGTAACACTACCACATGTTCTGACATTAGTCACAGCATTTTTGTACATGTCCTTAATTAGGGTAATATATTTTATTGGGACTTTTTTCTCTTGAAGCGCCCACCACATGACCTTTCTTGGCACTTGCAGCATTAGAATGTTGTGATAAAAAAGTTAGCTTGTATAGAATGAAATATCTTACTTAAAGCTCTTGCTTGAGGCATCATCGATCCTGAATACTCTCAGTGCTCCATCCGCACATGCTGCAACAAGATGAGCAAAGATATAGGGATTAGAATTTGGAGTAGTGATGCTTGGCTCATCAAGTGCTCATTATAATAAACTGGAACTATGGTTAGCATTAGAAGTAAATGCAATACCAACCAGCCAAAATAAAAATCCATTCACGAAACATGTGGTACAACATAAGAAAGTAGAAAAGGTATAACGCAAAACAAGATAGCTGTTGATAATACGGACATTGGAAAGTGGAATGGAAATAAGCTCACCGGTGGCTAGGTTGCAGCCGTCACTGGAGAAGTGCAGTGCAGTGACTGAATCAGTATGCCCCCTCAAGGTGTTGACAACGAGATGGTGGTGCTTCTTTGCAGCATCCTAGAAGAAAATGTTGTGAGATCGTTCATTGCACACGGAATTATTTCTATAAGAATACGTTAGGAATATTAAGCCTCCTATATTCTGTTCCAAATCGAATCGATAATCTTTTTTTATTTTTTGCAATTAGCACTGATCTGATACATAACAATTGTAAGGAAAAGGTAATTCAATTTCCCCAGCAGTCATTCAGTGAGTTACTAAAAAAAGAAAGTGTTTTTTTTGGCAGATTCCACTAGATGTTGAATAGCGTGTGCGAGGTGAGCATGAGAATCAAGCCATTGATAGTTCCCCGCAACCGTGGTCTGGGCTCTGGAATGACCTCACGAATACGCAAAAGCAATTGGACTGTGAATGTGATCCATATCATGGTCATGCTAAGTTAGAGAGAGGGGAGAAAGGAAACACTGCTTGTAATCACCGACAGCGTGGATCTCTGTAACTAGCTAGGTAGAACCGAATCATATTACATCTGTGGATTCATTCACCTTATCGGCGGCGTGGTGGTGGGGCCGGAGGTGGCCCTTCTTCGACTGGTGAGAGGGGCGGAGTTGCTTTGGCGGGTCCGGTGCGGCGGCGGTGGCGGAGGGAGGGAGGTGGGCGATGGCGGCGCGCTTGCGTCGGAGGTAGCCGGCGAGGAAGACGAGGGCGACGGCGGCGCCGAGGAGGGCGGAGAGGAGGGGCACGGAGAGCGAGGACACAACTTGTGCCGCCGGAATCGCCATCACCTGCTGCTCTGCGTTCTCTCGATGGCGGCGGAGCGGGTGGGTGCGTTGCGTTGCGTGCTTCTCTCTCTCTCCCCCCCCCCCCCCCCCCCCCCCCCCGCTCCGCTCTTACATTGCCCTGTGTCGTGTTGGGTTGTACGTGAAGCCTTTTTGTGCCAGGCCAGGAAACTGGCCCAGCCCGCTCTTTTGGGCCGAATTGCTGGTCCACATTGCTGAGCCAGTTTTTAAGGAGAGTAACTTTTAAAATGGTTTTTATAATATATATTTATAGAAGTCAATATAAGAGCCACTTTAAATAGAGTGGTTTCTAAATATAAGTGGCACTTACTTCCTCAATATCTTTTATAAACAGCTAAAAGTTAAAAACCTCATCACTTTTAAACATTACCTAATAAAATCGTGATAGTTGAAAATTCAAAGCCAAAAATCAGTTCAAAGTCAAATAGAATGGCCCTTAAGCCTAGCCGTCATTGGTGTCTGCCAGTGCGGAACCACAGATCGAGCTCTAATTGCTGCTACTAGTTGCTAGTAGGGGTGCAACGAAGCAGGTTCAGACGGATATCGTTCATTCTTTATCCTATTTTGCATTTCTCAGAGTCAAAGTCAAACACGAATAGTTTCGGATACTCATTTCTCCATTCCATATTCATTCCACAAGCCTTCGAACGGAAATTATCCGCTTGTTTTGCACCCTTACACAAGACACTGGACAGTAATGGTGCAATCAAAACGAACACGAATAAACTAATTGCCGAGATATCGAAGGAAAATAACTCAACATTTTCTCTCTATTTAGATGCGATAATCCATCTATTTGTTATCTTGTTCCTAAATGAAGTCATAACAGAATTCCTCATATCACTTGACATACAGATATATACGGACGGATATCACTTATTATGTATCTTTTTTTCTCGGAATCGGATACAGATAGTACCGGATACCATTTCCATATTCGCTCCACGAGCCTTCAATCGATTAATCGAATGAAAATTATCCATTCCATTACCACCCCTAGTTGCTATGGGCCTGTTCTTTTTTGCTGCGGCTTGTGACTTTTGAGCTGTTTGTGCGAGAGATTATATAATAACAGAAACTCACGTACGATTTTTGCCGATATAAATGAAGCCGGTAAAGCATGTACTACAGTTAACTAGTAGACCCTATCTTGAAAAGATACTCCGTTTAAAAGCTAGTTACTGTAGAAAAGCCGAAAAGTAGCTTTTAGAAGCTGAAAAAAATAGGGCCTATATTTACTAGTGCTATATCATGCAAATGAAAATGTGTGAAACCTGCATCCGCATGCATGCATTTACTCTATTAATTATCTGTTGATTTGATTCGTTGATGTTCCTATAATGAATGAGGTTAACGACAATACAATGTCAGTCAGATTTTTTTGAGAGAGAGAGAGAGAGACCAGAATACAGTGTTAGCAGATTGACTTGTCTCATCTTTACAACTAACTACAACAAAAAAGAAATAAAGCTGTGGCTAGGTCATCACCACCTCCCGGCGAGCCTGTACGGCGACACCGATAATGACGGTTTTGCCGATCAGCCCGGTGCAAGCCAGCACCACCGCAAGCTTAGGGATGCCGCTAGCCCTCTTCCCTGACGTCAGTGGACCATCCTAATCTGTGTTGCTCCTGCGCTGCACAAGATGGGCCGCCGCCGTCATCATCTTACCAGTAGTGGTCAGCGTCGAACTTGGTGTTGATCTGTGGGCTGTGGCATGGAGATGTAGCGCGGCAGCGACTCGCCGGAGGGCCCCACATGGCTTGCCGGATGCACATCTTTGCCATCTCGTTGGGGACAGGGCTTGCCCTAGGCATGGGCAGTAGGGGCGACCGTCTAAGACGCATGAAAGCTAGAGGCTCCTAGTCGTTAGTGTGTGTGTATATATATAGGCTATGTACTGAATATTGAATATAGTTGATTAATGATAAGCTAGACCAACTTAGGCCAATCATATTACATTCAGTTAAGAATATAATGTGATTGAGCACCGAAACAACACCCAATGCAATAACTCATGTACCAAGCAACACCCAATGCAATAACTTGTGTATCGAGCACCACCTAATTCAATAACTCGTGTACACCAAGCACCACCAGAACATTTCGTTATGAATTGCTTGAAAAAGTTGATCTTAGATTATGTAGAAGAAAATAAACAAAAAGATGTTTCTGAAAACTCCCAACAAGTGTGGATCTAGTGTTTTGTGCTCCTCATGGATGGAGTTTCTAGTAGACAAAGGCCCTGATCAATATGGCTTCAGCTTCTGGATTCAGCTTATTTTTGCACTATTCATAAATTTCGTCTTTTTCTGAACTTTTGGCTTTTTTGAGTTTTTTTACCGGTTCTTTTTTTCCTCATATTTGTTTATATTATACGTGATGGGCTAATATGTTTTTTCTATTTTTAATTTTTTTAAATTTAATTATGATAAATAAACCTCTGTCAGCTACAGTGCTTTTTTCAGCCAGTTACAGTGTTTTCAGCCATAAGCTATGAGGCTTTCAGCCGAACCGATCACCACCAAAAGAAGTCCTTCCAAGGAAACAGTGTTGTACTTTTCGTGAGTGAAAAATGCTGATGACCAAAATTGCATAGGAATTTCTCTAGTTTCTATGGCAACTCATTTCCAGCTCTTGATTTCTTACTAGTAGATCCTGATTTCTCTAATTTGCAGAGAGAAACGCCAGCTCTTCTTTCATATGGGCTCATAGGTACTTCATCAAATTTGACTTTTGCTTATGTGTGTCCTGTCATTTTCGTGAGATAATAGTTTTGTTGTTGACATACGAATGAAGCAGCTGACCAAATTGCAGGTACTCTAAAATAAAATTTTGTACCAATCTTTGTTAGGCCACTCGGAAAGAGACGTATTATAATAGCAATAGAGTTCAAATTTCAAGTTACATATAAATAAAATGAGGGTTATCTTGTAACAAAAAAAGTTGCTATAGAACTATTAGCTTATTATTATTTATTAGTTTATTACCCCTGATGATGATGCCTTAACAATGTCATATACTTAAGTAAGCCATATGTTAATCAAGTCAACAGTGTACTCTCAGCGATGTGTTTTAAAGAATCAGGAAAAGGAAGCATAGACATAAGTATTTAGCTTCCAGAGTTCAAGTCCATTAATCCAAAGATGATATAACACCATCAGCATCCTAAATTAACTAGAGAATGACAGAAAGCTGCAGAAGACATAAGGTTGAACAAACTAGATCATAACAACTCGAAAGGCAATATTACATTTCCTGCTATGTGTCAACACATACAGTCATACTGATGAAGATTGTACTCTCTAGATATAAAAAGAAAAACACAATATCGATGTTATATTGATATGGTAAATTAACTTTTATTGCTGTATGATCAGAACTGTAAAATTTTTAAGATGTTTCCGCTATCCTTAAACAAAGAACTATAGTTAGTTCATTTACTTGCTTATTTTGTGAGAATTATTGAGCCACACGCCTAAATTAGCTGCTCTAACCCTCATTTAGTCCATGCTAGTAGTCAAGGCTCTGATATCAAAATGGGAATGCTACGACTTCATAACTCAGAAAATCTATTGGAACATAAGTGGTATACTGTGCAGCTAAATGAGGACTCCTTGCCAAATGGAAGCTACTTACTTTGTTCACCATGTCTGTGCACACCTCCAATTCCCCCAGCTACGAACATTGGTATGCCAACCTGAATTTCAGAATAACTTATTTTGCTAAAGAGACAAACAGTTGTAACTAACTACACATACTACACATGAACACGAAAATGGCTATCAAAATCAAGCCAAGATAAATAAGACAGTAAGATGATTTTGGCAGTGCTTTTTGAGAGAACCTTATGAGATAAAAACATAGTGGCAGAAACTGTCGTTGCGCCATTGCTACCAGAGGCAACCTGCCAATTAGTAAAAATCAATATTGTGACGACCCGTATTATTACCGTGGGGTAATAAAGTTAGTCAATGGATTATTATTCGTTTTAGCCGATAAAATATCGCTTTAACGAATAATAAGCCTATCAGGGTGTTGCAACAGAACAATAATTAGAGACAAAACACAATATTACAAGAATATCACCACGCAGGACTAAAATTTATTACAAAGCCTCAGAGGCTTAAATATTACAATCTGTAGACAGAAAATAATCTAACTACTTTCTATCCAAAACAACTCCACACAGAGTGTCCACCTTGTACCCACTGTGTTCCGAGTCCACGGTAGTCCATCCAGGTAGTTTCCTCTTGACCTTAGCTATCCTCTGAACTGACATGCTCCTAAGCAAAGGGGGAGATAATAGCAAGGGTAAGTACAAAAGTACTCAACAAGCGTTAATAGCAAAAATGCACAGAATGCTTATCATTTGCACTTTTAGGAACATCAATTTCCTATTCTCAATCTCTTGCTCATTTATGTACTCTTTCCTCCTCAATTTCATTTCCATGACTTACAGAAAATAAGGTTTCTTGGTTTTGAAAGAATTCCGATTTATTAATTTAGAAAAATACTGAACAGCAAAACCCCCCATAAGTTTCCGTAATTCTCATTTCCTGGAGATGGGCATGAATTCATGATTTGGATAGCATTGCGCAAGCTTGTATCACTTTACCCATCACCACTCTGACCCTGTTGGCTTCCCGGAACTCCGCAATTCCTTAGATGTGGCGCCCAGATCAGAGTACAGTACGTTTGCATCTATCTCAGTAATTATATCTCCACCCGGTTACTCACAAGCGGTAGCCTGGAGCGGTGTACCACTCTCACACAGACCCATCGAAAACGACAATAACTGTTGGCTGGGGCGGTTTCTGACCATCTCCCAACACCCCACTGCGTAATATATCGCCTTCGCGTACCCCGTTGCTGATTACGGACCAGTCTTGGGTTCTTGCGATCCGTCTCCCCCACTTCTGGCCTACTTACCAGTTCTGGGTTCTGCGCGGCTGTGGATCGCCCACCTTGCTGATCACAAACCAGTCTTGTGGGTTCCACTCCCTAGTTAATACTTACCCATGTGGAGAATATAATACTTTGATAGAGCTACTAGTATGTCCGTCCTCTAACGGAATGTTGGTTGATACGGTGTGGTACGGTCTGTTCACACGGACGAAGTTGGTAAATTCCTTATATTCTATTCTTATGCAGAGCTCCCACACCTGCCCACTTGTCACCTACCCTGGCAACCTCTGCCCACCTTCTTACTTGCTTAGATGGCCAACTGCTCCCTCAGTTGCCTTCTATTTCATTTGCTCATGTCTCTTATCTCAATTGTTTGATTTAAATATCTTTTAATTCTTTCATGCAGGGTGATACTAGATTAATACCAAAATACTTGTTTTACAAAATATACTCAGAAGCTTTGATCAAAGAAATGCTTGCCTGAACTTTAACCATATACTCGGATTCACGTGAGATCAGATGAAGCCATCCCCGTAGCTTGGATTGTCGCCTGCAATTAAATACGTCGACTACGACTTAATTTACGAGAACATAATAAAATACGATGTGTCGAGGTGCTTGTGCTCCTAAGGTAAGACGTCACTCCATTTAATCCAATCGCTGTAGTCGAGGTTAATTTCGGTACAGTACTCGTCGTTCGACATCATCGCACTAACGTCATGAGATATGGTCGATTTATTAGGTATGCCCGGCGTTTTATTAATTCCTAGCAATTTTTGATTATACGGGATTACCTAGATGCATGAATAATTATAACGGCTAATATTAATTCTAGCCAAATCTCGTGTATGCCATTAGGCCTATTTAATTTCCCCTAGGTGCATATGGATTTATCCCCTTTTCTAATTAATTCCTTCTTTACCGATGCTTTTATCGCATTTAATACGCGTAATAGGTTCGATTATAGATTCAAAAGAAACGGGTTTCTTAATTAATCAATTTCATAATTTCTTAATTGAGCTATACTCGGGAGTCCTTATGGGATTCCTAAATTTTACTTTTAGTCATTTGCATATTTTTACCGCTTCACTGCTATTTAAATCATTGCATATAATTTTAATCGCTACACATATTCTTAAATTGATGAGTACTATTTTAACTCAGCACGTGCTATTCTAATTGTCGCAAACAGTACTAAATCTTCTGGCAGCTATAAATTATAGTTCAAACTACTTATTAGTGGATCCTACAGTTTATAATCAACTAATAGAAATTAACTTGGCATTTAAATGCGCAATAGAATGATCTAAATGATATTATAATTATTTACTTCGCATGCATGCAATTTCCAGCCAACGGCATCATTTAGTTTATTTCTAGGATCCAATAATATTTATTAGGAAAGTTCTATGATTCAACACTATCCAGGCTAATTAAGTATTTAGCTATTACCTCGAAGGATTTAATTAGCAATGCATCATTTAAATGGGTACACGCTACGATCTTATTCTACAGATGGCAATACATTTATTCTAATCATTGCAAATACTGATTAATAACTTTCTACTGTTTAGATAGAATTACTATCTAAACTATCTGGGTATTTAAGTCCATAACAAAAAGGGTTTAAGGCTACAGTCCCTTAATTTACTCATTATGCATACTAGTTATAATTCATTGACGGTATTATATTTATTATAAACACTTGAGAAAATTCTGGGCTTCTATGATTTAATCAATGGCATCGACGAGATAACAGAGCCTAATTAATGGAGTGAATCCTACCACGTATGCTTGCGGAGTTTTCCAGCTTCTCGCTTCGCTTATAATTCGCTCAACGTTATTTGTATGCATAATAGTCTAAGGTATTACCCTGACACCGAGAGTTGTATTAATTCTCAATTCATTTCTACAAGGATGTCTATATACTTGCTGCGGCTGAAATTCATTTACAGGGTTCTTTAGTACATTCAACTAATTTGATTAACCCCGACAACTCTGTTATAACCAGGTTCTATAATGTAGCCTTATGGGTATCCCTAAATCCAGCAATTCTAACCTGCACATTCTTTTATTTCTCCTAATTCATTTTACCTTTCCCCTTTCTTCCTCCCTATTTCCCTTTTCTTCTACCCGACCCCTTTTCCCTGGTTCGGCCGCCGTCCCCTGGTCTTCTCCTCCCCCATTTCCTCTTCTCTTGGCTCCTCTCTCTCCCCCTCCGATCTAAATCCGCATGGCGCCCACTTCTGGTCCTCCGACGCCCCGGCTCTTCCGCTCCTTGCGGCGCCCCGCCGACGTGCCTCCTCGCGCCGCTCCGCCGGTGTGCCTCCTCCGCTTCCGAGTCGCTCCCCCTTCGCGCCGCCGGGCCGGCTGTGCCGCGCCGCTCGGCGCCGCACGGAGCCGCCCTCACCGTGCCGCACGGTTGACGCCGCCGGATCCGTGGCCTAGGGCCCGAATCCGGGGCCTCGGCCCACTATTTTACCCCGGTTGCTTTCAAGGGATTTGCTATTTCATTTTGGGATTTTACGGGGTTGCTTATGTGATGCAGGCAGGGAGGTGGTTACTCCGGTGTGGTCTCGGCTGGCTGGACTTGCCCGCATGCGGGGGGAGTGTGCGGCGGCAGTTCGGTAGAGCTACACCGCGGTACACACAGCCGCCTTCATCCCCGGTATTCCCGTGCTCTTTTACTCTCCTCTACTTTCCTCTTCTACCTCCAGTGACTACCTTGTGTGCTGTTTCAGGTATACTAGTGGTGCTACTCTATTGTTACTTGTGATTTGCTATGTGTGGTAAGCTAATGGTAGTGTTGAGATGACTATTGAGTTCATGTATGATTGAGGGTTACCTTCACCGGTGGGGTTTGGGTTGCCGTGGGAATGATTCGGTTGCTGGTGGTGGTCGTGCTCTCGGGGTTGTGGTGGTCGCCTGGTGCTAACCTCCTCCTCCGAGAGCTGGCCGCTGGGTGTGGTTCCCTCTCCTGCTGTCGCCGTCGCCGTGCTTCCGTTGGTTCTCCTGGCCGTGGTCTGGTCTTGGCGATTGCTCTGTCTGGTGGCTTACTCTCTTCTCTCTGTGCTCTGTGCGGAATAGAGAAGAGAAGGGAGAAGTGTCGTGCTCAGTCTGCTCTCTTCCTTCTCTTTGCTTCGGCTGGTTGGGTTTATCTGGCCAATGCTATTCGGCCGAGCGAGCCTTCTCGCGTGGGTGCGCTAGCTGTCTCCGGTTGCTAACTGGGTTGGGAAGATATTTCGGTTGATTTTTCTTGTGGCTATATGGGCTTTGAAATGCCCATAAGAAATTTATTTATGGCTGGGTCCCTATAACAATCAGGTTTGTTTAAATACCATGTGATGAGCCTACAGTTGTGAGAGGTGTCGACTGGCCCTCGGACGGTCAGGTATCTCCGTGAACGGATTACCTCGCCCGAAGTTAACCGCTAGGGCTCTGATGGCAATTCTTTCTTCTTTCTTTTGTTTATTTTATTCGTTCTTTTGTTCGGTCTTTTTCGGCATTATAACTACTGGTTTGTTCACAATTAGAATAGTGGTGTGGTGGCAACTCGACGACATCTTCTAATGTATGAAATGATCTAAATTGTAATAGGGCTTTCTCTTAATATTGAGGTATACAATTTAATGTAATTTCTATTCTTCATTTCCCTATTGTAATAATTATGTATGAGATGGATCTCTTGTTGTAATTGACGCTCTGTATTGTAATTACTTCATTTTTTTGAGTTAGTTATTTGGTTAAGACACAAAATTACATATTTGTTGTAATTCATATTGTTGCTATTATGTAATGTAATTTGTAATATTTTTATTTAACCTGATATAAGTTCTGGTTGTCACTCAATGGATGTGATTGATTTTACCATCTACGGATTGTAATAAATTACTGTTGTACAACGGGCTGTTATATATACTTTAATTGAGTTGACTACTTCTACTAGCTGCGCAACTAAATTTTCTTTCTCGCTTTAGTCTATACCATTTAATATTCACCCTCGTCGATGAAATGGTAAAACAACATATTATTTTATCGCTCGTTGATTTCAATTTATACGGCTACGTAGAAAAGTTTAAATTCCCTCGTATTTTTAGATTATCATTTATGCAAATAGTTCCTACTTAACGTCCTAATTCGCTAATTAGGGTTAATTAACGATGTGGGTCGTTACAAATATGGAGAGCAACAAAATGATAAACACATGGATATCCAACAAAAAAACATGTTTAAACAAAGGGGCTAATCTATACATGAGGGGATCTCAGATTTGGCATGCCATAATTCAGATGTATCCTTACTCAATGCAAGGCATCAGAATTATGCCATGCCACCATTAGTGCAGTTATAAATGATAACACAAGGTCAAAGAATGAGGAATTTCCCTTCTAGCTGTCATCTGAAATTGTCTCCACTTATAGCCAGCCTCCTCAATTGTTCATTGTTAAGGCCTATCATCGTATGAAGAATATTAGAGGATAAGCGGAAAAAAAATCCACGTGCGCTATTTTGAACAAAATGTTACACATGCATATTTTTGTTATGAGTAATTTTTGAGTTTTAAGGTAGTACATGTGTCGTATGCTCAGTTGTACATAGTTTAGGAACGACAAAAGTAGTACAAAATGGTGTAACTTAATGCTGCACACTGTGTGAATTTTTAGGTTTGGGAATGGCTCCCTTTTGTAGCCTCAAGTGCAAGTGCAAAATGGTCAGCTTTGGACAGTGACAAGGCTAAAGGGGACAGATTTGTGCAGTGACAAGACTAAAAGGACAGCTTTGTGCAGTAATAAGACTAAACAACGCAGCTTTACGTAATAACAAGACCAAAGGGGTAGTTTTGTGCAGTGACAAGACTAAACAAGTAGCTTTACGCAGTGACAAGACTAAACATGATAGTTTTACATAGTGACAAGACCAAAAGGGGTAACTTTGTGCAAAGATAAGACCAAACGAGCCCTTCAAAATATATGAAAATCACAAACGGATCAACCTACCTTATCTATCCTTATATTTCCAAAAAAACATTAAACCTACAAACAAAATTTCGTACATGTATCACATACAAAAATTACACTTTATTCCCTGTAATTATTTCTATCAGATTGATCCAAAAATATTACTATTTTTAAATCGGTGAACCGATGCGCGACTTGTCGACATGTCGCCCACCGATTGAACGAAGTTATATTACTTTAATTTCAAAAAAACGTGCTGCGGCGCTCCATGAATTTAATTTTATTTTTTTGCAGCTTATTTTATATACCTAACAATTTGTATAATTTTCATTAAAATTTCTAGTTCTGCAAAATTAGTACAGTTATTTTTTAAAAATAATTTTGTATATGTTTTTTATAATATTCTATTCCTGCAAGACAAAAGGAAAAAATTATAGAAGCTGGCGTGCGGGGCCCGCTCCAGGGAGGAACGAGCGCATGTTGTTGGCGCGGTGGGGAGGGGCCAATTTCGAAAAACCATGGAGTGCCGGGCCATTCTGGGAAATTCCGGCCACTGTGGCGGAGCGGTGAGGTAGGGCAGGGATTCTCTTCTCCCTGCTGCATTTCTCGACAAAGTGCGTCGCGATGGAGCTTTAGTGATGATTCGCTCTGCAATCCGGCCGGCCTGGCTCCTTTGATAATATATACATATACATCGATGGATGAATCTAGCTAGCTAGCTCGCACCAAATACTAGCATATATTCTCATCCCTCCCGTCCCGTCTAGCTTTCAGTCCTTTCTTCGCCAAAGGCATCTGTGCTATAACATACACTCCACCTCCACCACCACCACCAAGCTAGCTGCCTGCAGAAAGAAGGCAGCACCGTACGTGCAGCTGCAGCAGGTGCTAAGCTAGCTAGCGCACATGTCGTCGTGGTTGCACTCCGACAGGCGGGGGCCGCGCTCCTGGAAGCAGAGCTGGACGGCGCGGCTGCTCTCCTCCTCATCGCTCCCGCCGCCCCGCCTGCTCGCCTTCTTCGCCATCGTCATCTTCTTCCTCTCCGTCTCCTGGTACGTCGACTACAAGGCCATCGAGCGCCGAGCCCAGATCGGCGTTCGCGTCTTCGCCGCGCCGCTCGCCGTCATGACCGTCTTCCTCCTCTTCAACGCCCTCCGCTACCGCCGCAGGTACTGGACGCTCCGCCGGCCGCGGACCGTGCACGCTTACCAGCCTGAGCCTGCCCACCACCGGGACGGGGGCTCGCCGTGGGGCGTCGCGCTGGTGGTGGCGGTGCTGCTCCTCATGGTGTCTTTCCAGTCCTCCGTCCACTCCATGTGGTTCAGGCCTCTCAGGGGCTCAGACTACTACTACTAGATCGAGCTAGAACCGTGTCATCTACTGCGCTAGCTATACCATCATGCGCGCGTCTTCGGTTTATTCATGCTGCAGGCTTAATAATTTACTACTAAATTAAATTAGTTTACACTACAAATACATATATACATATATAGAGAGAGATCGACGTACAGTACGTACTTAATTCTTCAATCTCTCCCGGCCGGCCTAATATGTTCTAGTAAGTAGTAGTGTATATTATGATGCTTGCTTGAGCACGAGATCATCATAGATGACACATATATCGATCCTCCAGTTTCGCTTTGTGAATTAGCTTACGGACTGTATTTGTGTTTCATGTGTCATGTAATTTGACAGTATTAATTGGATCGACGCATGTGACGGGTAATTTGTAATAAGTAGGTCTGAGTAATCGCATGCATACTTATACTGTAAGTAGGTCTTTTCGACAGAAATATTTTGAGCTTTACTTTTCGGTCATATTCCTATTAATTAGTTTCTAAAAGCTGGTTTTTTACGACAAATGTCTTTTCTGTACCAAAGTATCTTTTCAAGACGGGATCTAATAATGATTATAATACACACTATAGTGTCTTTATTTATATCGGTCAAAATTGCATATAAATATTTATCTCTACAAGCTGTTACTATTCATAAGCTAAAGATAAAAGCCAAAATCAAAAGCCAATACGAATAAGCCCTTCATCAGAATTGGCCCCGCTCAAGTTAACTTCAGCTTTTAGCATCTTAATTTTTGACTTTTTCTTTTTTTTTGTTTTTTGGCTCTTTGTTTTTCCTTATTTTTTTCGTATTTCTTTGTATTATCCGGGATGACGTAACCCTCGCTCAAGTTAGCTTCAGCTTTTAGCTTCTTAATTTTGACTTTTTCTAGTTTTTTTTTGTTTTTTTGGGCTCTTTGCTTTTCCTTATTTTTTTCATATTTCTTTGTATTAAAGTAAACTCCTTTTTCTAATTTATTTACATCGAAAAAGCTCACGGAAGCTATAATACCAAAATAAGTTTGTAACAGAGCCACACACTGAAACTGTATGAACTCGCCACTTTTTTCCTAAGCGCTGAGTCCATTCACGCTTTACATGATCCAGGGCATTCCTGACGGCTAGATGCCCACAAAACCCGTCAGATTAGACCTTTCCCGACGGTCACATGATAAGTATGAATCGATCTATAATTAATGACTCTACCAAATCGGTTTGAATGTGCAGGAGGTGCCCTCCCTCCCGTCCTACAATCCCTGATCACTGGAAGACCCATAATTTGAGTATTCAGGGTGCAAAATTTCCTTCGTGCTCCCTATTATACTCTTGTTTGCTAATTATTATTTCTCCTCAAAAAATGTATTCGTATGTTTTTTTTTCTAAAAAAGACTATTAACATAAGTGACTTCCTTTTACAACAGTCAGCGATCTATATGCAATTTTTTTTAAAAAAAATTAACGGGCTCACTTACACCACTCTCTGTTTAAATAGCACCGTCGCTCTCCTTGGTGACCACAATCACATATTAACAAACAAAAACGACAATAGATGAAGCAATTAATTATTCCATTCTCAGATACTGTCATTTGCAATGAATTAGAACTTATAAAATGACCAAATCTCTATGTTTGTCCGAATAGCTGGCATTGGATCGATGTAAGACTAGTATGGCAATAGAGGGAGTGAACGATGCCTTCAAATTTTTTCAAGTATTTGCCGATCATTTACTCTGATAGTAATAAAGATATGAAGAATAGAATAAAAAGCCAACACCAAAGCTAGAAAACTAATAAACCAAAATTCCAAGAATTTCGGGGCTTAGACGGTCAACCCGGCTACCAGATGCAGTCTGACCGCCAACATCACGCTAGTCTAACCGGCTTTAGGCGGTGGGACCAGAGGGGGTGCGGTCTAACTGGCCTCCCCTCTCCAGGTTTAGAATTTTCAACCCGAGCCAATGTAACTTTTGGTGCAACTCTAAAAATACAAGGTGAAATGATATAAAACTTTCAACACATATTGTTTAAGGTCTTATGAACTTATTTAATTTAAGGATAGTAAGAATCCATGATAAAATTTAGATCTTTGTCAAATTCAAGTAATATTGTACTAAAATTGGGTAAAAACTAAAAACTTAAAATATGACCTACTTATGAGTAAAGAATGGCTAAGATGTCTCTAAATATATTATCATATATCACAGCAAGTAAGAACACATAAATAATCAAGACAAAAATGCTTGAATCAATAAAATCACACGGAAAGACCAAATCCAAGTAAAACCGAGCAACTTCATTAATTTGCCAAAGCTAATATCTAGATGGATGGGAATTGATTTTCATGATATATTTCTACCACTTACTCGTCCTTAGTATTCAACAAGATCAAGAAGGGGAAAGAGAATATCAAAATTAACCAAATTAAAAGCAAATCAACCAAAACAAGAAAGTTTTATAATCACTCTACTTGGAGAACAAGAGAGTACACCACACTACTCACACTTCTCAAATCATAATGTTAGAATACCTGGCTACAATGAGTAAAGTAAGGATGGTCAACTAGTAAGTTTCTATTTCAACCCGTTAAATAGATAGGCCAACCGGCACATACCTAACCCTAATAAATACTATCTACTAGCATAAATGGGGTAAATCCGTTAACCCCATACAATACAAATTTTACTCACACACTACACTTATGCACGTTTTTTTAAAATATATGAGCCTCAAGTCCTTAGTTTTTTATCCAACTTGATATTCTCAGTTTCTCCTTAACCTAAATCTCTTTCCCATGGTGCAACCTGTCGCTTAAAATTCCCTTTAATATTTCCCATCTTTTTCATCTTGAGCTCAGCCATCTCACTCGGCATTTTTGATCGTTATAGGCTCGCCTCCTTCATAAGCGTAATCCCGATCCTCGCTGTTGACCATAGTTAACTCCCCCACATATATATCCAAAAACAAAGAAATTATTTTTCGGTCAAAGGTTCTTCACAACTTAATTCACCTTAGCTAAAACATGCATCATGTAACATATATTCATTTCACGACCTTGGTGAAATAAAAAAGTGCCGTGATAGTGATACCATAAGATAAATACTTTTTTTCCACGACCTTGGTGAAATCAAGAAAACATAATCATGCAGTCAAGCGGAATGCTAGGCGAAAATGACATTTTTTTGGGAAAGGTGAAAATGAGCAAGCATCATAGTTTTAAATTTTTGAATCAACCGTCCGGATACGCAGGGACCTAGTTAGAATTAGGAAGTTACTCAGGGATTCGTATGTAGTACTTGGCGGCCCAACCCCAAGCGGCCTGCCTCGCGTACTTTGCCTTCGTTGGGCTCCCCTCTTAAACCCCCCCAAAACGAAAATTGAAATACGAATCCCCCCATTAAATCCGCCCTTTCTCTTCTCCCTCCTCGCCGCCGCTTCTAGGGTTCCGGCGTCGCGTGCCCCACCGAACCTTCCCCACTCCCCCTCCTCCCCCTGCCCACTCCTCTCGCCGCCACCATGGCGGACAAACTGAGGGATCTGAGCCAGCCCATAGACGTCCCGCTGCTCGACGCCACCGTCGCCGCCTTCTACGGCACCGGATCTAAGGAGGAGGTAATCTATTTCCCCGCCCACTCGCGGCTTCCTCTTGCTCCCCCCTGACGCTTGGTTGGTCGCCGGCGGCGGAGAGCTGCCGTGGCTTAGGGTTCACGCGGTTCGCTCAAGCTATCGGGCTCCAGGGTTTATCCGGTTTCGATGTGCCAAACGCTAATTCTACTTCACTTGCTAAAGTAGGATATGCTTTTGGTGGTTAGGGTTTGGGGGGCGAACAGCAGCGATAAGGTTTATGCTGCCTGCGTGATGAAGTAGGGTTTGATGGAGGTATAGTAGCGATTATCTGCGACGCCCTTCATACTGAATGTTTCTGTAGGGATGTTTGGCGCCACATGTTTGTTAAATCCTTTATCCCGAGTTTGTGCTAATCTATACAAACGATTGTGTGTTAGTGTAAATGGGCTGGTTATGCAACAGCCATGAAATATTTTTTCTGACGTTATGTTTCATCCCTCATGGCACTATCGTGGATACTGTGTTTATTTTTTTTCCTTTGTTGATTCAACAATGCCACACGTGTTAGTAACTGTATGCACTGCTTTTGTTTCAGAGGAATGCTGCTGATCAGATATTGCGGGATCTACAGAATAACCCCGACATGTGGCTGCAAGTAGTCCACATTCTGCAGAATTCTCAGAACCTGAACACCAAGTTCTTTGGCCTCCAAGTAAGTTTCTGCGATCAAACTGTTGAATGGCTTTGAGGGTTTGACATATTTGAACATATAATATGCTATCTGAAAAATCTTGAGGTTGTACTTGTACACAAGATGGAAGGCTAATAGGATTCTGCTTCAGCATGGTGGGTTCAAGTGGAGCTACCTGATCGGTGTCGGGTTCCCACTCTTATCAATAGGATACGCTAGAGATTTCCCTTCACAAGAGAAAGGGTAGTTCGTCTTCAGCAGTCATTGTTAAGTTAGAATGATCTCAACATAGCCTGCCTCATTTGGCAGCCTAGCAAAATAATTTAGGTTGTCTTACGGGGATAAATGTGATGTTTTGTTCTTCTTATTTTCCTTCTGCCCGATTCGGTCCTATTTCAAACCAGGCCAAATAAGTCCTCCTTTCAATCTTTGCTCAGTGTGTTCCCTCTTTTTTTTTTTGAACCTAATAACATGGGGTTATGATGGCCCATTTAGCAGTGGTAGTGAATTACTGAATTAGTGTATTGAGTCAGTTTTACACACTGTTCTAGCCCTTGCTAAAGTAGAGGGACTGAAATGAGCCAGGGAGGGATGCAGATGGTCCAAAGGCACATTGGCTTACCAATAACATTTATGTTATTGTCATACTGTTAATGTATTGTCTAGTGGTTCTGACTTATGTCTGCCATGTTTACAGTTTACACGAAATGTAATTACTCAGGAGTCAGGACTCATGATCCTGTGTTATCCTATTTTCATACACAATCTGAGTATGACTTGGACAAGATAACCAGAAACAACAAAACTTTTGTGAGACTGTTAATATTGCCAAATGCACATGATTGATGTTAACACCACCCTTTGAGTTGTGATGTAGGTTAGTGGCCTTCTCACGCAGAGCGAGTAGTGTACCTTGAGCACTTAACAGGAACGTATGTGGCTACTATTTGGAACAGTGAACAGTATATTGTCTGAAGCTTTATAGAAACACAAGAGACTTTAAACTAAACCTCATATGATGTTGCTCTTTGTTGCATTGCTGTTCTTTTGAAACTATTAGATCCCTATGCAGTGCGTGTGCGTGCATGCATGCTACATATACACTCGTAGCTACTGTGTTTAATCTGTGTCATGTGCTGATTTTGTTACAAATATATTGTAGGTACTTGAAAGTGTTATCAAGTACAGATGGAACGCGTTGCCGACTGAACAACGTGATGGCATAAAGAATTATATATCTGATGTTATTGTTCAGGCAAGGATTAGTATCTGTGTTGACTATGACAAATCTTTTATGTCATTTTGCCCATAAAATAAATCTGATTCATGTATGCTTTTCTTGCCATGCTCTTTTGGTGCTCTAACAGCTCTCCAGTAATGAGGTTTCCTTTCGACAAGAGAGACTTTATGTTAATAAACTCAACATTATATTGGTGCAGGTAAGCTGTGCTGTTTTGGTTGCCATTTAACCCAGTTTTTTACCATCTGAATATATCTGCGTTTGGCAAGATCAACTGACTTGTGTTCTGAGTTGTTGCAATATAATAGGTTTTGAAGCATGAGTGGCCAGCCAGGTGGTCATCCTTCATTCCTGACCTTGTTGCAGCCGCAAAGAGTAGTGAAACGATATGTGAAAATTGCATGGCTATATTAAAGGCAAGTTGTGTTTCTACTTTTATCTGTTTAATTAATATATTAGAACAACTATTGACTATGCAACTATTTTCAGCTTTTAAGTGAAGAAATTTTCGATTTTTCAAGAGGTGAAATGACACAACAAAAGATTAAAGAACTGAAGTCTTCACTTAACAGGTTGGATTTTTTGCCATCTCTTATCTTTTATGGCTGCCTAACAACTTCTATTTAATAGAGTAGATTCAATTACTTTGCGTATCCTGTACTATAGTGGGACTACTATTTTTAAGTGATGTAACCTGATATTTCTTTGTTATTGAACAGTGAGTTTCGTCTCATTCATGAGCTATGTTTGTATGTCCTATCTGCAACACAAAGACCTGAGCTCATCCGTGCTACGTTGGCTACACTTCATGCTTTCTTATCGTGGATCCCTGTAGGCTTTATATTTGAGTCACCATTGGTATGTAGCCTATTTCTAATCTCTTTCAGAAAGATCTTATGTCAACTGTATTTATTTGAAAAATCTGTGTCTTATTTTTTCCTCGATGGCTTTTAGCTGGAGACACTGCTGAAGTTCTTTCCTATGGCTGCTTATCGGAACCTTACACTTCAGTGCCTAACTGAGGTAAAACAAACAAATTGTTTCTTGTGTAGTTGTGTTTAATTTCAGTGCTTCCTAAAATTTTAGTGGAGCAATAGAAATTTGCATTTCATCCATTAGTTTGATTACTAGGGTGCTCTATCTATAACTTTACATGAATGGGGCAGTAAACTGGCCCTATTGAAGAATCCTGCTTCTTTGCTGGCTCAATACTGTTTTGATGTCCTTTCCTGATATGTGGAGCTATCTTGCAGGTTGCTGCTCTTCAGTTTGGTGATTTTTATAACATGCAGTACGTGAAGATGTATACAATTTTCATGATGCAATTGCAGGTAATTGATGAATTTTCTGAAAAAAACTATGTTCTTTTCTTATATTCCCCCAAAAAATTTACTAATTAAGGGTTCTTTTCTCTAATGTGTAGGCTATTCTTCCTCTTGGAACAATTCCTGATGCCTACGCCAATGGTTCTAGTGAAGAACAGGTATAACACCTATTAGGTGGAGTAACAGCCTATTCTAGGAGTCAATGATTGGTCTCTCTCTCTCTCTCTCTCTCTCTCTCTTTTAATATCATTGAGTTAATTTACACTGTGTGTTCCTCGATACAGGCATTCATACAAAATTTAGCCCTCTTTTTCACTACCTTTTTTAAGGTAAGATCAATTGCATCCTGGATATATCCTACTATTTAGTATGCGATGTTTTTTGACTTTGGAGACAATACTATTTTTCATTTTGATTCATAAATCATTCTGAAAATTGTAACTACGAACCTACACTTTTGATGCCATGCTCCTAGCTATGATACAAATAAATTGTTATGTTATTATCCTTCATTCGGTTGTCATTTTAAACACTTAACAAATAGAGAATGCTAACGAGTAATAAAATGATAAACAAAAGAATAATTAAATCTCCATATTGTAATAACCCGGTTTAATAAAAGCCCAAGATGTCACCTACAACCACTATCTCTACCAATTTTTAACAAAAAAAGCTTTACCAACGACTTGGCTTTAAAAATAAACATTCAATATAACCTTAAACATAAATTTCAATAAAACTATAAACAATACTTAATATGAACCGACAATAACTAAGATGAGTCATAAACAAGTCTAAATTAAGTCAATCATCAAGCAACAACCTTATGAACTATAAAAACCAAATGGAACCATAAATTGTCTAATCAATACTATGGAAACTATCAAATTATTCATGTCTATAAATAATAAGTTATTACATGGAGTGAAGAGCTACAAGTGTGCAATAAACCATGTTCTATATCCACCTATGCATGTTGACTTTAACGTCCGCCTAAAAACAACAAATAAGGGTAAGTCCACGACTCAATAAGTACAAAACAAAATAATATGCGAGATATTATTTTATTAACAATTCATGACCATTTATCAAAACTCAATTCCTCGTATTTATTATCATCAGTTTCCATTCTCATATCTCATTATCTCAAACCACTTTCCATTTTTCATGAATGCTATGCAATATTCATGCACGTCTCAACTCCTCTTCTGCATATACCGATATAGCTGGGTGTTCATCCATCGACATACTCTTGCCCTGTCCTTTTTCAAACATGGCCACCCTGTCCTTTTTTATACATGGTCGCACATCTACTCTCGTGGAGTGTCTACCAAAGTAGGTCTTTGCAACTCAGACCCTCGCTCTGTCCTTTTTCATACATGGTCTCACCTCCACTTCCGTGGAGAGCATGGTTGTCACGGCGGACATGGCGACTGCTCGGCGCTAGGACGCCTAGGTGTCTAGGCGGGCGCCTAGGCGTCGGCCAGACGAGCATATGCACACAGCAGACATCACAACAACATAGAGCAGAATCATGCAATCAGCAGATGCAGAGAGCAGAATCAGCAGATGCAGAGATAAACCACAAAGTCACAAATTGACAACTCCATCAAAATCACAGCTTTAAGAGCCTAAAACCCAACAAAATCAGCAGTCAGTAGTCAGTACTCAGTAGTAGTGTACACACCGAGCAGCGAGCAGAGCAGATCTGCCAGAAGCCTGGAAGAATAACTGAGCTGAGCCGATCTGCCGAAAGCCCGGAAGAAGAACTGAAGAAGAAACCAGAACGAGGAGGAAGAAGAATTGGAGAAGAAAACAAATGTGGGCAGTGGGCTTGCCTGCGGAATAGTGGAAGGGCTTCGATTCGTGGAGTGGAGTTGCGGAGAGCGTGCAGGAAGGGGATGCGACGAAGGCAGGTCGGTCGGCGGTGCCGGCGGATGGAGTGGCAACGGCGATCGGTAGGGTTAGGGTTTCGCCGCTGCCGCCTGCCGCTGTGTTTTGTCGCTTTGCTCCGTTATAATACCGCTTTGGGCTTTCGGCTTCGGGTTTATACGCTTCGGCCTTTGGTTTCCTCGCAACAAGACGTCGCCATGAAGCTCGCCGCGGATGAGTAGGCGACGCCGCGGACGACCAAAATCGCTAGGCGCTCGCCTAGAAGACCAAGTCGAGGCAAACGGCTGTGGCGTCCGCAGAGGCCCGCCTGGACGCTTAGGTGTCGCCTAGGCGACACCGTAACATCCATGGTGGAGAGCCTACTGAAATGTCTTTACAAAATTGATGCTCACATGCAATGTAATGATTAACCTTTTGTTAATTACTTAACAACATTAATCAACTGACATAATCATCATTGTAACCATGAACATATGAGCAACGTAAAACTAGCATTATCTTATGAATAGCCAGGGCAAGGATTCATTTAATCACAATTTGAAGCACTCGAATGCTATTCTACAATGCACTTGCCTTTTAGTTGCGACGACCGATTTGATTAGGAGATGACAATACACCCGACGCTACTCCTACAACAATTACTCACTTTCAATACATGCCATAGCGATAAATGCAACAAATAAATGATAACGCTCCTACACGCTTCATAAATGATAGTCAACCCTGTTGTCCCGGTGCTAAAAACATTATAATTTTCACCTCACAAGTCCTATCATAGCAAATCTTATAATTCTGGAACTTACACAAATTTCTCCACGATTTCTTAGTTGCTGACATGTCCACAGATTAAATCATCTAATCACCCATTTTAACCCGAAAGATCGATCCGTTATATTCTGGACAGCAGCCTTAATAATTTCATATCTTTTAATCTACACATGCAAATAGGGTAAACTATGGCATTTTTAGAAACTATAAGAAATTATCTACCACTTTCTAGTTATACAAAAAATTCAATACTGCAATTAATTAGTCAAATTAACAATTTCCCATTATTGCGTGCAGCAGCAACCCGGTACTGGACAGAAGCCACCCAAAATTCATAACTTGTATTCTACTTATGTAACAATTGTGTTCTTGGACTTTTGGTAAACCTTAAGAAATTACCTACAATTTTCATATTGACCAAACCCCCAAATTATTCCATCTAATGTTTTTTAATTAACAGATTAATACGTGCTGCTAATACACGACAAATTTACTATATAGCAAACTTACAAAATTCATATATCAAAATCTATTTATCCGATCGACATGAATAAAAATTCTGCAGAAAGTTATTGAAATCCTCTATAATTGTCTAGTAGATGACGTTTTCAAATTTAGCCCACATGGTACATTAAATAACGCTAGAAAGTTACAACAATTAAATCAGTCTACTAATCAATCGCCCGGTCAAACACTTGCTAATCCACTCTGTAATTCTCGGCTCTAATTTGTAATTAAAATTTAGCAAACAAAGAGGAAAATATCTAGATCGTTACCCCGGTGAAGAATGGCAAAAACCATGATCACTTTCTCACCCTTTCTTCCCTTCTCCCTCTACTCTTTTGCCTGCCACCGCTCTTCACCTTTTCTCTTGGTTTTCCTTTGATTTCCTCCTCTGGCCGAGAGCACGGTAGCAGCGCATGCATTACTCCATGATGTACTTTACTGCATGCATGCATGCATGCATGCAAAGTTTCTAGTTGGCAACAACACATCTACATTCTGCCATGCATGACTTATCTAGTTGATAGCTAGCGAGAAGGCACGTGGCGGCTTGCGGCTTCACGCACGGGTGGATTAGTGTGGCCTTTGGCTGGCGACGTGGTGTGTGGCTGCTGGCGAGCTGTCGATTGAAGCGGCAGATGGAGCGCGTGCGCCATCGCGTGGGCCTGCGCAAGCGTAGGCGATGCGCGGGAATGTACTTGCGATGTGGCGTGCGTGGGCGGTGTGGCAAGCACAGGCGTCATGATGGCGACGACACAATAAAAGTGCTATGGCACATGGAGCAATCGCTGGCAGCGCAAGGAGAAAGGAAAATAGGAAAAGGCATCTAGGTTTTTTTTCTGGGTTTCTTGGGTTATCCTTTCCCCACATCGCCTTTTAACATGGTACTACTTTGATTCGATCAACTCTCTGTAAGACTCGATCCAGTAAACCAACTCCTCTTTAAAATTCCAAACATGCCATTTTCACGAATCCCCTTTTCTTTAATTACGCACGGGTCATCAAGAGGGATATTTTTACATTTTATTTTATTACTATTACTATTACTATTACCATTATTATTATTTTTCTTTTAGCCGCAATTGTCACAAATTTAGGACATTACATACTAATTAGGATTTAAGGTTGTAAACATTTAGCCTTATAGCCAAATAGACCCAAATGGCATAATTAATTAAATGAATTTATCATTATAATTTTTGGGATATTACACATATGGTCTGATTCCTTCTTTTGTGATACTTGCAGAATCACATGCGTATACTGGAGATATCTCCAGAAAATAGAGCCACATTACTTCTGGGTCTTGAGTACCTCATTGGAATTTCATATGTTGATGACACAGAGGTTTTTAAGGTAGGAATGTTAGAACTAGATTCAGCATATGTTGCAGAATTTGGTTGGAATTTCATATCTTATAATGTTGGCCAATTTACAGGTGTGTTTGGATTACTGGAATGTGTTTGTTTTAGAGCTATTTGAAGCACACAATCAAATGGAGCCTGCAGCAGCTGTAAGCATGATGGGACTTCATGGTTTTAATTTGATTTTTTTGTTTATCTATGGAAATATTATTCACATGATGTTTTCAATGGCTTTGATATAGCCAACTTTGTAATATATGTTTTTTGCCAAAATTTTTCTTCCTATTTTTTGTGAGTTGTTTTCATACAAGGGCTGCATTTCGGTCTCTATTTGTTTCTTGCTTTCTGAAATTCTATTCTTTTTCTAATTAAGTTCTAAAGCCTTGAACTCATTACACCTATGCTTAACCTGTAGACTCAGATGATTCCCGGAGTTGTTGATGGTACTGGTACAACTGTTCAGCAGAGGAGGCAACTTTACTCAGGTCCACTGTCAAAATTACGAATGTTGATGATTTGTCGGATGGCAAAGCCTGAGGAGGTATTGATCGTGGAAGATGAAAATGGCAATATTGTACGTGAAACAATGAAAGACAATGATGTTCTTGTCCAGTATAAGGTTAGTAACGGAATGCCTAGCTGTTATCCATTTTTTCCATGCCTTTCACATGCTCTATGCTTTATCGGCTGTGTAATCTTCAAACTGATGTGAAGCCCCCTTAAATTATGCCAGATCATGAGGGAAACACTGATCTATTTGTCTCATCTTGATCATGAGGATACAGAGCAGCAGGTTTGTCTTATACACGGACACTTCTTTATATTTTATGAAATGCATGCAATAAATATTATATTACACTGTAGTGAGGTTGCTCACAGTATGTGGTATCCTGTGCACTTGTTCCATATTGAGATGGCATAAGCTCTGGCTGAAACATGAATGAAACTCGTAATTAACAGGAGTATTTAAGCTTGACAGTGGCATGTGATGTTTGTGGTTGGTATTTTGGTTATTTGAGAAGGCTCATTCCGTGCAGCCGTGGAGCCATTGCAAATATCTATTTTCTTTATATATGTGTTGCACAATTTGTCATTTCTGTTTATTGCCTTTTGTGAATTTGAACCAGAACTTAATTATGTTTCTTTTGGAATTCCAGATGTTGAAGAAATTGAGTAAACAATTAAATGGAGAAGACTGGAGTTGGAATAACCTCAATACTCTCTGCTGGGCCATAGGATCAATATCTGGTTCCATGGTAGAGGAGCAGGTATGTACACTGTTACTCTGTTTTTTTTGGCTTTGGTAAATGCTTTTGGAGGAATCAACGTTTTAATGATTTTATCATGATTGCCACCTTTGCATGCAATGTGCCAAAATCCTAAATGGTTTCTGTGGTTCTATTGCAGGAGAATAGATTTTTGGTAATGGTTATTCGCGATTTGCTAAATCTCTGTGAAATCACAAAGGGGAAAGACAATAAAGCTGTGATTGCCAGTAACATCATGTAAGCATTTGTTTCAATCCTCCCATGTTTATAATTACAAAATTATGTCTTAGCTGATTCAATGATTGCATTGGTAGGTATGTTGTTGGTCAGTATCCGAGATTTCTCAGGGCTCATTGGAAGTTTTTGAAAACGGTGGTCAACAAATTATTTGAGTTCATGCATGAGATGCATCCTGGAGTTCAGGTCGGTGATGCATTCGCCTCTAGTTTATTGGGTTGGAACAAAGACATCGTTTTATTATTCTTGTAGTGTGAAACTAGGATAGGAATTAGCTTTGTGGTCATCTTCCCTTCTCTGAGCATGTAGCTGAGCTTGTTATTTCTCATGTTTCTGTTGTATGTTGATCATAAATGGTGTTTGCTGCTTCTGTTCGGTTATTTTTCATATTTGGGCTTCCGTCTGCATTTGCCCGAAGGTTTTAGTGCCTCTTCAAGTTGTACATTTCCTATGGCAATGTATGTAATTTATGCAGTGCACTGCTGGTTGCAGGATATGGCATGCGATACATTCCTGAAAATAGTTCAGAAATGCAAGCGCAAGTTTGTGACACAACAGGTAAATTCAATCACATAGCCTAAATACTAATAATTCTATACTTGTATTTTTTTGAACGGATATGTGGTTAATTCAATTTAGACATACAAATAATCAAACACACATTTACGCTACGTGATATGAACCAGTCATGTGCCCATTTTTCATGTTTGTGTATTGTTATCCAGGTGGGCGAGAATGAACCATTTGTTTCTGAACTGCTATCCAGCCTTCCTACGACAATTGCTGATCTTGAGCCACATCAGATTCATACTTTTTATGAATCGGTATGTTGAACCAAATTGAGCAAAATGTGGTTTCATTTAATATAACCCATTATTAATATTATCTTTTGTGCTATCTTTGCCCGCTGGTCAGGTCGGCCACATGATTCAAGCTGAATCTGATAATACTAAGAGGGATGAATACCTCAAGAGATTGATGAGCCTTCCGAATCAGGTTCCATGTTTTGCATTCTAGTATTCACTTTTGCTTTCTGTCATGGTTTCTCTTGAGGATAGTTTGACATGGTTATCTTATGATTCGGCAGAAATGGGTGGAAATAATTGGACAGGCAAGCCAAAGCGTTGATATCCTGAAGAACCAAGATGTTATTAGATCTGTTCTTCACATCTTACAGGTAATAAAATATACGCTGAAGAGCTTCGTTTAACTACTATTGCTTAACTGGTCGTGTAAACTGCAATAATGGTGGTTGTTCATTGCTTTGAAGTTCTTTACTTGCCATGTAGAATTCCTTGTAAAATTGTGCTTGAGAACAAGGATGTCACGGCGCTCCGCCAAGTCGTGGCGAGCTTGGAGCGTCTGGACGCCTAGTCGACTAGGCGTCCACCATGACAATAGTTAGACGATAGTAATAAATACAAGTAATATCTTATACGACCGAAAATTAAATAATCATACAACATAATAGCACAAATTAATGGGTTGGTATACTACATACCATCTGTAAGAATATGTGACCCAAGCTATATATGTCAAATCGGTCAGGAAGGTTCAGTTTCCAGCCTGTGAATGAAAAAATTCTGCATTAGCTCAAGCAATTATCTTGATTGGAACAATTATATTAGAGAACTGAGTCAACTGATATAAAATAAAACACTTAATAATAAGGACTATAATAGCAAATAGCATTAACAACATAAGTAGACATCCACAGTCCACACACGACACAACATAAGAGACAAAATGTGATAGTAGCATGAGTGCATCACATGACAACAAAATAACTCAAAATTTTCTACTTTCATCCTAATCTTTTATTCATCATCCAACTCTAGCTCATTCCCATACACAAGCTCAATTTGAGCACATTCTTCACCATTCTGAGAAGGTGGTGGTTGTCCAAACTCATCTTCAACATCTTCATCATCACACACCATCATATCTTCCTCATGATCACGAATAGATGGAGATGCACGTCGACTATAAACTTAAACATCCACACGAGCTCTCCTAGGAAAATTTTGCCCACGAAGGGAGGATGTTGTATTGACAGCCTCATCAAACATGTGGCCATAGAAGATCATCCTCACTGGCATGCACTTGTTCAGCTAATATGGCATCCTTGTCGACCCACTCATTATCCCATTGGAACTCTTCTAGAAACAAACAATTGGATTTGTTATCTTGTTCACTAAGCCTTTAAAACCTAGATGTTATCTTTTTGTTATATGAGATATAAACCAAATCATTCAATCTTTTAAACTCCAACATGTTTCTTTTCTTAGTATGAAGCTACAAAATGGAAACAAAAAAAACCCATAAATGAAAGTATGAATCATAAATAACCCATAATTGAAAAAATACAGCACATAATTAATGAACCTTTGTTTGCTTTACTTAATAATTACAAACTCAAATGTACTCCAATCGCATTCACAACCGGATGAGAAATAACAAAGACCAACAATGCGCTTCGCGACTTTTTGTAATGGTATAGCTAGGCCACTGTTTGAATTCCACCAATCCATTAAAAGGTAAAGTGTGAAACGTAAAGCCCTACATTAGAAAGATTAAGAAAGGAGTAAAGAACTAATTGAACCATGAAACATAAAGCTCTACATTAGAAAGATTAAGAATGGAGTGAAGTGTTATGAATATTGTGCATCTATTCATGTGACCTAAAGAGCAATATATATAGAGAGTGCAAGAGGGATATACAAGGGGCATATAAGGAAACAAATTAACAATCCTATTCTATTTCCTATTCTATCCTTAACACCCCCCTCAATCTCATGGTGGATCACACATTGAGTTTGGAGCGAAAATACAAATGTTGCGCCCTAGTCTGTGGCTTCGTGAAAAGTCAGTAAGCTGTAACTCTGAGGACACAAACTGAAGAGCAAGTACACTCTCCTGTACCTGGGAGCGAGTGTATGAAGCATCCGCACCAATGTGCTTGGTGAGCTCATGCTTCACTGGATCACGGGCAATACTGATAACTCCTGTACTTTCAGTCATAAGAGTTGTAGGTCCCCTCACAGGTACACCAAAATCTGCAAGTAGCCATCTCAACCAAGTAATCTCTGTTGTCACAGCTGCCATAGCTCTCAACTCAGCCTCTACACTCGAATGGGAAACTGCAGTCTGCTTCTTTGTCTTCCAGGAAAACAGTGAGGAGTCAAGAAAAACACAGTAAGCAGAAAGAGAACGACGATCAGAAGGATCACTAGCCCAGGTCACATCAGAGTACGTCTGAAGTTGGTATGAGGTGGAGCTAGGAAAAACAAGCGACGAGAGATAGTCCCACCCAAGTAGCGAAGAATACAAAGATGACTGTAGTGAAGATGAGTAGGACAAGCCATGAACTGACTCAAGATATGGACATCATGAGCAATATCAGGACGAGTGCTCACAATATATACCAAACTGCCAACAATATGGCGATACCGAGTAGGATCCTCAAGAGGATCACCATCAGAAGCACGAAGCTGAAGAGAGAGCTCCATAGGAGTCTCAGCAGTGCAAGTATCAGTCAGACTAGACCGATCAAGAAGATCCTGGACATACTTCTGTTGGGAGAGGTAGTAACCCTCAAGCATGAAAGAAACCTCAATCCCAAGGAAGTATGTAAGCAAGCCAGGATGAGTCATCAAAAACTGCTCACTGAGATGCTTCTTCACATATGCAATGAACGAGGGATCGTCACCAGTAATGAGCATATCATCCACATATAGAAGAAGCAGTGTCCTACCTCGAGGTGAGACATGGATAAATAGAGCAGGGTCATGGGCACTGACAGTGAAACCGACAGCGGTGATCACTGAGGTAAAATGCGCAAACCAGGCACGAGGGGCCTGTTTTAGACCATAAAGAGCACGACGAAGACGACAGACATGGCCATGTGTATTTCCATCCCGGGTCCTTTAACTTAGCCTTTCTCTTCGGGTCCTTAGATGGATCATAAGTCTCACTCTCACCGCCTTCCCCATCTTGTGTAGACATTTGTTACTCTGTAAACACACAAAGAGCACAAGCCGTAAGCACATTTGCACCAAAACCCAATGCATTTTCTTACTGCAGATGTAAACATGGTGGATATTGAGTACATGTCTGAAAAAAGCAATTGTCTCCGATGAATACACAGGCGCATAGCTATTATGAATGGTTCAATGAGCAGATGAGCACTATTCACTAGTTGACTACTTCAATCATCTCCACTCTCCAACTCTCCAGTCTCCACATCCACTCTCCGACTCTCGGCTTTCCAGTAGTCCACTCCAGTCTTGACATACCACAAAACCGAGAAAGCAAAGAGGAGGGGAGAAAGCAGAGAAGAGGGAAGCCAGATTAGGGAGGAGATCTGAGATCACTTGAGCGGCGGCGCTGGAGAGGGAAGCCGGCGGTGCTAGAGTGGGACGCTGAAGCTGGCGGGAGAAGTAGCAGATCAGTGCCGGCGGAGGGAGGACGCAGCAGCTCGGGGAAGGCGGCGGGAGGAGGCGAGGCAGCAACTCGGCGGCCGCCGGGGGGGGGGGGGGGAGGCAGATCGGCGGGAGCAAGTAGCAGCTCGGCGAGACAGCGTCGACGGCTGGAGATCTTTTGGAGAAACCCTACCAAGCAGCAGATCGACCCTTTGAAGACTACTTCGGCTTTCCGCATTTTGAAGCCCCCCTCCCCGCCCAAGGCGGCCGCCTCAACGTCCCGGCGATGCCTAGGCATTGTCTAGCACCGTCTAAGTCTTCACGCACTGGGCGACCGTCCCCGGCGTCCTCCGGCCGACTGGTCGTCCAGTTGATGCCTTGATAACCTTGCTTAGGAACTTTAAACAATAAAGGGGTAAATTGCTCAATAGCACTACAAAGATCATGCAAACTGGAAAATAACATCAAATATGTGTGTCACTGACAAATGGTCCCAGGACCCACTTGTTAGCCTCAGATGTGATGTTATTTCCTAATTATACGTCTTTGTCGTGTTCACTGAGCTAATTTCCCCAAAAATTAAATAAAAGGGATGTCGGCAATCAAATTCAGTTGTATGTCTTGTCTTAGCTAGGTCAGTCTCTGAAACACTTATGAATTTGTTGCTAGCCAAGGCCAACAGATATTTTCCATGCTTCGTTAGTGTAACCTCCGACTGTTGGGCCAACAAGTATGTATTGATGCGTGGTGTTTTGCTGGTATCATGTGCTTAGAACTCCTGAACACCACCTTTTGGATTTTAAGTTGGTAGCTATACACAAACTTTGTGTAGAGCACAAATTCTGGGCTGAACTTGCCAAAATGCACCCACCATAAACTTACACCACAATCCAATGTTGATGTTGATTGTTACCAGTTGTAACTTGACACCTGAACGCATAATTCAGCTATACTAGATTTGGGGTGTTTTTCACCTATGCAAATTATAGTGGTTTCATTTGACATTCTGACTAAACTGTATATTTGGACACTATCAAGCAGCATTATTCTTTTGATTTTGGCATGCTGTTCTTAATGTATACCTAAAGTGAGAACATGCTGTTTGATTTTGGGTTTCCTTGTCACCAGTTGCACAAAATTTCTCCTGGGTACTAACATAATTTGTTGTTTGTGATTACTCCTGTAGTACTAACATGATGTTGCTATTTGTGCTTGCAGACAAACACAAGTGTTGCGAGCTCGCTTGGACCACACTTTTTTCCACAAATTTCACTAATCTTTCTGGACATGCTGACAGTTTACAGGTATTTTGTTTAGCATCACACACATTGTTTGAAAGTATTTTTTTTTTGTGTTAGCATCTTCTGAAGTTAGAGCTAGGCCTGAAAAGAGCCCTTCTTTGGACTGGTCCTGCCTGGTCTCACCCAGCCCTATAAACTTGGGCAGTCTAGTATGGCAGTACATGATAATTTTGGGCTGGGCAAGCCACAGATTTTTTGGGGCTCGCACTACCTGCTTGAATCTGGCCCTAAGCATCGTACTGGTTAAGATTAGCCAAGATTTGCTCAAATCTAGTTGTTGGAAATGTGTATTTACTCACTGTGCCTGCCCTGCCCATTTTGTTTTGACAGTGCGGGTTGCTTCATCTCCTTTTGCCTGCAAAGCTAAGCTAACAATGTTTCACAAGCTAATAAACCTTTTCTTTCTGTTGGACATTGTTTTCACATCAGAATGTACAGCGAGCTTGTATCAAGAACTATTGCTGAGGGGGGACCTTATGCCTCGAAGACTTCATTAGTAAAACTCCTGAGGTATGATGAATCATTGGTATCTATAGTTCTATACTACTTTTTTCCCCCATTTTGTTACTTTACTAATATATATTATGTTTGCAACAGATCTGTCAAGAGGGAAACATTGAAATTAATCGAGACTTTTGTGGACAAAGCCGAAGATTTACCACACATCGGGAAACAGTTTGTTCCTCCGATGATGGATCCTGTTCTTGGTGATTATGCTAGAAATGTGCCTGATGCAAGAGAATCTGAAGTTCTGTCCCTGTCTGCGACAATTATAAACAAGTATGCCTACTGTCTGATACCCATTTTGTGTAGGTGGAAATTCAAATTGTTAGTAGTAACTGTGGATCTAGGATGCCCTGATATGCGATACGGGTACGGCGATATGGATACGGCAATACGATATTTTTCAAAAACAAGGATATGACGATACAACAAGTATATATGTATTTGAAAATAAAAAATTGTAAACAGGCCATGAGAGAGGGAGAAAATGAAAAACTTACCAGTTGATAGCATCAGAATAGGGATGTTAAGCATGGCTGTATGACATGCGAAGCATATTCTCCTTCAAAGGACTTCTCTCAAATCCTGAGTCCTCACTAGAAGTATTGCGGCTACTGCTCTCTCCCCAGAGTAGAGTATAATGAATGCATTTTTGGCAATCTGCATTATCATATAACAGGTGGCAAATAAGTGTGCTTGAAGTAAATAATAAGCATAACTTCAGATCTAAACAACCATTGGAAAGAAATAAAAGAATATAGAAATTTTCTCAAGAATATATAAACATCTATAGTCTAAGACTCTTAAGTAACAACTATCAGTCCATCACCAGACAGTAGGCACTAAATCAATAGTATGCTGAAAAGTGAAACTGAAAAATATAAAGGAGCATTTGGATGTGTAGATCTAAATGATAATTTGAAAAGATTGATTTGGAGCAAACATCTTACAGTGCTTGAAGTTCTCAATTCCAAAGGCTAATCCCTTCATATACATAGTCATCAATCATCATTTCTAGTATATGTTCAGTAGAGGCATGGAGAAAATCTTGCATTCTCATGTCATTGACATAACATGCAGATTCTTGTATGCAAAGAAAATCATGAATCTAAATATGTACAGAGGAAAATTTGTACAGAGGCAAAATTGTCAGCAATTAACTGATTTGAGCTAATTATTGAAACAAAGGCAGGTGATCTTGTGTCCCGTTGCTTGTTCCACATAAGAAAGCAGGGATTGTAGAAAGATAGTTGATAAGTTCACAAGACAAACATTAAACATTAGTATGTAGGGTAAACATTAACAATAGTACAGCATAACCAGCAGCCAGCAAGACTAAATGAAGAACATGATAGACCGTTGCACAAATACAACATGAAAAAAGTAAAGAGACTCCTAGTTTTCTTCTCTAGTCTCATCAACTTCACTCTGAAGCTGCTGAAGGATAGCTATTGTCACATTTGGGCACATTCTGATCCTGGCATTCGATATTTTAAGCAAGTGTGCTTTAACTCTACAATAGCTTTCACAGTATTCCCAAGCACAATAGTTACATCTAAATCACACATTTCCTCCAATATCTGTAAATCTCTCTAGAATATCAACATGCTTCCACAATGATTTGGTGTTCAGATCAATTGGATCCATCTCTTAAAATAGCAAGTGGTACAATTTCAAGTTTTCAGCTATACCTAGTAACCTAAGAAGCACTGAAATTCCGCTGAATTGTAGATGAATCGACACTATTACCAGTAGGAGTGCTAGCATGCACATCTATTGGAGTACTTCCACTTGCCATCTCTAATCAGAAATGAGAAATGTGACTGACCTCGGCTCACTACTACAAAGGTTGTGTTGCTACTTGCTTAGTGCTCACTAGTCACTGCTGAAAATGGCTCATAAACTCACAATGAGCAAGAGTCAGATGCATTACATGATTACCTTACACTGCAATGTACAAGATCATTTTAGTCATACTAGAATCAAACAATAGAAGGAATCAAGGAATAATGGAATATTATCACACTCACTGACTTACCTCTTTACCAAATCAACTGCAACTCTGTAGATCTTCAACATTATACACAAGCAATATCTATTTGTGAAGCATACCTTAATGTTAAAACCAGCTTTAGCAATGGTTTCAATAAACATCACACCGAGATCTTTTGCCTTGGCTTCCCCTTCCTCTATGGAGTCTTGCCTGTTGCATGAGTATCAACAAAACTTAAGCAAAGATATGCGAAGAAAACATTTCTACAGATCACATTAGGACCTTAAGGAGGAAGCAGATCATTGGTAATTTGGCTAATGTAGGCAAGCTGGAAATAACCACAAGCAAATGATTCAAAGTAAGAAAAGGTTCAGAACTCAAAAGCATCAAAATATCATACATGTCAATAGCAGACTACATAAGACAGAGTAGAAGAAACAATTAAGCTATTGCTGGAAATCTTATCCCCACAGAGATGTACCAGATGTGCTGATTTGGGAAGATTCTGGCAGTAACCAGCGAGGGGCGGCGGAAGCGGCGCCGGTGCGACTGACGTTCGGGCAGTGGGAGCGGCGGTGGTCTAGGTACCTCCAGGCGGCAGCCATGACGGCGAGCGAGGAGCGGTGCTATGCCGATGGCGAACGAGGAACGCTGGTGCGGCGGCGGCGAGCGAGGAGCAGTGGTGCTGGGAGGTGCGATTTGAAAGTGTGGCTAGGGCGTGACTGCACTTAGGGTTTCGACGGGAGTAGTAAGGTAGTGGCGACGGGAGGTGGGATGGCTTCGGTGGGCCGGCTTCGATCTGTTTGGCCCGAATGGCTAATACGTATCGACGCCGTATCGGGGTATTTTCAATTTATTTTTTGGTTGAAATGCAATGATACTTTGCCGATACCGTATCGATATGCATCACCGTATTGGATATGTATTGAGTATGGGAACGTCGGTTATGTGACGTATCGGTGCTTCATAGCTGTGGATCACCAGCGCTAACTATCTACTTTACCAATTTTTGTATTCTTTGTGTTCAGTTTTTTCAAGCTAAACTCTCAGCATTTATATATAATTTCCAATGGTTAAAAATTTTACTGCAGGTACAAAGGTGAAATGCTTGAGGATGTGCCTCGTATATTTGAGGCTGTTTTCCAGTGTACTCTTGAGGTAGGAATACTATCTACCAAGTCATTTTTGTTACTGATCATGTTCAAGTAACAGAGATCTTACTTTTGTTCTGTCTTGCCAGATGATTACTAAAAACTTCGAAGATTATCCTGAGCATCGCCTTAAATTTTTCTCTTTGCTTCGTGCTATTGGCACCCATTGCTTCCAAGCATTAATTCAGCTTTCAAGTCAGGTTAGTAGCACTTACTAACTATTTTCAATTATTCATATGCCTTGGTGTTATTTATCGATAGACAGCGGCCCGAATTTCTTCTCTTTTATCTGATTATTGGACTGTTTGTTTCAGCAATTGAAGCTTGTGATTGATTCGATCAATTGGGCATTTAGACATACAGAGAGAAACATTGCCGAGACTGGCCTTAGTCTATTGTTGGAAATTCTAAAGAATTTTCAGGTAGAAAATATATTCCATCCTTGTTGCCAGTATATAATTATTCAAAAGCTTACTGTTTGATGTGATTCTCTTGCAGGCTTCAGGATTCCAAAATCAGTTCTACAAAACCTATTTTTTGAATATTGAGCAAGAGGTTTTTGCAGTTCTCACAGATACATTCCACAAGCCTGGCTTCAAGCTTCATGTTTTGGTGCTACAACACTTGTTTTGTGTGGTATGTTTTATGTTCACTATTTTCTTTTTCTGTACTCTAGTGTTTGTATGTGTGCATCTAATTATTAGATTTTCTAATGTGTAGGTTGATGGTCTAACTGAGCCTCTATGGGATGCTTCCTCAGTACCGTATCAATATACTGATAATGCTATGTTTGTTCGAGATTACACTATAAAACTTCTTGGTGCATCATTTCCTAACATGACGCCAGCTGAGGTACGATCCTCCTAATGCAGCTATCGTGTGCTTGACTTGGCCATCACGACCTAGCAAATTTTCTTGCACAGGTGACCAAGTTTGTTGATGGGCTTCTTAGTTCGAAACATGACCTTCCAAGCTTCAAAAACCATATAAGGGACTTCCTGGTGCAATCAAAGGAGTTCTCGGCCCAGGTAACATGCTCCCTTACCCCTGCCACCAGGGTTCAAAATCCCGGCGGTTACCGGCCGGTAACCGCCGGTTACCGTTTCTACCGGTGGAGACCGGTAACCGAAAAAACCGGTCGGTATCAATTTTTGATTTTCAAATTTTGGCCGGTTTTTTCTGGTATTTCCGGTTACCGGTCGTTTTTTCCAGTTACCGGTTTCAAAACATCCCAAAATTCAAATTTTGATTTTCAAATTGTCACTTGTTTTTTGCCTGTTTTTCCGTTAACTGGCCGTTTACTGTTACCGGTCGCCGGCCGGGATTTCTCCCGGTTCCGGGTTTTGGAACCTTGCCAGCCACCAACTTGCGTTATCATAGGACTGAGGAAACTAGAACTTAAAGAAAAATGCTTCAACAAAGATACATGAAAACATTTAAAAGGAGAGAAAAATGGAGCTCACTGGAAAACTACTGGAATGGGTTAATGTCAGGGGATTAGAGCTGCATTACTTGTTTATTTTTTTTATAAGTCACTTTATGCTAATTCTCTTCTGATGAGTTGCTGTTGCTTCTTTTGTGCTTTAGGATAATAAGGACCTGTACGCCGAAGAGGCTGCTGCACAAAGAGAAAGGGAACGCCAACGGATGCTTGCAATTCCAGGGCTCATTGCCCCAAGCGAATTACAAGATGAGATGGTTGATTCGTAGTGCTTTGTGATTCTACCTTTCTAATCCAGTTTCCTGATTCTTGCTTCGGCCTCCAAACCTCTGGAGCCCTAGACAACCCAGTGCCCGAGTTTTCTTCCAGGGTGGTGAAAGAAGGTGCCTGCTGTAATTTTATTTTTGGTTACCTCCACTTGATGCTGATTCCAAGATTTCTGCTAGTTGATAGGGAAAGGCCAACTCAATTTTGTCGCAAGAGCTGTTTCTGACTGCCATTGGTTTGCAGTATTTGCGCTGTCTGGTTGACGTGTTAGCGGCAGCTCTTGTGCTCAAGTGTATTTTGCTAACATTGGGTGCGTGTGCTGGGCCATCATATAGTATGATCACGGTACAACATTGTATGCTTATTTTTTGTTTAGTTTATAGATCGCCGCATTCTGTATCAAGACATGATTCAGGCTGATAGGAACCGTATATTCTTGTGTGTACTATTCTGTGAAATATGGTTCACCTTCCCCCATTTGTGCATTCCCTTATAGTTTTTGATTCCGAGCCACCGTGTGTATTAAGAAATGAGTGTCTTTCAAATATTGCTTTGGTTAGATCCGCACCGGGAGTTAATCCAATGGCATCAGCTAATTATTACGATGTGCTTTCATGTTTTCTATTCAGCGCATGCTTCTGCAGGGACGATTTTGAGAGTCATGATAGCAACATTTGGTTGCAAGACATAAATGATATGATCTTGTTAACTTTGATGTTAGTTGTCTATGTGTTATTACATGCCATGTAAGATGATAGTATGTTCACTTTCCTTTATGGCTATGTTAGTCGTCTGATTGAGGATAGTTATCATACATGTGTAAATTTTATGCGCTTCATGTACAGTTTTTATTTTGCCATCTCACAGTGTATTCTGCATGTCGAAACGAGGGGAAGTGGAAAAATTAATACAGGAAGAAAAGGCTGAGCCTTTTTTCTTTGATTAAAGTAGTTTGTACCAGAGTACTTGATTTCATAAAATTTAATAAGTACTGTAAAAATATATTATGATATTACAAATCTAAGGACAGGTTGGACTAAGTGGCAGAATGTGCACCCATTGCCTCCACATTAAGGTGAAATACAAGCGAATATCTGAGGCAGTCGGCACAAACTTATGTTTTTTGTTGGTTGCCGTCGCATGTTGCTCCTGCATGTGTAATTAGAGCGGCCGGTCTCGATCAGCATACTCAAGTGATGTCCCAACATTTTCTCCCGTGACGAGGGGTGGTTGCCATCATCCATTCATTCGATAGCTAGCACTAGAAGCTCCATCAACCGTTTCGTATCCAGCGAGATGACAAGAGAAATGGAATGGGATAATTAAGAGGAATGCAAATTAAGCAGCGTCGACCGCACCGCACGCAAAGGTTCTTCATGTCATCTTCTTGTACTGCATCCATTGCATGCAGCTCGTGTAGCAGTTAGGATGGTACGGGCAGCAGCAGCAGCATATGTGTTTGTTTCTTGCTCGTTGAATGCTGAGTCTATTGTGCTGTTTTTTGAATCAGTAAATTGTACTCTTAGATATATTACTAAACATCAAATACATATCTTATAGAAACATAATTAATATAATAGTAGACTTATACATGGACCGATCATGCCAAAATTATTAAAGAGCAGCAGTGAAAATGAAAATTTCACATAAATAGTTTAAACTATCACAGACGGTTTGTACTAATAATTATTTATGATATTTTCACATATGGTTATTAACACGAACCGTCTGTGATAATTAAGACATCACTGACGGTTCATGTTAATAACCGTTTGTGAACTTTTACATACAGTTATTAACATGAACTATCTGTGATAATTCAAATATCATAGACGGTTCTTATTAATAACCGTATGTGAAAGTTGCATACATCAGAGACGGTTCGTATAAAAAATCGTCCGTGATATTGTGGACATCACAGATGATTCTTATAACAAATCGTCAGTGATATTACGGACATCACAGACGGTTTGTATAAATAACCGTCTGTGAATTATCATAGGCGGTTATTAATACGAACCATCTGTGATAGTGTCGTATCACAAACGGTTTGTGGTTGGAACCGTCTAGGATAATCTGCGCTATTAAATAGTAGGCGTACGTGGTCTCGATATAGATCTGTCTTCATTGTGTTGCATCGTTGGAGCGAGGCGGCTGGCTTTGAGGAGTTTGGTGAAAATATATCGCTTGTTGATTCATATACGTTTTCTTGGTGATCAGAGGTTAGTACTCAATTACTTCTAATAACTTATATGCCTTATAATAGAAAGAGATGATAGCTAAGTTTTTATTTAGATCTAGCTAGCTAGATTTAGAAAGATAATGGTACTTTGCTCAATTTCAGAATGGGTAAATAATCGATCCTAGTTTACTTCAATATATTCTTGCTTAATATTATTATTTCAAGCTAGCTACCTAATATAGATGTCCGCAATTAAGTAGCTAGTCTGATTTGTTATAGTAGTGCTAACAATCTAATTTGACACCCATTTGTTACATGTGTAGTGTAGATGGACTGAAACTGGATGTACGTTGAGAATCATGTGAGTGAATAGTACATTAATGGCGTGTCTGCTTTTAGAAGAGCGACCAAGTTGGAAATGTTGAAAAAGGGGATGGAATATATGTACTGTCCATGCATTTATTGTATAATCTAAAGATGTTTAGCAACTCAGGGCAAATCGAAACTCATTTGATCCGAATGGGTTTCAGAAAAGGGTACAAATGTTGGACTAGTCATGGTGAATAGAAGATTACACAATAAGGTAGTTATGACATCGTCGAGGGAGACAACGATATGCCGATTGTGGACTATGCTTTCGATGAGGATAGGTTATAGGATGATAATCTGGATCAGATGCTACATGATGCAGAAGAAAACTATAGTGAGAGAGAGTTTGGTAAATTCAAGTGCTTGATGGAGGACTCAGATAAACCTATGAGTTTGATATATATATCACAGACGGTTTGAAACACCGAACCGTTTATGATATGCATGATATCACAGATGGTTTGGAATACCCAACCGTTTGTGATATACACTATATCACAGATGCTTAATAACAAAAATCATATGTGATATCGTGCATATCACAGACGGTTAATACAAAAAACTGTCTATGATAGTCAAATATCACAGACAGTTTTTCAGAAAAACCGTCTGTGTTATAAGTTATCATAGATGGTGCGGAAGCCATCTGTTATAACCAGCTGTTATCACTAACACATAAATGCAGACGGTTAAGAAACCGTCTGTGTGACGGTTTTAAACTGTCTATGATAACACTGTCTATAGTAGTGCGCGGCGTGTAGCTATTTGTATTTATAGCTATTCCAAAAGAGACAAGTTATCAACACAAGTGATATACCTATACTCACTTCTTTCTCCCTCCATGTTTCAGGTAGGACTAGCGTCAGGGCTAGGGTAGTATAATGACATCGTAAGGGAAGCTCAGAAAGGGATAAAACTTCGAAATGTGTGATTTGTAGATGCAAAGGGGTTGTCACTACAAGACGGCCATGTGCAACTTAGCACCCAAGCTCAAGTCCAGCTTGGGCATATGTTGGCTCAATCCTATTTGAACTATGGTACATCCACACTCTAGTTCTCTATGTAGTTTTTCTTTCTATGAAACAACTAAGATGCTCCAAATTTTTCGTTCTCTACTATGGTTAGTTTTCTCTCTGAACTCTTCATTGGGAAGCCATTCTTTTAGTTCTAATTCGATTGGTCAAGGCTTTCCGACTTAGCTCTAGGGGTGCAAATGGAGCGGATATGGATGGATATCACTAATCCTGTAACCTATTCTGCATTGTTTTCTTAGAGTCAAAGTCAGACATGGATAATGGCAGATACTCATTTTTCCATTCCATATTCGTTCCATCCACTTATTTTGCACCCCTACACAGGATATTAGACAGTAGGGGTGCAATCAGAGCGAACGAAGAGAGACTAATTGCTGAGATGTCAAAGGAAGAGCACTCAACATTCTCCATCTATTTAGACACAAAAATTCGGCTATCTATTATCTTGTTTCTAAGTGAAATAACAACATACTTCCTCATATTACTTGATATATGGATATGTGCAAACAGATATCACTCATTCCATATCCCATTCCGTATATTTCCTTGGAGGATACAGATAGTGCCAGATACTCATTAACCCCTTCCGGATTCGCTCCGTGAGTTTTCAGTCGGTCGGTCAAATGGGAATTATTTGCTTTGTTTGCACCCCTACTTAGCTCCTTACAAGTTCTTCCTAATCAATTGGTTTGGAGAACCTTTTGTCTTACATTAATCAATTGGTCAAGATATGCTGAAAATGTGAAGTGAATCAAGTGTTGATTCACTAGCAGGTTAATAGTTGTACGCGCTTTGAGAAGTATGCATGTGTGAGTATAAATCTTGATATATTGTTGCGTTAATGGGTTAGCCTATGTAAGTAGATGAAACCCAACTAGAGGCACTGGTTAGAGTTTCTTGTGAACCTCTATATATAAGGAGGGAGAGGTGTTGGCTTAGGGCTAAGTTTTGGAGAAGCTAGTGCTAAGCCAAGTTGAGGAGATTAGGGTTCTTAGAGAAAACCTTTGAGAGATAAGTTGTAGTTCTTTGCCTTAAGTTTTTTGTCACCCTTAGTCTTTGTGGTTGGCTAGAGAGTGGCTGTAAATATTTATCTCCAAGTGTTAATAGATATCAAATTTCGTCCAAATCTTTCTCCTCTTTGCTCGAGTGTTAAAATCTTGATTTAGCATGATGATTCTAGTTGATCAATTTTCACCCACAGAGATCACTCATATAGCAAGACTTGAGATCAAGGCTAATTTTACTTGTTTTTGACTCAAATTTGGGTGTTAAGATAGTTTTATCCTGAATGCATGCCTATATTAGTTTGCTATGATATGTATGAGTGGATTTGGATTATTCTCTTGATTAGAAACTCCTTGAGTATGAACTAATTTGGATTTTAGGGTTTTGGGTGTTCTTGAGACCTAAATTTGATTTTCTTCAAATGAGTGAACCTGAACCCAAAAACCTTGATATTCTTGATTGGTTAAGGTTCCTAATGTCTTGAACAAGTCTGATAAAAAATTTGAGTATGTTTGGATGAGATTTGAGTAATGTCTTGATATTTGAATTTTGACCTGAGAGGTCTTTTTAGCTTGGGAACAGGGGACCGGTCAGACCGACCTTAGGCCAGCGGTTAGATCGCCCAGCCTCGGTCAGACCGATCTTACGTCGACGGTCAGACCTACCCAGTGAGGTTTTGGTCCACTCGTTTTTTCTATTTGCTTAGCTTGTTGGCTTTTATTTTGTCCCTGATTTTGCTGTGTATCTGATCTTGTTAGCTTTTCATAGCTAAGTAAATGAAAAAGATAAGGGATTGATTTTATTGAAGTTGAAATACAACTTGCATGTACGAAAGTGCTAATTCATAGTTGCAAAAGCAAGCTGACTTTGTAATCATGCGTGCATGCCCCTAAGCTTGTTTTATTTTAGCTGAACGCTCGCTTTCAGAAGTAAAGCAAAACGACGTACGACTGAAAGAATTATACTGCGAATCATCTAGTATATATATAAGGCATATACTCGCTCATTGCATCGTAATTAAGGATTACCATTTCTAAACGCTTAACAAGTGGTGTGTGTTCGTCGCGACAAAAAAAAGGGGCGTGGTGTGTTGTGGGTTATGAAATCCGGGGCTGGAAACATGCATGCGACTGCATGCGATGGATGTAAATGCTTAATTAGTTGCAGAATTTGTCAAATAAAGAAGAGAAAATTAAGTTGGCTCGCTTGTTTTCCAGTTGGTAATGCCAGCCCCATGACGAGTAAACCATGGCCGTTGATAACAGTAGTTTTAGGCCCCATTAATATCTTGTAGCCTTTTTGCCATGTGACTTATAAGGTAATTTATTATAATCTAGGAGTACGTACGTACGTACAATACAATGGGAATGAGTTGCTCATCCTAGCTAGCGTGTACTACATATACGTAGCTTAAGCCTCCTAGTCGATCGCTAGCTTGCCACGTACGTATCGTAGTGGTATCTCTGTTTATGTGACCTACGCTAAGTTTATTAGCTTTGAATATATATCCGTTTGCATAATTATGAGACCTCAGCAAACTAATTTGTATCGCTAATAATTAAACACGTACTCGATCTCTGAGTTGTATACAAAAAAAAGTATATATATATATATATGCTTCTATATACGCGGAACTAAACACTTTGGAATCTATGCATATACCTGCCAAAAAGAAAATGCAAGCATTAGGGTCACGTGACCCCCAACGATTTGTTTCTAATCCAGGTACAAATTCTCTTTTGGAAATAACAAATGGCTTTTATAAAATGCGATGATACCGTTAGAAGAGTGACCCGGCGATAATTTTTCCTTTTTTTTTTCCCTTCAAAAAACTTGTGGTGGATCCATCCAGAGGTAACTGGCTGCATGCCGGTAGCAGTACAAAACAAAAGTTTGGTTTCTTTTGCTCGATCCGATACATATATACATCCGTCGATCGTCCCCATGTACGTACGTACGTATGTATGCATCCATTCCATTCTCTATATTGCGTTCCATCATCGATCCTAGCTTTTGCTAGAGAATTTGGTTCCTTTAATTTGTTGTTACTAATTAATCGCGCGGTCGCTACACGCATCTATAATGGGCGGGTGGATGGATTAGCTTAGCTTTGATAGGGAACAAATTAAATCTACAAGCATGAGATCGTGTTAGCCAAACATGATCATGCACGGCACGTGCATGTCCCATATGATGCCGTCTCCGGAGATCACGGCAATCACAGGAGATATATTCCATGTTTAGGAGATTAACTTAGCTACCTTGGTATGTAATCCGACCTGGACTCTATCTGTACCTCCCTGTACTCCATATAAGCCAAGGGCTCCTAATCAAATCGCTAAGTGCGTTTCTCCAAACGTCTTCATGGTATCAGATAACACACGATCCTGACTTCCTTGCCAGCTTCATCTTCTCGTTCCGCCATGACGGGTCACGACGACCACGACGCCGCCAAAGCCGCCGTGGCACAAGCGGAGGTCGCCGCAGCTCTTGCCAAGGCCGAACTCGACGCCAAGGTTGCGCTCTGGACGCAGGCCGTCGGCGTCTCGAGCGTCAAACTTCTCGTCCCCATCACGCTCGATCTGCAGGCTGACAACTACGCGCAGTGGCGCGGCCTGTTCGAGGTCGCCCTGGAGAAATTCTCCCTCGACGATCACATTCGCGAGCCTTCGTCTTCTTCCCCCCGATGCACAGTGGCTTCGCCTCGACACTCTCGTTCGCTCGTGGCTGTACGCCGCTGTTACTCCGAACCTCCTCGCCATGGTGACGGATGCCTCGGCCATGGCCTACACCATCTGGTCGCGCATCGAGGGCCTCTACCGCGACAACGCTGACACGCGTGCCATCTACCTCGAGCAGGATTTCCACGGCCTCATGCAGGGGTCCATGTCGGTGGCGGACTACTACCGCAAGCAGAAGTCACTCGCTGATGAATTGACTGCCGTGGGAACGCCGATCTTGGACAGGAGCCTGGTTCTCAACACCTTGCGCGGACTGAGCCCCCGTTTCGCACACATGCGAACCTTGATCTCCATGCAGCGCCCTCTGCCGATGTTCTTGGAGACCCGTTCTGCCCTTCTTCTTGAGGAACTCACGTCCACCGCCGATGCATCAACTGGCTCCTCCAACCCGTCGGCTCTCATCGTCTCTTCGGCCGGCCAGTCCAACAAAAACTCCAGCGGCGGATCTTCCTCCAACTCCTCGAGCGGTCATCAATCTCGCAGCAACAACCAACGTAGCCGCAACAACGGTCGAGGCAACGGAGGCGGCAGCGGCTCCTCTCACGGCGGCGGCGGCTCCTCCAAAGGCGGTGGCGGCTCCAACAGCAACAGCCAGGGCTGGCCGTCCTTCTAGAATCCGTGGACGGGCTCTATTCACATGTGGCCTGGACAAGGATCACGGTTCAGCCCAGGATTACTTGGTCCGTGACCTCTGGGCGCCTTCACAGCCACCGTTCCCACCATGCAGGGTTCAGGCGCACCGTGGCCAGGCGTGCCAAATTTTGCGCTTCCTTCCGGATCCGGCGTTCAGTGGACTGGCGCCCCCGTCACCCCTTCCCACACGCAAACTGCTTCGTGGGATCAAAACCAACTCATGCATGCATTCAATACCATGCAGTTGGCACCACCGTCTTCTGACTGGTATATGGACTCCGGGGCGTCCGCTCATATGACTTCTGATCATGGTACTCTTTCCTCCACCAATTGCAATTACTCTACTGCAGCACAATATGCTATTGTCGGCAATGGTTCCCGCATTCCAATTAGTCATACGGGCACATCATCTCTCCGCACTCCTTCTCATAGTTTTCAGTTAAATAATGTTCTTGTTACGCCTCATTTAATCAAGAACCTTATTTCTGTTCGTCAATTCACTCTAGACAATCACGTCTCTGTTGAGTTTGACCCTTTTGGTCTTTCTGTGAAGGATCTTCAAACCAAGAACGTGATCATCAGGTGCAATAGCCGTGGTGACCTCTATCCCCTCAGTTGGCCGCCGACCACCTCACATGCTCTAGCAGTCACCACACCTTCCTCAACTTTGTGGCATCGACGACTCGGTCATCCTAGTCTTCAAGCTTTATCGCAGCTAGCTAATGCATCTCATATTTCATGTACCAAAGACTCCACAAACTCATTATGTCATGCATGTCAATTAGGCCGTCATGTTCGTCTTCCGTTTCATGCATCCACTACTAGAACTAATAAAGCCGTCGCTTTGATACACTGTGATCTTTGGACCTCGCCCGTTCCTAGTATTTCTGGATACAAGTATTATCTTGTCATCCTCGATGATTTTACTCATTATCTGTGGACATTCCCACTTCGCCTAAAATCCGCTGTGTATGACACACTTCGCAACTTTCTTGCGCATATAGGCACTCAATTTTCCGCCACTGTACGTAGCATACAATGTGACAATGGAGGCGAATTCGATAATCACGCAATGCGGCTGCACCTTCTCTCGCATGGCATCGCACTCCGCATGTCATGTCCACACACATCTCAACAAAACGGTAAAGCGGAACGCATCATCCGTACTACCAACGACATTATACGTTCCCTTCTGTTTCAAGCCAGCATGCCACCTTCCTATTGGGTCGAGGCACTTCACACCGCCACCCACCTTCTCAATCTCCACCCTACTAAATCACTCAACTTCGGTATTCCACACCAGGCTTTGTTTGGCTCTCCTCCCGATTACTCCCATCTCCGAGTTTTCGGTTGTAGGTGTTATCCAAACCTATCCGCCACTGCCGCTCATAAGCTCGCTCCACGGTCTGTGGCTTGCGTATTTCTGGGATATCCGGCAAATCACAAGGGGTACCGCTGCCTTGATCTCACCACAAACCGCATCATCATTTCCCGCCACGTCGTTTTTGACGAACATTCTTTTCCTTTTTTCGAGTGTTCTACCTTACCGGCTCCTGTGGATTTTGATTTCCTATCCCATGCTGCACATACACCGGTTGCTACTCTTCAACCCATCGCACGTCCCAGGGCTCCTGCTTCCTCTTCCGTTCTCCCGTCGCTTCCGCTTTCCTCTGCGTCCACAACAGCATCTTCTCTGCAGGCCGCGCACTCTACTGCGCTGGCACCTGCGGTTCTCCAGCAGGCTGCGCAGCTCCCTGTGCCGGTGCCTGCGACCACTCAGCAGGACGTGCAGACCCCTACACTGGTGCCTGCGACATCCTCCTTGTCTTCACAGCCGGCCATGCAGAACTCCACGTCCGCCGCTCTGTTCTCTCAGCAGGCCGCGCAGTCCACTGCGCTGGCGCCTGCGGTCCCGACGACCGCCGCAGCACTTGCGACTCCGTCTCCCGCCGCAACAGCTTCTCCACCATCTGCGGCTCAGGCCATCACCCCGGTGGTCAACGATCACACAATGATCACCCGTGGTAAGCGAGGCTTTCGGCTTCCCGTGGACCGGCTGAACCTTCACGTGGATGTCCCTTCACCGATCCCACGCACCTACCGTGCCGCGCTCAACGACGACAATTGGCGCCTCGCAATGCAGCGCGAGTTTGATGCCTTACAAACTAACAACACATGGGTTCTTGTTCCGAAACCTCCAGGTACTAATGTTGTTTCAGGGAAGTGGATTTTTCGACACAAGTTGAAGCCCGACGGCTCCCTGGATCGATACAAGGCGCGATGGGTACTCCGGGGTTTTTCTCAACGGCCCGGTGTTGACTTCGGCGAGACGTTCAGCCCGGTTGTGAAACCGGCCACCGTCCACACTGTCCTCACCATTGCACGCTCACCGAAGTCGTCTACTGTCAACAACCGTCCGGCTTCGTCGACCCAACGCGCAGCACACACGTGTGACGTCTCAACCGGTCCCTCTACGGCCTCAAGCAAGCTCCACGAGCTTGGTTCAGTCATTTTGCCACATACCTTGCCTCGCTGGGCTTCACGGCATCCAAGGTTGATCCTTCGTTGTTCATCTACCGGCACAACACTGACACCGTCTACCTCCTGCTGTACGTTGACGACATTGTGCTCACTGCATCATCACCAAGCCTCCTACGACAGATGATCAGTTCGCTTGACCGCGAATTTTCACTCAAAGACCTCGGCGACTTACATTTCTTCCTCGGCGTCTCCGTCAAGCGCACCGCTTCCGGCTTTTTCCTCTCACAACGTCAGTACATCGAAGACATCCTCGCTCGTGCTGGCATGACCAACTGCCACCCCTGCAGCACGCCTGTCGACACCAACGCCAAGCTCCCTGCGACCGGAAATCCAGTGGCCAACGCTACAGATTACAGGAGCATCGCTGGTGCCCTCCAGTACCTGACTTTCACCCGTCCGGACATCGCATACGGTGTTCAACAAGCGTGTCTTCACATGCATGACCCGCAGGAGCCTCATGCCAATCTTCTCAAACGCATTCTTCGCTACCTCAAGGGCACCATCGACCATGGCTTACAGCTTCATCGGACTTCCCCAACTTCACTCACCGCCTACACAGACGCTGACTGGGCTGGGTGTCCTGACACTCGCAAGTCTACCTCGGGATATGGGGTTTTTCTCGGTGATAACCTCATTTCATGGTCGTCCAAGCGCCAACAGACGGTCTCTCGCTCCAGTGCCGAGGCCGAATATCACGCCGTTGCTAACGCCGTCGCCGAGTCCTGCTGGCTTCGTCAGTTACTCGCCGAACTACATCGCCCACTCCAGCACGCCACCGTGGTTTTCTGCGACAACATTAGTGCAGTTTATCTCTCGACTAACCCCGTCCAACATCAGCGGACGAAACACGTCGAGATCGACCTGCATTTTGTGCGTGAGCGCGTGGCTCTCGGTGAGGTCTGTGTGCTCCATGTTCCCACCAGCTCGCAGTACGCCGATATCTTCACCAAGGGTCTCCCTACGGCCATCTTTCGGGAATTCTGCTCCAGTTTGAATGTCCGCCCTGCTCCCGTTCCAACTGCGGGGGGGTGTTAGCCAAACATGATCATGCACGGCACGTGCATGTCCCATATGATGCCGTCTCCGGAGATCACGGCAATCACAGGAGATATATTCCATGTTTAGGAGATTAACTTAGCTACCTTGGCATGTAATCCGATCTGGACTCTATCTGTACCTCCCTGTACTCCATATAAGCCAAGGGCTCCTAATCAAATCGCTAAGTGCGTTTCTCCAAATGTCTTCAGGACCTGTGAAAGTGGCGCACGCAAAGGCCAATTAAGACCTTTATTAACTGCTCCATCATCATGCATACATGCATGCGCGCGATTGGTTCCTAGCTAGCTCTGGCTTGACATTACATATTGCGCCCGAATAGTGGTGGGTACACTAGTTACTCAGCATATCACTCCCTATTATGCCTCGCGGATTCCCCGCGCGGAGAGGGCTCCCACGTCGCCCGCGCGCGCGCTCCGGCCGGCGCGTGGCGCGGGAAGACCTTTTTTTGCGAAAAAGTCCCTGCGTGATTTGGTAATTACGTTTAGGTTCCCGGTTTTCACAAAAAGGTCCCTGAATTCTTACAAAAAAGCCCCTATGCACTTTTTTGCTGGATAAGGACCCGCGGTTTCCCGTAATTACGAACAGACCCTTATTTCTTCCGAAAAGGCCCCCAATTTTTTGCAAAAAACCCTAAACTCTCCTTTTATTGCGAAAAGGCCCTCGATTTTTTGCGAAAAACCCTACGCTTTCTTTTTCCAGCGAATTTTCGTCTCTTTTACTTCGGTCCACACGGTGGCTGGCGTGGCGTTGCGCCACGCCTACATGGCTAGTTGGTAGTATAATCGAACATGGTGCTTGATGGATAGAGAATATTGCTTGGGATGAGTACTTCCGTAACTCCATTTTAGGGCCTGTTCTTTTCGGCTGCGGCTTATGGCTTTTGGCTGAAATTTTTGAAATTTGGCTATTTACGGTACAGATTACGGAGAGACATGTACTCACTTGCAATTTTGGCTGGTACAGATGTTGGGCTTTTAACGTGTCGATCGTTTAATTTATAGACCCCGTCTTGAGAAAATACTCTGTTTGAAAGTTAAGTACTATAACAAAAGCCAAAAACCGTCAGCTTTTGACTTAAAAACAGGCTCTCTGTTTGGTTGGTTCAGTAGACTGCGTCTACTTGTCAGTTGCACTCCCACAGGTCATTCCGGCTTTGCTCTTAGGAATGAGTCACGCCATTACCGGTCTATTCCCACGTACCAATCTATATTTTGATATAATATATATAATTATATATGCATATAATTTTATTTGAAATTTCACTTCAAATACATAAACATATAATCAAATAGACACGTAATTCAATGAGTCCACGAGCATAAAACTCAAAACGTTTTATAACTTCGTACATTTTACCATACTAAACATACAAAAGGGATCTTGGCCTGCGGAGGCTCAAACAGTAGAAATAGAAAATGCGCTCCATGTGTGGTATCATGCATCTTAAATAAGGTAAACAAGCAAACAATTAAGAAATACAGAAGGGACCTTGGTCTGTGGAGGCTCAAACAGTAGAAATAGGAAATGGGGTCCATGTGTTGTAGCATCTTAAATGAGGTAAACAAGAAATTAAACTAGTACGTACTAATTAATTACCGAAGCAAACAAACAACCAGTAAAGTAAATATGGTATATATGTATGTGCGCACGCCCGGGGAAGTGATCGAGCAGGGAATCGAACATATGCAAGCCAGTATAGTAGGTCTGGTTTCGATGCCAAATCACTCCACCAGTTGATCGATCCGATCGAAAAGGCAGCAGCCCCCTCGTGTGCTAGCTAGCTTGCTTGTTCCTCCCTGCCTGCCTCCTAGCTAGTTGCTACGTACCTTATCTGTCCCTAAGAAAGAATGAAAGAAAAGTCTCCGATGCAAAGACGTATACGATTGATCGAGTCAGTGTCAATTAGCATTTGACTAGTTTGGCATCAACATGTTGTTGGCGGCATGATTTGATCCCCTGGATCAACTTGATTGACAGTGTGCGCGCACATATATATGATGAGATATTGCTGGTACTTACTACTACTACTGGTTAGCTAGCTGAGCTCGCGAGTGTGGAAGGACTGGAATCAGCATCGATCATATGCGCGACTTGGACTACTCAAGCCTATTGCTGCTTAGCTTGTTTGTCTATGCGGAAAGCACCGGCGGCCGGCCGGCCGCCGGTATGTGGGTTCTAGCAAGATAATCTACCGGGCATTAATCCTGTTTGGCACTTTGCGTACACGAACCCGAACTCGTGTCATTTCAAGCCTCCAAATCCTAGCCTAGCCTGCTGCAAAAGTCAAGCTAAATGCATAGCTTGTCATGCATGATAATCTATCAGCTAGCTGGATGCAAACCTAGTCGACATGCATGCCAGCGTGCATATCGGTCAACTCCATTACATATGTAAGATCGTATTCGTCCTCATATGCATCGGCCGTACGGCGGAGTACTTACGTCCGCTAGCTTACATGCAAGACAGACAGCTCCTAGAGGCAGGCAGGCATCGTCTCTAGACATGGAGGCAGCCTTCCCAAATTAAAGCATTCGAAAGGCTCATTTGTCAGAGGGGTTTGGATAGCGAAAAGAGAGATTTTTTTCTAGTTTGCTAGGCCCATCATAAAGGCAATACGAATATTACACATTGCAGACAAAATTGATAAGTTTAGATGCTGTATGTGTGTCCCACTTTAGAGGCAATACACATATTACACATTGTGGATGCCCTAATGCATAGTATGTACACCTCTGTTCAAACTATAGGACATATTTTATCTTGCATATAGACTAATGAGATGTTAAAAATGATTAGACTATTTTTAATTATTATCTCTAAGTACCATATTCAATAATGTATGTAGGAAATACAAAATAAAGCTAGATATTTATTAATGGTATATATAGATACGGTCCTGCAGTGTATAATTTGTCATGTCCTCCTTTTTACATAACAACAAATTTTGACATCTCTCATATTGTTCATTCAAGGGAGTACTACCCTGTGGACTTTGGGTATACAAACAGGCTAGGGTACCTAGCTCCGTATCAGAACTATAGGTATCATATTTCTGAGTTTCAAAATAGTAGTCAACCTGATGGGATGTAGAAGGTCTTCAACTTCCATCACTTCTCCCTGCGCAGAGTCGTCGAGTGGGCATTTGGCATGTGCAAGATGAAGTGGTATATTTTGGACAACATTCCTAGTTACAATGCACAAAAGTAAAAGGCGATAATTGTTGCAACGATGGCATTACACAACTTTATTTTGGACTACGAATTGCCTGGTGCAGATTTTGCTAACCTAGCAAGGTAAGATGGAGGGAATGCAGGTCTAGCACAAGGCGTTGTAAACCAGGTTGCACATAGTGTAGATGTTGTTGATATGGACATGGTACGTGATACGATTGCAGCGATGTTTGGTGGCTTGATGTACTACTTATCGCGGATTATGCTTCTATGTACATTACAAATGTTCACATACCACATGCATTTTTGTAAGTCCCTTTGAATGTGAACTTGGCCCCAATGTTCATCAATGATTTCGTTACGTACAACCTCCTAAAGTGTCTAATACAACCATTTGAAGATCAGCTTAGCAAAAAGCCAACAACCAAATTAAACATCCTAAGCTTCAGCCACAGCCTTTTGCGGCCACTATAGCGTTATTTCAGCTAAAATCCAAAATTCATGGCCGAATTAAACAGTGCTTATATTGTCAATATGTGAAATTCTCTCTCTCTATATATATTTTTGCGAGAACTAAAACCTTACATAAATTGTACTAGCTGTTACGTACTAGTATATATACAGTCGTACGTACGTAGGACTTAGCCGGGGAAACAAAATCATTTGGGCTTTTTTTGGTGCCTTATGGCTGAAAAGCACTGTAGCTGGCTGAAAAAACACTGTAGCAGACAGAGGCTTATTTAGCATAATTAAATTTAAAAAATATGTTAGCCCATTACGTATAATACAAACAAATACGGGAAAAAAAGAACCGGCAAAAAAGCTAAAAATTCAGAAAAAGACGAAATTTATAAATAGTAAAAAATAGACCAGAAGCTGAAGCCGAAACGATCACAGCCAAAATACAGAACAGTCCAACAAAATTAATGGACAAATACAAAGGCGTTGGAGTTTGGCGATCGAGTACACTGGGGCCGAGTGCCCGTAACGTACAAACAAGATTGATTGTGAGGTACGCGCGCGCGTACAGGTGCGGTAGAAGATTCTGAAAAGAAAAGGTCAGGTCGGTATTGCAATCGATCGGCGAGTGATCGATCAGTTATGATCAACACGCATAGATAATCCAATTCATGCATGGGACAGGGAAGAGAGATACGTACGATCGAATGGAGCCAAACACTGGTGTGGTGTGTGTCACGATCGATCGAGCAGCGCGAGGTAGCGGACCATCCGATCGATCCATAAAATGATATATAGATCGGTGTATGTCTACCAACAGTGGTGATTCCTCCTGCTGCATGTGTGTATATATATACACGAACGTACGTACGTACACTCCTCGATGGACATAATATATCATATGTACACTAGTCATGCATCTAGCTAAGCTAGCTAGGTACTAGCAGTAGTCAGTGGCTGGCAAGACGCGCGTGTCAATAACTGCATGGGTGATCCTATGGTTCCGCTCGTTTCAGCTTCAACTTTTAGTTTCTGACTTATTTTTTATTATTCATAAATTTTGTCTTTTTTCGTTTTTTGCCGGTTCTTTTTTTCCATGTATTCATTTGCGTTGTCCGAGATGAAATACCATTTTTTTAATTTTTTATATTTAATTACACCAAATAAGTCACCTTCAGCTACAATGAAATTTCAGCCACTTACAATGTATTTTCAGCTATAAGTCATAGCTTTTCAGTCCAACCGAGCAGGACAGCTGCTAGCTAAGCCGGGGTGGGGGTACAGGACGGCAGGTCGGTTAATAATACCCTTTGATGAATTAGTATTATCGATCGTGCGTACGTAACACTACGTACGTACCAACCATTGGCAGTCGTGGGCCACACAGTGGCAGCCCAACACTCTGAAACTCGTTGGGCCGAGCCAATACTGCAGCAACACTATTCACTACGGACCTGACCTGACACTGTAGCGCCGGATATGTTATAAACAGTAAACCCAAACCCTAATACTGTTGCAACATGACCTACAGTAAATAGTACTAACCTGTTACTGTTCCAACTGATCCACAATGAACAGTAACCACCAGTTGCTGTTCATCCAAAATCCTCTCTCTCTATATCCATTTGACTATTTCAAACCCGCTTAAACTATTTTCAACTCTGTTTCACCATAGCAGACTCTGATGAAAACCAAACCCCTCTTTACTTGATTTTTCTGAATTTTATTTATTTTTCTTTTATTTTCTTTTCCTAGCTCATATTCTTTGAGCATGGAATTAATTGTCTGCTTTTTATTTGTGCTAGCACCCAATTACGTAGGGCTGTCCATTCTAGAAGTACATCAAGACCAAGAAGACTTAGAGCCAGTCGAAGACTTTGAGCAGTAAGGCAAGTCACATGTTTTTGATCATGTTGAATCTACATTGTTTTAATTATTTAAATATCAGTACTTTCATTATTCTTTATTTATGTACTGTTATTTATTTAAAATAAATGTTTAGAATAACATGTCAATTTAGCTATGCTGTACCATTGGAAAAGCCCTATTTTATTTGATAGCCATATTTACCTTGATAAGCCTTTGTAGAAATAAATTACTATAAAATAAACCATGGTAGAATAGAAATTCAAATGTTTTACACACTAAGGAATTCGACATCTTACCAGTAGAATTATAAAATGATACTAGGGTGTAGGATGAAGCCTGGAAAGCCACGAGATGGTTGGAATCCACGACTTTACCCTAGGGAGAAGGCTTGGATTGGAGTGGTAGCAGTGCCGTGGTGCACTGGGTTATTAGTTTGTGGACGGCTGCTGCCTCATTGGTGAAAAATAAAGACTAGAACCTTATACTAAGTAAAGAATATAGTGATCGCCCAACCACAAGTTTTGACTTATCATACCTGGTTTAGTAGTTGTTCAAATCAATTGAATATCTACAGGATGATTGGGGTTCTAGAAGAGGGAACAGCCCGCGTAAGTAGTTTCGGTAAATGAAGTTGTGTTTAATGGGTGATTCCATTAGTAAGGCATAAGTAGTTTTATTAATATTTTAATATGGTGATCAACTTGTTTCGACCCTATTTCCCTTATAAAATAGAAGTTGTTATTTCATGTTAAAAAATGGTTACAAATAAAACTACATCCACAATATCTTAATAAAACCACTATATCTCTGTCACTTGAGAATCCTGTCAAGTAGTTAAATAGCATTTCCCTATTGACTTGTTGAGTATGGTTGGTTGTACTCATGCTTGCTAAAATATCAACAGAAGAAGAAGTTGTTTATGGGTGTTTGTATTGGGTTCTGCTGATGATTTTTGGTTGAAAATTAATAGTAGTAGCTGAAAAAAATGGTTTTTAGAAGAAGATGATAAGTGGTGCAAAAACGAGGATGAGATGTGTGCGTGAGATGAGAGCAAGAGGAATATGGTATGTGATACGTCCGTGACCCACTAACTTATCCTAGAAGCGAGAGGAGTAGAGAAACCGTTTCAAAAAGTTATGCGTTCAATTTGCGTAGAAGCCAATACAACCCTAATTTTTAAATTCACATACATAATACTTGCTGATGTACACCTTGTTCCCTGAGTGAGTATGATTAGTTCGGACGTCATGCTCCGGCTGGCTAGCTAGTTAGGTGCTTAGATCTAATAGATGAAAGTTTTAATATCTACTATAATTAATCTATAGACCTTAATTTATAATAATATATTATTTAAAAACTATTTGTCGTAAAAAGTTAAGTCATTCACATAAAAGAAGAAGAGTTCTGACAATAAAAGCTCTCGAAGGATATGTGGTGTGCAAATGGAAATACCTTTGGCCACAAGTTGCTACAGGAACTGTGAGCGCAGAAGATTACGCGGGGATGCACAGCCAGGCCACCATGTCCGTGTGTCGGTACTAGTACTGTCCCACGGTGGATCGAATATCATATCTCATACATAGAGAGAGAGAGAGAGAGAGAGAGAGAGAGAGAGAGAGAGAGAGAGAGAGAGAGAGCGAGATGGAGGGGTCGCGATCGCCTCCGCATAGGGTTCCTCCTGCTGTGACACTGCTGCCTTGAGTGAGAGCCTACTTGCTAGCTAACTGTTCTGAATGAATCCTCCTCCTTTCTTTTAGCGCCACACAGCACCACAACCTCGCTCCCTCTAGATCTCCCTCCCTCTCTCTCTAGATCTCCCTCTCTCTCTCTCTAGATCTCCCTCTCTCTCTCTCTCTCTCTCCCCATCAGATAATTAATTAGCTCCGGCCGGGTCAACTCCCGGACCTCCCTATTTTGGTTAGCTTTACCTGTACTGATGGATGCCACTTTCCATGTACGTACAGTAGTGCCCCCATATCTTGAGGAGTTGATACATAAAAGATCCATTTTTCCACAACGTGCATATATATTCTATTTATTTTATTCTATTTTTATTCATTTCCAAAGGCAGATATTATCCGACCAAAACAAGTGGCTCATCCTGAAACTGATGCAATCTTAATTAGTGGAGACAGCATCCGCTTGGAACTATGGTGCATGTATACTGGGCCAGACACAAGAAAAGTCTAACTAACTGCACATGCAATTGTATTAATCGATACTGCAACACGTCCTATTAACTAGCCACGTAGGCGTGGCGCCACGTCATGCCAGCCACCGTATGGACCGAAGTAAAAGAGGCGAAAATTAGCAGAAAAAAGAAAGCGTAGGGTTTTTTCGCAAAAAATCGAGAGCCTTTTCGCAATAAAAGGAGAGTGGAGGGGCTTTTTCGCAAAAAATCGAGGGTCTTTTCAGAAGAAATAAGGGCCTGTTCGTAATTACGGGAAACCGCGGGTCGCTACCAGTAAAAAAAAGTGTGCAGGGGCTTTTTCGCAAGAATCTAGAGACCTTTTTTGAAAACCGGGGACCTAATCGTAATTACCAAATTTTTGCGGGCTGTTTCGCAGGGGGCTAACACGTGGATGGTCTCGGGGGACAGAGAGTCCCCCGGCTTTAATATACGGAGTATTTATTTGTATTTCTCACAGGACTGTAATACCTATACTAATTAGTCTACACTGCTATAAATTGTTTCATCAAAATAGTCCGTACGTGTAAAACCGTAGATTTTTCTCTTTTTTTCGATTAATGAGTGAATTTTTAGTTTTTGTTATTTCTGAATTATTGAAGAAATTTCTAGCTAACTTTCAAAGCCAAATAGGTGTATTTAATCTCACACAGGTTTATATTTATACACATATCTATAGTACTTCCTTCAAACTATAATTCACACCAGACTGTTGTACAACAACACAGCAATATATAAATCCCACCGCATTGCTGAGCCGAGCCTTAACCCTGTCTCTAAATATGTACTTGCCTGGACGTATAACAGTCATCCCCTTTTGTAGTTTACTACTGTAAAGTTAAATATTGTTGAAGGAGTGCTCCGTGTTACCTTAGGCCCATGGCAACTTTGGCTGGTGTCACACATCATGGACCAACCATAGACGAGGTCTGAAGTCCGCCTCGGGTGAGGTCCGAGGCCCAACCCAAAGTGAAGTTCGGAAGCCAACATTGGACAGGGTCTGGAAGCAACCCCAAGCGAGGTTCGCCGACTGGCCCTTGGAGTTCCTTAGATGCAGCAGGATCCACATGGCGTGAAGGACGAAACAACCCTTAAGAGTATGTTAGGCCTCGAGGGCAGACTTGTAACTTCACTCACTTCCTTCTCCCAAGTCCCACTCTATAAATAGGATCTCTTGTAAGTGGAGGGAAGGAGGCTATTTTGTAACACTAGATACTCATATGTAATACACTTATACATCCATTCATGTGTAGTTCTCATTATGTACCCTCACATCCTCTGCGGTCTTTGAATCCGACCAAGGGTGCGTATAAATGTATTGGATCTCATATCGACGATAGTTGGCACCATTCATAGGGACTGGAGCGAGAAGCCATGCCACCTAGGAAGATAAATGCACAGATGTTCGCTGGATGGGTCCGTGCCATCCTCTAGGACGCCACCCCTAGACCAGGTCCGTGCTGTGCCAAAGACAAGGTCTACGTCACTTCCGAGAAGGTGGTCTACTATGCTTGCTATCTCAGCCCTTCCAGCATGTCGACGAAGCTTTTTGAGTGTCTTGAGAGTAATAGCTTGAGCTCCTGTGCTTTGATCAATCTTGATGGCTTTCCCTCAGCCAAACTTCACTTTGCCTTGATTGTGTCTCTCTGACCATGGGCTCCCTCTCTAGCTCTATGGATATCCAAATCATCTTCTTCGTCGAGGGCCACACTCCACTTTGTTGAGTACTCACCTCACAGTCAAAGCCACGATTAGTCAACCACACAAGCCTCAACAAATTGATCACTTTGTATTCAGGTGCATATCTCCTCATCTCGAAGTCTAGCCCTTAGTGAGTCGAGAACTCCTCGCAAGGTCATACCAAAGGCAAGTTGAGTATCCAGCATTTCAGTGCACACCCACTCGCATCACAGGCGACCTCTTCAGGAGCCGCTCATTTTAGCTTGAGCTTCTGGCTTATTTTTCACTATTCATAAATTTCATCTTTTTCTGAACTTTTGGCTTTTTTGCTAGTTTTTTCCCGTATTCGTTCGCGTTGTCCGTAATGAGCTAACATATTTTTCTATTTTTAATTTTTTTAAATTTAATTATGCCAAATAAGCCACCTTCAGCTACAGTGAAATTTCAGCTGCTACAGTGCAATTTCAGTTATAAGCCATAGCTTTTCAACCCAATCAAGCGGGGCCTAATAAGTTCTTCAGTGCACGCCTCCTTGCCTCATTGGCAACTCATCTGCCCCTAGTAATTTGCTCCCCAATGCACTCCTAGTGGTCAAGTTAGTTCACCAAGTAAGGGGCAACATTCTACAATGGCTTCGCATATGTATTATACGACTCGACATACAGGGCATTCCCTTGACCAGGCTAAACTCGATCTATTGACGTCTCCTTAGTTATGCACGTCCTTTGGATTGATTGCTTTACATCGACAAATGCCAACATGCACCTTGGCGTAGTGTGATTAGCCTCGAGGGCCATCCATTGACGAAGGGTAGTTTCGCGTCGAGCACTCCTTGCTTCATAGGCCATGCATCTGTAAGCCGAGCACCATGGCATGCTTCCAATCTTCTAGTGCCATGCCTTGACAGGTCGTGTAGATGATGGTTTATTGCATATCCCCTCACCTTGAGGGTCAAGCCTCCTCATGTTTGTTTCGGGTACACTAACCGACCTTGAACATCTCAGTATGGTGGCATGCATTGATTGATCATGTCTTGATATGTCGTACAATTTAGCATCACTAATCGAGCTCACGTATAGGGATGCATACGCCCCAGTCGGCCTCATGCACCTTAAAGCTCCATTGCACCTCAGGCTAGCGGTACATCCACACCCATCTTGACAAGTTCACATAATGACTCGATTACCCAAGGGCTCTGTGCATCTTGAACTAGCAAATCGGGCGCTTATGTCTATGTATTTATGTTGGTCAACCTTTCATATCCCTAGGCTCTGTCGTTCTTTGGTGGCCATGCCTAGGCGAGTCAAGCTTAGCATTCCCATGCATGCCATTGCCTCTCGAATGTCATGGGTCGAGAGCTCACTTCATGAGGCACTTTTTTGGGCTAAGTCCTAGCTTTGCGCCTCCATGTAACTCTGACATCTAGGCAGTCAATGCTTGACCCCATAACTGTTTGTGACCCCCACGTTCTTCTGTGTGAAGGCGAACTCCCAGATATGACCTAAAATCGGCCAAGCGGAGCAACGACCCTTTGATGAACAACAAGAGAATCCAACTCAGAGGCGCGGGCACGACCTATCGTATAAATTTCACATGAGGACTAATGTATTATAATGTATTCTCAGAATACATTGCAAACTACCAGTGGAATCATTGATCCGAGGCCATGCATGGACCCCTTTTGCAAGTCGGTGCGCTAGCCCGGATGGACGGTCGACAACCACCTGGATCGATGAGAGGCTACCGTTGAGGGAGGGTCTCCACGCTGCCTTGGGCCCATGACAACTTCAGTGTGGTGTCACACATGGCGGACCAACCCCGAATGAGGTTCGAAATCCACCCTGGACGAGGTCTGCAGACCAACCCTGGACGAGATCCGGAGTCCACCTCGGACAAGGTTCGAGGGCCAACCCAAGATGAAATCCAAAAGCCAACCTCGCGCGGGGTCCAGAAACAGCCCCGAGCAAGTTCCGCGGGCCGGCCTCCGAAGTCCCTCGGACATGGTGGGACCTACGTGGCGTGAAGGACAAAACTACTTATAGGAGTAAGCTAGACCCCGAGGATAAACTTGTAACTTCACTTGCCTCGTCCTCCTCCTACTCTATAAATAAGACCCTTTGTAAGTAGAGAAGAGGAGGTCATTTTGTACCCTAGATATTTGTATGCGATACACTTTTCCATCCATTTGTGTGGTTTTCGTTGTGTCCCTTCGCATACCTAGCGGTTTTCGAATCCAACCGAGGTGCATATAAATGTATTGTCCGATCTTGTATCGATGACAAATTTGTTCTTTTTTATGTGACGAATGTAATAATAGTATATAGTTAATGCAACAAGCAAGCGTGTTCTGTTGGCATTTTCTGCATATGTTTGATTCTTCGTTTGAGAATATCGAGCAGCTATCAAGCAAGCTGCATATATAGAGATTAGATTACATTTGGGGGACCATTTTGGATATGGACATGGAAACGGAGGGACATTTGTGCGAACTGATTAGGTTTCGTGGTCCCTGCTTGGCCGATCGGATATCCCCACCACCATTCACCCATCGACCTTGAATTTGGTTAAGTTTTCTGCTTACTATTTGGAACATATATAGGAGTTTCAAAGCCAGACACTGTGTAATCGAGAAAAAAAATCAGCTCCCAGTAGGCGGCCGGCTATATTATATTATAACGAGTTCAGCTCCCAGTAGGCTGTGCATGGTAAACAGCAGAGTGATTACGATCGAGTCTCTGTGCGTAAGTACCACCGAGCGGCCTGCATATATATATATATATATATGCTGATCTGGTCTTAGGAAAATTTAAACGGTTTTGCTATTAAAAAGTGCGTGGTAACCTGCTCATGGATGTCCTGCATGTGGGCACAACACGGAAAAAAATTTGGCTAGCTAGCTGCACTTGCATGCATGCAGACGCAGCACATACAACCCTATTTTTTTTTTTTTTGGCTGAGAGTGCTAGCTAGCTAGCCGCAGCCAGAGAAAAGATGGAGCTAATAATCAGCGACCGATCGATCCATCGATCTCATTATAGATAATAGATCTGGAAATTGCAGGGGCGTATATGTATGTAGCTGGAAATTAATGGGAAAGTTATAAATTAAAGATCTGGAACCTGATCGAAGAATTAACAGGCTCGATCCTGAGAGAGCTACGCCTCCTGTCCACATCCTTCTTCAGGTTGTTGTCGGCCGTCACCATCATCTCTGGCGAGGTTTTCATCAGGTTCATGCCGGCTGTCATATTCATCCCCGGCGAAAACAAAGCTAGCTACGAGTGGATCGAGGTTCTCAAGTGACCAACTCTATCAGTTGTGAGCAGGGTTTTTAATATCGATTTAAGCTTTTTACCCAAGGGGCCGATACAAGTGAAATTAGTGATCGGTAGTTTTCGGAGAATTTCGGATCAAAATTTTCAAATGAAATTTGAATTTCAATTTAATTTCGGTCCATAATCAGTTAAGAATATTGGCTGGTATTTTTAAAACAAATTTCATAAATAAATTCTTCTATATTTAATAAAATTTATACAAAACAAGTTTTTTAGAACTAGCTTGCAATTTTAGCTGATATATCTGATAATTGGCCCATTATCGATCAAACCATGGTTGTGAGCGGTAGATTCAGCCCTCTACTATTTTTTTTATGTAATTTTCTTCTAATTTCAGGTCTTATGTTTTAATGTTGGGACTCTTGTAATGTTTTCTATCGTAATATAATATCAGGGGCCGGGTTTTAATCTTTCAAAAAAATAATCACTTGACGCGCATGAAATCAAATGGAGAATTTGCACACATATATACATGCAAACAGTATGCATGGATGCCACACGTGTAAAGATAATTCTAGTACAGTGTAGCACCAGTCCTTGATCGGCCACTACCGGCCAAAGGAAAGAACTGATCACGAAGGAGGGGGAGGGAGGAGGATGAAAAAGAAAAGGGGTCCATCCATCGATCTGATGGAAAAGGTTTTATGGGGAGTTCCGCCGCTTCGCTTGTACTGTACCCATTATATATTTAAGATCGAGTAGCTAGGCCTGGCCTGATCACCCTGCAGCTGCAGCTGATGAGTGATCACCGATCAGGTAGCTAGCTAGGCGCCAATGCTGGGTGCTCGCTCGAGTAGACGACGAGGAAAGATACAACTCCGATCGAGGAGGCGGCGGACAAATTAAGCTAAGCGCGCCATGCATGCATGCGTCTCTCTCTCTCTCTCTCTCTGCAGGTGGCGCATTCCGTGGGATGCGATGGATTTTGCTGCTGTGCTGATGAGCCACGCGAATGCAGCCAGGCCAGTGCTACGGCATCTCGCCTCGCTCATGGAACTCGCAAATGGAATTTGGCGTCTACGATGCTTTCTCCCCTGCCCCTGCCTGCTTGATCATCAATTCGTCGATCGTCTTGATCTTGCAGCTCCCAGCGGCCGGATAGAATCGGACGGAATCGATCGATGGACGTGCTTGCGCTCTGGTCGCTTCCGGGTGCCCATTCCTCCCCCGCTTCTGTCCCTTTCCCTTGCCTTTTATTCTCTCTACCCGTCAGTCACCTTCACACTCTCAGCCCATCCATCCATCCATCCTTCCTTACGTTACTCCAATTCCTCTCTTCCTCGATCTGCATGCCTCTCTCTATACTAGCTTGTTACCCTGATGGTTACTTGATGCTCATCTCCATCACACGCACGCGCATACGTATCTACCTTTCTAGCTAGCCGCTCTGCTACCTTGTCCTTTAGTTAATGGGGTTACTCGTTCTTTCGCATCCGTAGAGACGACAGCAGACAGACGGACGGAGGGGGAGATCAGATGGAACAAGCAGCGTACAAATTCATGCTGATCTATCTTAGCTTGCTTCAGAGTTGATTGGAAGAGCTATCTATATGTGCTGATTAATAAACAACAGGAAAATCCACTTATTCCTGATTAGCAACTTGCTTTTTTTCCCCCCTGGTTAGCTTCAGCTCTGGCCACCCGGCGGCCACTGCAGTATTGCACCAGCATGCTATCAAAACAAACTGGCTAGTCAGGACATGTTCGGTTCCCTTGTCTAGCCTAGCCTTTAGCTCAGCGAGATAGGACTATCGTGCCCTACCTACCTACGTACGATTCAACATCCTCCAAAAGAAAAGTCAAAAACAGAGGAAACGCCAAAACAGAAATACGGACGGAGGCAAATGCATGAGACGACAAAATTAAGCCTACCGCTATAAGCTAGCTAGCTGAGTGACAAACAGGAAATTAATTTAGCTGGAGATCGATAGGAAATGAAAACTAGTAGTAAAATCTTCTGATCTGTGTCGACGATCCATTCCAATTCCATCCTCAGAATCAACAAACTTATAATATAGTGGAGTTCACTGGAGTGGCCTGGCAATGGGCAGAGACAATGGCGGCGGCAGTAGCAACCTGAGCTGAGCTGAGCATATGTAGAGAGAGAGAGAGAGAGAGAGAGGGAAACAGAGATGTAGGTAGGTGGCTAGCTAGAGGCTGCCTAGCTAGGAGCCCTGGAGTTGCTCAGCTGGTTGGGCCTGGTCTTGGACCCAGCTTGAGAAGACCTCGAGCGTCCTCATGTCGGCCCTGTAGTGCTTCTGCGTGAAGTCGAGCAGCGTCCGCCATGTGAAGTCCGGGTACGCGCGGGGGTTGTCGGCGTCGACGAGTGTCCACGGAGGGCGCACCACCTTGTCCATCTCCGGGCAGAGGAAGAAGGCGAGCGATTTGCGCGGCACGCGGCTGTTGACGACGGCGCGGTGCAGGCAGCTCTTGTAGCGGCCGTTGGAGAGCGCCGTGAAGGTGTCGCCAATGTTGACGACGAAGGCGCCGAGGTGGGGGCGGATGGAGCGCCAGCGGCCGTCGGTGAAGGCCTGGAGGCCGCCGACGTCGTCCTGGTGGAGGATGGTGAGGGAGGTGGGGTCGCAATGCGGGCCCGTGCCCAGCGTCTCGTAGGGGCGCTGGCACGGCGGGTAGTAGTTGAGCCGCATTATGGAGTCGTTGCCCTCGAAGAAGCTCCGGTAGTGCGCGCGCCCCACGCCCAGGCTCTCGCCCAGCACCTCCATGATCTCCAGCGACAGCCGGCTCATCTCGCCGCAGTAGCGCGCGTAAACCTCCCTGTTTTTTCATACATCGATCTTTGTTAGTTTCATCTTCCATGCACGGACGCGGCTCTGCTCTGCTCTGCTCTGTTCTGCTTCACGGACCAAGCAACAAGGATTAAGTAATGGATGGATAGCTACCCGGGGCGGCGGTACTCCTCGCCGAGCTTCTGCACGAAGTAGTCGGTGACGAGGTCGGGGGAGGAAGCGCACGCGGAGTAGCGGAAGGAGAGCGTCTCCTTCCAGGGGAGCTTGGACGCGAACCGCCCCGTGAAGCTGCTCGCGTAGCCGCAGCTCTCGCCTGGGCTGCGCAGGGCGCGCTGCTTCTCCGTGAGCGGCAGCGTGAAGAAGGCGTCCACGCACCGGTGGGCCTCCGCCAGAAGCTCCGCGTCGATGCCGTGGTTCACCACCTGGAAGAAGCCGTGCCGCTCGCACGCCGCGCCCACCAGCCGGGTCACCTCAGCGGCGGCCGCGCGGTCCCCCGAGAGGAGCCCGCTGATGTCGATGAGCGGCACGGGGAGCTCCTCGGCGGCGTCAGGGGTGGGGCTCTCGTCCGCGGGCCAGATGAACTGCGGCGGGATGTCGGCCTGCGAGCTCAGCACGGCGGCGTCGAAGATCACCTGTGGGTTCTGCACCATGGTCGATCGATGCCGAGACTGCAAGAAGCAGAGTATGAACCGGTACAAGGGGAAGAAACTCAACGGCAGTGCAGTGTGAAGAGATCGATGGTTGACCGACCAGTGATCGAAGGATTCTGTCGATCGGCTGAGAGCTGAAGAAGCGGTGAGAGGTGGAGGAGGAAGAGGAGGAGGGTGACTGCCTTGCTGCTCTGGCCCTGGCCCTCGCCCTGCCCTCTCCTCCCGCACCCCACTCCCTGCCTTTTTATACGGCCGGCCCGGGAGGCAGCTGCCTAGTGAGTCCGCCCCAGAGCTTCTTCTCTCTCCTCTTCTTTTCATTTGTCTCCGTTTTCTCCTTTCCTTTTTGCTTGCGAAAGTGACAGATCCGGTCACATGCCTAGGTCTAACTGGTTTTACTCTCTAAACCATAAGTCTAAATAAACCAAATATCTAAATTCATGGGCTACCATATGCAAGCTCTAAAGCAACAATCTTATAAGTGGTATTGGACGTTCTCACCCCGCAAGATCAGTCCAATGGGTAGGATCTCCCTCACACTTATAAGTTGTGTTTTTTCCTTCCCGACAACCAATATGGAACTATTCCCAATATTCTTTCCCTCACACATTGGTTTTGCACTTCTGTAACTAAGGAGATGTTAGGTGTCTGGGCTTTGATACCACTTAACAGATCAGGCTCTGACCGTATGCCTAGGTCAAATCGGATTTCACTCCTCGGGTCACAGGTCCAAATAGGCTGAGCACCTAAGCCCATGGGCTATCGTACACAAGCCCTAAAGCAACAACTTTATACGTGGTATTGGGATTTCTCCCCCGAAAAGATTAGTTTAATAGGTGAAGTCTTTCTTATACTTCTAAATTGTGCCTTTTCGTTTATTACGATCAATTTGGGACTATTCCCAACAAAAAAAAAAGAGAGGCACACATGAAAAACCTAGTATACATGGATAAAGAAAGATTTGATCACATCTCTTTGACTTATCACAGCTGAAAAACCTAGTATACATGAATAAAGAAAGATTTGATCACATCTTCTGCAGCACTATAATATTTCTTCAACTAAAGTACTGTCAGCATGCCGTACAACAAAGGGTATTTCCATATGTAAAAAAACTAATTTCACGATATCTATAGATGCGTAGCATGCTTGCTATTGACAAATATTTGGCTCTGCAAAACTAGCTGTAAGCCCCTAACAGTATTAAAAAAAAGGCTCTTTATCACTTGCAAATTCAGTCTGAACCATCAGTGGTCTCATGATCTGGTGGCTGCAAGTGTTCATCATCAAATTGAGAGGTATTACTGACCGCTATGTCATTTTGGTTGCGCTTACCGACTTAAAATAGCTAGACATGTAGCTGTAGTTCTGATAGGCTGCACATCATAAACTCCATATAGCAGGGGGAAACGCTGCGAGGGCGCTCGGCCACATCGCCCCGCCCGCGCGTCCGGCCAGCGCGTGGCGGGGCAATTTCTGTACGGCCAGTGGAGGTGTTTTCCTCCAGTTTTTCGAAAATTACGTAAAGGTCTTTTTTCCTCGCGAACAGATCCCTGGTAGTTTTTTATAATTTTTTTGCAAAAACACCCCTCTACTTTACCGAAAATTCGTGTACTTTGCAGGATAGCGCCCCGCGGTTTGCTAAATTACGTATGTGTCCTCGTTTAGTTACGTATAGGCCCTCGATTTTTTACGAAAAAGACCTTCGTTTTTCCCGAAAACACACAGATGCCCTCAATTTTTTTTAGAAAAGCTCCTCACAAATTATCGCCTCTTTTACTTCGGTACACACGGTGACTGGCGCGGCGTGCCGCCGCGCCAATGAGGCTAGTATATATAACTCGCTGATATCTTGGGGCCTACACAAGCAGAGATCAATCCAAGTGTACGTCTATCTTCTCAAAAGATAAAAATAAAATGAAAGTAATACACACGTCTATAGCTGGGAGCTGTCATCCTTGCTTATCTGGACAACACTTTAATTTTCCATGTTTTAGCTAGCTGCAGTTTATTTTAGTTTTATCAGTTCTTTCAGTTTACCACTTTTATTTTTCGTTTTGTATATACTATATGTTAGAGAAAAGATCCATATAGTGAAGTTATCCATGTTGGAAGAGATTGAAGAGATCTCACACACTGAATCATGACCTGGTGCACTCCATATATTGATATATGATTCGATACAGTTCAGCCTGACAATACCGGTATTAGTTGCCAAGCCTTGCGGAACGAAGTTACAAGGTGTGGTTAGTACAACAAAAAGCAGGAAGGATTACAATAGTCTAGACTAAGGCCTGTTTTTTACCTCAAAAGCTGGCAGTTTTTGGCTTTTGCTATAGTACCTAACTTTTAAACGGAGTATTTTCTCAAGACAAGATCTACACGTTAAAAGCCCAACATCTGTACCAGCCAAAATCACAAGTGAGTATCTGTCTCTCTGTAATTTGTACCGTAAACAGCCAAAATTCAAAAATTTCAGCCAAAAGTCATAAGCCGCAGCCGAAAAGAACATGCCCTAAGTCTTTAAGTTCTTTAACAGCCCCTCTTAATCTCATCCAATTTCCATCAAATTGAGATTAGCACATAGAACAACAAGCTTTTGTGCCATCACACGCTTTGTCAGGACATCTGCTACTTGATCTTTGCTTGGAACAAATCGAATGTCCAGAGCCTTGCGAGCCACCCGTTCACACACAAAGTGAAAATCCACTTCAATGTGCTTTGTCCTGGCATGGAGCACTGGGTTGATTTAAAGATACGTAATCCCTAAATTGTCACACCATAAGCATGGTGCCGTGGCTTGATACACTCCAAGTTCTCCGAGAAGGGATTGCACCTAAATAGTTTCAGATGTACCATTGGCAAGAGCTTTGTACTCTAATTTCATGCTTGATCTAGACACTGTCGCCTACTTTCGGGAGCTCCATGAGATGAGATTGTTGCCAAAGTAGACAACAAATCCACTTGTAGATTGTCTGTCATCTGGGCAGTCAGCCCAATCTGCATCAGAAAAGGTGCTGACTAACTCTAAAGCTGACTTGATGATCGAAAACACCGTATCAGGCGTGAATTTCAAATATCTCAATATTATTTTTACTCCCCAATGTGTAGTCGTAGGTTGATGTAAGAATTAACACACCTTATTTACTGAGAATGCAATGTCTGGTTGAGTTAATGTCATATATTGTAATGCACCTAGAATACTTCTATATCTGAATGCATCTTCAATTGGCAAAGAATCTCCTTCTGTTCGTGACAGCTTCTCTGAAATTGACATTGGAGAGGTTACTAACTTGCACTTATGCATTCTTGCTTTCTTCAGTTAGCAATGTACTTGGATTGTGTGAGAAGTATGCCTTTTCTAATTTTCTTACTTTTATACCCAGAAAGTATTGAAGATCTCCTAATAAATCCTTGATGGCAAAGTCCTTATGTAGATGTTGCAGCAGCTCATTGATAGCATAACTTGATGATCCAGTGACAATAATATTATCAACGTAGATCAGAATGTACATTTTTATGTTGTTATTCTTGTGGATGAACAAAGAGGTGTGCAGATGTCTCTGTCTCACTCTATACACACACACATACTAGTCAAGTACCCGTGCATTGTAACAGATCTCAAATAATTGATAACGCAAATTCTAAACTCGGTTGCCAAAATTTGAAATTCAAAGAAGATCCAGGATATGTTTTCACAAGATGGAAGGGAGTATAAATTTACCTAACAAAGATGACATAATGACCAGCAAATAACCTCTTACTACTCACGAAAATGCTCCAACCAGCAGTAAGTAAATGCCTTTTCGGTTGACATGATTATAACAAAGCATGGCAAAAATTAACAGTCTTCAAACTCACATATACACTGCAAGGACATTCGATAGTATTAGGTAATAGTAGCATTTGACTTCAAAATGTCATTCAAAACATAAAAGAACTTCAAAAGTAAAGCGTTTTATTTATCATGCCATTTCGCAGCAGAAGAAAGTTCTACTCAATAGTACATTTTCCACACCTTGATATATATACCAAAATGTGCACCAGGGAAGGGAATATCTTCTTTGCAGAATGGTGAGGTACAGAGAAGCCTCCATGTGTACTTGTATCACTTGCAGTGAGCATCTTATAGATAAGACTGCCTCTGTGCACATGCATTGAATTCAATTGGTAACAAGCAGCTTTCTTGGTCTCTCGTGTAAACGTGGGACTGAGCCTACGCATGTATATCTTCAAAAGAACTGTCATGTAAAAATTATTATGCATCTACTGCCAATACCGTCGAGGGTTGAACATTGCGGCGAAAATATTCAATGAAACAATTACAAAATATAGGTACTTAGTTGGCAATGAAGGTTGCAGATAGGAGTTATAGACAAGTAACAGTGCAAGTTCACATGTCATCCTGCTTAGTTCATGAATGGCGATAGGGAATTAGACAAGAGGATGAGAAGATTACGCAGTTAGGGTTTCTAGGCCGCATTATGGTTGGCTTGCAAGCTTTCATCTCTAACCTGTTAAATAGATAAGGCAACAAACCCACATTTAACCCTAATGGATACTATCCACTGGCACATTTAGGGAAAACCCGTCAACCCCACACAACACGGGTTTTACTCACACCTGAACTCGTGCACACTTTTCAAAACACATAAGTCCGGATCCACTAAGTCTTTAGCCTTTGATCCACTTGATTTTCTCACCATCTCCTTGACCTAAATTGCTCTCTTAAGTGTGTTCAAATGCCATGGTTTTGATTCACATGGTTTTCGGTATTTGGCCTCCTTGCCAAAATATCATTTCTTGACCTGGTCTTCATCTTTCCTTCCAAACAATCTCCATGCTTGCCACATATAGGTAACCAATGGCTTGCCATGCATTAGCAATCTCTCTCGTTCTGGTTTCACCGGACCATGCATCGCTTGGACCAACCAAGCCACTCGGTGTAACCCATCACTTGAACCTTTGATTCAATATTTCTCATCTTCCTTGTACCAAAATTGAGCTTAACCATCTCACCTGGTATTCTTGATCATTCTAGGCATCGGCTCCTCTAGAGCATAGCTACGATTCTCACCGTTGACAATGGTTGACTCCAAGATTTCCTGCACATCTAAAGACAAAGAAAACATTTTTGGGTATAAATTATTTACAACTTCACCCATGTTAGTCATAGAATGCTTCATACAATATAAATGCACTAACCTAGGTCCCAACTAACCAAACCACGACAAAATTCTGAAAAATCAAATTTGCCACCAAATGACACACCCTGACCGGTCGGACCACTAAGGCCAACCGGTCTAACCACGACAATGGCCAGTTAGACCGTTGAGCTTAGCCAGTCTGACCGGTTACTAGTCTGACCACTACTCGAGTCAATCAGACTGCCAAGTCTAAAAAACTCCTGAAAAACTGCAAGTGATGCAAAATTCAAATTCCAACTCCATAAACTTGGCAATATTTCATCACATAATATTTTGAACATTCTCACATGGTCCCTCAGTTGTTGTCACCGCTGACAGACACTTGTACATTGTTATTATTTATTTAATAATTAGTTAATTAACTGGTGATGATGATGTTCTTGTCGGGCTAGTTAACACATTCTACTTGCATATTAGCTAGCGAACGGTGCTGCTATACGGATCAAAATCAAATGTATCCTCCACTGACAAGTTTGCAAGTAAATATATGCAAGGATAGATCATATTTAATTTGTTCAGAAATAAATGGATGCTTGTGGTTATAAACTAGTCCTACCTTATCTTGATCTGCTGATTAATTACCTAATCGTAGCGACATATCTTAATTATACAATTAATGGAGAGAGAGCTCTGTCCATACTTAACACGCGCTAGGCCAGTCCCAAGATCAGTAGGCATACAATATCTTCATATATATACTCCTATATAGGATCAGTAGGCTCCAATGGCGATGAAGGAGCAGCAAAGGATAGGGCGCGCGCATTCGGTTACAGAAGAGCACAACGAACAAGACAAAAACCAGTTAGATATACATACATATCAAGTTATAACTCAACTACTGTACGTGTGATTTATTAACCACTAGTGTGTATATATATAGTTAAATAACCAAGTCCATATACATATATCCTTTTACGCAAGATGTACTCCTTACGTTATGAGATACGATATAAGAAGTAACTACATCCAAAAATAGAAAGTATTTATATATACACACACGCAACTAAGGATATATGTAGTATACGAATATATAATACCATCTAATTATATGTACACTTTTGTAAGGGTAGCATTTGTGTCTATATATAGAGACTTGGTTAATTAACTCTATATCCATGCGTAGGGATCTTACTTCTAGGCAAAGAGCTAATAATCAGCCAAGCATGACCAGCTAGCTAGCCAGCCTCTTAACAGAACGACAAGCTAGCGATTGGTCTTAATCACTGCGATTCGTTTTTTTTACCCTTTTTGCTGAGAAAGTTCGTTATCATGAGATCACTCATGTGATTTTGTCTTCCGCATGCACGCACAAGATAAAGGTACGTAGGTCGCCTTTCAAGGAAATTAAGAGAGTCCAAATTTATTATTAAGTACAACAGCTTGCTAGCCTGATCCCTGAAAATGCATGCATAGATCGATCGTTACTAATGTACGTAGTTGGTTAATTATACGAGCGTATGTACATACGAGTACATGCATTTGTCACGTATAACATGCATGGTGATGCATATGTATGTGTACGCCTTACCCGGCAGGGGATGGAAAACGGGACAGCTAGCTAGCTAGCATATAGGACAAGAGACTAATCGTCCGATTCCTTATCTCTTAATTTACTTAGCTAGGAGAGTAGCTAGAGCACAAGTGTACATCAATCATATGAGACTAGCTAGCTAGGCATGCATGCTAGCTAGCTAACTCAAACAAATCTTTGGCATGTAGATACAGAACAAGCTACCATATAATGCATGAAGCCATGCATGATCAAGTAGTCATGTTGTGGCTAGCTAGCAGCTGCGCGCATGTTACTTGCTTGCCAATTTATAGCCATCTAATTATTATCAAGCTATCTAGCTAGAACTAGCTAGCTAGGTCCGACACAATCCCTTATCTATGTTTTATATGAAATTACAACATGATTTGGCTGAATCTGATCGGGTCTTACCCAATGAAATTACAACATGATTTGGCTGAATCTGATCGGGTCTTACCCAATTGGCTTGCTAATGTCTCTGCATGATCTGGTATCTAGTAGACAGATAAGCTAGTTTATGTGTTTGTGTGTGTGTATGTGCTAGCTAGCTGCCTAGATTGGTTGTATATATATGATATTATTGCGTATATACAGGGTGGGTCGACAATTTGACATGCGCGCATGATGAGATAAAGACACCCAAATTAGGATCGACCAGCATATATATAGACGACCGCTTACACGCGAAGCACGACCTGCATCATGTATATATACTATATATGCATGCATGTGTCTTGTTCCCAAAACAAACGGACAAGCTAGCTAGCACTCATACTAAACCAAGCAATTAATAATTAATAATCGGATAATTTCTGAGGCTCTTGCATATATAGCTAGCTAGCTAGCTAGCCAGCTTTAAGCTAATGCTTATTAGAGCAAGTTTAATAGTATAGATAGCTGCTACCTCCAATATATTTTCATGTCATCAAAAGATAATGATGCAGTTAACTCATACAATAAGCTGACTATAAGTTGTCTCCACAAGAGCTCTCAATCATTTAATACATACATGGGTATTGATAATTTAATATATGCATGGGTATAGCAGTTAGTTCTATTGGTACATGCATGGATAACGCCTCTTTTCCTGTGCTATAGCCTGACTCTTGCATGGGAGCCGGCTTGGTTCTCTCTCTCCTTCTCTCCCCTCCACATAGGACTATGCTGACATGGATTCCCTTGTAGCTAGCACAGTTAGCCTTATTAAACTTGCTCTTAACGTGGCACGTACCGATTATGCAAAAAAATATATGCACGCATCTAGCTAATCAAGGGAGACAATAATGCCCATTAATTTTTGCCCCCGGGTATATATATATGTGTGTGCATGCAGTAACTGCTGCTGCTGCTTCGATCGGTCGAATCAGCGCCAAGTAACGTGCATGCATTCGCCAATAGCTAGCTAGCACGCACAACATAAATCGGGCCGGCCTAAATGCGTCCGTGCATGCACATATATATATGGTAGATTTGAGATCTCACGATCGATGTGTGATGCATATATATGCATGGAGTATAAATTAACAAGCCAGGTTTTCCTCAGTTTCAAACATGTATGTATGTATATATGCATGCAGTAGCTAGCACGGCACACTCACTAGACATTATTAGTCCGATGCACCACTTTAATTAGCTTGTTGCCCCAGCTAGTTTTCTGCCACGTAGATATGAAAATCAACAAGTCACGAAATATAGGGTCTGTTTGGGAGAGCTCCACCACTGAAAACGTGGATCTGGAGCAGCAGCTCCACCGTGGATCTGGGATCCCACCATGGAGTGTTTGGCTTGTACAGCAGCTCCAGATCCACGAAATTGAGGTTTTGGTGGGAATGGCCACTTTTGGTGGGATGGGGTGTGTAACCAGTGGCATTGGTGGGTAATTACCACCCAACTCCACGGTGGAGCACCCCTTGAGGAGCTCCATGAAATCCATGGATCTGGCCCTCAGATCCAGGATTTTGGTGGATCTAGATTTCGCGGAGCTAGAGCGTTTGGGTAAAATTTCGTGGAGTGGAGCTGTTTTTCGTGGATCTAGAGCTGGTGGAGCTCTCCCAAACAGGCCCATATATATCAACACGTACAGCAGTAGCTAGGGATCTGTCGAGCTTAATTTCTTTCTGCTATGTTTTTGTTGTGATCGAACAACTAATCATGCAATATATATATATATATAGCAATTTAGGTCTTGAAGCTAGCAAGGCACGTACCCGTGTCCATGCATTATATATATATCCCCATCGCCATGCAAATCAAGGGAAACAATCGATCTGTAATGGACGCAGCGCACGATGCATGATGGGCATCGCCTTATAATCGAGCACATTAACGTACAGTCACACCGCCGCTATCGATCACATCGGTCGCCGGCCGGCCAGATCTGCGCGCATGCATGCATCGATCTAGGCAGCTACTACGTACTACCTCAAATCGAACCAACACGAACACGTACGCTCGCTCGCATTGGCATGTGCACGACGTACGTTTACCTGCTCGATCTCGATCGATCTTACCGAGTCATATGATGAACAAGTTGCCTGCTGCATGCCGCGTAGAGAGAAAGCATGAAGAATTCCTGGCTCAAAACATGTATATACAATTGAATTGGTTGTTACGACGACAATGGCCTAAACTTAATAATGCGCTCTAGATCAGAGTACGTAATATGCAAACATCTGCGGATCAACTTGATCACAGTATCGATCGATCGATCTGCACGTGTTGAGCGCGTGCGTGTCCGTGCTGCACTATCGATCGAAAATAAGAGAGAGTACTGCATACAGTAGCTGTCGGCAGACACTCGTCGCAAGTACGAGAGACGACATGCATGCAGTTGATATTTCTGCGCGGGGATCTTATTCCACAGAACAGAATAGAATTTGTTAAGTTGGAGCTAGCTCTACTGATCTGCACCCAGCTAGCTGACGAAACGAGAAATGGCAGCATCTGTATATATATAAAAGCTAGGTGGCTCATATACGCATGTCTAGATCTATCATGCACTGACAATATTGCCATCCCTTTGCATCTTGAGAGTGGCTAGCTAGCAAGATATATAGCTCGATCTTGTTGGTACACCTAGCTACTTGTTGACAGTGTTTCAATTCGTTCGTACATATATATATGTTTGGGCCTAACCAATTCGATCGATATCGTGGACAGCTAGCTAATAAGTATGTTAGGATGGAACAATTCCGAGGGGGGAAAGCTAGCAGGCATGCATGATTTGTTCCAGCTATGATCAATCGATCGATCGATCCCATTGGGCAATTAAGATTCCAATTTCTACTTCAGAAAGATGTAGTAGCTAGATCGACCTGAAAGAAGAGGGCAGGCACTCACGTAGTACGTACGCGCGTCGCGTAGCCAATTAAAGCTGGCAAGCAAATTAAGAGAGATTCCTGAAAGGAAAGAAAGAAAGAAAGAAAGAAAGAAAAGATACGTGCTGATCGATTGCAATCGATCACAAATTCTCCTATCTGTAAAGCAAAATGCATGCCGACAAAAGGCAAGTTGAGTAGGAACTGTTATGTAAATTGCTAGCTTAGTAAGAATCATATGAATTCTCGTTAGAGTTTTGACCTTTCTCAAAAGCAAATAAAGTTGTATAAAAACTAGACAAAAACCAAAAACGAGGAATATGGCATACTCATAGGTAGAAAATAGCTAAGATGGCTCTAAATGTATTTCCACATGTCGCACCAAGCAAGAACTCCCAAAAATTTGAGGTAAAAATCCTTGGATGAAGAAATCTCACGTTGAGGTCAAGGAAAAATAGGTAACTTCAAGAACTTGCAAGACCTAGTGCCTAGATAAATAAGGATTGATCTCTGTAAGTCATTTCTATCACTTACATATCCTTAGCATACAACAAGATCAAGAAGGGAATAGAGAAGATCAAAACCAACAAGATTAAGAGGAAATCAACCAAAACAAGAAGACTCCATGAGAGATAAGCAAAGTTGATATATTGCTACTTGAGGATGAAGATTTTATAGCCGCTCCTTCTGGAGGACGGGAGAGCACAACACAACACACACTTCTCAAACCCTCATCTTAGAACACTTGCGAGCATATGGATGATTGGATGGATAACTTGCAAAACTCCATCTCAACCCGTTAAATAGATGAGATAACCAATCTACATCTAACCTTAATAGATACTACCCACCAGCACATATGGGGAAACACGATAACCTCACTCAACACGGGTTTTACTCACACACTGCACTTATACACGCTTTTTAAAGCATATGAGCGCAAATCCGCTAAGCCCTTAGCTTTTGATCCAAGTTGATTTTTTCAGCTTCTCCTTAACTCGAATCGCTTTCCCAAACGCTACGGTTTTGATCCAAGGTAGTTTCTGATATTTTGGTCAACATACCAATATATCCTTTGTTGATCCGATCTTCATCTTCATTACAAACAATTGTCATGCTTACCATGTGTAAGTGCATTGTTGGCTTGCGACATATTCCGATTCCACCGGACCACACCTCACTTGAACTGACAAGCCACATGGTGTAACCCATTACTTGAACTTTCATTCAACATTTTTCACCTTTCTTGTGACATGCTTGAGCTCAGCCATCTCACTCAACATCCCTGATTGTTTTGGGCCTCGGCTCCTCTATGAGCATAGCCATGATCCACGCCGTTGACCATGATTAACTCCAAGCCCCCTGCGTATTCAAAAACTAAAAAATTATTTTCGTGTATAAGTTCTTTTCAAAGCGTATAAGCTAGAATCCGCTACACTTATAAGCCCCCTACGGATTTTAATTGACACGCTTATAAGCGCATAAGCCCCCACGGATTTTAATTTACACACTACACTTATGCACGCTTTTCAAAGCGTATAAGCTAGAATCCGCTAAATCATTAGCCTTGATCCATCTTAATCTTCGCAGCTTCTTTTTGACCTAATTTGTTCTCTTAAGAGCAGCGATTTTTATCCAAGATAGTTTTTGGTATTTTGTTCAAACTACTAAAATACCCTTTCTTGACCTAGTGTTCATCTTCTCTTGCAAGCAATCGTCATACTTGCCATGTGTAGGTGCACCACTAATTTACCATACGTCAGTAATTCTCTCTTGTTTTCACTAGACCACACCTCACTTAGACTTACCAAGCCAGATGGTGCTACCCGTCGTTCAAATTTTCCTTCAACATTTTCCGTCTTTCTTGTGACATACTTGACCTCACCACCTCACCCAATATTCTCAATTATTCTAGGCCTCAGCTCCTCCATAAGCATAGCTCTAATTCTCACCATTGACCATGATTGACTGCAAGCGACTCCTGCACATCCAAAAACAAAGAAATCATTTTCGGGCACAAGTTTTTCACAACTTGAACGATGTTAGTCAAGTACTTTCCCTAGGGGCTAGTACTATCGCTCACCATAGGTCGGTACTACCGCACTCCCATACCTCGCAACTAGACCTCTTTGAAAAATAGCTACCGCTAAGTAAACCATGGTACTATCACTATGCGTTATGACTGTCATGGTACTACCACACTACGGTATGACTGCTCCCATATCACCGGTATGACTGATTTCCCTGAAAAATTCATAAAACGATCCAAACAAGATGCAATCTTTGCAAAATCGAATAACCACTCCATAAAACTTGCAATGATTCATCGTAACATTATCCTAAACCTTCTCACATGGTCAAATATACTAAGAGAATTTGGAATTCTGTGGCGGATTGGATTCAGTGCGAGCCTCTGAGGCCATCAGCCTGGCCCACCAATGCAAAATAGGTGCATGGTGGTCAAATATCAATGCAATGAGTGGTGTACCAAGGAAAGTCTTAGGGTGAATTCTTTTCGGTTGCAGCTTATGACTTATGGCTACGGCTTATAGTTTTCGGTCTTATCATGAGCGTTTGTGTGAACAAATCAAATCTCAGTAAGGAACTAGGCCTTAGTCATCGGATTAGTTAGATGGCAAGTCACCATTCCGTTGGTTTATTCAAGAAAAATTATATGTCATAAGTCGAAAAGAAATGAATCTTAGTTATCCTAATTAGCTGGGAGGTACGGAAGGAGTGGAACACAAGAATTTCCAAAGCAAAGAGTCCTCGCCTGCCACGCTACTTCAAAAAGTTGAGGTGGCAAGATCCTGGGTAGCTGCGGGCCGGAGTAGAACACCTAGAGAGTATAATCCCCCAACCAAACATGTTTGTAATCGGCCCTGGTTATGCCCCCCTCCCCTCTGTAAACCTTTTAATACTTTCTCGTGCTTTATCAATATAATAAGAGGCAGCACTTTTGCCTGTTCTTTGAAAAAAGTTTAATCCTTTCCCTTGATTGGTGAACTATTGGGCAGCTACCATATGTTTCAAAATATGACGTGTAATATTTTAAATTTTGTTTCAAAATATAAGGTGTGCGTACAAATTTATTGGTGCTTTCCCTTGTTTGCCCTTATTTATTACATGTTCTCATTCCTACATTTATAGCATGGACTGCATGGTCATTTCCTCTAGTTTTTCTTCTGGTTTTACAACCTCTTTAATCCCTATGCCTAGCCAAAATACGCATTATATATATGATGATGGTGGTGATGATGATGCATGCTGCTGCTAGCATATACGAGCAGCTAGCGTTTGGCGAGGCGTAGGGGGGTGTGTGTGTGTGTGTAAGAGTGTGTGTGTGTACCAAACTGACTTGTTAACCGATGGAGGAGGGGGGTGCCAAATCTGAAGTGAATTCATGCGTGGGCGGGCATGGTAACCGATCGAGCCTGTTTGTAACAACGGACTGGGCCGGAATTAATTATAGCTAAGCATGGGCCTGCCATGTGAGGTCCGGCCAACTAGCAGCTTCTGCTGCCGTTTCGATTTCGATGCCGTCGAACCGGCAACAAGATCGACCCAACACACAGTGGCCCGCGCTTCACCTGCGAGCGACGCAGCAGCAGCAGCTCTGCGACGGCGACGGCGCTCCCTCCGCTGCCGTGCTGGTGCTGTGCTCAGTGTCTCTGTCCGTCTGTGACCACCACACGAGCTAGTAACACGGGTAAGCTAGCTGATCATGCGTGCCATCGGCGTCTGTTAAACCACTCCAGTTCGTAATCACAAATTAACGAGCTCAGCAGCTCTCCTCTCTCACTGGCACCATCATCTGAGACATCAACCATTTATAGACAGACGTCAGAATCAAACGGATGGATTAGTACAGGCAGATGAAGATGCGGATGCAGCTACTGCGGATCGATCGATCGGCCAGCAAAGGAGGGCTCCTTCTCATTCGCCGCCGCTTCAATGGCCTCTTTCTCGACATGGCCATCTTCCTTGGGGATGATGAGCCCGTATCCTCCCTCTTTCCTCTTGTACAAGATGTTTACCTCGCCTGCGCGCGTACGCATATTCGATGTATGAATATCAACAATGCTCCACTGGATCATCATCCTAGCTAACTTCCATCTCTGGAGCAAGGCAAATGCAATTGATGAATGAACCTACTATGCTAGTAGCTACTTACCCGTCTCCTCGTTCCTGAAGGCATAGAAGTCATGATCAACGTTCTCTAGCTGCTCCAGCGCCTCGTCCACCGTCAGCGGTGGCATTTCAAACACCTTGGTGCGCACGACCTGCAATACAAGCAAGTATTGTAGAGCCCGAACCAACCAATCATCACATATATTCCCATGGGAACTAGGCCCCTAACTTTTAATTAATATGACGGCACCAATTCATCAATCTCGTTAGGCACAGTAATGTCAACAACTCTCTCACCGATCACAATACTCGTTAGGAATCAGCAGTCGTGGGCACAAGCAAATTAAGCGAAAGCGATGCACAGATTAGTTGTGTTACCTTGGTCAGGACAGTCTCCTCGTCCTCGGCACCGACGGCCTCGACCAGATCCTGCTCCTCCTGTGCAGCCTCGTCGTCGTCCTCGTCCACATTGGAGAGCCCTGTGGAGGCGGCGGTGGCGTCGAAGGCCTTCCATTCGTTGGTTCCCTTCATGTGGCGCACGTCGGTCTCCTTCTCCTTGATCTTCCTGAGCTTCCTCTTGATGATGGAGGCGGCTAGGTCGATGCTGCCGTAGGTCGACTCCGAATCCTCCTCGGCGCGGACCACACCGTGCCGCTTGCTGAAGAGCGTGATCTGCATTGGAATCAGCACACGCAGGAGTGAGGGAATTAATGTGTGGCAATTAATGCAAGAAGAAGCTCACCTCGCATCGGGAGGTCTTGGGGCCCCGGCCGAGCTCGCCCCCTCGGGCGGAGAGGCGGACGTCGACCTCGCGGACAAGGTGGCAGTGCTTCCCCACCGCTCTCCCCACCTTGTCCTCGATGTGCTCTTTCAGCTTGTCAGTTAGCTGCACCAGCACCGGCACCAGCAAATCGAAGAATGTTACATTTCCATCATGCATGCATATTGCTAATTTCCAATCCACCACCCAACTTAAACTGTACTGATATGTTCTACTCTACTCTAATCCACACTTGCAGCATATGCAGCCCCCTATCTTTGCAGTTTATATTAATTTGAACATCACCTTACTTAATTCAACTTAATTGTTGTACAAAACAAGTCCTCCCGACTCCCATTCATGGCGGGCTAGAATTCTATGTTTGCTCCGGTTGTTACATTAACTATTGAAATACCCTCTCCATTTCGCAATATAAGTCGAAAGCCTACTGTACACACGAAACAATAAGACATTAAATCTAAAATGTTAATATCCTTGGATCATGCATGCCTCCCTTGTGGGGGGTAACTAATAGATTATGGGAAAACTATGTTGGAGAATTTGCTCATGACCTAGACGAGCGATGAACTTGAACTTTGAGATCACGCACACGAACACGAGTAAACACAAATAGTTCTTTAGCGACGCGATACGTCTGCATCCTTTTCATCTTCCTTATATAGAGAAATAACATACAAGACTCCGTAATCAACACGGCATCCTACATTGAGTCTTACACGGACACACCTTGACTTTCTTTTTCGACTACTCTGAATCCTATGCGGACTCTAAATCCTAACCTTTTACGACTACGACCGCTACAATACTTTTACGACTACAGTGGTCATATAGACTGTCGTGGTCGTAAGACTGGTCGTAGACTCAATCAAACCTGACGACAACTAGATTGACTCTATCAATTTCCTCCTTAAGCTTGTTGTCTTCCGTCGATGTTCCGCATACCGATTTCTCCCTTATGTCCATGAACTTCAATCTTCCAAATGACTTGGTCAGGATATCAACGAGTTGATCTTTCGCGTGCAAACATGTTGCACCTCTATCTCCCCTGATTCCACGCATTCTCTAATGTAATGGTACCAGGCATCGATGTGTTTACTTCTCTCGTGGTAGAATGAGTTCTTGCACAACGCAATTGCAGACTAATTATCGATTTTCAATGTACCTTCTCAACCTCCGTCTCTAACATGTCAGCCAACAATCGTCCCAGCCATACCCCTTGACATGATGCCGCACAAGTTGCAATGTACTCCTTCACACGAGGATAAAGTGATCACATTCTGCTTCTATGAACACCAACTGATTGGGTTTGACCTAAGGAAAAATGTCATTGCTGAAGTGCTTTTCCGGTCATCAATATTACCGGCCAGGTCATTATCAGAGTAACCGAGCAGCCCCAAACCTTCTTCCTTCTCCTTGTAGACACACCCATAACTCAAAGTTCCTCTCACATACCTCAATATGTGCTTTCCAGCGGCCATATGCTCCGTAGTCAGCTTTTCCATGTACCTGCTCACCATACCAACCGAAAACGCTAAGTCCAATCGTGTATGTAGCAAGTATCTCAAACTTCCGACTATGCTTCAGTATAGGGTCTTGTCCACAGGAGGGTTTGTGCTGCTCTTGCTCAACTTCAGACGGGGTTCCATCAGAATTTGCATTGGATTACAAACTTTCATGCCGCATTTGGCCAACACCTTTGTTGCATATACGGATTGGCTGAGAATGATCTTCCCAGAGCTCTGACGTCCTTCAATGCCCAAGTAGTAGTTGAGTAACCCGAGGTCGTTCATGTTAAACATCTTCATCTAGCTTTTGAAACTATTAATCTCCTCGATACTCTCTCTAGTGATGATCAAATCATCCATATAAACTCCAACCAACAAACTCGCTTTTCCTTGGCTTCGTTTGTACACTGCATGCTCGGGCATCTTTCAAATCCGAGTGCCACCAAGGACTTGTCTAGCTTCAAATTTCAAGCTTGGGCTTAACGCAGACCATACAGAGCTTTGTGCAATCTTAACACCAGGTATTCTTCTCCTTTCTTCTCAAATCATGGAGGTTGCACAACATAAACTTCTTCTAGATCGCCATTGAGAAAGGCTGATTTCATATCCATATGATGAACTTCCCATCCGTCATGCGCCGCAATCGCAATAAGCAGGCGCACCATCTCTAGCCTCGCAACATGGGTAAAGATTTCGTCAAAATCAACGCCTTGTCGTTGAATGTACCCCTTTGTAACTAGCCTCGCCTTGTGCTTTACGATCACACCTTGAGTGTCCTTTAACTTATAGACCCACTTCAAACCGATCGATCTACAACTGTCTAGCAATGGAACAAGCTCTCATGTTCCATTCTCTTGGATAGAGTACATCTCCTTTTTTATGGCTCTTCTCCACTCTGGCTTCGCCTTAGCTTTTTCAGAGTTCGCAGGTTCCCCCTCTCCGAGTAAGTAGAACTCTGAATCTTCCAACTCTAATGGCGATGTGGTATCATAAAGACTTCTAATGTCATGCTCCTATCATGGTCCTTCAGATGAGCTTTCATCGAGCTCCATTCTCAGCGGAGCTCCAGGTGAGACCGGCACTAGCGAACGCAATATTAACTTCATCTTGACGGCCCGTATGTCGTAATTCGTTTTGCTCAACATCGGGTATTGAATCAGGATCAAGACGCTTTCTTGTCGTCAGCTTGACAAACACGCCTGGCTTTGATGGATCGAGCTCATTGCCTGTGGTCTTGACGAGCGCTCCTGACTTCGACGGATCAACAGTGCTGCTGGCCATCGCTTCGTCCCCTTAGGCTCTGATACCAATTGTTGGAGAATTTGCCTATGGTCCAGACAATTGATAAACTTGAACTTTGAGATCACGCACGCGAACACGAGAAACACAGATAGTTCTTTGATGACACGATATGTCTGCATCATTTTCGTCTTTTCGTAACCAACGCGACATCCCACATTGAGTCCTACACAGACACACCTTGAATTTCCTTTTCGAGTACTCTGAATCCTATGCGGACTGAATCCTGACCTTTTATGACTACGACCGCTACAGTACTTTTACGACTACAGTGGTCGTATAGACTGTCGTGGTTGTGGACTCGACCAGACCTGAAGACAACTAGATTAACTCTAGCAAATTGAAGCAAGATTGTGCTAGAATTGTTCTTGGAAATGAGTCAGATACAATCAAATGGAAACTTATAGCTAATGGTGTGTTTTCAGTTAAGTCCTTTTATCAGTTTTTGAGGATGCAGAGGGTTGGTTTTGTGCATAAATTTCTTTGGAAAGTAAAACTCCCTGTTAAAATCAAGGTATTTCTGTGGTTAATTGTGAAGAAGAGCATCATGACTAAGGAGAATCTAAGAAGAAGAGGTTGGAAAGAATCTTACAATTGTCAATTTTGTGGTTTAAATGAAACAATTGATCATCTTTTTTTTGCTTTGTCCTGTGGTGCGATTTGTTTAGAATGTGGTAAAGTGTGTTTTTGGTTTTAGAAACATGAAGACAGTGTAAGGAATAGGAGTACTAGTGCTGACCTTGACGTTCCTGCCCTGCATAATGAGGCGCACAGAGGAGAGGGGCCCGTCCCACGCCATCCGCACCGAGACGGGGGCGCGGTTGGTCTCGGCGGCCACCGGCTGCGGGGGCAGCGCGCGGCCGAGGAAGCCCGAGCGGAGGGACAGGGCCGCCGAAGCAGGAGGAGAAGGCCTGGGACTGGGGGTGAGCGAGGAGGCAGGGGAGCGGTGGCCCCTGTGAGGGTGGGTGAAGACGGCGCGGGAGGACGAAGGCCACGCCGCCGTTGCTGCTGCGGTCGCCGCCATATTCCGAGTACAGTAGCTCGTCGGATGAGTTGCCTTGGGGCGTTGAGTTTTGGAGGGGAGGAGCAACGCTGCTGCAGTGCAGTGCAGTGCAGCTAGCTAGCTGGGCCAAGGATGGATGGATTCCTTGAATCTTGGGAGGCGAAGCGAAGCCGGCCGGGCGTATGTGACGATGTGGATTGGCCCTATCCTATCCACTCTCTAGATGAGATCTTTCCTGTGAACGAACGCCAAAGCCCGTGGGGACACTTGACAGCAACACAAATTGTCCAGCAGCCTGTCCTCGCAATTCTTCTCAGGCTTCAAACAACCCATATGGATATGGCCTTCTCATATCCCCCATCATTTTTACTGTTTAACATGTAGCCACAATCTCCACAATTTCTCAGACTTCGAGCAACCCCCATCGTTTATTGTTTGGCTTTTAGCAGCAATACTTTGTAGTTTCATCATATGAAGTAATTCGCGTAGTACCCTACTGGTCTTGGTTGAGCACTTAGTATTAAATAACTATATATATTTCATGTCTTCCATAATAGATTCTTTGTTTCCTCTCATCTAGGATCTTGAGAGAAGGGTTTTTGCTGTGGTTAATATAGGCAATTATGTCTAATAATGTAACTGCCATTGATATAATCTATATCATGCCTGAAGGCACTTCTATGGTATGTGTTTTTGAATACAGCAGAGGACAATTCATTTATGGAAAAACGTTTCCATCGCTTGCGAGTTGTTTGAATTGCTAGCTCCATAGTATGCCTATCTTGCCCAAGGACATGGACTTGTGCGCACTCCTGATAAGTTCATCTTACTACTCTTTTTTTTTTTTTGGTCTCCTTTGCATGTATAAACATTCAAACTCCTGTAAGCTATGTTAGTTGCTACAAGGACTTGCTATATCCAGATATTGCCATGTCACCTGTCTTGTTTTCGCATACTATAGCTTACATTTGATCAACTGTACTATAGAATGCGCATATTCCCACGATCGCATTAAATCAAGTACGACACCAGCCTATCATCTTCGGCCGGGGCATACCGACCGCTCTAGTAGTATCAAATTGCCAACATCTAGCAAGCTGCTGGACTTAAGGTACTACAACCCAAGCAAAAGACAGGCCAAAAAATTAAGAAATAGACCAGCTCACCACCAGACAGGCGCAGCAACCGCAGTCAGTCTGTCACATATGGAACTGACGCAGTCATCCTTCAGAAAAAGCTGCATACGATACAGGCAAGTGAACATTTGCATCAATAAAAATATACAATCATCTACAAGAGAAGCAAGTGAGCAAGAGGTTTAAACATAAATGAGGTCCAATTTTACACCACTCAACCCCCCAGCCGCATGAGATTACATTCCATTTTCTTCTAACAAGGTGATGCCTGTTCCGAAATCTTTTAAGGGAATAGCAGATCTCCATATTCTCCTTTTGCAACACTGCCCACCAAAAACGGTTGTTGAGCAAAAACAACACATGGTGCACTGGATCAATCTTCGTACATCCGTCCCCCTGTCATTCTTCTCTTTGATGCTAAAAAGTCTCTAGTAGCACAGAATGTGACAATCAAGAGCTAGCTCCTTGGGGGGCTCAGAAACCGAGCAAGCAGCAAAACAATCCAATAAATAAAAATCACCAGATATTTGGGTAACAAGGGGCAGGAAAAAACTTTACAAACCCTGAATGGCCATTATCGGGAAAGAGAAGCATCAAATCCTGCATTATCCAAAAGCCAGAGATCCATGGTGGCTTGACAATCTGTTCGCTACTGTTAACTCCGGCAGTTGTGAGAACAAAACAGAGACAACTCGACACTTTTGCTAGCTCAGCAAGAATTTGAAAATATCACTCGGTGATATTATGCCTTCCACACGCTTGCTACCAGCTTCCACGATGAACACGCGGCACACCCCTAAGAACAACATAAAATTTAATGAGTTAACTGAAGATATATTCATGCAGCACTCATTGTCGCAAAAACATACCAGGATTAGCCAATCGCTCCATCACTTTCAGCAAAGTATCAGACCGGAGGCACATATGGCATCTTTGCCCGTTAAAAAATCCAAAAGGTGAATTTGCATCTTGTCCAAGCTGCAAAGCCTGAACATAGCAAACGAAAATGTTCATTACCAAAATCATAAAATCTGGATGGATGACAGTTGCATAATTCATGAGACAGTCCTGTTTGAAATTACATAGTGGAACCAGATCTCTTCCTAATATGTTGTTTCACTATTCAGTTCAACTTCAGCAGGTTTGAATAATCGAATATCATTGGTCTGATATCAATTAATCCTAGTGAAACCACAAAAAGAAAATGGGGATTACTAGTGCCCGGACGTACGATGGGGGACTTCCCATCGTACGCTCCAGTGCAACATCGGGACACTACTTGTGCAACAATTGTAATCCCCGTATGCAACAAAATCCATAATAACATTGGGTAAAATTGAGAAAAAATTTAAAAAATATATATCGTCTTCCCACAAAATGCATAATAATATCATAAATATATGACTTTGCAAAGTGCTAAAACAAGATCAGAATTCCCAAATGAAAATTTTAGAACCTTACAACCCTGCAGCATTTGAAAATGATAGTTGCAACATTTGAAAATACCTAATACAACAAAAAAAAGAACACTAGAATGACAAATCTATGTGAACAAAACTGAACTCTTACTAAAACAATAGAAAAGACTTACTGCAACAAAGAAAAAAATACTTGCTGCAGCACCCGAGAACAACTACTGCAACAATAGAAAATAAACTCAATACTGTAACAACAGAGAAGGCCTATTCCAGTAAAAAGATGCAACAAAATGAAACACATGGTCCAACAAAAGGAAAAAAGGTAAAGGTAGAGATTAGAGAAGAGGAGAGAAAAGAACAAGGCTGCAAAAGTATTGAGGTGAAATGCGGTTACCCTGTGCTCTGTCCCGCATGCGGCCAAAGAACTGCACCATCCTTCTCTCGCTGTGGTGCGGGGGAAGAGCACGGCTAGATAAGAGAAAGAGAAGAGGAGGCCAGGGTAGGTCAGAAGCAGCAGTCGCTTGCAGGGAAGGTCAGAAGCAGCAGGTTGCGAATTGGTGAACAGTCAACTAGTACAGATTCAAACCTGAACCTTGGAGGCTTGGACCGTCATTGCAGCTTGGAAGCAACAAGTGCTACAGGGGCAAAGCGCTATTCCAGATGGAGATGGAGAGAGAAGCAGAGAGGAGTCAGGAGAGAGGTAGCAAGGGAAGCGTTGGAGATTAATAGCATCTGGTAGTAGGGAATGAGTGGTGTAGAGGTAGCATCACCTAGTAGTGGGGAATAAGTGTAGAGGTAGCAGCCCGTGGGTGTACGAGGAATCACTTGTATCCAATGTCTGCATAGTATCATTTCCCAAAGAGAAATTGTACTTGGACAAAGGACAGCTATGCATGGAACAAAACACATGGACATGCATGCGCTGCACACACAAGAGGCTTGACCCACATGAGTACTGTGGGTATCAATACACATTCTCACGTCATATACAGAAAACAGTGAACTAATCATAGTTCCAAAAGAACTGAACTATGCCAACATTTTTGTTCATTTTCCAGATTACTAACTCTTCTTTGAAAAAAGTTTCATACCAAATCACAAAATTGTTGGACAATTAATCCCACCTATAAGTTTCAGTCTAAAATTTGATTAAGATAGGAATTGATATTTACTAGCATACCTGATGAATGGTCATATCATCTAGGCGAATATGTGTGTAGACCTTGTCTTTTGCAAGAGCTGTGATGTCACTACACAATGGAAGAAACTCAATAAATACATGGACAAAAAAGGTAGCATCATAGCACAATAACCCTACCCAAAGAATGATATGTGTCTGTGTGGGTCAAAACGGTATACCTTCTGGAATATGTGTCAAGCAGTGAGTCATTGTCATCCACAATTGGTATTGAACTAACTCCAGCTGCATGAAACAGTTCCGAGTACAGAAAAGATGTAAGAGAGAAGTTTCGCAGCATTATATAGCAAATAGTTTCACGTTATATGGAATATCAGTGTAAATAGTATTGAACTTGAATCTCAATAATTACACCAAGAGCTGTCTTGGGAAATGCAAGCAAGAGCACCTTTATTTACTGTTATGCATTTCCCAAACATTGCAGTAAAGCAAACAGAGTAACATACCTTGAACGAACAAGTCAAGGGCAGAGCTAAGTGATGCATTAGGTCGCAACATAGCCAATGGATGGCCATTTGGATCACCAATTTTTGGAACCCAGGTACCCAGCGGAATTGTGCAGACTGGTTGGTTTAGAATAGGCAAGTTACCAGTAGAGTTTTTAAAATATCTACAAACACCTGAAAAAAAACAGAAAATTACTAAGCTTTCTTGCAATAGGTTGCTTATAGCATATATAAAGTTCCACTATTCAGACAGATACAGAGAGGAAGGACTTACATTTCAAAATTCCAGAAAGGGATGCAAGATGCAACAGCTGTGGAAATGATCCATCTGATGATGGTGAAAAGATAATTGGAACTGTAGAAACACCAGTTTGCAATATCTTCATAGCAATGTCCCTCAAGGATTCATAAGGGGTGGCCTAGAAAACAGGTTAACTCCAGCATAAGAGCATTTTCCACATAAATCATAATGAAACTGAGCAAAATATAGGGCATTAGGGATGGAACAAGTAAAAGAAGAAAATCAATCAAAGGGTTCAAAACAAATTTCATGCCAAACAGCTGATTCATACTTCCCTCAAATCACATTTGAATTAAGTGATTCTCAAAGCTAATTAAGCAAGAATATATAGTAAGATATTTCATTAAATTAGTTTTAACACAGAAGGTAAAATGTGTGAAATGGTGGGTGGCAGAAACTGTTCTCACCAACTCAAAACATCACTAGTGTCAACTACAACTTGTCAAATGCAATTAAATCAAAAGGCACAATTTCATCTTTCGACAATAGGCATGCAAACAGCGAATTGTATCACCAGTGTCAACTACAACATGTCAAATGCAATTAAAATCAAAAGGCACAATTTCATCTTTCAACAATAGGCATGCAAAGGGCGAATTGCCGAAGTCACAATTTCATGAAAGCATAATTGATCATTAACTCGAGACGATAGTTGAGTCCATCAGTCCCAATAATTGTGGTGCAATAAGGCTGTCAATTCAAACTGCATAGAAATTTGTGATTCAATTCTCAACCAGAGATAGGTACCAACTTACATGCACTAGATGCTGATTTGACCTCCAATGGCCATCACTTCTTCCATAAGTTTGCCGCTTAGCCTCCTTCCATGCAGAAATAGTGTGTGTTTCAAGCTGTTGCTCTGTCAGGTTTGAGCCATGGGTTTCTAGCTGCAACAAAAACAAGATACTATAAAAAAAATCAAAGAAAATACCTTCCACAAATTATTTCAAGAAATAAAGCACATGATAAGAGTTAATCATGTGAAAGGAAACCAGATGGATGGATGCTCATTGGCAACACAGAAGTGCTCCATTTATTTAACTTTTTGTTTTTGCAAAATTGTTATAAACTGTCAGCGACCAGGCAATCAGCAGGCCTGGGGGAATAGCATCAGTGGATGAGAATAACCTGTCAGTGATAGCCCAATTTCGTACAATGAATAATAACTAAATATGCACGAGCCTATCATCCACAGCTTCTGAAAGTCAATAAGTGTGATATAGCACCTGTCCCTATGTCCATATGAAGCAGAAACAATTCAAACAGCAGTCCAACAAAGCATCAAGACAGTTATACCACAAACCAAGATTTGGCCATTTCTACATCCTGCATTCAGCAATTCACCCTTGTTCTGGCATATCTAAACCGAGAACATAAATAGGAAAAAAGATATGCTAATGTGCTGTCAACAAAGTTTTTAATTTATAGTTTATATAATGCAATTGAGTCCCTACAAAATTGGCACATGTTTGTTTACTCCTACATGCCCATCCAGGCCATGTTTAATCGCTGCTACTAACAAACCCCTTTGAGCTGAGCTTCTCTGAGATCTACTCAGCTCCATATTTCCACATCTAGTTGAGTTTACAAACTTATTCAAGATTAAGATCAAGAAAGCACTCAGAATGCATATGAACGAACTGAGCTCAAAACAAGATTGACATAAAGCAAATGAACCGAGCAGAGCCATGCAAGCTTGCTCCTTCTATAAGATATATTCAGTTTCAAATATCCATGTCTAGCTGGGCCTACAAACCCCTTCAGGCGAAGGACCTAAGGTCAAGTCAGCACTCAGGCATGCCGCATGTGTATGTACTAACTGAGCTTGAAACCATCTTGCTGCCTGGAAATTGAGCCGAGCAGGCGAGCAGAAAAATGCACGCTTGCTTGATTCCTTGATCTCAGCTAATTCCCACCCCCTAATGGGAGACACTAGTACAGATAAACACAACTCAAGCATCCCAATCCTGCTTTATCAATATCAGTCAAATTTTATCTGAACTTGTTGTGGTCACCCAGAAAGAACACCATGAGATGCATAATGTACTAAGTATAATACAATAGAATAGGGATCACTTCCAGGAGTTTAAATGCCAAGACTCTCATACTGCTTTAAATGCACTAGTGGTTCTTGCATCTTAGTAGTCAATACTAACAATCGAACAAAGTTATTAAGGTGCCTCAGCTAAAAGAGAATGCAAAGTATTGATTTGCAGTGCTAATAAATTGTCTTAGTGGCAGAATATTTGAAATAAACAGTAAGCCATCGCATTAATGAAATACACATCAGGGCCATTTTGCCTCTACTAGAGAGTACAAGAATGACACATCACACAAGCAAAGTAATCATCAATATAATAAAAAAATAAAGAAAGCTAAGACCAAAGAGTAAGTGCCAAAATAAATTACCTCTCTCAATATAAGTATAAAATCCAGTGGGCTCAGAAGGCCAACAAACTGACCCCTGAATGAGTCCCACAGAGGAGCCACAGGAATTCCCTGCAAGGTGCACAATTTAAAGTATGTTCTCGCAACTTGGAAAATATTGATGGTGACTTCAATATATCAGAAAGGCAACAATGAGATTCCACCGCTATCAAGGTGCCAGAAATAACGAAATCAACTTTAGACGACAGTTAAGGAAGCATCACGAGTACACTGGACCTTTAAATACCTATATGGAAATGCTTAGATGAATTCGAGCTGCCATGGAGCCAAACAATGTGTATGACCATGTGTCAGCATTGCTCAAATGTATGTCACTGTTCTCCCAAATTTACAGCCCAAACCAATTAAGAACAGAGGCCAAATTGCTGGCTAAGCATCATATGTTTACACGAATGTTGAATTGTAATATACAGCTAGAACTTGTAAAAGAACGGAGTGCTACAGCCTACAGTAGGAGCGAAGTAGTTACTTTTGTATTGTTTGTGCTTTTTTGGGTCATGTAATTCACGTCAATTTAGATAGGTGGTTTAAAGCAACAAACAGAAAAACAATTTAATGTGTCTCCAAAAATACAGATCTAGAAGGGGGAAATAATGTAAGATTGAATACCTGTTCATGCAGAATATGAAAAGATTGCTTCACGGGTAAATTAATGTCCAGAGCAATGACCTGGGTTGAAAAAAGATAATGTTATAAGAATAAACCTTTACATCAATAGAATTCATAGAAGAGCAGCTTGTTTTCCACACCTTGCCCGAATCTGGAAGTAAGTCATAGCCAGTATGCCCATTCAGATACTCAGAAACACGACACCTAGAGATCTGTATAGCAGCCTCTGAAATTCTCGGAGGACCTTCCAGAAGGGCACCGTCCGCCAATGAAACCTGTTTGGTGAAGACAAGGAAGGTCATTCTCACCTAAATTTTGTCTCTGCTCAAGAACTCACTATTCTATTTACCTTACATGAAGAAAGATAATAGAATCACAAAGCAGAAAACCAACATATAACCACCATTACAGCAGTGTTCCCCTAGGCGGCCACCTAGGCGCTAGGCGCCAGCCTCCCGCCTTGGCTGCATGGCTGATTTTGCCTGCTTAGGCGCCGGCCTAGCCCGCCTAGGCGCCCGCCTAGCCTGATTAGGCACTAGGCGTCGGTCTGCCGCTCGACTAGCGCCTAGGGGAACATTGCATTACAGGGGCACATGAACTTTTGAGTGCAGATAACAAGATATATTTGAATAGGTACTTGTTTCCTACAAATTATCTAAAAAATAAAGGGCAGATAACACTTCTCTCTTGCACAGACACAGTGATGGTTACAACTCCACCCTCCTCTCCCACAGAATAACATTTGTCAAGTGATCACAATACTGAGATGGTTGTACATGTACACTATGCTTCAAAAATATGTCACCATACCACTTTTATTATCAACCGTGAGAAACAATACAGCAAGAACAGGTATACCACATAATGTAGCTGCTCACTCGCAACTTGATTAGAAATTAGCAGGTATTTCATCAAGTATTCTTAAAGAGACTCGAAGAATTGGAATGTATCCAAAGAGTTGGCTTTGGATAGGAGCGCATGGAAGTTAGCGTTCCATGTACTAGAACCCTGACATGAGAAGATTTCGGGGCGATATTTTAGGCTCTTGGTTCAGATGGCAGAACGTAGGGCCTAGAGTTTTAGCCTTGTTTCTTTGACCTTGAGGAGGTTTCATTCCTAGCCTGCCCTAACTTGTTTGGGACAAAAGGCTTTGTTGTTGTATTCTTAAAGTTCAAGCCAAGATAAGTGATCCTTACCATACGTTGAAAATTTTCATTGTCCACATCCATGTTCATCCTGCTTCCAGGTGTACTAGGGCTCAATACTGTATTTATTTGGTCAGATTCCCTTGTCACGTGTAAAGTGTTAACTACCCCATAGTCTCCTGTTATAGTAGGTTGCCGCTCATCATGCCGCCATTCCCCATCCACAAAGAACTTGTACTGCAGATCAATAATCAAATAAGGAGGTTCTTACATTAGATGTGACATCACACAGATGGCATGCACAATTCATTCACAACATACAAAACTTTACACATGAGAACAAGGATAGGTTAGTCAGCCATATCCACATCAAAAGAAAGACATGTGAGGGACATTAATGTAGCACACAAGCATTGCATTGGACAGAAAAGCTAGAAATAGCAATCTTTGCAAACGAAATGGAGATTTTACCACAATAAAATAAATTAAACATAAGACAACAAAATATGTTAAATGGCTAGGTAAGCACAGGACAACTGTAAATAGCTTGGAATAAAGAAGGGCACCTGATAAATCCCTGGAGATAAACTGCAGATAGCTTGAAATACGGTGGGACAACCCTCAACAGGAGACATTGGCAAATGCTCTGTCCACCTAAGACAAAATTGTGGCCGTTAGGTGCATAATAAGGGCACATCATGGGCGCTAAAGAGTCAAGTGATCCGCGGAAAAACAGGGAACATATCCCTCATTCCCTCTTTTGTCTCTTCGGGGATTTCCTGTTTCTGTGCGCTAGCACACTGACCAGGATTCGATCCTTGGTCGGGCTGGGTGTTACCCGCCGTACTCAACCACTGGGGTGGGAACATATCCCTCCAAATTGACCCATAAGTGAACTAATAACTAATACAGCCTGCTGTGTAAGGAAGCTGCATTGCTGGAGTAAGCCCGAGGGTGCTATCATGCATGGAATCAAAGATTAATCACAGTACATATTACATATCTTGACCAGATAATAGATCCCACAGCTCCCAGCAAGACAGCAGACAGAAAATATATCCATCACTTACAGAAAAAAAAAACATAAGATAGCACTATAGGGCATCAACTCGTAAACATATGTAGTGAGCAATGTGTAAATGCAGTCCGTTGCCTTTGGAAACGAAGCTGCACTGCATGTGATGAGCCACAAACTAGTGCCGACCACACATGGCACACTAGAACTAATACAGTTCAAACGGTCATGAACAATCCCAAGCGAGGGAGCATAATAATTGCAAATAAACACGGTAAGAGAAGGAGAAGAAGAATGGTAAACACACAGGGATATGATAGGATAGGAGCATAAGATAGCTAACCTCGTAAAGGAGCCCGTTAAGAAGACCCTCTTGCCACCATAGGACCAAACGAAGCGCGTCGGGACGACGGAGCCGCCGGCATCGCGGGCGGAATCGGCGCCGTGGGAGAACATCTGCGGTACTAGCCCTAGCGAGACACCACAGCAGCCGGCAAAGACAAACACGCGGACGACTAGAGACCAAGGAATCGAAAGACGAGATCGAATCCCGTGCCTCGCGAACCCGAGCAAACCCTAGAACGGAGTGCCACGAAAAGGGTCCAGCCGCGACGGGATCCTCCACGTGGGCGCGAGAGGGCTCCCCGCGTGAGAGAGATCACCCGCGCCGGGCCGCACAGGCCCCGCCGCAAAGTGCCATCCACGAATCCCTTTGGGCTGTCCGTGCGAACTGGGGCGGGGCTGAGGGGTGATTCGAGGCGAGATCGAGAGGCGGTAATGGCGAGGCTGGGGGGCGGCGGCGGCGGCGAGGCGAGGAAGGGCGTAGGGTGTGGGGATCCGGAGATGCGAATGCGGTGAGGAGGAGGAGGAGGAGGAAGGGTACGGAGGAGGAGGAGGAGGAGGAAAAGGGGCGTCGCCTTCCGAGGGCTGAAAACGAGACCTAGCCTAGGATCCTCTGCGCACCCCACCCATCTTCCACCTCCAAATTCTACTCTGCTCCCACCAATTTCTCTCATTTCTGTACTACAAAAATTTATTCGAATGTTTATCTAAAATGCATGACAAATTTAATTAGTTGTCGGTTGTGAAGCAGTAGTGTTCACTAGATCAGTTTTGTTTCCAGGGGAATAATGTGCACAGGCATCAACGAGTGTTAAATTATTAATGCAAACCTTATTTTGATTCACTGTATTTAATGAAGCATCAAAAAAATGCATCTTACGGTGAATCTAGAATAGAGGAATTGGTAATAAGGCGACAAGACAGTCTCTTAGCACAAAAAAGGGGGAGAGCGACTGAGAGGGTAGATGAGAAGGTAGGCGGGAGAGGGTGACAAAGAGAAGGAAATGTAGAAGAAGATGTGCCCTGAAGGGGTACAGTAGGGCGTGGTAGTAGAGGCATAGGGAAACGTCCAAAAACTAGAGGCGATGATGATGGCAGCAATGTGTTTTTCCTTTTTTGTAGATGCACTAAGAAAGCCAATCAAATATGCTAAATCATATGAATAGAGTAGCATTAATATGGGCATGCGTTGAAATTGCCTGATTAGACATATTCAACAATCGTAGTTTATCTTCAGAGAAAACTTGTTTACCAAGTAAACAAAGAGAAGGAGTGTGAATACCTAAAAAATCGAAATGTTCATTTTTTATGTTATCAAATGTTACGTGCTTGTATCTCCATTAATCTCCAAACTATGTATATAAGGACGTCGCACTGTTTTTTTAGTCTTGATATATAGTAAAGAGTAAAGTCCATTACCGGTCCTTAAACTTTTTATGCTGTGTCATCCCGGTCCATAAACTTTTAAAGTATGTCATCCCGGTTCTTAAACTTTTTATGCTGTGTCATCCCGGTCCATAAACTTTTAAAGTATGTCATCCCGGTCCTTAAACTTTCAAAGTGTGACAATTTCTTTTGAAAGTCTATGGACCGGGATGACATAGCATAAAAAGTTCACTGCTACAACTACATAGGATATTGCCACACTTTGAAAGTTTAAGGACCGGGATGACATACTTTAAAAGTTTATGGACCGGGATGACACAACATAAAAAGTTTAAGGACCGGTAATGGACTTTACTCTATAGTAAACCTAAACACTCATATTGGATATACTTGGTGGTTGTGTGCTTCTCCTTGAGTCCATTCGCATCTTTGGCAGTCTCCGTATCTGACCGAGGGGTGTTTCCAAATTTACTGTCTGGATTCATACTGACGACACCCTTGATTCCGTAGCAATGCCCAATCGAGCTTTGCCTCAGCCCGTATCGCGCCTCCGGTGCCGTGCTCAGCTTCCACTGCCACATGCATCCTTCATCTTTGTTCTCGCATCACACTGTTCACGACCAACTTGTGCTCCACTAGGACTGGGAGAGGCGTTCTCACTCAGTGACAATGAAGAAGATGATGGACTTGACATCACAGGGTTTCATGCAATCTCATTCGGTGGTGGCGACTGCCTATTGAGAAAACCAAGAGGATGAGGAGGGGAGTATGTGGAGGCACAAAAAGGAATTTGTGAGGAGGAGGTTGTTGAGATAAAAACAAAAATTGCTAGAAGTTAATTTGTGTTTATTGGAGAGGTGTGTTTTTTCTGTCAGAGATGCTTTGGGAGGTGGCAGGGGACAACCTACCATCCCATCACTGTTAAAGATAGAGAACTTAATGGTTGCCTATGGTATGAGCTTATGACTTTTGGCTGCGACTTATGGCTTTTGGGTTATTCGTGCAAGAGATTACATAGTAACAAAAACTCATATGCAGTTTTTGTTGATATAAATGAAGTCGGTACAGTATGTACTATAATTAACTAGTAGATCCTACCTTAAAAAGATACACCGTTTTAAAGTTGGTTACTGTAGAAAAATCAAAAGCAGAAAAAGAACAGAGCCTTTATTGGAGCAATGAAGAGCTACTCATTTGCCAATTGCGAATAGAAACAAGGTTACTATATTTTAGAATGGAAAACAAGCCGAATTGTCCATAGCAATCGATCTCATGCTCCAAAGTTGTCCATCTGCCACAATGGTGAATGGTGATAAACAAGCAAGTCTTTCTCGTTTCCATCCATGTTTTGAGAGATCTCCCATGATCGATAGGGGTGCAGGTGGGGAAATGGTGATCCCGCTCGCACATGGGATGGGAGGGTTCTTCGATGGTCGTTGATCCTAACGAGGCGCGGTCGCCTTCTTTAACCCCCATCCCCCCACACGCGCGCGCGCGCGCGCGAGCTAAGCTAGCAGTGTCTCCGCTCACCTCTCGGCCTCCTCCGCGTCTCCCCTGCGCGCCGCTCTTCCTTGCCTCCATCCATGGCTTCTCCCATCGCCGCCGCCGCCGCCAGATCGGCCGCCTCCCCTTCGCATCGGGTTCAGGTACACACACCTTTCTTCTTGGACCCTTCCCCTAGTGCTTCTTCTTGCTTTCTTCTATTTTAATTTGAGCTCCTCGTGGTGCTCCGTTCTTGATTCGGAGAAATGGAAGCGAGTTTAGCGTCGGCGACATTGTAATCTTTATTTGCTGCCTGCTCGATTTTCTACAGGCGATGGCCGCAATGCTGAATCGAAGCTCCGCATCTTTCCCAAGGCAAAGAGCAAGCTTTCCATCGATTCGGTTACAGACGGTTCCAAAGCGCTTTCAGGTGTCTTGCTCGGTATGTATCAGTGCCATATTCTTGCTGTGCCCTCACTTTTAAGCTCTGTAGATAGTGTGTGGATTCTCCCTACCTTAAGATGATTCAGAGTGAGCTGAACTGCAAATTTCTTCCATATGTTCCAAGAATGTTCTATTGAAAACCACAAACATGGCTTTTCACATACACGATACGGCATCAAAGAATCTTCACTATGTTTTCATGTGTCATGCCATCACCAGGAGCTGCATTTTACATTTTTAGTTGGTGTGAAAGGGATAAGGAATTTTTTCCTGACATGATAAACAATGTTTGCTCACTAAATTTTCTACTTTATTAACCTGATACAATTCTGAATAATGTCATTGTCTTACGCTGTTTGAGATCAAGAAGATAGTTATTTTATCAGTCACAAACTCACAAATTTACACTGACACCATAGCAAGCGCTTTTACGGTAAACAACAATTTGAACGGAAAACTATCTGCTTTTATGAAAACTAAAAAGATGTCATTTGATAGCTATTTTATGTTAGCATCCATGAGAGTTCACTCCCCATGATTCTAGATTAATTAAGCTATAGAGGAATGCAACCTTTTGTCTGATTGCTTGCAGATTCATAGCGTTATCCGCTACCTGCATCGCTTAGGCCTTGTTCTTCGAGCACTGTAGTCGTATACTGGTGCAAGAAGAACTGCAATGAAGTGGTCTGTTGTCTATGTATTTTTACCAACTGTGAGAAAATGTGAAAATTTACATCTGGTCAACTTGGCTTGATCTCAAACCATTGAAACAATTGTTTGAGCCACCTTTTCTCTTAGTAATATGACATCAAATGGTGTTTTCCCCTTTATTTATTTTTTTAGTGAGGAATGAATTATTTTCTGCACCCAAATTCAGGCCTGTTAGATAAGTCAGATCGGTATTTTGAAGAAAATTCCATTGTTTATGGGCAAGGCAATCGAAATTTGAAACCCTGTACCTGCAGTTAAACAATGTACACTAGCATCTTTGGCACATCACACATGCTGTGCTGATGGTAAAATATTAAAATATATTAACATGGTAACATTGGAATTCCCATCTTTCATCACTTTGTTTAATGTGATTTCATATTCCTTAAAGCATGCAGTACAACCAGTCTACTTGTATGATTTTTTGGTCTTACGCTGATAAGTGCAATGGGTAGCAGTACATAGTTAAATGCTCATAATATTTCCAAGCATTTTTTTGCAGAATACTTTAAACTACTTTGTTTGATGACATATTGATATTATCAGTGAAGATTAATTCCAATTCTTGAACAGGCCAAACAAGACACTATTAAGAAGGTTTGCGAAATAGTGAAGAATCAGTTAGCAGTAGCTGAAGGCACAGTTATTACTGGAGAAACAAAGTTTGTAGACCTTGGGGCTGATTCACTTGACACGGTAATCCCTTGGACTAACGAGTGATAATTCATATCATCGAAATCCCTTGGACTGCTTTATTCGTGTATTTGAAAAAAGGGAAAATTTGTTCAGTAGCACTGAAAGCTCACCTCTTTCGGAAAATACCACTAAAAAAACGGGGTACCGGATATTGCCACCGAAAAATTCATTTTTCTTCGGGATTTACCATTCTGGACAAAAATACCCCTCTCCCTCCCCCTCCCTCACCTTCTCTCCTCTGCGCCGCCCGTCCGCCTGCATCTCCCCCACCGCCGGCCTCCCCGCCTCCTCCTCCGCCCGCCGCTCGCCTCTCCGCCCCCACCTCCCTGCGCCTCCTCCTCCTCCTTTCCCCGCTCCCCCGCGTCCGGCCGAAGAGGTGGCGCTGGCGGCGGCGGTTTTGCTGCGCGCGGAGAGGGAGGAGGCGGCGAGCGGCGGGCGGAGGAGGCGGGGAGGCGGCGGTCGGAGGAGGGGGCGAGGAGGAGGCCAACGGCGGCGGGGAGGGGGCGCGCGGAGAGGGAGGAGGCGAGCGGCGGGCGGAGGAGGAGGCGGGGAGGCGAGCGGCGGGCGGAGGAGGAGGCGGGGAGGCCGGCGGTGGGGGAGATGCAGGTGGACGGGCGGCGCAGAGGAGAGAAGGTGAGGGAGAGGGGTATTTTTGTCCAGAATGGTAAATCCCGAAGAAAAATGAATTTTTCGGTGGCAATATCCGGTACCCCGTTTTTTTAGTGGTATTTTCCGAAAGAGGTGAGCTTTCAGTGCTACTGAACAAATTTTCCCAAAAAAAACTGGAAGTAACAGGATACATCTTAACTTGAACGGTTTCTATTCAACACCTCTCCAGGCATGTGCTTGATGCTAACAACAATACATTTTGCGCAGATGCTGCAATCGAACGCCTTTTATAGTCATTATATAGTAAAGCTATTCTTCTTCCATAGTGTAATTAAGAATCAATTCCATATCTTGTTGTTCTTCTTCCATAGTGGAATTAAGAACCAATTCCATATCTTGTTAAGAATCAATTCCATATCAATTCTCTTCTCCCAGGAATATGTACTGCGTGTAATCATAATGTCTCTGATTAGTGTTGGATTCCGTTTTGAATTGTATGTAGGTTGAAATTGTGATGGGCCTCGAGGAGGCATTCCAGATCACGATGGACGAATCGAGAGCTCAAGTGATCCAGACGGTGGAGGACGCTGCTGCTCTTATTGATAAGCTTGTTGCAGAGAAGGATGGTTAAAACTTAAAACGACGTGAAGGCTTCATTTTGTGATGTGTCTGATTAGTTTTGTGGGTGCCGTGCTCAGCTTTGTTGTTGTGCTCTAAAATCTAAACGTGGTGTATGGGCTATGATTATTCTCTTGATCGAAATTAGTCAGGGTCTCTGCAGGGGTTCTCTATGTATGCTTTCACAGATTGAATAAATTTGATTCTGGCAGCCAATATGAGGAAAATCTTGTCCTTCTGAGATAAGGAGAAAAAAAATGTTTTTACCAAATTACCACTGAATAAGGAAGTATCGGGCAATTGGGCCATCTTAGCACCGATACCTTTGCTGGGTCGATTTTGTTGCTACAAAGCAAAGTGTTTCTAAATACCATTTAATTTTTCCATTCCAAAACAGTTACGAATTAAGTCACATACTGGGATTCCAGGACGCAGCTATCAAATCATACCACATCAGATATCACAACCAAGCTTCAGAACATCACCATGAGACGGACCAAGCTAAACTAATATTGTTAGTAAGTAGTAGGATAGCTTGACGTCTTCCGATTCTCTGTATACCTGGCTTCCAGGCATTGAGAACCCAAAACCATTCCGTGCTTTCAGCTACTGAGAAGATGGTTCGGGTTTCAAATAGAAGCTTCTTGCCATCTCTTCCGTCACATCACTGCATGCACGTAGATCGCGAAAATTAATGCTGAAAAAGAATATCATGATAACCGAATTTTCTGCATTAGATTCATAGGAGTTTTCAGTACCTGTCAGGTGCTTCTTCTTTGCTTATAAGTGAAACATTCTTGGATGAAAGAAGTGGAAAGAACTTTGCAACATCACCCACCATCCTCAACCTCTCATAAAGCTTAGTCAGAAATCGGTTGAATTCCTTTGGTTCCTAAGCACAAACGACAGATGAGATACAACTGAGCAAGCATGTTTAAACTACCTATGTGGTCTTACAATAAAACTAGGACATTGGCTACATCTCACTGCCATATCGTGGAATGAAAATAACCATAAGGAGGATTACCTGTTCAATAATACAGCCCTTCCGCAGAGCAACAAAACACTCGAGCGCCTTTTGGTAATCATCTCCCTCACGAGAATTTTCTAACAAAGCAGTTGTGTACTTCTGCATCTCTTCAATTGCCTTCTGAACCCACGTTGAGCTAGATCTCTCTGTCAGCATGGCTTCAAAATCTTGAACAGGATTTAAATCCCCGATCTTCCCAACCTTCTCTGTTGGAGGATATAAACTTTCCATCTTCCCAACCTTCTCTGCAGAAGGCTCTTCTAACAATTTAGGTTGATCATCTGCACCAGTATAAGTCAATCTCTCATGTGTCCGTGCCTTCTTTTTCTGCGATCAATCAAACAAGTCAATGTTGCAGTTGATTCTCAAACTACTGAATTAAGTCTATAACACAAATGTCAATCTTTGACCTTGGGGTTCTCCTTCAGCTCAAATGCTTTGCCTAAATTTTTGATTAATGGTGCTTGATCAATGATATCAGGATCAGGCTCGGTTATCCTCCTTAGACATCTATCAAGTGGTGGGACATTTGCATCTGGCTGCTTTGACTTCAGGTGAAGGAAATTGTAGAATCTCTGAAGGGGGCAACTGAAACTTAGTCAACGAAACAAGAGATACACACACACACAAAAAGAAAAGAAGGGGGTAAACTAAGGGTGCGTTTGGCAGGGCTCCGGCTCCCGGATTCACCTTTGGTGGAGCCGGAGCCGTGCCAAACGGCTGGAGATTCGCAAAAATCTGGAGCCGAGCGGGGTGAATCCACTCCAAAAATAGTACTATGGTGGTGGAGCGGGATCCAGGCCACTCCACAACTCTAGATTCATCTAAAGTCACAAAAATTACCCGCAATTGCCATTGGGGGTATACCCCACTCCTCCCACCGACCCCATCTGCCAGCGACACGCGCGCCTCCTCCCCGCACACGACTCCTCCCATTCCCGCACCGCTCGGCTACTCGGGGTGAATCCCATCTGCCCTCTCCTCTCGCGCGACCGGGGAAAGCGAAACCCTAGGCGACGGCGGCAGCAGGGGCAGCCCTAGGCGGCGGCGGGGACGGCCCTAGGCGTCGGCGGCGGAGACGGATCTAGGCGGCGGCGGCCAGTGACCCTCTACCCGTGAGTCCATCCCGCTCCTCCATTTTCTTCCACTCCCTCTCTCCATTTTCTTCCATTCCCTACTGTCTCCTCCTAATCCCCCCACTGTTTTCACCAGTGACCCGGCGGCGGGGGCCAGTGACCCCCTCTACCCGTGAGTCCATCCCCCTACTGTCTCCTGCTGTAATGCAATAAAACTTGTATCAATTTTTGTTAAGGGTGAGGGGTAAATAAGCATGAAAATTGGTTCATTACGGGTGTATCCGTAGTTGTATCAATGTGAATTGTTGATTGTTGATTGGTAAGCATGAAAATTGGGGTTCGAAGAAATAGTTTATGCAAATTGTAAAGACACCTAACAACGAGACAGCATGCACTTATATGATAGAACTGATACGTTGTTGGGCCCCAGAGATGGAGATGAGTGGGTGTATCTGTTGTCTGTTGGTGGTTGTATCTGTTGGCGTGTTGAACTTGTCCAAATTGGTATGTTGAACTTAATAAGGCATAATTGGTGTGAGTGGATGGCAGGCAATGGATCAAAATGAACCATCACCTAGCTTGTATTTCGAATCATTCTGTTGTTGTATGTTATGGAAATTATTGCTCGGTGTTTAGCATAACTGATGGACCAGCCCCAATTTCAGTACTGAGGCTGCATAACTGATGGAGAGTTTAGCATAACATGGTCACAACATTCCATTTTAAGAATTAAAATGGTCACAACATGACAATGCATAAATTTGAATGGCATCCATACAGACAAGACAGAGATATCTTTGGCAACCATACATAGCAGCCATGTTTGGCTTGGCATAAATTTGAATGGCATCCATACATACAGACAGAGATATCTTTGGCTTGGCTCATGTTGTCATCCATGTTATTGGTTGATATTTGCCTCTATTTTGCAGTGAAGTAATGGAATGTTTATGGCAGACATGTTAAACAATCAAAGTGTAGTAATAATCTGTATGAACTATGAAGCCGTGTCCTTTCCTTCTCCAGAAGTTCATTTCTTTTCCGTTTGTTTTGGCCATAAAAGAAACACTGCATTTTTTTAATAAAAGAGTTCACTTAGCTGGCGATGCTACATTGCACTATTGTTACTAATTACTGAGGAGCAGCGCTTTCCATACAGATGTCTGGGTTGGATGTCTTGATGATTGCTTTTTAATGTTTTGTCAGATTTGTCATTATTTCCACAACTGCCGTCAAAGGTTCAAGATATCCCAGTTCACCCCTGTTTTGCTTTGATACATAGCAACCACAAGTATCTTCAGATACTTTTTGAGTCTAGGTTTTTCAGTCTAGGTTTGAAATCCTTTGTTTATGCGAGAGTTCATATACTGTATTGTCGATTATATCTTAAAGCTTTTCTCTCTGTTCTTTATTTTTGGGGTATGTGTGGGGGGTGGGGATGCCTAACACTGCCGATGCCGGTCCCAAGCCCGGATAAAAGTGGAGGGGGCATGAATTCAAAGTTTTAAGTTGTGGGTTGATTGTGTGGTTACTGTGGTAAAGAGCTATTGTTGTAAGTTGCTTCAATGTGCACAGTGGCAAATCAGAGGAAGAACCAAGTTGAAGCTGAATCAGAATTTTGTCTTCCTCTCGTATGCACTATGCAGCACAAATGCTAGTATATATGGTTTTCCTGCATTTGTAACTTGTGTACTTTTTGTCTACAACCCCGTAACGACGGCTATTTGACGATGGCAATGGAGCCAAGGTTACCAACATCAGAGAAGCAAATATCTGAGAACCAATGTTATCAGCATGAGATGATTTATGCTGTTGATTTGGCATGGAAGAAACATATTTATTTTTTAGCTAGGTAAGAATGTGATTTTCTGTGTAAAGTTACAAATGTACAACGCCATACACGTACAAGTATAAATGAGCTAACCCAGTTAAACATATATGATCAGTTTGTAAGCTTACGCCAGTCTCTTTTTTGATCTCTAGTGCAGAAAACATATATGAAGCTGGCATGTACATAAGGATGGTTCTGTGCAGAAAACATGTATTTTCGTGTATTTATCATATCATAAAAAGTATCATTATTTATCTATTTCAATCATATTCATTTTCTTTTAATCATGTATCCGAAATAAACAAAAAAAAACAACACAAGTAGTCCAAAAAAGTGAAAATTACAGTTCATAACCATATTTCTTTAAGTCCATACAAGCATTAAAAAATCATGCAATCTATAAAGACAATCAAAAAGATAATTGTGTAAAAACTAGGGGTAACATGGTCTATTTTCATCAAATCCCCCCTTTTATGAATCTGGAGCTAACCTACTAGCCAAACACTTTTTAGTGGCAGCTCCAGATTCTCAGAGAAGCGGATTCTCAAAGAATCCAGAGCAGAAGCTGAAAAATGAGAATCTGGAGCTCTACCAAACAGGCCCTAAATGTCAAGTGATCCAGAACCTAATAGTACAACTTAAAAGTAAATCAAAAGACAAAAATTACATGCAGATTACCCACAGTCGCTAATTGCATCTCCATGATCACCAAAACACAGGTCAACCCCCATGCACAAGATCCCAATGGCATTCCAGAGATGTTCAAGTCTTTTTGTTAGCCAGAAAACCCTCCATTTTAAAATTGCACCCTGTCGTGCCACAAAGTCCTACTGTTGTTCTTACTCTCTTGTTGATCACACCTTTTCTCTTGGATGACTAGTGGATACGGAACAAACTGAAATTCAACAATCATACTTACTACCAGTAAAGGAAAACCATTTCCACTTTAGAATTGGCAAATAGAAATTCATAGAAACCTAAAATGGTGTGTATCCACTATCCAGTAGACCTACTATGACTGTTTTGGGATAAACAAAACCATCCACTAGATTTGTCTACCAGGCAATAACCTTTACCGAGCACAGCGCACACCATCAAAAAAGTGAAAACAAGATGGGGAAAAATAGCATATGGTATATAAGAAAGAATGAATAAGAAAATATCTGAAAATTGTTTTGGTGAATTGCAAGATTCTATAGGAAGAATAACACCTCCAGCATGGGATTCGGTGTGAAATCAGGCCTGAGAATTTCTTCCCTTCCAGGTGGTGCAAGGTCTAACATCTTCACTAGGTTATCTGCAGCTTCCTGCTGTTCTTCAGTAGGCTGAGATGATGATGGCAGGCTGCTGAAGGAGCGAAACTGAAACTCTCTAATGTCCTCAGCAAATGGAAGTATATTGAAGTAAAAGGAATCTGGCTGCAAGGTAGAGTAAAGAGTTGCTTGAACATATGCATAATCATCCATCAAACCCTTCAGGTGTAAATTGTGAATAAAGTACATACGGCATTATTCACTGATGAAATGTTTGGTGTCAATACACCAAAAGCAACATTCCCTTGGCCTTGCCTCCAGACACATCGCAGAATTGCAGCCTTGTTCGTTTCTTGCATTGCTCTAGCTATGGCAGAAACTGCTACAGTTGCTTTTGTGTTTCCTGGTTCAGGTATAAATGAGTACACATCTTTCATAAAATAGTGCCTGTCAAAGTAGAAAAGGAGGACTCCATTACATTACCAGTATGTGGGTCTTAAAACTGCAATACAGCAAGATAATTGTTGTGCAATTCATACACAAATTGGGAGCACCTTATTTTACCACATTGGAAATGAGATACTTTCAGAAAGGAAATTAGACCAGCTTCTAGAACCTGAGATCCCTGGCACTTCTCATAGGATAATATGAATTTTGACTGAATACCAATCTGGGTTATGTAATCACTATACACATATTTGTATGTTTACATGTAATAATTGAAATAATTATGGGTTGACCATGATAATTGAAATAACTGTAGAACATAATGGCACAAGCTCAAACCAGCAGAAAACAATGCTGACTTTACAGTAACGTCAACCATACCTGCTCCACCAAGAATTTCCTTTGGAATGTTTTATTTCTTAGCATCAGACCACTAAGGTTTGTTACACACCAATGATAAAAATAAATAAACTTCACCTGGCCACAACTATTGGTGAAACGGAATGGCATATAAAAAATCATAATTTTTTAGAATACGCAACACTTATCACCGAGGAGGCAAATGGGATAACATGGTTGCAATTTCTATGTCTCAAAACAACAGCAAATTAAAAAAAGGGGGCAACTTTCAGCTCATTAATGCACAAATCCAAGGACCAGGTGTATCATTGATTTCAAAGCTAATATAATGCACAGATCGCATTGGCAACTACAAATTAATAAGTGCCAAAGAACAATATCTAATGCCAGATGCCAAGTTGAAGGACGTAGGATACCGCAATATGCTGGATCTATCTGCAAAGCCTAGAAGCTTGACACCTTTCTCTGGTTTGAACTTGACGGCCTCCCATTCAGCAGATGATATAGGAACAACTTGAGGACCATAATGATATCCCTTAATTCTTTGATCTGGTGGAACAACTGTGTCTGGTTCTAGAATACTTTTGTACTCATAATCCACTTTGACTTCGTGAGAGGCAAATTTATCACTTGGAGGAGCCTTATCAGAATACTTCTTCAAAGTGGGGAATTTCTCCTCAGATGTTTTCTTATAGACCCACACCTGTTCACAAGGGCATCAAGCAGAAACATCATTGTAAACTAAGTGGAACGGTAATGAGATTATCTTGGGTTAGTAATCCCAAACCAAATTGCAAACTGAACCAGAAATATTGAACTAATATAAACTCCCTCTAACTGACAGAAACATTACATAATTTTTTTTAAAAAAAACATCCCACCTTGATTTTAAAATTAGAGCTCACTTCCAGGTCTCCTCTGAAGACAGTAACTGGCAGTACATTTCTAGTCTTGAGAGCACCTAAGAGTGATGTCGGGCTGTCAACCTGGACTACCTTTGCTACTGACCTATCTCTGAAGCGATATAATAATTGGTCATTTTCATCCATTACAGAATTGTGATGAACTCCAGATTCTCTGAAAACAATGCAGTCCATTTTGATATCGTGTCTTTTCATCTGTTCTGCAATAGTGTCCACCTGATCTTCTTTTGTCCCTTGGGGCGGATCTCTTAATGGATGTTGTGCATCAGTGATTAGACAGAGACGTTGCTTTCCTTTGGTATTTCCGAATCTCTTTATCAGCATATCCAAACCAACAACAATAGCATCCAAAACTAGCTGTAGTCAAGGAATTCCAATGCCTGATTTGATCAAGCTCCATAAGAACATAGAACAAGACCACATTCCACTACACACATCAATAATATGGTAAATCAAAGAAATCATATGGTGTAAGGACGAGAGAGAGAGAGAGAGAGAGAGAGAGAGAGAGAGAGAGAGAATGATGCAAATGAAGCATGTAAAAAACAGTTTGTAACGGTCCAAATCTGCTACATAAATAACCAAGTGTTAAGTATAATTCATGGATGGCAAAATAACAACAAAGGGAACTCCTCAAAATGCAAAATTTTGAATATGATGGATCAAAGAACTAGTTTAAGTTCCAATGTTGTAGATACAACATAGTAAATATAAATGTAGAAAACACTACAAAAAGAAATTGCTTAAAAAGTGAAAATCCAAAACAGGAATCGTGTGCAGATAGTGACAGTTACAGCACATGCAGTAACAGATGGGTACTTAACATTTTAGACTAAAAACCAAACACCAGCACACACTGTTATTTATGGATACAATCACCAGCTGCAGTTCCTCTTGGAAGATCTTGAAGAGTAACTGTTGTTCCTTCATCAACAACTTTAATATCATGATTAACCACCACATGCTTATAGCCCCCAAGCTCCTTTGCGAGGCCATTGCACGTCTCTGCATAAATCAGCACAAATCAAGTAGCCCACTTTTTAACTTTTAGAAGCAAGAAAAATGCAGCGCAGGTAATGTTCTTGGCTGGCGTTCAAGGCTCAAGCAATGAAATTCGAATGTTGATGTATAACTAGAACTATGGTGCAGTAGTGACTTCAGAAGAAATGTCCCTAAAGCCTAGATGCATGACAATGAAAACATTAACTTATGCGATCCTTTTCCATTGGTATACTTGCTCAATGTAAATATATGTACGATAAGGCTTTCTTGAAGTGACATTAATCAGGACCATACACGCACTTGCAAATAGAAGTAACATTCAGTTCATCATTGCATCACAACCAATATGCAGTAGCAAAAAGAACAAAACAAAATAAAAAAAAAACAAATCACAGGATAGTTTAGCTAACGGCAAAACCCGGGTATTTTAGGAAAGCTAATCACAAGATCAACACAGAAGATTTGAAGTGGAAGCAAAAGCTTAGTTGATGCAATTGCAAACAGCTACTATACCTTTAGTTCCAAAAAGGACGACACCAACCTCATCGCTCCTATTATAAACTAGCTGCAGAGAGCAAATAAGCGGAGGCGATTAGCTTGTCCCATTGATGGTTTACGATGAATTGACAGGCAATAGAATTTGAATTGGGGAAATTGCAAATTTTTGAATGGAAAATAACATGTGCTTGCCTTCTTACGGACAAGAGTCGAGCAGACGTTTTCAACTTCCTGCAGCACCCCATGCATCGATGGCCCAACATCCAATAGCAAAACCAACCCTTCCTACACAATAATCAATTAACTAATTAATTGGAAGATAAAAAAAAACATCACTGTATGCACTTACTGGCAGTTGAAACCCTAGAACAGGGGAGGGGAGGGGAGGGGAGGGGAGGGCTAACGAATCGCACTTTTGGAAGCCAAGTGCCTCGTACTATTTCAAAGGAGGGGGATATTGCTGCCTGGAACCCACGAAATCAAGCATCCTTGTTGCCAGGATGCTGGTGGGAAGGGCGGGCGTACCTTGTTGCGAGCCATGCGATCGGAGCGGATCGACGCCGGCGGAGGGATGCGAGGCTGCAGGCGGAGGGTTTATGGCGCAGCCTCCATCTCCATGGGGATGGCATGGACTGATGGTCTGATGGAAGGAAGGAAGGAGAAGAAGCCGAGCCGACCGGCAGTTTGGGCCCGATGGGAGAGTTTGGGCCATGCATGCTTACTGATTCGGCCTAGCGCGTGTATGTATATAGGCTGCTGGGCCGCTGGGCCAATTCGTACTAAGCAGCCTGCTCGATTGGTCTGAAAAGCTGTGACTTATGATTAAAAATACACTATAGCAGACTCAAATTTCACTGTAGCTGAAGGTGATTTATTTGGCGTAATTAAATTTTAAAAAATTTAAAAGTACACTATAGCAGACTGAAATTTCACTGCAGCTGAAGGTGACTTATTTGGCGTAATTAAATTTTATAAAATTTAAAAACAGAAAAAATATGTTAGCTCATCTTGGACAACGCAAATGAATACAGAAAAAAATGAATCGGTAAAAAAGCTCAAAAAAAGTGGAAAATCAAAAAAAGATGAAATCTATAAATAGTAAAAAATAAGTCAGAAGCTGAAAGGAGCGTGGCAAAAGCGGAGGTAGAACGAACGAAACTGCAATGAGGTCACCAATGCGGCGGTACACACAACCATCAAATGAAGAAAGCCATCATCTTGTGCATTTACAGACACAGGTCGGAACAGAAGCAAGTGTGCATAATAATTTGTTCTAATGCAGCGAGGTCGGTCGGATTACAGCGACACACACATCCAAATCATGGCTCAACAGGCGGCTTTAGTCTAATCAGCCTCCGGACTCTGTCTTTCTCTGTGTTCTCGAGCAGACCCTGAATCAACAACAAATACAGCTGGTCAAAACCTCATAATGGCAAAGACTTCTTCTTAACAGAGATAACAAGTCCTGACAGATAAATACTCTACACGCAAGCATAACAAACATAACAACATCAGGATTCTCTTCCTCAAAAGAAAAAAAAACATCATGATTATCTAAATTAGATCATAATGGAAAACATTGGGACATCGTGTGTATTGGATGGCCGTAAGAAGAATTCACAACAGGCTAGGCATTGAACCGACACCGTTATTGCCGTTCCGATAGGCTAATGAGTTTATAGTATATTATCAGTGTCCAATAAGCAAGTCCACAGTGAAGACACGTGGGAATGCTATGCGACCAGAAAATTAACTCGAAGCTCTACCTTCCAAACAATCTCATCAAGGCACAAGCAGATCCTCCCATATTTGTCAAGGAAGAGGCGCTCAGTAGGAGGTTTTCCACAGACATCCTTCACTGCTGATGTGATAGCAAAAATCACCTCGGACACTACAAATAATACATATACCAAGCATAACGTAAAAGTGAGGTAAGATAGTAGAGGTTTGAAATGGGAGAACACTTAACAAGAAGAATATCGGATAAATCAACACTAACAAGCAAGCTCGTCGTATTCATCCTTGCCAACAATGTACAGGCAGACGTCCCCAATCATGGTATAAACAATAGAGACAGACCTGGGAAAGTGTCAACAATCAGTTATTCTGGACGGGAAGAATTTGGAGAAGACAAGCATGATTCAGTAACACAACATACAATAAAACTGAAGCCATGGCAACCATGGGACTGGAATATAACATGCATATGCCGTAGCTCACTTCCTCTAGCATATGGTTAATTCTACGGACGCCTGAAGGTTAATTTTAAAAACTCTGCATTGTGACTTGCAGTTTACCGGGCTCGTTATCAATAGCCAGTAATGCAAATAACAAATCGAGAAGGCCGGTGATCTATCTGGAACTCTGCAAACATGTATGGAGTGATGCTAAGAATGATGGCCCGGCATACTAGAGAGCAAATCAGATAATGAATGGCTTAGTTTGCGCATCACAGATTTCAATAGGAATTCAAGTAATGTAGACACACATAAGTGAGCAGTGGTGTACAACATTACATTACTGCTATTGGGCAGATATGCCAACAAGAAATGAACCAACTACTGACACTGACATACAGGTGTATACCAAAGGTGTAGTTAGAAACTGATCTGGGCAAAAATAGACCAGTACTCACAGATCATAGTAGCATCAAGTTAAAATAGGAGTGAATAGTTGTTAATTGTTGAAGAGCCTTTTGGTGATAGGAAAATAATGACATGAGTGTTTTTTCTTTATATTCCAATTAGAGTGTTATACTTTCCCAGAGCTGCCAGTCAATTGTTAAAATTGTTGAACAACATTTTGGTTAATGAAAACAGAAATTTTCAGAGCCACCACCACAATTATTAAAACTTAGAAGAGCAGAAACAAAGCACTTTTTCTTAAGAAAAATGTAAGGACAACCAACAGAACAGTAAGGATTAGCTTGAGTATAACAATGCAATAATAGGGGAGCAGTAGCACTGGCACATGTATGTTTTCCGGAGATAAACACCAAGAAGGGCTGATGAGAAAAATAGCTAGTTTAATCTAGTCAAATCAGCTTATACCAGATATGTTGGCCAGCACGAATTAAACCACCAAGCGTGCGAACTCTATACTAACTCTCCAATAACTAAATGACATGAGCTTCACCTAGCGTGCGGAAAAGCACATTGGGATCACATGTACTTGCAGTGAAATAAATCTCAATCAGGGTAAGTATTTCCCATCAGTGCGTAGCATCGACCATAACGTGAAGACCAGCAGGCTAGATTTGCTTCTTGTGAGGTGAGGTAAATTTGGTGGGGGGTGATACATGTTAGGTATGAGAGGAGATCAAGGGGGAGAATGTTAGATTGATCTCTCCCCGATTAGCCCAACGGCTAATCGGGACCTTGATCCGTGCCCTGATCGGGGGCGCTCAGCTCAACTATTGGCTAATGGGCCCCCGTCGCGCTGCGCAATAAATAGAGGGTGGGGGCCGGCGGCTCGACTAACGAGGTTCGCCTGAGCCGCAAACCCCACCCGACAAACCCTAGACCGATCTAGAGAGGGACGCGCAGTCAGCGGCGGGAAGCTCCATCGCCGTCCCTGTCACCGGATCTCCGCCGCCGCCACCGCCCTCCTCTTCCCCGACCGTCGCTGCCCGTGCGCAGACTTCACCGATGAACCAGCGATGGCCAGCTCCTCCTCCAATGCATCGGACGGTCGGTACCCCTAACCCTAATCCTCTCTCCTTCTCCCCTTCTCTCTCGAATCCGAACAAGAACACCCTCAGATCTAAACCTAGACGATCCTAGGGGACCTAACAATGGTATCAGAGCCCTAATCTAGGCGTAGATCTAGATGGGAAAGATCAAAGACCGCCGTTGGTTGACCGGCGTGCGGAAAAGAAAAGAACGAAGAATCCCCAACCCTAGAAAACAGCAAAAGAAAGAAACAGAGAGGGGAAGGAGGCTTACGGTTTTTCGGCGCGGCCGCTGCCGGCGTGTCACCTCTTCGGGGCCGCCGCCGCGCTGCTTAAGGGCTGATGCTGCTTGGCAGACCAGACAGAGGGACTATGCTCCCATAAAAATGTCATATGATCTTGATCATAAAAAGTGGGTCACTGCCAACAAGAAATGTTTGGCTGTGATAAAGAACACGATTGAGCCTGCAATTGTGGGCTCAATTGCAGAGTGTGACACTGTCACAGAGTACCTTGAGAAAATAAAGAGTTAGTTTACTGACTCTTCAAAGACTTATGCTACACAGCTGATTAAGCAGCTTGTGACAGAAAGGTACTCTGGTGGTAACAGTGGCATAAGAGAGCACATACTAAGGATGAGCAACTTGGCATCCAAGCTTAAACCAATGGATTTGGCTCTCAAGGATGCCAAGTTCGGTGCGCGCGGGTGACTGAACTCGGGGGGCGATGAGGCGTTGATTGCATATTGAAGCGGAGCGGATGGGCATTTTAGTCATTTCAGGTTGGATAATACATTAAAGAAAATAAAAAAAGCAGAGAAAATGAGGAGAATCCCTTGAATCAAAAGAATTCGCAGTGACAGGGTTAAATTTCCAAAGGCGTGCGAATTGAGGGTTAAAAGTTGAGAGGCGCACGTATTCAGTGTCAAATATCGAAATTTCTCCATAGCGGCAGGCCTAGTTCCGCTCTTTAACAGGGCGGCCCGTGCGTCCAGTCCAGACTTGTGAGAGGATGGCCTGGCAGGCCACAAAGCAAAACACTAGCACTCCAGTTCACTGTGAGCATCGATCGCTTCCACGCAGCAGATACCAATCCTCCTGCTTACCTCTCCTCTATTGTACAAGTAAAACGCAATCTGGTCACGTCCTGGAGGAGTGGTAAAAGGGCAACGAACAATTGCCAGTTTTTACAGATTCATTCGAGGAGCACCCCTGACATAAGAACTTCAGTTCGTCCGACGCTAAATCTCAAGCATTCATCATTACTAGACTCCAGTGCGGTGCCTCAGCAATTCTGTTAAAACTCAATCCACATCTACTCAACAAGACACTCAGTTTGTTCAACACAGAACAAACACCAACAGCCTCTGTAATAACCAACCAATCACGACTGTTCCACTCCAGCTCTTCCATTCATCCCGGTGGCGGTGGAGAGGAGAGGAGAGGAGAGTGCAACCATCCATCTCCTGCATCACAAGATCTCTACATAGCTCTTCATCCCGCTGCTCCTTGCTTTGCTCTGCAGAGAACAACAGAGACCAGTTGCCTAGTGAACAAATACTTTTACACCAAAACAAGAAAATAAGCAATGCCTGCACCGACATAATAGTATTCGACGAGTGTCATTCAAATTTAGATACAAAAACGTAATCGTAAGCATGACGAAATGGACATCATTCTCAGAGTGCCTTCGTCCGGATTCTGTAATTTACGGAAGAGTCAAGTAGTATCCATATGAACTTGAGTTGTCTTCCTACAAACTAGTGTGTCGACCACGGAGCGTGCACTACATCATGAGCCTAACACCATCCAGATCCGGTTCGCTCATTCATCCCTCCCCTCCTTAGGACGAGAATTCTGCGGCTAACCCATCGCAGCTGTATTCAGTCATCCCGCAACTTTTATACTGCCGATGAACTGCTCGTCTGCAACCATGAGACCAGATCATCCCTTGAACTGATGAAGCTGCCGACCTGAGACTCGTTCGGACGGAATGGCGCTGCCATTTGCTCAAGATGAGCGGCGAAAGCACTCGCCAGCCCCTGCGCAAACTTGTGGGTGCTGGACCCGGTGTACACACTGAAGGACTCTGGCAGAGCCTTGTGCTGCATCAGGTGCTCCGAGACGGTCTTCATCCAATCGTCGAATGCTGTCCTGGCCGCACCAACTGAGAGCGACCGCAGGTCCAGCGACCACTCCTCATCCTTTCTCGTATGAAGCTTGGAGTACAGGCCATAGAGCTGGGCAAGATGGAAGAGTTCTCTCGCCCTCTGAGAAGGGAAGGCATGGTTCTGGCATATGTCGATCAAACAGTTGCAGTATGGCCGGCGCACTTCAGGGGCTGCGGCGTTCAATACACCCTTCAACTCCTCCGTGAGATCGTCGACGCCCACCTGGGCATCTCCGATCATTCTGATCAGCTTGACTAAATTTTTGTTAGCCTTTTCCAGGCAAGCAAGCGCCACCTCCGTCTCCTCCCCGGTGCTCAGAGCGACAACGGAGAGCAAGCACCCACAGAGCCGGTCATCGGGCTTGAGACCCCTCTCCAGCCCCGCCTCGAGCACCTCCGCCGCATCCCGTACCCTGTGTGCCTTGCCGAGGCATTGGATCACGATGGTGTAGCTCATTATGTTGGGCTCTATCCCGCCCTCCAGCATTTCTGCAAACAGCTGGAGCGCGCGGTCCGCGTCCCCGTTGCTCCCGTAGATGTTGATCATGGCCGTGTAGCTCCACTTGTCAGGCTTCGGGACGTCGCTGCGGTCCGGATCCTTCATCTCGCCGAACAGCTGCTCGGCCTCGGCCACTAGCCCCACGTCGGCGCACATGCTCAGCAGCGTGTTGCACAGGATGCTATCGGCGGGCAGCTTCTTGTCGCGCATCCGCTCCCAGAGGTGGAGCGCGTCGCGGCCCCAGCGCGCCCTGCCGTAGATCTTGGTGAGCGCGGTGAGCGTGCGCGCGTTGGGCTCGACGCCCTCGGCGGTCATTTCGTCGAACAGGCTGCGCGCCAGGCCGGGCTTGCCGGTCTTGCCGAGCGCCTCGAGCAGCGCGTTGTAGACGAAGATGTTGGGCTTGACCCCGACCTCCCGCATCTCCCTGAAGACGAACTGGATGCCGTCGTAGTCGCCAGCCTCGCCAAACATCTTGGCGAGGACGGCGAAGGCGACGTGGTCGGGCTTCCAGCCGCTGCCGCGCGCGCGGTCGAAGAGGGCGAGCACCTCCTCCTTCATGCCGAGCTGCGCGTAGACGTCGAGGACGGCGGAGTAGGTGACCTCGTCGGGGAGGACGCCGTCGGCGGCGTACATGCGCTCGAACCACTCGACGGCCTTGGCGAACTGGCGGCAGCGGCGGGCGGCTGTGATGAGGGTGGAGTAGGTGATGTTGTCGAGGGGGACGCCTGCGGCGAGCATGTCGAGGGCGAGGCGCTCGGCGTGGGGCCACTGGCGGGCGGCGCGGAGGGACTTGAGGGCGACGTTGAAGAAGATAGTGTCGAGGGGGAAGGCGTCGGCGTCGTGGAGGGAGCGGAGCCAGCGGAGGAGGGAGAGGGACTTGCGCCAGGACGGGTGGAGGTAGTTGAGGAGGAGGAGTGCGTCGGAGGGGGAGGGCGGGGACTGCGGCGGGAAGAAGGCGGCGAGGGTGGTGGCGAGGTCGGCGTCGTCGGGGAGGGCGCGGATGGCGCGGAGGAGCGGCTGGAGAGGGGCGGAGGAGGGGTGGGAGGAGGGGGAGCGGCGGCGGTGGCGGTGGAGGGAGAGGACGGTGGGCTTGGGCTTGGAGGGGTTGACCCAGGTGGGCGCGGGGGTGGGGCGCGAGGCGTGCTGCGTGGGCGTGGGCTTGTCGTGGAGGAGCGTGCGGGAGAGGGGCTCGAGCTGCTCGGAGAGGGACGGCGTGGAGGCTGAGCCTGAGGAGGAGCAGACGAGGATGGGCTTGGGCTTGCTAGGCAGCTTGGAGTGGCTGCGAGGCGGCGGGGAGAGGCGGAAGAGGAAGGCGGAGGCGGCGGTAGGCGCCATGGCCAAGAAGAAGAGGAGGCTGCTCTGCTCCCTCCCTTAGCGGCGCAACCTCACAATCCTATCTATCTAGCTATCCATCCGTCCATCCCTTGCATACGTCGGCTCGGCTCCGTTCTGCTGCTAAGGGATACGTCCAGCCAGCAGCCCGTTCCGTTGGTGTTGAAAAAAAAATCTCGTGCGCGCTTTCTCCGTTCGTTCAGCTCCAGAAATCGGCAGCTACCTACTTTCTCCGTTAGTTGTAGCATAGCCGGATGTTTTTTTTAATTATCATCTAAATTTATGATCCTTGGATTGAAGATTAAAAAGACCCGTATTTTTTAAGGGGGGGTTTTTTCAAGAGGAGAGGGGTAGAATTTAATGGAGACGGATAGAATCCATAGCTATTGGATTTCTAATCCAACAGTACTAAATATGGATGATAATTAGGAAGAAAATATCCGGATTATATTTAACTAATTATCCCAACCGCTTATCCCCCAAAGCTTCTTTTTCCCAACCTCTCCATTCACTCTGCATACTTTTCTCTTTCTCCTCTGGTCCTCTCTATAGTCTCTCTCTCTCCTCAATCTTCCAATCACCAACTCCTTCCAAAATCAAGCGGCGAACGATAGCAAGTGAGCAGCCACGGTGATCGTTTGATTGATGGGAGCACCTTAGGGCGTGGCACCACTGTCGCAAGCTTACGAGGAGGCAGCGCAGCGAGCAGCAATACACCTTAGGGCATGCAATGCAGCGAGGAGCTAGGGAGCGGCGAGGTGATGCTGCAGTCTACGGCCAGAGGGAGCTTGTCACGCTGGTGGGCAGCTCACAACGGGCATGGTAGGGTCGCCTATGGGCGTGGCGTGCTCTCAGGCATGGAGGTCTGACATTGATGGCAGCAGGATTCGGCGACACTAACCTCGGATCTGATGGCGGTGCAGCGCAAAGCTCGGACTAGAGTTGGGAGAGAGAGAGAGAGAGAGATGGAGGTTTTCTGCTGCTGCTGCTGCTGCCTGTCCAGCCAGCCATCCCATTCCGTTGGTGTTGAAACGTGCGCGCTTTCCCCGTTCGTTCGGCTCCACAAATCGGCAGCTACTGCCTAAACCTATTGACGTTCGTATCTTCCTCAACGGCATAGCTCAATTCCACCTGCCTCCTTCCCTCCCTCCACTTATCTGCTTCCTCTCCTCCCCAAACCTTCTCACTTTCGCCCGTCGGCACGTCTCCCATTTGCATCTACGCTGAAGGAATTAGCCCAAGATCAAACACTAGAACGCGAGGATTTTTGTCAGGCGACGGAACACCGTTTTTTTTGTATTTTCTGCTCTCTCAAAACACAGCGTTTACAGGCTTTTTATAACGCACGCACGCAACTCACGTCACGCAACAACCCACGCCGCAACTCACGCCACGCAACGCACGCACGCAACAACCCACGCGCAACTCACGCGTACAGCGCAACACACGCACACACGACGCACGCGGACTCCACACGCAACGCACTCCACACGATACCGCGTGGTTTATCCAACAATCACCCCCTAAACCACGACACCCCATGCACCCGACCTACATGAGTGCTGGCTCGTCGTCGCCTTCGACGAGCAGTGCTTTCTCCTTCCTCGGCTCACGGCAATCCCTGGAGATGTGGCCACGTACGCCACAGTTGTAGTACCTTCCTCGCCTGGCGCGGCGCGAACGCCTACTTGCACCCGAGCTCATGCTACTCGCGTCGTCGTCGTCATCGTCGCTCCGGCCACCGCCCTTTGCACGGCCGCTGTTCTTGACGAAGTCCATACGCGCTCGCTGCCGTTGCCCTGACGCCGGCGCGCCTCCCACTGCTCCTCGGTGAGCAGCAACTGCCCGACGCCGTCCGCGATCGCCTCGGCACCGCACCGATCTTCAGCAACTCGGAGTCGTCCAACCAGTTCCTCGAGCGACATCGTATTCAAGTCCATGAGCATCTCGATGGACACGGCAACTTGATTGTACTTCGCCGGCACCACGCGAAGCAGCTTCTTGACGACGCGCACCTCCTCGATGTTCTCTCCTAGCTCGCGCAATTCCGCAACGAGGGAGCCGAGACGCATGGCGAATTCGTCGATGGACTCACCACCGTTGAATGCCACATTCTCGAATTGCTTGAGGAGCTTCTGCGCATTCGCCTCCTGCACGCGCTTGTCGCCCATCCGCATCGTCTTCACAGCCGCCCATGCCTCCTTGGCACTTTTCTTCACGGCGAGACCCGAGCGCATCTCCGTCGGCACCGCGCGCAGGATGGCGGCCAACGCCAGCCGATCCTCGCGACGCTCGACGTCGCTCGTCTCCACGGCACGCCAGAGCCCGAGCGCCTCCAAGTTCACCTGCATCACCAACGCCCACTCGTGGTAGTTTGCCCGCGTCAACACCGGGAACTCCACCGACCCGTTGGACTCCTTGATGACGCGTTCCACCATGACCTCACGTCGTGTGTTGCTACCGCCGGACTTCGGGTCGTCGACGCCTTTCGGAGATGATGGCGGCGTACGCTCGTCACCGGCCATCAGCTTGCTGTCGAACTTCACCGGCTCTGATACCAAATGAAGGAATTAGCCCAAGATCAAACACTAGAACGCGAGGATTTTTGTCAGGCGACGAAACGCCTGCGGCGACGGAACGCCATTTTTTTTTTGTATTTTCTGCTCTCTCAAAACACAGCGTTTACAGGCTTTTTATAACGCACGCACGCAACTCACGTCACGCAACAACCCACGCCGCAACTCACGCCACGCAACGCACGCACGCAACAACCCACGCGCAACTCACGCGTACAGCGCAACACACGCACACACGACGCACGCGGACTCCACACGCAACGCACTCTACGCGATACCGCGTGGTTTACGCGTACGCGTGGTTTATCCAACAACGCTGCTGCCTTCCCCTTCAACGCCGGTGGACACCAATCACCGAGGCGGGAGGCGGCGAAGCGGCCATGGGAAGCGATGAGCTACGGAGTGGCGAGGCCGAGGCAGCTGCCAGGGACACTAACCATGAGCTTGGACAAGTCGCGCTTTCCCCGACGCGGTGGGCGAGGAGGCTCCGCCGCCACCGGTGAGCACCGAAACCATCCATGGCGTATGTGCCTAGCTCTCTTGCTCTTGGTCATGTCATCTTGCTCCAGCATCGCTCGCCACTGGTCGATGGAGTATGCGGTTGGCATGCTTGGCTTGTCCGACGTGCTCACTGTGCTGAGCCCGGCCACCCTATCGTGCTACCCGATGGGTTAGCTTTTCAGGTTCGGCCTAGCTCACCGTCCATACCGTGCCAACACAGCTCACCACGTGTCGAGCCTGTGTCGGGTGAGCCGGGCCTCAGATTAGCTTGGAAAAAGCAGGACCTGACTTCTACCTCTAGTCATGACAGCGGCGTTGTCAATGTTGGGGCGGGGCTGCAGGTAGCGGTGGAGGGCTGCCTGCGTGAGGTGGTCGGAGCAGCCGGCGACGTCCTGCACGTTGGGCACCGGCAGTGGGGCCCCCAGGTTCCGCGGCTTTGCGTCGTCCAACATGTACTACTGCTCCTCCTCCTTCCCTTGATTATCTGCTTGCTTACTTTGTCAGTGATTTTCTTTTTCTGATGACTAGCTAGCTAGCTTGTTAACTTGTAGGATTAGTAGCTAGCAGATGATGGATGGAATGTGCGACTAAGCCGGCACGCATGTAATTTGTCCCGTGCTAATGAATGGGCTCTCGATCGGCTTGGTGGGATGTAGGTGCATGCCTTCACCTTTTGCCATAACTACTGCTAATCGCACGATATATAAAGTCCAATAATAGAGCCAAGTGTTTGGCTATAAGTCAAGTTATAAGAGCCAAGTTATACAATAGTTTGTCTCCTATTTGTCTACAAAAGTTTTTTTTTTATTATATGGTACCAAGTCTCACATTCTCTTTCCTACTCCTCCTCACATACATTTATTATCTGGGCCCACCACTGCATAGGCTCCCGTGTGCAGCTTGTTGCTTGCATGAGAGCCAAGCTCTCCTCTCTCTCCTCTCTTCTCTCCTCCACATCAGCAAAAATGCTGACTAGCTTGGCTATAAGACCATTATTGTACTTGCTCTAAGAGATCGACCGATGGTGTCGATCCCTAGCTCGGTCGGTCTTGTTGGTTGCATAAGAACAAGTGCTGGGCGGGGGGCTGCTCGTCAAGGCTAGCTAGCTTTGTTTAATTTTGTCAAAAAAAATGGATCGAATTAATCAAAACCATATATATATATATATATATATATATATATATATATATATATATATATATATATATATATATATATATATACACACACACACTAGCATAATTAATGCAATAGCGATGGAATAATGCACGCATGGTTACACAGTCTAGTAGTAATTAATATGCAAATTGCAGGACGGGGAGATACATAGGTAGGGAGCAACTCATGGCGCGCATTGGCAGATGGGAATAAAACTACAATTAACTAACCACCATGTAGCTAGCTAGTATGTTTTGGCAAGAGCAGTCGGCATACCAACTATATGTTGTCAAGAATTCCTCTCTTCTTTTGTGTACAGGTAAAGAAAATTTTGCAACAACTAAGCTAGCTAGTGTTGTATATCGGTCTATCCGAGAGTCCGTAGTATGGACACTACTCATTAGAGGTAATTGGTCCATTATACCCATTAGTATAATTTAGTTCTATGCTGCTTATATTATCATGAATGGGGACTTCCTATATAGTTAAGGCCCAGAATGCTCTCATTACACACACCACCGTCTAAGAGCAAAATCAATAAAGTTAAGAGAAAAACTTAAGACTGCACTACTACAAAATAAGCTATACTGGACGCCTCACTACAGACGGTTCATTTGGAGCCATCTGTGATTTGATTATTACAGACGGCTCATGACTAAAACCGTCTCTAAAACTATCATAGACGGTTATGTTTAAAAGCCATCTGTGACATACGCATTGTCATAGATAGTTTTTAATTATAACCATCTATGAAACTATCATAGACGATTTTTATTTACAACCGTCTATATTTTGTCCTTTGCCGTATGAACTACAGAAACAACTGAGATGAGAGATAAATTCAAGGCAAATTTATTACAAAAGTCTAAAAAAAGAGATTCCCAGATCTTAGTTTTCTGGGCTTCGTATGCTTCTTCTTTGACTTTTGGAGTTGGAGGATCAGCCGCTAAATTCTCGAATACCGTGAAAATTGCTCTTGCCCTCTCCACTTCCTCCTCTAGCCTAGGCAAATCATTAGCATGACACATAATCTCAAAAGGATGCTGTGATAAGCTTCATAAGAATCAGTCGCTTCTGCTTGATCGACAATGTTATCCATGTGTCTCTCCACTGCTCGAGTTTAATTAAGAGATTTGGCGTATAACATCACCATCATTTAATTACCATGTACCCTACCGTGCATGAGTAGAGAGAGAGAGAGAGCCAAACTAGTATGTGTATGAAATTTTCGTGCTTTCAGCGATATATTCTTCTTCTTCTTCTTCAGTGAAGACTAAGAGGAAAGCTCTGTCTGTGTTGTCACCCAAGGTAGGGCAAACCATGCATGCTTGATTTTGCACCGTTCATCTTTTGTCCAATCAGTTTCAGACAGCATAAATTGTCCGGGCGAGCGATCGTGCTTAACTCGTTTCTTTCTCCGATTTGACCGGCCTCTTGCTGAAAGAAAGAGAGAAATAGTGCCACATTCCTGAGACAGGGTCAGGCACTAGTATTTTAGAATTGCCGTGATTCGATCCTGCTTTCAATTATGAATCAGGACCATCGATGTGGCTTAGCTTAGTACAAGCTAGCTACCTAGCGTGTATTATTCCTCCATCTAGCACAGATAAGTTCATCCTGCGTTCTTTTTCACTTCGATTTTGAACGTTAATGAAAAACCCCAAAATTTCAAACCAGAAAATTTCTTGAATTTTTGTGGATTTTTGTTTGAATTTCTGGAAACTTTCCCTTTTTGAAAAGTTCTCCCCGAAATCCGCTTTCCTTTTTCTGGCCGGGCGCCTTCTCCTTTCGCTGGCGCCCTCCCCGGTTTTCGCTTCCTCCTCCCTCCCGGCGCCCCTCCCTCGCGCTTGCGCTGGCGCCGCCCCCTTTCCGCCTTCGCCCTCGCCCCAGCGCCTCCCTCCGCTCCCCCTCGCCCGCTGGCACCCCTGCTCCTCCCCGCCTTCACCCCGCGCACGCGCTTGCACTGCGCGCTGCATCCGCGCCGCGCCTGTCTCCGCGCCGCCCCGGGTTCGCCTCGCGCCTGCGCCGTCCCGACCGCCCAGTCCGAAACCGTGGGCGCCCCCGCGCCACGCGTCGCCTAGGGCTGTAAAAAAAGCTCGAGGCTCGCGAACTGCTCGAGCTTGGCTCGAGCTCCAAACGAGCCGAATTCGAGCTTCATCTTAAGCTCGCGAGCTTTAACGAGCCGAACTCGAATAGCTCGCGAGCTTAAGATTTTTTTCACCCTTCTCCATTTCCCCACACCCCCTCCGGCCTTCCTCCCGCCTCTCCTCTCAAAATCCCAGCGCCCCCACCCCCTAGCCCTAGGGCCCAGACCCCCAGTCCCCACCCCCGCGCCTCTCCCCCACGCGCCTCGGCGCCTCCGCCTGCAGCCTACTCCCCGCCGCCGCCCCTCCTGGCTCCTGGCTCCTGCCCCCCCGCCCCACCTCGCCGCCCCCGCCCCTCCTCGCCGCCCCCCGCGGCCCGTCCCTCCTCGCCGTGGCCGCCCCTCCTCGCCCCCGCCGCCGGCTGCCCCCCCACTCCCGTCCCCCTCGTCGCCCTCCTCCTCTCCCCCGCCGCCACCCCTCCTCGCCCCCCCCGGCCGCAGCCGACCCCCTCCCCCCCCCGTCCCCTTCTCTCCGCCGCCGCCGCCCCTCCTCCCCCCCCCCCCCGCCGGCGCCCCTCCTCGCCCCCCTCTCCCGCCCCCCGTCCCCTTCCTCTCCCCCGCCGCCGCCCCTCTCCCGCCCCCGTCCCCTTCCTCTCCCCCTGCCGCCGCCCCCCGTCCCCTTCCTCGGCTCCTCGCCTCCCGCCGCCTCTCCTCGCCCCCGCGGCCCCACCGCCGCCCCTCGTCCCCCCGGCGCCCCTCCTCGACTCCGCCCGCCGCCGCTCCTCCTCGTCCCCCCGGCGCCCCTCCTCTCCCCCGGCGGCGCCGCCCCTCCTCGACCCAGATCCGGCAGCTCGGCGCCTCGGCCACGGCTTCGCAGCCCGCAGGTACTCCCTCCCTCCTCCCCACCGAACCTACACGAGCCGAGCTCGAGCGAACTCGAGTTTTGTCCAAGCCAAGCTCAAGCCTAGCTTAAAGTTCGATGTTGATCTCAGGCTCGCTCGAGCTCGGCTCGATTTTCTACCGAGCTCGAGCTTGCCAGGTCAAGCTCGCTCGAGCTCGGCTCGTTTACAGCCCTAGCGTCGCCTCTTCTCTGCCCCGACCCCACCTGCCAGTCTCCGCGCCTCCCCTCTTCCACGCGCGGACGCGCATCGCCCTACTGCCGCTCATCTGCTCCCCTCTCCCGTCCCCTCGCCATTACTCCTGGGCAGAGGCCATCTCCGCTTTCTTTCCGTGCCAAGGCGTCGCCCAGTCCTCCCTGTTGACTTCCGTGGCCATGCCCATCCCCCTCTCCCTCGGATTCCCTCTCTCCCGCCGAAGCTTAAAGACCAACCCCCTGCTCCCTCGCGTTCCCTTACTTCCCAAGCTTCCCCACCGCCTTCATTTGCTTTTTGCCACTCCACAGAGTCTCCAGAAGCGGCCGATTGAAGTCCCTCCGCTCCAAGCGCCGTCGCGGCCCACCCCTGCGCCGGCGACCTCCGTGAGCGGATCTCCTCTTCCATCCCTGCATTCTTCGATTCCTTGCTGCCTTAGCACCCTCAAGGCACCACGAAGTCATCCCCGAGCCCCACTCCCTATTTGCATTTCCGGGGAGCTCCCTCACCGCGAGCCACCGTCGGCCGTAAGGCCCTCCCTGTGGCCAGCCACCACCGGGGCTCCCCAGCTTGAGCCAACCCCACCACCGTACTCCTTGTGCCCCGGAGATACTCAAATCGCCTCCCACCTCGCCGAAGGGTCGCTGGAGAGACCGGGAGCTGCCGGGGAGGCCGCTAGCTTCTCTCCTGCCTCCGGCCACCGCCACCCATGCTCCCGTGCCCCAAAGCCCCAAAATGGAACCCCCACACCTCAAGCTTCCCATTGGTATCCTTCGTTGCCGTCGGGGACCATCGCCGTCGCCGGTGAGCGGAGGCGCTCACGTCTCTGCCTCTCGGCCGAGCCAGCAGTCGGAGGTAGGAGACGACCTCCTCCCGGGGACGTGGCCGTATCCCCGCCGTCCTTCCCCTCTCTTGCCATCCAAAGCCAACCGTCGGATGATAGCCCTTCCCCGCCATCCAATTTCCTTAAACACACCTCTTCCCAGCCGTCTGATCCCGCCCCTCCACTCACCCGCCTTCCTTATGTCGCCACCGTCCGATCTTCCTCGCGTCGTATCCTGTCCACCCGCCTCCCCCACATCCCCTTCGTCCACTGCCGCCGCGTGTCGGCCATCTGCCGATGCAAGGCGCGCGCGCGTGGGCTCCCGGCCGCGCGCGAATTGGGCCACGGCCTCTCGGCCTGCTCCGCTCCCGCGCGCGCGCATGCGCATTTGGGCCGCGCCGGCCGCCCAGCCGCGCGGGCTGTTCCCCGGCCGAGCCGCACTGTAGCTCGGGCCGGCCCGTTACTGTTTAAACCGATTTTCCAGAGGTTTAATCATTTCTAAAATGCCAGAAAATCCAAATAAATCCTAGAAAATCACAGAAAATCCCAAAAATTCCTAAATTTCACCGCTTTGCTTCAAATAATATCCTGGACCCATTTTTGGCCTCCACTTCTACAAATTCATCCCAAATAAATTCTTAAAATTCTCCATTTGAGGATTTATGTATTTTACTCCTTTTTAATTAGTTTATTTTCCCTCGCTTGATTAGGCTCAAGTAGGACTTATGTTATTTTATGTGTTTGCGCTAGTTCGAAGATCCCGGATGTTCAAGTGCAGGCTCAGGATCCAGGTGTTTCTTCGTTCGAGCTAGCTGAGATCATCCGGATTGACGGCAAGTCCCAAATCCTTTGATCATGTTGTATCCTATGCCATTTAATTATGTTAATATGCTATTTGCATTAAGCTAGTTCTGAAATGTTAGTTCAAAGTAAAATAAAATGTTTAGAATGACATGATATGTAGTTAAACCTACCACCGACAAATGCCATATTAAACTCGTAGCCATGCCTTTGTAACCCTAGAATTAATTATCTGTTAATCTAGATAATTGTAGGATATTATTATCATGCAAAGTCTTTACACTAATAAGGTTGTGGCTGCGGGCCAATAGAATTTTAGAAAACCCGACTCTAAGGTAGGGTGGTATGGGACACCATATCTTAGAGCGGAGAGTGCCGGCGTGCACAAGGTAGGGTAAAGGTTGGGGAAGAGCCGCGAGACGGTCTTCGCCCATCTTTTATCCTAAGATTGAGTTAGGGTAAGGGTGCTGTGGGAAACCGCAAATCGGTCTACGCCCACCGCTTACCCTAGGTTGGGTCACGGGCCTGGCGAGGTTGCGGACCATGCGAAAATATAAGGACTAAACCCTTACGCTGAGCAAATGTCATAGTGATCGCTCAACCACAGGAGTTGACTTGTCAACACTGGTCTAGTAGCTGCTCAACTCGATTAAAACTCTACAGGTGTGGCGGAGGAGGAGGATAAGAAGTGAAGTTAGGCAAGCCGTGCTGTGGATGCCTAACAACGGTAGAGTTCACTCGAAGCGGACGTTTGTATTATTATTTATATGTGCCAGACCCGAGTGAATCCTACCGGGTAGAGTCTATATAAAGAGTTGAGCAGTGAAACGACCTGGCTTTCTTAACTCTGTCGCGGGAGTTAAGGGATCGTGTGGGTAAAACTGAGCAAACTCTGCAGAGTCAAATAAATGGTATTCGAATACGCCGTGCTCCCGGTTAATGGAACTGTGTCACTTGGGTGATTCCAGCAGCGAAACTTAAGTAGTTTTGTACATGCTTTAACTTGATTAGTTGGTTAATTAAATCTCCATGAAAAACCCCTGAGATCTTAAGGAGTAGTTTTGGGTCCATTTTATCAAAATATTTGCAAATAAAACTGCATCCACTCAAGTTAATAAACCAAGTATACTCCCTTCCTTTGCTATTCCGTGCATGTAATAAGTTAGGGTCCCTTTGGAACTTGCTAAGCCGGTTGTTTGGCTCACGGCTTGCTTAATCCCCTCTTTAGAGGATCAAGACGAAGGTGAAGGTTTCCCCGTCAAGGACGCCCCTGAGGATCGCTTCTTCGACGAGGACCCGTGGCTTTAGGTCTTGGCCGCGCTCAAGCGGATCTTGGAGCTTCTGTAATGTAATTATACTTTGGGTTTGCACGCCCTGCTGTTGAAAATGGGTGTTAATCCTTATGTAAAATATATGCTAGACTTTTGTTGTAAGCATGCAATGGTATACTCTTGCGCGACACTCCATAACTGTTCATGCGTGAATAGTTGCGGAATGCCGTGTCCGTACGCGCCCCTGGAAACGGGGGCGTTACAGTTAACACAATCTCCGATTCTCCAACACGCATGTTTGATCATTGTATTTCTAATTATATGATATATATATATATATATATATATATATATATATATATATATATATATATATATATATATATATATATATATATATATATATATATATATATATATATGTGTGTGTGTGTGTGTGTGTGTGTGTGTGTATGTATGTATGTATATGTATCTTTACTTTTTTACAAATATGCTAATATCATTTGTATACGAATACCTTTATGTATATCAGTGATCAACGTTTTAAAATGTTGATTGCTTGCATTCTAGAACAAGAAGTATGGAGTATCGTCTTGGACATTACAACACAGTTTCCAAAAAAATTAAATTTGACCAACAGTTTCTATCGTAATATATTTATTGTTCTGTGATCCAAATTCTAATGGGAGGATGGTTTGTGGGAGCGGAGCACGGGCTGCTTCTAAGCTGGCTCGGAGTGGACACAATTCTGAATTTGTTTTTTTATTCCAACTTAGAGTTATCCTTATATATAACTTCTGTAGCCATACGGTAATACGGGATCAGTTGATGCATTATTGTCAAATCCCATGCTTCTAACCCCCCATAATGTATACAATTGATAATTGCCTTTGCATATCCGTGGTTTTCCCGATTTGGGTTTTCTACATTGAATCTACATCATGTTCTTTGTTATTTTCTCTATTTTGCCATGCGCACTACCACAATATTTGTAAAACCATGAAAGTATTTTTTTTTAGTATAATATATTTAATTGAGTTTCTTTCGAGAGATGAATATTTTAGTTGCAATTACACGTAATACACTACAAAAAGCGTTTGCAATTACTCGTAATATATTACAAAAGCATGACTCCCTGTAAGAATGTAATCTCATCCATCTGAGTTCAGTATACAGAGTCCCCGTAAGGACTTGAAGTCGTAGGAGTCGAGGTTATAGGAGCGAGTGGCCTTCAGTTAGCGCAGTATACGTAGGTTGTGGAAGGTAAGACCGGTAAAACCGAATCACATATAGTCAGTTGTAGAGTCCAAGTCGTGTGGCTATAGCGGGTGAGTGGCTCGCATGTGCAGCCCGATTATATCTATTTAAAGCATCTAAATTGAATAGGATAAATAAAACATTTGCAGTAAGTTATTTGTCTCCTGTAAGTATGTATTTATCTCTGGATAGAAAATACATGTAAAAATGAGTTTATATTTATCTCTTAAGAGATAGAAAATACGAGAGAGGTCATGAGAGATTTCCAGCAAATGTACTGTCTACCCATGCATCTTCTTCTTCCGTCTCGCTCATGACATCCGTTTCCCACGCCCGGGACCTCAATTCCCACTACGTATTCCAAATTCCCAAGTTTTGTACCTGCAAGGCTTTTTACTGTACCACTGTACGCCTGGTATACGTCACTAGTTGATGCCACCAAATGTTGCCAACTATATGCTACACAACACTAATTTACCATCCATGCAAGTAGTACATATCATCAGACAACATGGACACCATCGCTGATGCTGCTTCCACAGGAAAACATCTCACGTATCACTAAATAAGCAGCAATCACCATTCCTGGTATTCTTGTCACAAGACCATTTTGTTCGATCATATCATATGCATACAAGGTACCTACTCGATGTTCATCGCCGATAACAACCCCGTCATATGACGGGCAAAAATGAATAACAGTAGCAGACATGTCAATAATGGTGCGCCCAAAATGAGTAGTTCCACAGCACGAGACACACTAAGCAGTATGACAAGTGTGCTTTTTATGCAGGAGCTGCCTGCTGCTGGCAGAGGCAATCAGATCTCATAATTCCACGTACTCTCCACTATCAGCTTCGGCGCTTTGCTTTGATCAGACAAATCAAATGTTGTTGCGACCTGGGCCAAACAGAGCATAATACAATCAGGATTAAAAATGCGGTCAAATATAACCAGCCTGCAGGCCATACAAACACCCAAGATGAAGATAAGTAGATACACCATATAGGAAATACTGTCACATTCTTTATTAAATGATCTCAGACAAGCGAAGCAACAAACCAACATATCCAGCCAAATAATCCATCTTCTTTGCCATCCCAAAATTAGAATTCGTACAGCACATACCATAGAGTGTGCGTGTGTGACAGAGATTCTACTGTAGATACATATGAATAAAGTCAGCAGCCTTCAAGCTAAGCATTTTCTAGTTATCTTCTTCTAAAAGTTAATACAAAAAAACCATATTCATCTTAAGTTTAGATAACCTGCGTAAATTAATACCCGCCTTACAAAGCTTTTTTTACAGTTCTAGACCTCCAAAACAAGGGACCTTTGAAAACACCACAAAAAAATACTTTATTTCTCCCTAAATAACCGCTAGTAAATCCTTAGTCAGTTATCTGCATGCATAAAAGATAAAAAATGGCAAATTTCTAGACACAGATTCTAACTTACAAATATACATCACAATAATCTGCGCTCTCCCCTATTTCACCATATTTCAGGCCCTCCATGCATTTTTACTTACTCAGGCAACAATCAACCTTAAAATCATCGAGTAACAAACTTCTTATAGCATTTGTACTTGAGCTTCAAAAGGGTAAACATCTTAAACCAAGTTTACCAAGCTTTTGCTGAACTTCAGATTCTCTCTATCTGTATCATATGAGGTGGCGAGGTGCAAACTTGGACATTTGATGGCTTTGTTCTGGGATTTTTGTGTTCAATCGGACATAAATTTCTGGGATTTCTAACTAAATGACTATCACTTTTCCCATGCAACAGGTTCTTCACCTAATAATAATTTTAGGTAATGTTGGGGAGCATGAGCTTTCTACACCCGATCTGGGAATTAGCAAACCTTTATTGGACTATGTACATCCTTGTGAGGCCAACATACTAACTCTTCTCTAAACCCACCCATCCTGCTTCCTCCCATTTTATCTGTCCCTCTTCCCCTCCTTACAGCCTAGCTCCTACTTGGATTAACCAATCCTAAAGTGAGCGATACAAAATTCTAACAAATAATTGTTGGCAAGGATCTCGTAAAAAAAGTAATGGTCATTCAACTAAACAAGATAACACCTGTTCTCTGGACAGCCCCAACATCTTCATTAAAATGCTTACGTAGTTTTTGAGAAAGGAGGCATCACACCCACGGTTTCCAATTTCATAGAAACGAAAAAAAAGTTCTTTATACAGTGTGACACACTCCTGAGAACTACCCAGATAATAGCACTTTTGGCACACAGCCATTGCAAAACACCAGAAAATATCCCTAATTACATAGGGTGATGTAAAACATTGAAACATGGGAATGAATTTTCCAGGGGTGTTTAAGGGACTAGAACAGTAGAACTAGATTTTTATAGACAAAACTATTCCCAAATTGCTCACCACAAATACTATACAATTTTGTAGGGTGAGTTCAGAAAGGCTAAAGAAACTAAATTTACATAATATGAAGGGTTAGTCATGTTGTTTGAACTACTTTAGGATTAACGAACCACATAGGGTGCAAAATTTATCTGTCCACTCCCCTTCCATAACCACTCTATTTCCCAAACCCAACACCACCAAGATATCCCCTCTTCCACATCCATGGCACAACCTGTACCCCACAGTCACACACACACGACCTCTTATTTCCCCAAGCACCCAAGAATGGGATACGGATACCCTCCATTACTGAAGAAATGCACATTTTGAATTACTTCCCTCAGGCGATGCTCGATTGAAAAGTGGTGACTTGTGATTACTATTGGACGTGGGAGTGTCAGAAATCGGCATTTGAATTCCGACACAAGAAATTGGCAATTCCTCGTCCGGTTGTGATTACAACAACAAATGCAATAGGCAGCTAGCAAGGAGTGCAACAGATGTTCATGTCTAGCATTAGCAATACTGAAGAGGTTCCACTCCAACCACATCCCTCCATCCCCCAACAGCCCACAATGAAATGTGAAACACGCGCAAATGCGCCGTGCACCCCCAACTTCACCCCCTCCCTGCGGTTCGTGCTTGCACAGTTGCACGTACTCGAGTGGAACGCAACAATCGTTACAGTAGAGAAACGGAAATACACTGCCCACAATGATTTGGTTTTAACTAGTCATGGACAAGAAGATCAGTTCCATACCATTTAAAAGCTTTTTTTTTTTTGAATTCTGCATCCTAAGTTGTGGAACACGACAACTACATAGAGGAGGGGAGAAGCAGAGAGAGACGCACCTTATAGGATCCACCAGTCTTGGAATCCCTGTTCCACTCGAGGCCCAGCAGCTTGTTGGAGGCGTGGTAGGTGCCCTTGAGAGCATCCCCTCCACCGAACGTCCTGGTGACGGCGAACTCCCAGGCGTTGTTGGCTGTGTCCAAGCAGGGCTCCACGGTGGTGAGGCGGTCGGCGCCGTGGGCGTAGGTGTACTTGACGCGGCAGCCGGCGGAGCCGAGCGTGTGAGCGACACTGACCCTGTTGGCCGGATCGAAGGTGACGGTGAAGTCGAGGGCGGGGCTGCTGGGCGGCGCGGCGGGGGCGGGGACCGGAGCGAGGGTGGTGGAGTGGGTGTAGGTGAGGCTGACACGCTTGTCGAGCACGAGAGCCGAGTTCATGAACTGGAAGCGCACATCCTGCACATGACATGCGAGGGGAGTTTTGTTGGTGAGAACGGTTGCGAGGAGGGAGAAGAGAGGAGCAGAATTACTTGGTTGTGTGGCTTGAGGTCGAGAAGGAATGCGCCGGGCTTCTCGAGGGTGAGGGTGAGGCCCTTGAGGGAGGGGCCGTTGGCGAAGGCGGCGTCGGTGGCGGAGGCCTTGAGGCGGAGGTCGCCGGCGGCGGAGACGGCGAGGGTGGCGGCGGCGGTGGACTTGTCGCCCTCGTAGCGCCCCTTGACGGTCGCCTTCATCTCCTCCCCTCCCCTCAACTAGGTTGGTGGTCGTTCCTGGGAGTCGCCGCCGCCGCTGATACTCTGCTTCACCCTGCTGTCTTCGGGTTGGAGTTCCCCAACCAAAGACGACCCCTACCTTCTCTTTTTCTTTTCCTTTTGCCTCGTTCAATCCAATGCTCCTCCTCTTCTTCTCTCTTTGGGTTCCGTTCAAAGGGCGGTCGTGCTGGCCACTCCTCGCTACGCGGTAACAGGTATGGGCCTCGTGGGGTAACAAAAACCCTGCTCCATCCGAACTGATAAAACTGGGCCAAATTGTTGCTGAATAATCGGACCAACCCAATCTTGTGCTCGATTTGCTTCCAATGGCTGCACGGATGCGTCTGGCGTTTCTTGTTGCATTCTGAAACCTTTTTCCTATGCACAGCAGCCTTAGATCAATCAAAATTTATGAAATACGATACAAGTGTAAACGGTGTCAAGAACAAAGAAGATGTTTACGGTCGACTTCATCAAATTTTTTCTCTCTCGTCGCAATTTGTTTCAAAGTTGTTATTTTGATTCTCTCTATGAGTTTCATCTTCTTTATTCTTGATACCATATACACTCATGACATATCTCATAAACTCTGATCTAATTTGGGGGGCTGCTGCGCATAAATAGGAGTATCAGAGTATAATAAGTGGTACCAGAACCAAGACCAGATTAATCTGATTTATGAGAAAGTCGTTAAAGCATCAGGTGTCACAAAATCAATATCGATATCGACGATGTAGAATCAAGCGAAGAAATTTGACAGTGGAATAAATTTCAGCATATGGCAACACATGATGAAGGATGTCCTTGACTAACAGGAGCTAATCGATGCTCTTGAAGGGGACAAATAAAAAAAATGTCCGTTCAAGACTGAAAAATGATGGAGCAGAAGGCTGTCAGGTGCAATCCATTTATGTGTCTCTAACGAGGTAAAGTTCCAGGTGATTAAGGAAAATTCATCGAATAAATTATGGGAGAATTTAGAAGGATTGTATAAGGCAAAGTCGTTTACAAACCAGTGGATGTTCAAGCAACAACTGTATAGGTTGTGTATGGAGTAAGGCACACGGTTTATTCACCATCTTAATATTTTCAACAAGCTTTATCACACAACTGACTAGTGTGGATAAGAAAATTGAGAAGAACGACAATGTCATTATACTGGCATCATTTCTACCACCAACATGGGTGCAATTGATGATGAATGTTCTCATCAACAAAATCACTCTCAACTTTAATGAGAAAGCTGCATATCAATTGGAGGAGGAGTCCTTAAAAAAGCCATCAGAATCTTCATGCTCAGGTGATTAAGCATTGCCTACAGTAGGTGTTGCAAGCAAAAGCAAAAGTCACAGATAGAAAGAAGGGCAAGAGTAAGGACACACGTGTATGCTATCTATACGATGAGGAATGTCGCATGATAAAAGATTGTCCAAGTTTGAATCAGATGAAGGGTGTATACTCAGTGGCGGTAGCAAAGGATGACTCAGACGTAAAAATAATTAAATTGAATTAAGTAAAAATAGACCATGAATTGGCTAAACCCTAAGCCATGCTAGATGTAAATAATCCTCTCTCTGCATCAAGGTAAATCAAATTACTGGCCATAGAGAGTCAAGAACAAATGGATCTATAATCACTCATCCCAAATCTGCGGTTTCCTTTCACCAAATGATCTCAAAGCCTCACCTCCTCAAAGTAGCAACCTGTGAGAATAGATCTGGAATTTAAGATAAATCTGTGAGGGTCGGGTCTACAATAAGTGAAATTATTACATATGGTTTTTCATACAAACCGTCTGTGATGAGTCATGGGAATTATCACAGATGGTTTTAACAAAAAAATTATCTGTGATATTTAGTAATATCTGTGATATTTCAAATATTCTTCCAAACGAGAAATAAATTATTTGATTCCTAGATTCTTGTCTTGGTCCTCGTCACCATTCTCTTGCTGCAGCACCCACCAGAGAAGAAAAAAGAAAAACCCATGCTAGAATTTTTGTACTTGTTTTAATTTATTTGTGTTTCATGGCTTTTTTCAGTTAGAAACCGACATGCTAGAATTGCAAAGTCGACCTAAAGCAAGAGCAAGTGTTCAACAGCAAAGAAAGCATTGATTATGTCGATCTCATATTTTAATATTATGTATATTATTTGCTTAAACTATTATGCTTGTTTATTTCGGTTAGATGAATATGTTTATGCATAGTCTTTAGTTATTCAGTAATAAATTTTCTGGGTCCGACAGAACAACAATATGGATCATTTCAAGGGGATGACAATTGCATTTAGTTTGACCCAAATTGAGCAAGGCCATTAAATGGATGGAACAGCACGTGCGCCACCGTACGTAAAAGAGGTGGATCCAAATAAGAAAGGAAGGATGGAGTGATCAGTTGGGCCAAAACTTAGATTGGATGGGCTCCAATTTGAGCCTCTATATATTTGTTTCGTAAGCGTGGGCCAGGATGTTTTCTAGAACGTGCCGGGCCTTTGGTAACAATGTTAATTCTCGCAGTCGCAGATGGCCACCAACATCAGATCTACCATCTTCTCTCGTCTGAACTGCAGTTCTGTTTATTTATATGGAGATCGAGAGAGACCACATTTTTCAGTGCCACTTAATATACACAACACTATCTCGTTAGGGCAGTCCCAATGCTCCACGTAGGATAGTGTCTATGGTATTAATTAGATTGTCATGTAGGAGTTTTAGATGATGTGACGCTATATTAAATAAGAGAGAGGAGAAAAAGAGGAAGAAACTGGGTCTCATGCAAGACCTAGTTTCTATGAGAAAACCAATGCAATAGACACTACCAAATTTTGCATTGGAGAGATGGTGGTGTCTTCATGATAGATGGAGAAAAATTATGATTGGTGAAGAGGAGAGAGAGATTTTGATGCTTAATTAATTGCTTGGGTTATAAATAGACATAGTGCATTGGAGATAATAGTGTCTAAAGTAGTGTCTATATGACATGGCATAGATAGACACTACTTAGTAGTTTCTGCACTGGGACTGCCCTTAGACCCTACTCTAACAGGATAGCCATCAGACCACTCTCTCTCTCTTCTTCCTCTTATCTTCGGTGCCCTCCTCACCTTCCCCAACCGCCAGCATCAGTGCCTCACCCATTCCTCCCTCCACCACCGCCCACCACTCTCTGCTGCTGCCCATCACCCCTCTGCCACTGCCCAACATCGGATCACTGCCTCCCTCTACATCCGAAGGGCGTAGTGAGCCTGTCATCATGATGGCGCTCCCCTGTTGCCAGATTCAAAGCCAAAGTCAGTGGCAACAGCGGGGGGAGGAAGGGGAGGCAACGCTATGGTGGAGGAAGGGGAGGCTATCCGGTGGAGAAGAAAACGGAACATCATTCTTTAGTTTTTTTTTCTAATTTAATCAACAGATAGGCAGTCGATTTTGAAGGTCTTGGATAACATATGTATTCCAGGCTAGGGCAGTATAAATATTTTCTTCAATTTTCAAAATCATGCGTTCATGCTTTTGTGTCGAAGCTAAGCTAGCCCGTGCATGGCCCTGCCGCGCGCATGCATGACACGAGTCAGTCCCCCACAAGTTTTCATTATCCACACGCGCGCGCCAAGTGAAAAAATGAAAGGACCATTTGCAGTATTGCAATGGAGAAGTACGTACGTTCAGAGATCGATTAAAGATCGGTTCTGCTTCTGCATGCAGTAATTAAATGCAGTAGGAGCTGTTGTGTATCTACTCCTATACACTGGAGTATGAAGCTTTTTCTTGCATGCTCACTGTCAGTCAATCAGTCACCTCTTCGCTCGCGGGATATCGATCTGTCATCAGAGCTGTTCTGATCTGAGCTCTGACTGCATCACCAATGGAGAGACGGGATAAATAAACGACTAAGCTATAAAGATAGGTTGTATAGTAGCGAGGAGATGCTCTGTCGATCTGCGCTAGCTGGTGATCTTCTTTCTTCCTGCCATGGCACGGCAGCGCGCTCTCCGCCGGTAAAGCTAGCCAGCCTTCATCTCTCTGTCCTGGTCTGGTCCCTTCTCAGAACGCACGAAACGATGCGTAGTGCGCCTCAAAAGTGGAGTAAAACGCGCGCGTACACACACATAAACCTACACAGATCTGGAGAAAAGATGGTCGCAGTTCACAGTTGTTGGGTCGTCGATACACGCATGCGCGCCAAGCGGGCTTCTTATACTCCTAAAAATTACTTTTCAGTTTTTTTTCTACTGTAACAGACTTTCAAATAAACTATCTTTTTAAGAAAAGATCTATACATTAATTAAAGTACACGCTATAGTAATTTTATTTATATCGATTAAAATCACACACGAATTTCTCTTACTCTATATTCTCTCTTATATACAGTAAAAAAATCGTAAATCACAACCATAAACTATAAGCCGCAACTCAAATCAAAATAACAGACCCCATGGACACAGCAGTTCGTCTTTATCATTCCTGTGCGCCCCATGGACACAACAGTGTCCGTGAGCCAGCGAATAGGCTAGCTAGCTAGCTCAGTCTCTCTGTCTCGCTGCCGTCTACACTGCCAGTTCCTCTAACCAAAAGACATGGATGTATGCATGCGAAAACAAAGACACACAGAGCAGACGCCAGCATCACAGCGAGCGAGAGAGCGATGACATCATGCATATACAATTGTACACGCATACGCAGATAGATAATTGTGAGAGTACGTGGATATCATCCCATATTATGCAAAGAATATTTGAATATAATGGAGGCCGACAGAGAAGTGTTCGGACTCAGTTATTTTGTTGGATTAGCTCATAGATTTCGTATGTTTTATCTTCAGTCATAGATAACCGGAAAGTTCAATACAATACAATATAATATAATATGAGCTCATATTGATATTTACCCTCTGCCTCTAGTCGCCTCCTTGGGCCCTTCAATAAAATAGATCGTCCACCTTCAGTCCCTCGACCTCCATTATTCAATTAATGCTTCGTTTCCTTCGTGGTTGAGACTCTTCAGCTCAACAGCAAGTGTGTGTAGTACTGCCATACATACCGCTGTTCGCCCTCGATCATTGCGCGTACGTGTCGTCCTTTTACCCTTTTCCTTCGACACTACAAACCGCTGCTCTTAATTACTACCAACTACTGTAGCTGTAGTTGATGAACATATCAATAGGACCCGCCCCAACCGGCTTAAATTTTTATGTATAACTTTTAGCTTATAGTTAAAATTATAATGTATTGGTTGTTACTTTTTTTATAAAAAATAAAAAAAGAGAGAAAAACCGTTATATTGTCAGCAAAGGAATAAGGGAAAAAAAAGAGCAAAAAGCCGTAAACCCGTAAAATGCCAAAATAAACTGAAATTAGAAGCTGGCATATTCCAAGTAACTTTAAGATTAAATAAGCTGGAAGCTAAAATAAACAAAAAAAAACTAAAACCATTTGAATCGGAGCTATAAAGAGATAGCCTAGCTACGCACCAACTGCCTAGATCGGTGACCTAGCACATAGGCGGAATTTGTATCGTGCACATCAATAAGCATAGGTCAATGTATATACTCTCTTCATCCAAATTTATTTAATATATTTAATATACCGCTTAGAGATAATAGTTAGGGGTAATATAGTCATTTTCACTATCTCTTTAATCTACATGACAATAGAAAATACGTCTTATAAATTTGGACGGAAGGAGTATATCTTTCTTTTCAGTTATGATTACGAACAGTGTAACATTAGTTTTCTCATGAAGTTCGACATAAATTTGATCACTAATTTCTATTGTAATATAGTTATAACACCTAATAAAATTATAATATTTTAAAAATATTTTCGAAATAAATCTATACATATAATTTTCATATATCTAATATAAATATTTAAAAGCTATCAGTGACTAAACTTTTAAAAGTTTAATTGTATATATTCCAAAACGACACGTACGTATTTGTAACCAGAGGAGGAGTATATATCCTCGTTCAGTGAGCATGAGTTTTCGGGCGACTCGACTACTAATGCACTACATACTGCGACTAACCAAGATGATCTTAATTTATACTCCATACGGTTGAATCGGACTAGGTTCAAACATCATGCTACTATATATTTCAACACAGGAGATCAGATTGCTGGAGCGAACACGTGTGAATATAATTGAAGTAGGTGTACGTAAATCAAGGTTAGGCATTGATGATCTCTATCGTTTCAGAATAGCAAGTCGAAGCATACAAGGTGTGCATGCGTGCGTTGTCGGTCAGCAACTCGGCACTGAGGTGAGCTGAACAGTGTAAACGGCAGAGGGGGTCCAGCCCCAGCCAGTAACATGTAGTATTTATTTTAACACTGATGAATGCAGTACTGTAACTGTTGGTACATGCATGCATGTTGATTCCATTTCTTCGCAGTCCTTCACTTGTCACATCGATGGCCAAACGCAGCCGGTCGGCTGGGTGACTAGGCTGAATACGGACGTGTACTTTACTCATATTGATCGCAAGCTCGCCGGCCGGGTCTACCAGAGATCTGCATGCCGGAAAACCGCCAGTTCTCTTGCTGGTCCTCGTCACCATTCTCTTGCTGCAGCAGCACCCACCAGACAAGAAAAAAAGAAAGAAAAACCCATGCATCGCTGGGCCGCTGGCCAGCTTAATTTATAAACATAGCATTGTTGTCCATTCAAATTATTTACGACACTTAGCTTGAAATACCATCAAGCATTTGGTACACAATGACTGAAACATTTATTTCATAAATTGCAGATTAGTCGGGTGCAACTGCAGCCAGGCTAATGGGGTACTTCATTTGATAGGTTTTTTTTAATGACATAGTGATTGCTTCCGAATCTATGCATTTCTAGTCCAACCGTGCATGACACCCCATTTTGTACTGCTGTAATATAATATATTCGTGCATATTTTACGTCCAGCTATAACTGCACATATTTCTTAGAAATACGCGTACGGTAGTATGCTGCAGAAATGGTAGCCATCGATATTATGTTTGTTAAAAATGCATGTAAGTTTTTTTTACATGCACAATTGTTCTATTCATGTTGCCATCATTTTCTATTTCAGTAATGCATGAATGCTGCAGTCGTCCCTATGAAAATTATTTTGCAGTACTATAATATATTTTGTTCGTGCATATTTTACGGCATGCTCTAACTCGCCATATTTATTAGAAATGATCGTACATTATTTGAGGAACATAATTGTTTGGTGCGTATTGCCTTCATGTAATATGGCAGTACATAATTGTAGTCCTCACTAGCCGCTCTTGCCTTAACCACCAGTTCACACTTTCTCCCACACTCCTCCTCACGAGCCTCGTGCTCCCTGCGCCTGTACGCCTCCAGATGAGCTAGCTTCGATCTTCATTGTGCTGTCGGTCCTTCCTTCTCTCGTGGTCCATCTCGGCATCTCACTCCTCGTAGTCTAGACACCACTGGTCATGCGGATTGATCTCCTGGTCGATCCATTTGCAGTATGTGCATAGCGGATCGGGAGACTACAAGTAGAAGGGAGAGCTTGTAAGTGCGTGCCGTGAAAGAAAAATGCTAGGAATGTACTGTAACCCGTCCTTAGCGGCTACTGGTGGTGTCCTGTGATCAAATGCCGGTCGAGATATTCCTAGGTGAGTTAGCGTAGCCCAAGTAACATAGCCCAAGCTCAGCCACTGCTTAGACTTGAAGAACTTGCATACGTCCCTGCACCAGCAGAGGGGCAGCGTCTCCCCCACGGATCAGTCTTACGACGAATGCTCGGTGGGAATGTTGAGGTATGAGTTGGAGGTACGGGGGGCTTTGTTTCGGGGAGGTAGCCTCCTGGCATGCTCCCCTTGTTTGTCCCGGGCTGCAACAGCCCTTGCAAGTTGTGTGATCTCCTCCCATTGCTTCTCTATACTAGGGATGTAGTGTTGTAGTCATACTGCATGAAAACCTAGCGCGCAAGGGGTAGTACTTGTAGGCTAAGCCGATGTGGCATACGCGATAGAAGTCCGATTTGGTTTGTGCAATTTCATGTCTGTGAGGCAGCGACATGTGGGTTGAATCATAGAGTAGCGTTATGTCGCTGCACAAAGCTGTCTCGTTTGGTCATGTCAGTGCACAAAGCTGCCTCATTTGATTTTATCTTTGCCCAAAGTTGCCTTGTTGGGTCACGTCGCCGTGCAAAGCTATGTCGTTGGGTCATGGCACCACAGAAACATGCATCGCTGGGTCCATACAAAGTACCACGAGCCGAACAAATTGAAGCAGTGGCACAAGCAAGTGCTCAGTGTAGGGTGAATGTGTCCATCACATCTAGTTCTGGTTCTACACAAGTAATGGATCAGGAACCTACCCCCAGGTCCAACGAAACTGGTCCATCAAAGAGAAAGAAACAATGCACATCACAGCTGGCAAAGTTTCTAGGGTTGTAGGGTGTACTCAGTGCTTTGTGTGCAAGAGACTAAGTTCTCATGTTAGATACTAAGTACAACTATTTCTGGTGCATGTAAGAGCCTAATTATCATGTTAGATGCTAAGTTCATCTATTGCTCAGTTCACTTGACCATGGCATCAAATGATCTGATTTTTCTTTCATACAAGTCAAGGCAGTAACACAATTCATACTCAAAAGTAAGTACAAGCTGATAAGAAACTCAAATATAGACTCTTAGTAAATCCAAAACGTGGGTTGTTCAATTATGGGACGGGGCTTAGTTTATCTATTTGTGCTTGTAGACACCATGTTCCAATTCCAATTTATTTCATTTCAGACACTTTCACACATCATGTTCCAGATCGTTCATTCGAACACATCACTTGCTACAAATAAGCTGACCAAAGTAACATTATACATTCAACCACATGACATGATACAAAGTGCAGCACACTTTGCTATTCCGTTTCATTTCTTCCTACAAAGATATCACAAACAAAGCAACATTTGCATTCTATCACCAGCAATGCATTTCACGACAACACATACTGACATACACACACAAAAGTGCTACAATCACCATGAACTGGACAAGAATCACTATAGTTTTAGTTGAGTATGACACATCTATGGCATGGCTTCCACAGTGTTGGCACACTACCCTTCTGAGCTGATTCACCCAGTAATGACCCATATGCCATGAACACGTCCAATGCCTCTCGCATCCGGGAACAAACGAATTTACTTGTGGCAGCGTTCCCAATTGTTGTACACCTCTAGATTCTGGCCATTGAACATGGCATACCACCTCATTCAGCCTTGGACCACACGAACACACTCTCAAATGCACAAATGACAGCGAGAAGCACTCCAATAAAAACCGCACGAAGAATAAACAAATTCACCTAGAAGAAGGGCCAGATCAGAAATACCTGAGTAACCGATAGCCTGCAAGCACCTTGCCTCTCCCGACTGGAATCGACAACGATGGAGATTCAACCCATGCCTAAAGTGTGCGGCGCTCAAGTCACCTTCGTTGCCACATCTATGGTTCACAGGAGAGAAGAGGGAATGCGTGAGTGAGAGAGTGCGAGAGGGAGACAAGGAGAGAGCTTAAAGCCGGTCATCAGGACCCGGTCTGCCGTGCATTTAAATAGCTGAGTATGAGAGAAAACAACGAGCGGAAATGACACATCTATCGCATGAAAACCACGCGCAAAGATGAATCACACGGCCATGCCTGGTAGCAGGGGCAGGTCACCTGCAGCATCCGATGCAGGGGACAGGTGTCCTGCTGCGTCCAGCACAAGGGGCAGATCCCTGCCATGCCTGGCACCAGGGGCAGGTGCCCAGGCGAGGGCCAAATTTGCAAATTATGTCGGAGAAGGGATAGTTCGACAAATAAAGTTTTCTATGGGAAAAAATCTCTCAAACCACGAAAACATCGTACAATGGTTTCTGTAGAAATCGAGGGCGTGCCTTAAATAAAAAGTGCTTTTGAGTATTCCTTTTCCTTGCAAATAGTAGAAATATATACATCGTACGTAGAAGTATAACTGAGTAATAATTTATGATGGTGTACATGAATAGAATTATAGGAACACATTGACTTATATATAATTCGATACTTGATGGAGTGCTCTTTGATTGCCGTGGATATCCTCCATTTACCCTCTTTTTTTTCTTCTTTTGAACGCTGCAAATATATCTTGTCGCCATCTAGAATATTGTTGCCCGCGCACTATACATCCTTTGATTTCATATAACAACATATGACTCAAGCATATAAAAGTAAACTTATCATCTATCTAGACCCTACAATTCATTTATTATTTATTCTTAGAGAAGTGCTTCTACAGAACCGCGCTAAAAGTATATCACACAGGAAAAAAAATTGAGGTTACTTATGGATTAGTGCACATTAGTCTCTAAACTCTTAATTTGCTTTAATATATGTGTACCTATTTTGGGAAAATGATGTTTCTATCAAATATGCATGAATGTAGAGTCTATAAATCTTTCCTTTGTTAAGAAAATTATGTTCAGAATTATAGATAACATGCTGGAGATCAGTACATGTCATTTCATGGACTATGCGCATCACTATGCATTTAAAAATTAAAACTTACAAAATTCTGATCTCGAAAATAAAGATATTATATATACCATCTTCTGTTATTCTGATCTCGAATCTGAGCCGAAGAATAATGCAAACTGTGCCTTGTCTATATATTTTTAGAAGGGTGTTCATGCATGAAGAGATCGTATATTCACTAATTTCTTCAATGAAAATTAACAAAAAGAATGCAACACAGAAAGTGCTTCAGACATTAAAGAAGCAGTTAGGGTACGTAGTCCCCAAATTAACGAGGCAGTCAAACATTTCACTTCTGATCAGGAATGTACATATGTACTTGAATAAATACACTGGTGCATGGTACTGATATATAAAACTAAACGATCGATGTAGACACATCACTGCATGTAGATTTAATTTTATTTTCTTGTAAATATATAGTACGTATTAGTTTAGCATCATAGGCGCAAACAATATTGTTTCGTTATACAAAGAAAAACTCGTACGTATTAATATCTTTTTAACCGAGCATGCTGTCATAATATATAGTCTTGCTTATGTAGTGGTGCTCCCCCTTCTCTGATTAGAAGCTTAGTTAGAACTTATTGTGCCACTGATCGTAACTTACCCCCCTGGAGTAGATGTTTGCATTGATATTCATGGAATTAGCAGGCTCCAACTCCTCCAGCTCTGCGAAAACCTCATCAGGCTGGATGCCGTTGCAGGCCTCATACATCACTCCACCTTCCCCGCTGCCGAGGGCATCGAAGGTGCTGACGCCATTTCCGGCCGCCGCCAGGCCGTCGAGTTCACCGCCGACCGCATTCTGCTCGGAAGCTGAATATTTATGAATGTTGTTTGAAGATGATGAGCTTGTGATGTCGGTCCTGTCGATCTTGTGCTGCTTATTCTTGGTGGGTGCGTGAGTGTGAGCCCGCGCGTATCCGGCGAGCACGTTGCGCTGCATTGGCCAGGGGTGGTTGTGCTCCGCCGTGTAGGTGATCACCAGCATGTTGGGGTCGCTGCGGCTGCGCTCCACTTGCTTCCTCGCCATACATCCCTTGGAGCTGCTGCATCTGTAGTAACCCCTGCATAAAATTAATTAAACAATATGATCGATTAGTTTCAATTGCATGCAGGCAGAGATATATTAATGCATCTAAATCAATTGTATCTAGATATATATAATAAATTAGTGAGCTTCAATTCAGTTTATCAATTAACAAACTTCACAAGATGACTCGAGTTGTGCAACAACTCGTCAAATAGATGAGTGTACATCGTACGAGATTGTACCAGCTGCTTTCCTGCTATATATATATATATTTGCAATTGTTTTAGACATGCGCTAATCGGCTCGCAATCTGAGCGACTGTGCGCGCAGTGCCCTCAGAATGCTCAGTCTGTCGCAGTCCATGAATGGACTGATCAAAAATCTTAAAGTGGCCTGGTAATGTCAAACGACCTCCTTTTGCATTGTGTGTAACTGCGGATGCCCACATTTGAAAAACAAGCACGCGTGGCTTGGGATTAAATATACAGAATGCAAACTTTACTACGCTAGAATAGATGAAGGCCGGGTTCCTGAAGAAACTCCGATCCCTTAATGGTCACACTGCTAATCATACTTCCTTAATAGTTTGAAAGCGATCGTGCTTAATTATTTTGTTGTACTTATCTTAATTGTTCTCAATCCGTGTAACTATCTTAGCTTGTCTCTACTTACAATCATCTTAACTTTCCTGTTATCTTAGTTTGAAAGCGATCATGCTTAATTATTTTGTTGTGTTTTTAGGGGAAGATTATTTTGCTATAGAATGCAGAGACATAAATACTACTAATAATGGAATAACAGTTAATTCAAAATAAGGAAACGCACATTTAAATTTGTATGAGAACCACACTGGAACTTATCACATATATGCATGCATCCACACAAGTTAATTGCTTGGATGTATCTTCTTTACTATCATTGGTTTATAAAATAAAACCGAATAACAACATAAATACTTGGCCTTGACATAAATTTATTTCGCTCATAAACTTGGTGAATTTAAACTAGAGCAAACAAGCGTGATTCACTGCTCTTGTTATAGCCTTAATTTTAAATTATATTGCCCGTCAACTTAAATCAAACCAAACAAGCGCTATTGTTAACCACTGAGACTTGCTCGATTAACTACTACTTTGGGCCCTCTTCAGAAACACGGGAGTTTTTGTAGGAATCTTCCGAATCAGCAAAAATATTGTGTTCCAAATATGGCTTTAGAGGAATAATTCCAAATTAAAGGAGGATCTAATCTTCGCTTCTAGAGGATTTGGACACTCTGCCTTCAGTACAAATTAATTGCATGCTATATATTTGCCTTTCACAACCTTTAGACTATCTCATTGGAAACCAAACAATCCAAATAGAGCCAGAAAGAAATTTGGTGCATGCATAGTTATCTCGCTGGAAATTTCAAATTTTACTTTCTTTTCTCCATCCCAACTACTAATATTTGATGAGTAAATTGCACCAGGGATCATAAACTTGCACCGAACCACTTATTAGCCCCATAAAGTCCTTTAATCATCTTAGCAGATCCTTTAACTTTTTGTCGCCTGTTAGTCAAGGATTTAGATAACATGAATATATGGCAAATTCCATCAAGGGGTCGCCAGCTTAGGTTGCCTAGCTCCCATCCATGCCCATGCTAAGTTTCAAATTGGGTATTGATAAATATCATCCGGATGTTTTCTTTCTTTTCAAATTTTAGGTGCATGTATAATAAGCTCGTGGAAGTTTCAAATGAAACACTCTTTTCTCTATCTCAAGTTTCGACTACTAAATTTTACCCTCTTGATTGCCTACACCTCTCCGCACACCCAACCGATCTTGTTTGTGACATATATATATATATATATATATATATATATATATATATATATATATATATATATATATATATATATATATATATATATATATATATATATATATATATATATATATATATATGATCTGCGGGGTTTTGGGGTACATATATGTGCAACCATTAGGTCATTTGCTAAATCCATTGAATACCTATTTGGCTAACGACGACAATTTTAAACTAATTTGGTGCAAGTTTGGGCATCTATAATGCAATTTATGTAATTGTACAGTTGTGGGCTTCAAACAAAAATTTGCTGTTTGAAATGGAAGGTGGGGAATGTGAATATATTGTTTTGAGGCTATATTTCGAAATTTAGCTATTGCTGAACCAATTAAAATGGACTGATCAAGGAATGTGCATGGTAGCTGCCTCATATCTAAGATGAACATGCCTGATTTCTTCGTTGCCCTTTTCAGATACTCTACCTGCATATATGAGCAATAAATATCAATAAAATCCACACATTGATGTACAACATACCTGGCAAGTCAAAGATTGTACGCGTCTTTTGGAAGAAATAAGGATAAGGAGTGTAAGCACAGTACCAAAGAAAGAGATATATGATGTTGATGAACTAGTTCAACTGGATCATTATATTGTACCTTGGATAAGGAGAGCCTTTGATGGGTTTCTGTCCGTACTTCCTCCACGCCCATAGATCAGATGGAATCACCTCTCCTCCACCTACCCGGCCGCTCATCGCCGGCGGCGCCGGGATACACACTACCTTCTTCACCTCGTTCTTTCTGTTGTATATATGCAAGGCGCGCATGCGGCAATAACTTAATTAAAGATTCAGTGAGAAAACTACTTAACTAAAGTTTATACATAAATAAACACTAATCGGAATTTAAGATAGTACTATATACATATCATCTAACGCATGACAGTTTGGTGCACTGATAGAATAGTTAGGGCTTTTGGAAATCAATCTCTCAGCAAAGAACATGAAACGAACTATATAATTAAGGCGGAAATCCTGAAATAACAAAATTTTGCAAAGAGATCTACACTAGCTACTAGCCTTGAAACCATGCAGGAGAGAATATATTATTTTGATGACCAAATGACAAGCAGCATATATATGCGTGCATCAAATGTCAGGAATCAAATATCTATTTAACTCTATCTATTTAACTCAGCTAGCTTGAAACTCAGAATTACTCAATCTCCTAGATGTGAAGTCCCTCAATATATATGCTGAAAACCAATGCTGAAATGAGTCAACGAAAATATATAGAACCATAGATATATAGTTGAGTATACATGAATTAATGGCAGGGAAAGTGAGAAATTAGTAAACGAAGTAACACAGAGATCGAGGGGAATGGCAAAGCGAAGCAACGAATGTGAAATCAAGTCTCCTCTCTTAGAAAGGATGGATCGATGAAGAAAAAACGACACCAAGAAATAAGTCTCAGAAAAGTATATAATTAGTAGCTTATTAGTAACCTCTTGATCATTTGATGATGAGCAGCTGGCGTCAGCGGCGAGATCCTCATGGCGTCGTCGACGTCATCGGCAGGAGCGGTGCCGCCCATCAGCACGTCGCGGCCGCAGCAGGCGTGCTGGGAGATCTGGACCGTCAGCTGCTGGTGCTGCAGCCCGTAGCCGGCGCGCAGCGCCGTCGCCGACGACAGGTATGGATCGACCGTCGACGGAGCCTCAATCATCACCGCGTCGCCGCACATGATGCTCATAGGCCGTCGCTCCTCCTCGCAAGGGATCATGATCTGGCTGGGATAGTGAGGCGGCATGTGAGCAGCCGCCGCTGCAGCAGGAGCAGGAGGTAGCTGGTGATGGTAGGTGGACGCCACAGCGGCCATTGCATTGGCACGGGTCACGACGTCGGCAAGGTCGCCTTGTGCGGTGGCGGCGTTGGCCTCCTCCATATCCATAGTGGTGTGCTCGCTCTATCTAGTTTCTACTACTACTCCGATCCTAGGCAGCCAGCAGCCAGCAGGAGCAGTACACACTCACAGGGCGTGCTTTCTCTCTCTAATTCCTCTCTCTCTCTCACAGTCACATGAGCATAAGCAGAGATTGATTGATCGATGTATGGACGGGGTGTTGTTCGATACTAGTGAGTGCGTGTGTGTCTTTTCAGTCGTCCCAGGCTATGGTATGGTGAGAGACCAAGCGACCTGTACTTATTTGGGCACCGGCTACAGCTCCAGGCACTGTTCACACCTACTGTGGGCAGCTAATTGCACCACAGGGAGTCAAGAGTGAAATATTGCATGGCACGAGATGATGACCATCCATCTCTATGCAAGGACTACTGCCTTCGCTAGTCCCCTCTCCTCTCCTCTCCTCGTCTATTGATCTCGATCGTCGTCGTCCTCCTCATGAGAGAAAGAGAGAGATGGAGAGAGGAAAACGACAAGGGGACAAGGACATGTTGGCACTTATGATAGAGAGAGAGAGAGAGGGCTGTAGGGTATCCTTTGCCTTCATTTGTTGGCTTGGCTTCTCTCTCACCACCTCACTTTCTTCCTTCTTCTTTTTATTTTCGGTTGCGTCCATTTGCGATGAAAACTTAGGATAGCTTCGATATTAATGTGCAATATTGCTGGCTAGCTTACTTCTTCTGTTTTCCCGTCTTCCTTTCACTTTTTTTTGTTGGCTTGGAGAATATACGGTAGATATAGGATATTTTCATTATTTGAAAGAATCATAGGTACAAACTATTTACTCCGTTCATTCTTTTTTCATTACCGTTTCGAACATCAATACAGTCACCAATACACATATTTGACAACCGCCTATTCTAATTACAAGTTAGTAATAATCAATAAAAAATATAATGATATGAAAATATTTTACTTTTGATGATAAATCTACTAATATTATTTTTATATAACAAATACAAATATTTTGTGCATATTAGTGGATAAAATTTTAAAAATTTGACTTCACATATTCTGAAATGCATTTATTTGAGAACAAAGGAAGTAGTACCGCATGGCAATGCTCTAAAAGGCTGTAAGCAGACAGACACCCAGCCCCATAGCGCTTCTGCGACCTGATAAGCAAATAACACAAGGGTTTTTTTTTTATTTGTAAGGTGGCTGAATATTTCTTAAGCATAATTGACATTTTTAGCTATCATATCAACATCCAATCGTATGACACATCAATTTTCATACAAATCTAACTGTCAGAAAAATTGGCTTAGAGTTAAGACAAAAGTCAAGAAGTAGTCGAAAACAAAAATTGGCTCCGAGTGGTTTTGGTTAGCTCTGAGTAGTTACGGAGCAGTCTGAGTGGCTTTGATCAAAGTCCGAAGGTTCTCGCTCAGTCCGAAGGTAGTTGGAGGTGCGATCGGCTGGTCCGAACAGCTTTGTGTTGGGAGATTTGATCGACTGGTCCGATCGGGAGGCGTCACGACCATAGCTGAACGTCCACAACACTACAACCACAGCTGAACATCCACGGTGCTACGACCACAGTTGAACGAGTACGGCAAAATGACTGATTTCAATCACGTCCAACTTCAACCACATCTAAATGACCATGGCAGTTCGACTATGTCTGGCTTCGACCACGGCAACTTGACTACAGCATTCCGACCATGACAAATTTTGACCACGATAAAATGACCACTGAAGGTAATCGTAGCCACAATATTTTTTCGTGGTCATAGCTACAATATTTTTTTATGGTCGTAGCTATAGTTCTCGATAGTCATAACTTTTACTGGTCGATAGTCGAAGGCTTTGCGGTCGATGGTTGTAGACTGTGCAGTCGATAGTCGTAGAATTTGCGATCGATAGTTGTAGACTTTGCGATCGATAGTTATACAATTTGTGATCGATAGTCGTAGACTTTGTGGTCAATGGTCGTAGACTTCGCATACTACTTTCATAGTCATAGTCTTTTTGCGGTCCGCTGTCGTTGTTTTCGGTTTTATGGTTAGTTGTCGTAGACTTCGCAACCAGTAGTCAAAGGCTTTTGCGATTGGTTGCCATTGTGTAACAGTCTAGGTGTTTATTTCATTTTTTGAGTGAAAAATAATATTAAGAAAATAAAAATAAGTGTTTTGATTGCATGAATTTTAATTTTATTTTGCCCTGATTTTCTGCTTTTAAAAAGGCTGGATTTGAAAAGTAATATTATTAAATAAAAGGATATTTTGATTTTATGTAAAAATACTATTTAAAATTAATTATTTGGATTTATTTGGCTTTTATTTGGTTTTTCTGGAGTTTAAAATCTATTTTTAAATTAAAAAGTATAAAAGCATAAAAGTATAATACCAAATTAAGTTGGAAATATTTTACCTAAGTCCAAATTGTTCTAGGAATTTTTGTGAATTGTTCTAGCATTTTTGAAATTTATTTGGTGTTTTTCTGAGCTTTATTTGCTTTTCTCAAGGTTTTCTGAAAATTAAATCAAAAAATTAAATTCAAATCTCCCGCCCCTCTCTCTGGCCAACACGTGGACGGCACAGATTGTGCCACGCCGCCACCCAGCCCATCTCCCGCCATCCGCCCCATCTTTTGTCTCTCTCTTCTCTCTCGCGCCCGGCCGCTGGATTCCTCCCTCTCAACCACGTGGCGCAATCCCGCCCATTCCCTTATCTTATCTCACTGTGCCTAGGCCCCACCTGTCAGGTCCCCCTTCTCTTTCCCGCGCCATCTCCTCGCATGGCCGGCACCGCCGCTAGGCCATTGCGCCACCCCCGCCCTACCCGGCTGCCTTCCCTTCTCCCGCACGTGTGCCGCCCCACCTCTCTTCCTATGTGCGTCGGACTCCCCGCACCCACCTCCCCACTTCCCCTCACCTCTTTTGACATTGCAAATCCTTATATCTTGTCACTCTAGAATAAAACTCTAGTTAGTATACTAGTATGGACTAGAGAATTTTATATCAAATGCTTAGACCTGCTTAGACATAATCTTTGTTTTGGGATAACCTTTTCACATAAAATGATGAGTTTTTAAAATATATTCTTGACTTCAGTGAGTCAAGAAGGATTATAAAATATTTTGAAATAAAAGATAAAATATGGTTTAGACTTAGGCTAATGGTTAGGCGGTGGGTGCAGGCATGCATTGTTATTCAGAGACACAGTATTGATTGTCGGGCACAAGGGGTATGTGGTTTGAGCCTAAGTCAATTAAGGACCGATCTGTGAGCTACTATTGTAAAACTCTATCATACTACCACCAGGCTGGTATGGGACAATCCTAGCTGACTAATTTGTAGGTCCCAACCCGAGTCATGTCGTAGGTTGAAAGTGAGCGTGGTGTCGGCACTCGTAGACTTCATTGTCAGTACGAGTGTTTCAATTCTTGCGATCTTCAAGTACTTCAAGTATTCATGTTAGGGTAATGGGATGATTGGCTGGTGCTCGGTACTTGTAGTCGGAAGTACTCGGTACTCGATGGTCGGTGATCAATAGTCGTAGGCGTTGCGATCGGCTATCGGAAACTTGTGGTATGTGATCAGTACTCGGTAGATGGTACTCGATGGTTCTAGTTGGTAGCGATGCTTGGTTTTTTTAGTGTTTTAAGTGGAGCATGGAGTTTCCAGAGTACTTGTTGTTTTCGAGTACTCATTGAGATAGCAGTCGTAATGATTAATCTAAGGTTGTTTTCTGGATAGCGATGGAGTTTGTGGTCATGGACGACCGGGTTGGTGGTCGTGGATGGTTTGATTCATGTCTATGGATAGACAAGAGTGTGTGTGCACTGATGACGGTCAACTTGTGGAGAACTTGTGCTGGAAGGAAGTTTTTTTGGTTTTTGCATGTGCAAGTGAACGTAGAGACGACCATGGTCGGTGACGAGGAGGGGGTAATCTAAGGTCCAAGCAGTTGGGATGTCATGCACGGTGGTTGAGCTCATGCTGGAGCACATGGAGATCGAAGGTAGATGATGCGTAGAGGCATGGAGATGGTTACGGTCGGTGACAACGAGGATCGGGACTAGAAGGGGGTAATATGAGGTCCAGGCAGTCGAGGATGTCACGAGATGATCGAGTTTATGCTGGAGCACGTGATGATGCGTGGAGAAGCTATAGGAGGTGTGGTCCTGGAGGTTTCGACACGAGAGTTGGTGATGCATGATGGAGATACAGGATCTGCGTCTTGGAGGCTTCGTCATGTAGTGAGATTGGAGACGTTATGGAAGGAGTCCGTAACAAAAAAAGGTTTAGAGATATAGTAAAACCCGTGTTAGAAAGAATTTTGGGTCCCTTGATTTGAGGAAGAAATAGAGCTGTGTGCTCGTGTTTGAGGTGGGCCAGGTTTGAAAGTTAGCCTATAAAAGCAGGGAGAGACTAAGTGCTAACGTGTGGGTTTTGAAAAGGCTTTCATCGAGAAAGCTTTTAGGGGTGCTTGTGAGGGCACTTTGTAAAACCATCAAAATCTAGTAATACGGACCATCTTTAATCAATCTGGTTGTTCAATATGGTTCGTGTTTTGTTGAAGGTTGTGGGTGGAGCGAAGATACGACCACATGCAAAGGTATTGATTCACCGCCAAGAAAATAGAGTAATAGGTTGAACAGTCGAGGTGGTCGAGCAGCAGAAGGTTTCGATAAAGTACGAACTAGTCACAGAGCAACGCTAAGCGGTCGTAATCTTCACTGAGCCTGTGCACAGTCAAGCGAGCGGTCGAACAGAGCGTCTTGCGATCGTATTCTACCTTTGTAAGTTAGATTGTTTTTTTGTTGGTTTAAAATTTGTTATCAGGTGCCAAAAAGCAGTGACAATCATTCACCCACCCTCTGATTGTTATCTTTGATCCTACACCCTCCCTCCCTTCTTATGTCTGTCTCTGTCTTCCTCCCTTCGTCTTTCTATGGCTGTACTTAGAATTAGTGTAGATCACAAGGTTCACATAATGATATACAATATATAGTATAAAAGTGTTATCCAATAAACATATCAGTACAAATTAAGAAGAATACATAGATGGACACGCAAAATAGAGAACACTGTTAAACAATTAGGATAGTTGTGTTTTCACTGTTATTTAGTATTCCCATTAGTGCTAATGTTTTCACTAGAGGTAGTGCTTATTATTCACACGTGAGAGTGTTCCCACTCATATACTTGTATATAAATAGATAATTAATGGAAGACAAATGTATGCTAGTTATAAACCATTCTCTTGATATCTTCTAACATGGTATCAGAGCATACTCTTTCCATCCAATGACAACCTCTACAAATACATCTGCTCGGTACGGCTTTGTCTCCACCACCTAATCCTCCCGTACTATCATCTCATCCCACGCAAACAAGGCTACGGAACAACATTCGTCAACCAAGGATTCGCATCGATTTCATGGTGCAATATGATGCCCGTCGACGTACATTTCTTGTTGTGACTAAACCGACAACTCTTGAGGATGCTCTGTGACAGAAATTGGAAGGAGGCAATAGACACTGAATATCAGGCACTCTTAAAAGAATAAGACATAGCACTTGGTATCATCTCAGTCCGGTCGCAATATCAGTGACTGCAAGTAGGCATTTAAATTGAAGAAGAAGACTAACGATTTTATTGAATGCTATAAGGTCAGATTGGTTGCAGAAAGATTCAAGCAATATGGTATAGGAGTATATTAGGTGCTTTACAATATCTAACATTGACACAACCAGATATATCTTATGCAGTCAACAAGGAGTGTCAATTTCTGCATATGGCAACCGAACATCATTGCACAGTGGTGAAAAGAATTTACAGTATGTACAACACAGAGTGAGTGTCAGACTCCATATTCACAAGTCTATTTCTAATTTGGTTAGTGCATTCTCTGGTACAGATTGAGCAGGATCAGCAGATGACAGAAGGTTAATTAGTGATTTTACGGTTTTCTTTGGCTCCAATCTCATATCATGGAGTTTAAGGAAGCAAGCCACAGTGGCGAGATCCAGTACTGAGGTAGAGTACAAGCTTTTGCAAATACCACAGTAGAAATAATCTGGATACAATCACTATTGGAAGATCTTGGAATTTATCAATCGCAAGCATCTATCCTGTGGTGTGACAATCTTGGAGCCATATATCTTTCTGTTAATCCTTCGTTCCATGTCAAACTAAACATATTGAGGTGGACTTTAATTTGTCCGAGAACGAGTGGACAGAAATTCAACAGTGGAGGAGACTGTTGATCATCTTTTCTTTTGGTGCTCCTTCAGCCAACTTTGTTGGATCAAGATTGGTGTTATTTGGGATTTTCTTGTTAACATTCTTGCTAGGCTGCAAATGGCCTGTCAGCAGGTTCAACATCCATTCTTTTTTATATCGGGTTTTAGCCCTTTTGGGTCTGTATTTTCTTTGTACATAAATTTTCTTATTAATTAATTCTTTATACTATAGGGGTTTTCCCTTATAGTCTCTGAGTTCAAAAAAAAAAAGATGTTGGAGATTTGGTTCATATCATTACTAGATTAATTAGCCGATGGTCTCACCAAATCAATTGGAATATAACAACTGAAGATCCTATGACACAATCTCAACCTCACCAGTTATGATTGAGGGAGAGTGTTAAACAACTAGCATAGTTGTGTTTTTACCGTTGTTTAGTATTCTTATTAGTGTTGATGTTCCCACTAGAGGTAGTGCTTAGTATTAATACATGAGAGTGTTCTCACTCATGTACTTGTATATAAATAGATGATCAATAAAAGGTAAATATGTGTCAGGTATGAATCATTATATTCTCTTTGTATTTTTGACAAACACATCTCTTCCAAATTAACCAGATCTGCACATGTTTCAGACTTTCAGCTAGTGACAAAACAACCACAACTAATTTATGGTGTTTTGGACTCTCTCAAAGCTGTCATCGCACAAGTGCTGATGAGATTCGATGGTGCCCATATGAACAAGTGGAAAAGACCCCCCTGGCCCCCAATGGTAGATCATCAAACACCAATGCCCATTTGGTTTGGGAGTATATAGATGATAGGATGGGTTAAGGGTCTGTTTGGGACCGCTTCACTCCACGTTTTTCAGCTCCGCTATATGTTTTTTAGCCAAACAAGTTCAGCTCCACGCACTCTGTTCGAGTAAAAAAAGGTGGAGTTGTGAGAGCACCTAAAGGGGTGCTCCACAAACTCTAGGTTTTTTGTGGAGCTGCTCCACGGTAGAATTCGTGGAGCAGAGTTTGTGGAGCAGTCCCAAACACACCCTAAGTTGGTCCATTTCGAGGTCATTAGGCCAGCTGTGCTCCCCCAGTACCAGTATTACCTTCCCCGTTCCTTCTTTTCTTTTTCGACAAATCAAGTCACATTCCTCACACGAATCGAAGCATGCAACAACATGAAGGACTGCACGGATTCATTTATGAAAAACCCATTCCACAAATCAAACATCTCATTAGTCTATTTAATTAGCTCAGTGTATCTTTTTTTAGCTCTATTTGGCATTGCGGTTGCTTTTCAAAATTATTATTTTTCTATTCTTGGCTATAATAAATTAATAATCTGTTGAATGCATCTTTATTGGAACTGTAACAACAATATCTTACTGAAATTAGAAATGCTTACTTTGACTAACTAGATTACATTGTTTTCAAATTTTACACCCTGCTCTTGCAACTAAAAATAAGTAGTCTAAGGCCCTGTTTGTTTCCACTTAAGATTATTATAATCTAGCTTATAGGTAGGGGATTATATAAGCTAACTTATAATAAGTTGGTGGGAAATAAGCTGTCAGGTGTTTGGCAGCCTGGATTATTAGAGTTATGGATTGTTGTATACTTGTATTCGAATGTTTAAAGACCACAATGCCCTTGAGAGAGAGGTACGGGAGTTGGGGGATGGTTGAATGGCAAAGGTGGGTAATATTCCTAAAGTTTTATGGTCATTAAGATAAAAGGTGGATCTATAAGCTGAAATAAGCTCCTTTTTTGAGCTTATTAGATTACAATAATCTGGGCTATTAGATTATAATAAGTTATCTTATAATCTGGGTTGTTTGTTTCCACTTATGATTATAAACTAGATTATAATAATCTTAAGTGGAAACAAACAGGGCCTAAATCAACCCATATTTAATTTATAGGCTGCTCATCTGTTGGCATGTTCTTTATGGCTTATGACTTTCTCAAACAAATCAATGTGGCAGCTTCTCCGCCACCGTCTCGAAGCAGCTTATCGAAATAGCTTTTTCGAATCAGTTTATCGGTTTATCGACTTTAGATTCGTTCACATGAGCATTCGCATTGGATCAAAAACCACAAGCCGTAACCTTAAATCATAATCTACAGCTAAAAAACAGTTCCGTTATTATTGGCGGAGAAATTTACAAATACATCAGATATGCGTATGCATGGAATTTTTTTTTGTTATTAATGGGGTTAGTTGATTGATTTGACGGTTGATTCATCTTGTTGGTCGTTATACAAGCAAATCAATCAACGAGTTAATTAAGCTGTACGTTCCATGCATGCGCAAATAAATATTCCAACAAGGGAGCTGGAGTTTTGAGATGGAGAGAGAGAGATGATGCACATGCATGCGGGGCAGCAAAGTCGCTGAGCTGATGTGATCGATCAAGCGACAAAGAAACTTGGGGCGGTAGGAGAGAGTAAGTTTTAAGGGCCATTCTATATAGCTTTTGACTTATAATTTTAAAAGTTAAAAGCTATTTAAGATATATTAATTTCTTAACATAGATTTTTTTCTTTCTTCTCTTTTTCTTATTTTTTCTTTACATTATTTATAATATATAATGGTGTTTTTAACCTTTTTAATTAAATATTTAAAAAACTAACAATTGTATATGGTACCATTCTAATTAAAAGTCATAGCAATAGCAATAGGACCTTAGACTATCACCACTGGTCTCTGGTCCATCTGTTTCTCTCTACCCCCGTTGCTGTGGGGCTGCGGATAATGCAGCAGGCAAGCAGCTTTCGATGGATTTCCCGCGAAAAAAACAAAATCCCAAAGCAGCCAACTGTGGCCTTCCGAGGGAAGCGGCGGTATCAATTCACATTTTCGATTTGTGCAATGATTGTTAATTCACGGGTCGCATCCAACTTTTGAGGATAAAGGTTTTTCTAAAAACCTAAAAAACTATTGAGTGGAATTATTCTTCTCAAACGTGGATAGTAACGTAAAAGTAATGAAAAGTCGTGGGCTATGTTTGGTGAAGCAAATCAATAGGACTTTCGATTCCTCCTAGTGTGCTGTCACCACTACTTAGTCGGAGAAGATTATCAGTATTTTTTACCTAGCATTTCTTTGTATGACTAGTTTACTAGCTTTACGGCCCTATACTACCTCCATGAGTTTCTAGCTTAGTTGTTGACACATTTTCAAACATCAACGATTTCGAGACTTATGATGGCTTCCTTAGGGTGGAACAACCTTTTTCTGAGGTTATACTGCAGAATTGGTCTAAAAGTAAAACATTTCTAATAGCAACAGTTTGTAGAGAGCCGTATGGAGAGAGAAACTCACATGTGATTTTGACCGATATAAATAAAGTCACTACGGTGTATACTACAATCGACTAGTAGACCTCGTCTAAAAAGACACTCCGTTTAAAAGTTAGGTATTATAAAAAAACCATTTATTATAAAAAACAGTTTTAGAAGTTAATACAAACAAAGCCTATGTCTCAAAGCCTCGCGCCAGACTACTAAGGCAAGTCATTAGTCACGAAAACAAAGACCTAATGCCTGGTTTAATTTGCTTCCATGATATTGATAGTCTGGACGGCAACAGGAGAGCACCACATGCCCCAAACTGATCATATATAGCTAGTTCGGCACTTTCCCTTGTTAACTGTTTTTGATAATTCTTGGAGATCCAAGCTTATTTGTGAAGTGTAAAGCTGAGGCATTTCAGGCAAATTGTGTTGCATTTGCATATTTGCATCTACAGGATGGCTTGGCTGTAGATTGGAGGAGCTCCCCTTGCAGGTACGAAGGCTCAATGGCCACTGAGACAAATGGGCCAGGTACCAATAGTTCCACTAAAGGATGTGGACCTTGCTATAATTTCGAAGCATATTCAGTGAGGTCTGAGGACCTGTCTTATACACACTGTCAGGGACCGGCTTCGTGCTCAAGAGTTTTGAGTAGATAAGAGAAACTCTCCTGCCATAATTTTGCCATCAATTACTAAAGTTTGTTGCTGAGGGGGATATAGAATTTCGATTGAACGAAAAGCATTCTCTAGTTCTGAAGCCACTAACATGAGACCTTACAAAGAGTAACATTTTCAAGGAAACATCCAGACAGAAAAGCAGTCCCTGGCAAGGCCAAATTCCACTTAATAAGTAAACATTCAGATTTAACATATCTCTAGCATTGTACTATCTTTGCTTTGATGATCAATTAAAATGTTCAAGTGGAGATCCTCTCCCCCCATATATAGTTGACCTAAAAAATCACAACAATATCCCAGCCGTTCCAAGTCTTAGTTGCCTAGCTAAAAAGTAAGCTTGTCCTGGGAGGGTCAACATAACCTAAACAACATGTTTCAAATGATTCTATAACTAATCCTCACCACTCAACCAGATCATGGCCATACTGAGGTTGCAGAACACTAAATAATTTATGGGCACTTCTACTTAATGGCTTTTATTAATATGAAACATCAGCATGTTCATTTACAAAAAGAACTAGCATGAGAAGTGGTCATAACATGCAGCATTAGCATCAGTGGCAAACTCATGGTCAATAAGGACTATATCGGCACAACCAACTACTAATACAAACTCAATAGGTTGGTATAATCGACTAGGACATCTGGTGATGACACACAATAAGCTTATATAATAGTGAAGGGGAAGGTGGACATTAACCATAACGTGATTACATGAGTCAAATTCAACAACTTACAAGGGACAGCTGAGGACACAAACCAAATTAAGTTTCATGATCCCACTTTTGCTTAACATTATCTGGTACCACATCTGGCAAGTAAGCTGTAAAGAGAGAAGACATTCAGCATCAAATTAGAAGTACTCTACTGATAAGCTTTCTGGAACGTAAGTTTGACCAAATTTATGTTTTCCTTAGATTAGCTGTGTTGGTGCGATCTGAACTTGGTGACTGCCATAGTCACACTCGAATAAAGATTTTAAATAGCTTAGAGAAAAAAATTTAAAAATCATTCACCCCTTCTGAATGACAGCATCGATCCTACAGTTTCTTAGTAGTCTACTATTGGCTTTGAATGTTTGCTAACTTTCTTTTATTGATGGCCGTTGCCGTTACCACCGATGGCAGCTGCTGAACTAGTACCAAGTGCGTTTGGCAGGGGAGGCAGTACTAGTCCTTAGTACCTCCGGAAAGAACAGTTTGTCGACATAGCAGCGCCATGGATCGAGTCGAGTTGAGGGGAGGGAGCTCAAAAGAAAGCCTGTGAAATCATATGGTATCGTTCGTTGTAGTACCCAAATTCAGATTAAGCTAGTTGTTGACAAAACAAAACTAGTCTAAACTCCCGAGGTATTGCGGTAGGTTGGTTGGTCCGTGAAATGCAGCAATCTCCTTTGTGCGTACCCTGTTGGCTGTTTAACCTTAGCTTCATCTACCTGTACCGTCGTTGTTGTCTGATCGTAGTGGACTAGTGCCCACTGTACTTGATAGATTCACTCACTTCGAATCGAACCCGGTATAGATAGACTTTGCAGCCATTTTAGCTGGCCGTCGTGCTCGTACCTACTGCAGCAAAATTTTGACAAATTTGCTGGTACTCTGGTAGTGCCTTGCCTTGTTTTTTTCCTCTAGTAGTCCAGTCCACGCCGTACGTCATACGGTTTGGGAAGAAGGCTAGGCTGTGATGGGTGGTAATAAGTAGAGTAGGTCAGTTGCACGTTGAGAGCTAGCTAGCTAAGCTGGCTGTTGGTCGCCATTGCCATTGAATTCTTGTGGAAGGGGATCCAAGTATGGAACCGAGCAAGCCCAGTGGCTGCTGCAACTTTGTTCCCTTCAACTTGGTTGGATCTATATTTATATCAGTGTTTTAAATCTCCGGCTATGACGTTTAGCAGATGACCTCTCAAACAGCTAATAGCGGAGCTAAATGAGGCTATAGAGGGCTATAGCAGCTAAATTGTACACGGACTCAAATAGCTCGATCAGTCTAAAACAGCTATAGCGGGCTATAGCTGTATAGCCGGAGATTTAAAACCTTGATTTATATAGATAGATAGAAAGAAGACGCCCAAATGAGACACCGGTCACACAACACCATGATTTTAAATGCACGAATTAACCTAAATTGGTATGTTTTTTCATAAATTTCAGTTTTAGATATATATCTAACAATTTAAATGAAAAGTATACCTTTGAACAAATATATTTAAATTCAAATATTTTAAGTGAATTTAGGTCACATACTTTGTTGATTTTTATATAAAATTAGCATATATCTACAATCAAACTATCTAAAAAGGGCAACTACAGTTCGAATTTTAAGTTGAACTAGTTAGTAAACTAGTTAAACTCGATATTTAAAAAAATTAATTTTTTTTACATATGATATATAGAGGAAATACATATTTTAGATTACGACGATGCTTATAGAGAGAGAGACGTATGGTTTCTCGGCCGCCGTTGTGCCGCGCTTACGTCGTCGCGCACTTTCGTCGTGGCAGATGGAGTGTTTCGGAAATTAAGCTGATCCACTAAAATTGCACCATCCACAGGGCATCTAAATGCAAGGGATTTTCTTCTCCTGGACATGGATAAGCTCAAGTCCACGTTTTTAGACTTTTAGAGTTGATCAGAACTCGACATTTAGAATAACCCTTGACCAATAAATTGCTAATTGCGCAATCAGTCTCGGTTTGCAGGTTACATATACTTCCCTGCTTCCTCCGACATTTTGAGATAGTCGCCCCTATAGCTCTCAGGCCATCAAAAACTATACCGAGCTTTTGACCTCGCCGCCGGCGAACGCCGCCTCTTCAGCCACCACCGACCTCAAAAATGGACTCTTTGCATTCCTAGGAACCCGTCCATGGCCTCCAATCCTGTCGCAACTCGCTGAAGCGCCGCCGGTTGCCGCCACTCCATTCCTCTGTTTGGGCGCGTGCGTGGGGTCAGGGTAGGGAAGATGAACAGTAACAGCTGATTACTATTCATCTGACCCAATAACCGTTAAACCCAAACCCGTGAGAAATAGTAAGCTCCAGTAAGCGTAGGAAACCCGACCCTTTTACCCTTGAAGCCGACCCGCATAAACAGTAAAAACCCGGTTTAAACAGTAACCCGCCCGTAATGAATAGTAAATACCTTTAGTGAACAGTAAAATACCTGTTACTGTTCACAAAACCCGAAAATGCAAATTTATACCCATTTTGACCGTTTCGCCGACCCATTTCTTAGCTAGACCCATTTCACCTTTTGGAGTATCCTAAAAGCCCAAAACCCTATTTATTTGGATTTTTTGAATTTTCTTTCTTTATTCCTAGCTCAATTTTTCGAGCATGAAATTAAATTATTTTTCTTTGCTTTGCGCTAGCACACGACGTCAAAAGTTGACCAATTCAAGAAGAAGAAACGCAGCATCAAGCTCAAGATCAAGAGACAGAAGAATACGAAATTATCGAAGTCATAAATCCGCAAGGCAAGTCACATATTTTTTTTGATCATGTTGAATCTACATTTTCTTTATTTATCTACTTATCAGTACTTTCATTATGCTATTTATGCACTGTTATTTTATATACAATAACTGTTTAGAATGACATGATACTAGTTATGTCATATCACCCGAAAAAACCCAGTTCAATTTGATGGCCATATTCACCTTGCCAAACCCTAGTAATATCGAATATACTATTTAAATAATCAAGGTAGATTAGATATTCAAATATCTCATACTACAAGGTGACTTGGCTCTGTCAAAAAGTTGTTGGTTGTGGTTGAAAGCTGTTTCAGTGAGAAGTTAGGAGTAAAATCTTATGCCAATTAAAGTACACAATGATCGTCCAACCATAAGCGTTGACTTGTCAAGCCTGGTGTAGTAGCTACTCAAATCGATAAATATCTACAGATTATTGGGATTCCAGAAAAGGGAATAGCCCGCGTGTATGAAAGGTGGTGTGGAAACAGTAAAACCATACTTAACAACGATGGGATTATACGGGAGTCAGGTCGCGCTTTCTGCGTTGGCCAGTGGAATACTGACTACCTGTGTTGCCCAGTCCCTATCGGGTAGAGGCTATACAAAGATATGAGCAGTGAAAAACCTTGTTTTCTTGCACCCGGACACGGGAGTTAAGAAATCTTATGGGTAAAGTTGGGCAGCTCTGCAGAGTCATTTACAAATGATATTCGAATACATTATGCTTCTGGTATATGAAATTGTATTTAATGGGTGATCCCAATAGCGGAGCATAAGTAGATTTGGAATTGTTTTGAAAATGTGAAAGTCTGATAATCAGGTTTTGAAACCCCAAATTACTTAAGAAGTTTATGATTTAATATTTTTTTGTTTAAAAGCAAAGTGTTTACAAGCAAAATTGCATCCACATAAAATTATAAACTACTTTACCCCCACTCCATGGCAAACTCTTGCATGTAGTTAATCAGTATTTTCCATGTGACTTATTGAGTATGGTTGGTTTGTACTCGTACTTGCTAAAATCATAAACAGAGCATGCTTGTCAAGAAAATGAAGGAGCCTATGAAGACGATGCTGAGCTCTACGATATAAATGATGCTTGGTATTAGGGTTTATTCTTCACTCAGACCTGCCTGTGGAGTTTCTTTTGTAATGTAACTTTGGGTTGTACGCCCCGACTATGTAAAACTTGGCTGCTAAGTCTTAATTTTGTAATAAAGTTTGGTTTTTATGCTTAAACTTGTCTTGGCAACGGTGTACACTCATCTACAGTACTCGCAGCTGAACAATCTAACGTCCCCAGAAATGGGGGTGTTACATGAGTGTGTATGCATAAGTGTGGTATTTAGTTTGATATTCACCGATTATATATATATATATATATATATATATATATATATATATATATATATATATATATATATATATATATATATATATAGAAGTCCAAGGGTAGAAACTCTTGGGTAACTATTTTGCATAAATTAAGATTAAAACACAAACGAGTTATTGCCATGTGCGTGATCTATTCCAAGTAGAAGTGGGCCTGGCCCGATTTGGACCCATGTATTAAGGGCGACTCTAATGTAGTTCGTGGGTGTTTAGTTGAACACCTAATCTTTTTAAGGAAATATTATGTATTTAGTAGGTATGTTAGTCATATATGCTGATAAAATTAGTCCAAATACTTCATATTTATACTTCTAATAGATTCCAGCTCACTCTCACACCTTCTTCCTCCGATTCGTCTCAAAAACTGCACCGAGATTGATCTTGCGAACCTCACCAAGATTGTCCTTGGGGACTTAGCCCGAGATTGACCCTCCAATGGGTTCCATCGCTCCGGGATGGTCGTGGGCCTGAGATGGCGTAGGGACCCTCCCTCAACACCTAGCTTACCAGCTAATCTAGCAAACCATTTTAATTATTATTTTTGTTTCATCTGCCACTAATGAAACAAATAGAAGAGCTAGATATTTGTAGTACACCCGTCACCCATATTATTAGATCATAGAGCACCGTCTTCAATTCACAAAAATAAATAAAGAAAGAAAGAAAGGAGGAGGAGGGATGGAGAAAAAGAATACATAAAGCATCGTCAGTATAATAAACACACTGGATTAGATTGAGGAAGCATGGCATTGCTGAAATTTTGAAGCCGAGCTTTAGCTTTCAATCGAGGTAAATGCATGATACAATTATAGGGCTAGCTAGAAAACTCCTCTGGACTACCAAAAAAGGTCTATAAAGTCCATTTATATATGTCCATTTGAGTAGAATTTGTCCCTGTTGCGCCGTCTTCATTTCTCTTGTTGCACATGATACTTAAATCTATGTTTGACCACAAGGAAAACATTGATTAATTAACCACAACAATCAAGCATATATGAAAGTAAATTAAATGTTACAGGTAAAGTAGTGACTATTATATCATCAGAAAGAAGAAACTTCACATGCAGATTAATGATAGGCTGCAGATGCATGATTTATTCCCGGCCTACATTTAAAAAGGCTGTCCATGCTTTTCAGTGACAGTAGTTAATCATCACTAGTATGCATGGAACAGGAAGGAAGCAGCTCAAGCACAATGACAATGAAATTATTTGTGTAGTGGGTGCTTATCAACCGAAAGATAAGGGAGGAAATGCTTGATGCAGGAATGAATGGATTCATGGATGGATAAGGGAGGGGCCATAAAAACGAAGGGAAATGCTTGATGCATATATATATATATATATATATATATATATATGCTCGGGACAGAGAGAGAGAGAGAGAGAGAGAGAGAGAGAGTGGGGTCGAGGAGCATCCCATGTTACACTGTCTCGTCTTGCTCTTGTTGCCTTATCATGTGATAGCTAAGATCAACAGCATTATTCAGCTGCTTCTTTGCTCGTCAACGGATCAAAGCTTAGCCATAGTTAGCATGCCCGAATTATATCTACTGCACCAATATATATTTAAGGCAGTGATGATAATTCAGATTCTGACTGCTTGTTTGTAATTACTATCACTCTATATGCATGGTAGGAACGGTCCCACAATATGAATGACAGCTCTGAAATTTGTCAACGTACGTGGGTTTCGTTGTGGTCGCCGTCAAGACTTATTTTCCTGCGAAAGTAATTTCAGCGTGAATGAATGCACTTCGTTTTCTTATTGGTGCGCACTAGATCTGTACTAGTAGTCGTATACATGTAGCGTGATGGTTTCCAATTGGGTACCGTACGTGTTTGTGCTCTGCCATTATAGATGCAATGGCAGAGGATGCACTTCCTCCTCAGTCGTCTCCTCTCCCGTGAATGATAGAGACCTCAACTCTATCCAGACGTACGGTATGAAATCCCTTTCTCAACTAGCTCTTGCTATCCATTAAAAAAAACCCTTGGATCCTTGGAGATAAGAATGCTATGCCCTGCCCTGCCCTGCATCTGCATGGTAGGCGGCCATGGAAGCAGTAGTAGCTAGACCCTTGGATCCTTGGAGATGAGAATCTGGTGATGACAGGCTGATCGGTCGAGCTAGCTACAAAATCTGGAGTAAGCAACATGACTGACGCATGTTGAGTGAATGAATTGTTGGTTAGGGTGGGCATCGCCTCCTATTCTACACCGTGTGCTATGGGATTTCATTGGTATCCATGCAGCAAGCCGAGTATCCATCCATCCATCCATCCATCCATCAGCTGATCGTTCACGAGTAGATGGATCAATACTAATGTGTCACTGCTCTATTATTGTGCACAAAATTACTAGTGTTGGCCTTCCTATTTTCTTCTCGGCTGGCTTGGTGCTTTGCTGTCTTCCATTTCCAGTTTCGTTCGTACGTAGTGCTGCTTCCTTTGCGCAACCGAAAGCTAATTGCATGGCCATGGATTAAAGAGGGGTAACAACCAATTAGCAGAGCAGAGGCGCCCGTGCTATTCCTCCCGATATGCACTAGACAGTGCTACTTTGGTTATGACGATGACTGCGATCAATTGCATAATCTAACCCACCAGTGCCTATCTCTCTCCTTATCTCTTCTTTTCATCTTCCTTTCCCATTTCACTTCTTCCTTCTCCCGTTCTCCACTTCACCAACCGAAATGCCGAATCCCCAGTCCTCACTTCTTGCTGGCGCTGGCCCCCCTCACACCCTCACCCCAGCCACCAGCCTTCCGGTGCCACCCGCTCGACGCCCCCGCACAGCTCCGCCTTGGCCGCTACCCAACTCCTCCGGCTGCCTCTCCTCTACGCCGGCCCTACTCTGCACGTCACCTCGACCACCCCTATGCCGCCTCCAGCTTGCCCACCGCGCTTCCCAGCCTCCGACGTGTCACCCTGGTTCAACCACGAAACCCCTAACTCAACCTCTCCTCCGACTCCCCTTACCTGGATCCGACCAAATCCATGGCCGACCCACCCCTTGCAGGCTGCAGCTTGGCCACGACTCCTCTGGGCTCCAGCTACGGCTTCCCTGTGCCACCCTTCGATGGTTTGGCACAACCCCAAGCCGCCGCCCCTCCAACCCAGCTTCGGTCTGCTCGCCTCCCCCACGCCTCCGACCGGCGCTGCCTCCTCCTACTACTCGCTTGGCTCTCCCAACTGCCAGCACTAACCCTCAGTACTCCCTCTCCTCTCTACTCCTTTCCTCCTCTACTACCCTCCTTTACTCCTTATGCTCTATACCTCTGTAATGGTGACTGTGGGATAGTTGTGTTATGTAACCAAGCCTACACGAGCCGAGCTCGAGCCTAGCTTAAAGCTCAACGTCAATATCAAGCTCCCTCTAGCTCAACTAGAGCTTCTATTGAACTCGAGTTTGCCAGCTCGCTCGAGCTTGACTCGTTTACAACTTTACATGTGATCCTAACATCACGTGCGCTAGCTTAGATCCGCATCCGTGACAAACAAAGCCCAGCATTTCATAACCAATCGAGTGCTATTATTGTTCCAAAAGAAGTTGCTGGGATTAAAGAGTAGTGCATACTGCTCATTGCCTTCTACGCAGTGCTGCGTCCAGTAAGCACTAGAGCAGTTACCCTTGACCCTGGGAAGTAGCCTCAAACTAGACACACACGACTAATGCCGCCAACCATCCCCTGTTTACAAAAGCCATGCCCAGTCACCTGAACTGATCAGATACATAAGACCAGGTAGGCCATTGCACATACGAATGACATCATCACCAGTTGCAAGGAAACTGGACAGCACTTTCACAAGAAGAAAAAAAGATAAAAAAAATATCTTGACCTGGCTGGAAAAATATAAGCAGCAATATGTAATAGCAAATTTTTTTTGTTAAAATAAAGAGTAACAACGCAAAGACTTTCACCGATTGAATCTGTCTTGTTAATCAGTAAAGCAAGTCATCGAGTGTAGTCAAGTTATGAAAATTGCCCTCACTTCCCCGTTTGGCTACAGCGGCAGGAATCGACCCATGCCACAATCTGTCAAACACTCAAAAACACTTGGCTTTCAATTAAAATACACTGTGCCAGACTGCCAGTACTACCAGACGTTAGTTGCAACCGGATATAGCAGAGCAGAAATAAAAACTATCAGCAGCTACAACAGAAGGTAGTAGTTATCATACAGATTTGACAAGTTACCATCGATCCGTTCTTACGCCTGCCAAACCTAGATACAAGCAGGTAAAATCCCTGAGTAATACCAATTTTCATTGGTGCAAGATCGGAATCCTCCCGCATATAGGTTGACATTTCAGTACGCTTTGAGCAAAAGGGTTTCTTAACATAAACGAAAGAGTAGGCGATGCTATGGGAGATTATTACCGGAATCCCAGGGTACCTTGAGAAACGGTCATTATCAGTGCGCATTATCATATCTCACCCTCTATGGTTTGATCACAGGAGGCCCATTTGTTCCGTAAGATTAGCCATGTTCTCAGCTTTGGCCCATCCATTCTCCTGTTGTGTTTCCCTCGTGTCCAGAACACCTGAATCGACTTCATCATTATCAACAGATAGGGGGCTAGCAACCAAGAACTGCTCCCAGAAGGAATCAATGATGGCTGGAAGTTTCTGGGTGTCATCATTGAACAAAATTTCATCAGTCTCAATGGGGACAGTGTCATCACCCTCGTCAGGTAGGAGGAATACACCCTCAGGACCAGGCATTTCAAAGCACCCTCCAGGAATATTAGCAGCATCTTCAGTTACTATATCTTGCAAATCTGGGAATTCCGGAATATTGATATCACTTGGATCCAGTGCCACAGCCTTTGGAACAGAAGGCACAGCACTCATGTTGGTAAGTTCTTTGGATGAGTTGTTGTCCAAAACAACTGGGCACTGGATCTCAGGAGGAGTTGAAGATGAACAAATAGCCGAAAGTCCAGAGCTCGTAGCCATATATGGCATACCTGAGTTAGCTGGTACCTCTGCAAGGGTGACCCCAGAATTCCGAGTTGATGAAGAGCTGTCAAAACCTTGTGCAGTAGGCATATAATTCTCCAGTAGAAATTTATCTGAATTGTCCATAGATTCAAATCTATGTGAAGAATCTAGCTTTAGGATCTTCCTTAGCATTGCTTTGGCTGCTTCATTGATCATAGGCTGGTACTTGATTATTTGGCCATCCAATGAAGCACTGTCAGAGTCTATGCCACCATCTTGCTTAGGTAGCCTCCTTTTTTTGTTCGCGGCGACTATTCTTCTTCTGCTGTTTTCGTTCTGCTGTACAAACTGTGCTACGAAGCCAGGACTCTGCATTGCTTTAGCCAGGAAAGACATCATTTGTTGTTGCCGTTGCTCCATTCCTTGAAGACGCTTGCCCAAAGTCTGAAGCTGATGGTCAGTTGTTTGCTGTTGCTGTCTCAGCCTGACAAGCTCCTGCATTAGAACATTTTTATCCCTTTTTAGCATCTCGATCTCTTCCTCCATCCCAAACTTCCCCACCTCTACACAAGCGGGTAACGGGGCATTCTGCAACTGGGGCTGCTGCTGTTGCACCTGGTTGCTTCCATGCAATGGTTTCCTTCTGTTGATGGTCTTCAATAGATGCTTTTGTCCTCTCAAAAAACCCTCATTTGCAAATTCCCACCTGTCCGGATCAACTTTTCTAAATCCCTGCTCAAAAATGTGCCATTGAGATCATTAGGGAGGGCTAATGCATATCGCACAGTGTATCTGCTCTAAATGTTATGGAATTTGCAGTATCAGGAAAAGGGGAAGTAGGGAAGAAACAGACTAGCCAAGCAGCCCAAAAAATGCTAACTGTCTACAATTCACCTAAAAAGGTCCGTGATTCACAAGGAATTAGCTAATTGGCCACATTATGAAAGGAAAGGAATCTACCACAGGTTGCATTAGTAGTGATGCGCATAAGAAACTGAGAATTATATAGCTAAAAACCATAAAGGCTCAGGCCAACTTAAGACAAGAAAAGCCTCAAGCATAAAGTGGTAGCCATTAAGTTCCGTTGTTCAAGAGACCCAAAAAGTGTTGCTACATTTCATTTTTGTAAATGTTAATTCAACTTAGAAATGACCCAGAGTCAATGGCTGAAGAATTTGTCTCTCTCAAGTTTCAACTGTTACTACAGTTCAAAACCAAATCTGTGGCAATCCCATATGGGTTCATCAGTATGTAATCATATCCGCCTATCCGGTTCAACAATCATTGGAAAGGTACGAAACAACTTTGGAAAGGTACGAAACTATAGACAATCTGGTATAAGATAGTCTACCTGGAACAAATAATTCTTCACTGCATATATGGTAAATGGTAATTGCTTTAACCTGAAGCAGGGTGCACTTCGACAATCACTAATTCAGAAAGCAAGCTCAAAAACAACAAGCAAACTGAAAGAACAAATCTAGTGTATGTTCTTACGCTATTTTTTTTGGATAGTTTCTACAACTCCATAGAGTTATGAAGTGCAGGCAGCTTGTTACTGCAAAATGACTGATTGTAACATGTTACGTCAGTAACCATAACATTCGTATTAAATACCTCAAAAATTAACGATCCAAATATCAATTCATAAAGCATGCAGCTTCACGCTTCATTCCCAGATCAAAAAGTACACAATGATACATAATGAGACGATGATGACTACATGTATGTGAAGCCATAAGCATTTGGTTAGCATTTATTATCTAATTTACAAGAGGACATTGATAGTTCTCCATCTACTAAGAAACCAAAGTTGTTCCTGTTAAATCAAATACTAGGAAAAACTTCAAAGGTGAGCATATTATTATTGTGCGAGCGAAGCAGTCAACTATTTCCAGGCCTCAGCTTTGGCACCTCAGAACAACAGCTCTTTCGATGCTATTAAGGGCTCACATTGGTTCTGAAGTAAAACGTATCTATTCGCAACAGTTTGAAAAGTATAATACTATTTGTTTATGGTTTCTGGTTGTGGTTTGGGATGAAACCTTAGAAGTTAATTAAAAGACTATCTGTAAGACACAGGCACCCAACCAAACTATGATGCATCTAGTATTCTAGCATTAGAAACGTATTAAAACTATGCTGAATCAGAGTTATTTATCCTTCAGGTGACTTCCAGAAATAGCTCATGATGTGCACGAAACGGAAAGAGAACATACAGATCTAACCAATTCCATAGGTTTATGCCAAGAGGTGACTCTATGAGGCTAAGTAGTACACAAAACAAAGCACTCAACGGTCCAAAAATTTGAGAGTGGTCAAGCACACTCACAACATAGGCTCGCAGGCCTAAATTTTGGGCTGTAGCAACTAAACTCAAGAAAGCTTTGTACTTTAAACCCATAAGGGTTTATTGGTACGAAATGGTGTTCAATTTCACATATGACGGGAAAAATTCAAGACCCCACCAAACAAGTGCAACACTATATCGTAAAGCTACTCACACATCGATTATTTCAGTATCTCAAGTAGACTTCTTTTCTAAGACAGTGCTAATATGTGCCTTTTGTTCCCTTTTTTGTTTTTACGTCAAACATGAAACAAGGAATCCATCGCCCAGCAACAGTACTAGACCTGACTAACTCATGTCTATGTTCTTAAGTTCGGAAAGCAGTATTCCAGTGATGAACTTCATCATGGTAACCCTAATCTCCATGGTCTCACTGGCTGCCTCCCCGGAGGATTGGGCGAACCAAAACACTACCTTGTAAAGTATCAATTCGGTTCAGGTTCCAAATCGTCTGCGAACACAAAAACTACCGGTTCATAGGCGGCGGCGTTCAGATCAGCTGAAACATACTGGTATACTAGAACAACACATGATCGTTCCAAACCTTTTAGACTAAAATTCCATCGCCGCGGAACAAAAGGCCCCCAAAAATGAAGTTCGACAAGGAATCGAGTAAGCGGCGGCGGGGGCGAGCACGTACATAGGTGTTGAGCTGGCGGACGAAGGAGGAGAAGTTGTTGTGCTTGAAGTACTTGGGGAGGAGGTCGCGCGCGAACTCGGGCGTGTTCCACACCACGAAGCTGTTGTTCCCGGGGCCCCACGAGACCACCGCGTCGGTCGCCGGGTCGTCCACCATGTCGTACGTCTTCATCAGGAACGGCGGCGGCGCGGCCGCAGCCCCGCCGCCGCCGCCGTTGCTCACCCCCGCGTGCGCCTCTGCCGCCGGAGCAACCGGAGGGGCCAACGTCGAAGCGGCCGCCGCAGCGGCAGCAACACCGCCCTCCATCATCCCTCGCGATCCGTACGGCCCCTCAGAGTCGCGCCACCATGCGGGGAGCTAGGATTCGGAGGCCGATTTATGGATGGGAATTGGGATTTTGGTCGCGTTTGCGCTTCTAGGTCTCGAGGGGTCGCTCGCTGCTATTTGCAGGGGAGGGGAGGGGAGGGGAGGGGAATGGGCACTTTGCATAATTGTTTATAATAACTCGGGGGTGTTTCTGTAAAATGCCTCGACCCGTCCCGACCCAACGGAGCACGAATTTTGGACACATTTGGATCCCTAAACACTCGAAATTTCATTTTTGGCCCCTAAATCAAAAAAATTCAAATCTGGACCCCTCCTGAGCGCACGTTCGCCCTGGAGCCGCCACGTGTCCGGTCGTGCGGTGTGGTACCGCACGACCGCACTGTAGCACGGGTCATGCAGTACCACACCGCACGACCCGCCTGCCCCGAGCGCCGGCTGCGCGACTGCCCTCTCGAGCGCGCGACCGCCCGCACTGACCGCGCGTCTGCCCGCCCGACCGCGAGATTCCCCGCCCGACCGCGCGATTCCCCTGCCGACCGCGCAATCGGGACACGTGGCGGCACACGGAGGACGCGCGGTCGGGAGGGGTCCAAAAACGGAAATTTTTTGGTTTGGGGGCCAAAAATGGAATTTCGGATATTTAGGGGTCCATATGTGTCCAAAATTCACGGAGCACTGGAGCAGAGCAGCGCCCGTCGCTTCCTCACCAAATAAGTGGCGAAGCCGAGAATAAAAATTAAGAATAGGCTAAATTATTTATTGATCTAAAATAAATTAATATAAAAATAGTCTTTTACTTTTATAAAATTTTAATTTCATATAGAAACTATAAATTAGATGGAAACAAATAATGAAAAATAGAGAAAAATAGAAAATAGATATCTCGATAATAGAAAGCGCCATGAGTACGGAGTAGTGATAAGGCACAAATGTATAAAACATATCAAAATTAGTGATATAATAAAAATTATGAATGACAATGAAAATTTAGATCATATGAAACATACCAAGATTAAGCTAATTTGAATCACGAGACAATAGAAACAAAATACGGCATCGTTTTCCACACTCTATTTAATGTTCTTATCATTTTCACGGCGGGGGGCTCGGTGGCGGTGCCTTCGGGGCACGTGCAGGACCACATCATCGCGGAGCGGCGGTGGAGGGAAAAGATCAATCAGAGGTTCAACGAGCTCTCCACCGTCATCCCCGGACTCAAGAAGGTTTATATATATTTAACTTTATTTCTTTTTTTTCTTTGATTGATTTTCTCTTCTTTAATTTTACGATTTTCACTCCTCCTCCTCTTCAATTTTATGATTTACATATATTATTTCACTTTCTTTCTTTCTTTGATTGATTGATTAGCTTTTCTTTAATTTTATGATTTTCACTTCTTCTCCCCCTCCTCATCGTCGTCGTCTTCTTTAATTTCATGCTTGTTATTAACCTTCCTATCAAGGAGAGATAGCTTCCCTTTGGATTTGTTAATCTCTCTCGTTCTCTCTCTATTTTTACTATATATAAAGTTGCCACTAGGGGAGGTGAGGCTCAAGCCTTACTAAGCTCCCCTGGTGGCTGCGCCCCTAACACCAATCACGAAGAATTTTTGGCACTTTCCACATGTTTTGAACTCATATTTCTAAAAATAATTGTAGTCACATGTAAATAGCAAAAATAGTACTTCCGCTAGCGTGGAGCTGACACGTGGGCCTACCGCCCGACCATCGTGCGGCTCCCTGCCTGCTGCCTTACCACCAGATGACAAATAATTAAGCTGGCTAATAGTCGATGGCTGAAGTGGTTGAATGGCCATGGTCGAACGTGGTCGATGGCTGAAGTGGTCGAATGGTCGTAGTCGGATTGCTGGAGTGGTCAAATGGCTGTGGTCGGACAGCTGAACTATTCAAATGGCCGAGGTGGTCGAATAGCCGTGGTCGGACGATTGAACTATTCGAATGGCCGAGGTGGTCGAATAGCCGTGGTCGGATGGCTGATGTGGTCGAATTTACAGTAGTCAGAGATACAGTAGCTGATCAATAGGCTTTAGGTGATCGAAAGCTACAAAGTGCAAATAGTAGTCGGGACTCGTGAGTGATCAGGAGCGATCGGAGTGGCTGTGGTCGTGAACGATCGTAGTCGAATACAACAGTGGTTGGGATAACGTGGTCGGTGGTCAAAGGTTGGGAAAGCAGCTGCAACTGGAACTACTAATTAAGGTAATTAAGCCAGCTTAATTATCTGCTGTCTGGTGGCAGGGCGGCAGGCAGGGAGCCGCACGGTGGCCGGGCTGCTATGGTAGGCCCACGTGTCAGCTCCACATTATTGTCACCCGGTGACTGAACGACAGAAGTACTATTTTTGTTATTTTCGTACGACTATAGCTATTTTTATGAATACAGATTCAAAACAAGGAATACCAAAAATTCAAACAAGGGTTCTTCTCAACCAAAAATGGCAAATATATACTCTCTCTTTGCATGCCTTCTGCATAGGCTGTCCTTTCGTGCGGTCATGCCATTAATTTTTTTTTATTTTTTTGGTTTGTTTGTAAACAAAATACCACTCAAGCAGATTTACACATCCATAACATAACTTGTTCTGGATTATATACGCTGTCTCAACATTTGTCATTGCCATCTAACATCCACTTAGACGACATCTCAAATGTCCCTTCGCACATCACTGCCGACCAGGAGCGGAGCTTAGGGGTGATACCAGTATGCATCGGCACACCTAAAAAATTCAAAAATGTGTAGAGAGTACATGAATCAAATCCACTTTTAACATTGTTTCACACTGCAATTACAAAAATAGAGTATGACGATAGTATTAACAAAAATATCGTTTTTGCCGCCCGGCGGTCGAACGGGAGCCACCACGAGGCGACACGTGGCGCCTACCGCCCGGTGGATGAGCGGCAGGCAGCCTATTGCCCAGGGAGGAGGCCGCCCCGGCCGCCGGGCGGCAGGTAATTAGGCCGGCTAATCACCGGGCGACAAGTCGCCTCGCGGCCGCTGCCGTCTGGCCGCCGGGCGGCAGAAACGATATTTTTATCAATACTATTGCTATACTGTTATTTTTATAAATACGGTACGAAACGGTACCAAAAGTAGTTTTGATTCCATCTCCATTGAATTTTTTTAGCTCTACCACTACCCCTACCGCTATACTCCGCTACCTAAATATAGGATGGGCGAGTGATGTCACTCGAGATAGCCTTGAGTTCATATGCATACAAAGAAACGACATGTGTTTTTGGAAGATTTGTAATCTTTTTAGAAAGAGAATAAACTATCTAACACATTAGCGGAACCCTTACTCGAAATGCGGGACTTCGAGTTTTAATATGAACATTTCTAATTCAATATTGTGAAATCCAGGACCTAATAATTCGATAGGAGTAATACTACTAGAAAGGCAAACTTGGCTTCTGCACACCGTTCGTTTGGATCATTTGCCAAAACACACAGTTAGAGCCATATTCAGTTAACGGACACTGCAAAAACACGCGTATTTGCCAATTAAAATAATATTTCTCTGAAAGAAGGATGGCGAAACATATAAATAAATACGATGAACACGGTGAGCTTCATCTAGCAATAGCATCATCAGTTGGACGAACAGGCCAGGCAAGGCAGGCAGTTGATGGGGCACTACGCTCAGTTGATGGGACCCTTCCTCTCACTTCTACCAATTCAATTCACCTGCACAAACTCCAACGCGAAGCACTACCCATGTCCACCACCTCTCATCATCGTCGTCCTATCCATCCAGGAATGTGCATCTGGATTTCTTACTAGAATAAATTGAGACGGATCATGGAACAAGAGTTACTTTTTATCAAATCCAGTAAACCCATTGTAGAGGTTTAGAATTAAATAACTGAAAAATGATTGCTCAGAACTTGCATGGTGAACCTGAACCAAAGGCCTTGCACCCGAGAAAACAGTTTCCACAAACGGCGCCGGCTAAAATCAAATAATTTACGCAAAACAACAGGAATGATGTGCTGGATCTTGTTGAAGCCGATGGAGCAGTTGTTGACATGTTCCATTCCGATCGACAGGGGACAAGCTGGGTTTATATAGTGAACAGACTAGACTGCAAATGTTGCAACCAAAGGCAAAAATAGTAATATCGGTGCATGATGTTACAACATCAATATTAGTTCAGGAGCACCAACTTCAAGGTAAGTACCAAATTGCTAGATGCAACATCAATATTAGTGCAGGAGCACCAACTTCAAGGTAAGTACCAAATTGCTAGATTAAACTCGTATCAGCCTTGCATTCGCAACATCGATCTTGTATTTGCCCTTTAACAAAAGACAGACATTGCATTTGACGGTAAACAAGATCAGGAGCTCAATTTGTCCAAAATCCGACTGTGTCAGACTCCCATTACAAAGTGAGGAGAATAATCTTCATTAGGGATGGTTGCTTCCTTGGCTTTTTGGTATTTTCGGGAGTTGCAGCATCCAACAAATTCATCTCATCGGGCCACCAAGACACCTACTTCAACTCACAAACCTAGCAATAGCAATTAGATTTGTAGAGGAGAGACGCGTCAGCGCACGACACAACGCAAAGAGGGGCTGGGTCGATCGAGCGAGGGCGCGCGCAGAAGGGGGTCCCGTTGGAGCCGGACCGAAGCTGGGGTAGCCAGATCTGGCGGTGAGCCGGTTGAGCCATCGAGGGGAGGCTGATCCGGGGTCGGGGCCGAGGGAAGTCGGACTGGGGCGATGAGGGGGCGGAGCCGGGGCAAGGGGAGCCGGATCGGGGCAGCGATGGCCGAGCCACCGCCAGCGAGTGTGGGCGCTGCCACGGAGGAGCACCGAGTTGCAGGCTGGCTGCGTGGCCACGCCCTACACTGCTGCCTGCCTAGTCCCCTGGCCCACTAGTCGCCTAGAGGCTAGAGAAGACGAGGAGATTGGAGAGAGGCAGAGAGACGAGAGGATATTGAGATAGGCAGAGAGACGAGAGGAGATTGAGGTACCCCTGTTAGGCTGGACTCCCTCCACATGGAGAAGAAGCCCAAAAGTCAGCCCATAAATTTGGAAGCCTGTGAACCGTTGATTGCTCTCGTGACCAACGGTTGAGATGCCTCCTCGTTGGTGAGAGGAATAAAACCCTAGCCCCTTCCTTTAGCTGCTAGAAAGAGGGGGGATTGGTGGTGTGCGAACAACACAAACCCACACAACAACAAAAAAGAGATGAGAGGGAAAAGAAGAAGAGGAGATATGTTCTAGTTCGGGTGATCCTGTGCAGTCTTCATCAAGATGTCGATCGAAGTATCAAACGTTATCAGATCGAGTTTAAACTTGGTCAGTGTGAAGATTGGAATAGAGGAACATCAGATTTTATAGCAGTATTTTTAGTTCGAGTTGCAAGAGATTCACTACTATGCAGCTTTGGTAGATGATATGTTAGGGGGTTCAAATGATGTCCGATTTGGCTAAAATTTTGATAGCTTATTAGGGACTCGTGGATCCACATTGCTGCAAAATTTCACATGATTGGATCTGTAGTTTGCAAGATATGAACTGATAATTGAAGGGAATAAAAACTGTGTCTTATCTGTTTGGCTGTTAGTGTACCTCTTGTTAATTGTGTGTGGTTGTTGATGAAGATATCAAGATTATATCTTGATGATATTGTTGTTTCTGTGATGTACCTCTAGATATTCTAGAGAAGACTCGTTGTACCTATTGTCGATTATAGTGGAATATTTGGGAGTGGGCTGTGCAAGTCCCGTGGTTTTTATTCTTCGTATCGAGAAGGTTTTTCACGTAAATCACTATGTCACTTTGTGCATGTTCTTGTTGTTAATTCTACTGCTTATCTATTGGTTGAAGCTATCCTCATTGGTTCACTACAAGTAGAGGTGTTGAATTTTTGTCAATTGCAATGTTTAGCACCAACACCCCTCGAGGGCCGTTAATTTGGATGCTCTCGGTCTGGAGCAAGCAAACTTGCAAGGAATCTCTAGTTCGATTTTGGAAAACGAGGTATGGAAGGCAATTCAAATCATGCCAGATGACAAATCCCCTAGGCCAGAAGGTTTCACTGAACCTTTTTCAAATCGTCATGGCTTACCATCAAAAGAGACTGGTGGTGTGACTGGATCTCCCTTCTCTTGACTTCGGCATCAAGTTGGATCCATCTTAATGGATTACCGAGAAGTAGGCTCTTGCATCGTCTGGGCCTGTGACAATGGGACCCATTGTCGCCTCTTCTTTTTGTCATTGCCATGGACGTGCTTCCCAAATTAGTAAACTTCGGAATCCGACAAGGAGCTCTCACATGTAGCACCAAACTCCGATCCCTTTGCTCCCTCTATATGTGGATGATGTGATGCTTTTTCTTAAACTGGAAGCTCATAAGATGCAGGTGATGCTACAACTGCTAGACCTCTTCAGATCTGCATCAGGTTTATGGGTAAACCTTCAAAAGTTTCTTGCCATCCCAGTGAACTGTAGCTTATCTGAAATTCAGTTAGCTGAAGACATCTTCGGCTATTCTACGACAGTTAGATGGAGGAGGCCAACTAGAGGGGCATGAATAGGTGGTCTAAAAATTCTTCTCTAATTAATTATCAATTTCTATTTAGTTAAACCAAGTAAATAATATAAAAGTTTAACTCAAAAATGTTTAGTACAAATAATACCTAAAACAACCATATTTACCTAAGTGCATCAACAAGATAACCATATGTCAAGATTTGCAATCCTAGTATAACATGCAATCAATTTAATTTAAAAGTATGTTATAACTATTGAGACAATACAAACGGATAAAGAAAAAAACTGAAAAAGCTAAAAAAAAAAATCTGTTTTTAAGAAGCGGGAAGCTAAGCTGAAACGTTTGGAGCCGGACCTAAATAATTCAAGTTTGGTAGACGAGGGTCCCCTCGTACCAGAAAAGAAAGGAAAGAGAAACCAGCAGGCCAGAGCAGTTGCAGCTAGAAGAGCACAGTTGTGTTTTTTTTTTGAAAAGGAAAAACCTTGTTTTCCATTAACCAAAGGCTCTAGGCGAATCGCCAGAGACCAGGGCAGTAACAAATTCGGGGACTTGGTTCATAAACACCGCTGAACCCGAGCAGACAGCGCTCGCCCCATACAAAGCTAGGCGATCAGCCACTTTGTTGCATGATCTCGGACAAGCCCGGACCACACACTGCACAAATGCCTCATTGATAAACTTTCTGATTTGGCGGAACAAACACCCATCGACACTCCTGTCCATCTCTGTTGAAGTCAGTCCTTTCTGTAGAATTGTTGCATCTGTCTCAAGAATTATTCGGCCCATTCCCAACTCTGCAACTCGACGAAGGCTCATCAACACTGTCATAGCTTCAGCCTGCAAAGGACTCACGACTCTCTCCAACTTCCCACAACCCCCCTCCAGAAACTCCCCCTCATTATTACGAGCAGCAAAACCCCATCCACCTGCTTGTGTGCTAGCCCTGAAGGATGCATCCACGTTGATCTTGTACATGTCATCTGGTGGGGGTTCCCATTTCAAAGTACTCTTTGCTCCCTTCTGGCCCTTTTTTTTGAGCTTGTCAAAATCATTGACATAATAGCCGACCAGTGAAACAATTTCTGGACCCGAGGCTCTTCTTTCTCCAGCATTAACTTTGTTTCTAGCTGACCACCAACGCCAAAGCAACACCCAGACCCGCATCTGAGTTCCTGCTTCAAGGCTCCAGATCGCACTCACTGTTTCCTTTGCCGTTCTACAGCTAACAAGCCTGGAACGCACCTGCTCCAAATTCATCAAACGCCAGCATTCTTTTGCTCCTTTGCACTTCAGAAACAGGTGGCCACCATCCTCATCAGCTCTATTGCACATCGGGCATAAAGTTTCACGTTTAAAACCCCTCCGTGCTATGTTCCTCCCGACTGGCAGACTGTTGTGTGCAAAACGCCACACAAACATCCTGAATTTATTTGGCGCTTCAAGCCGCCAAATCCTCTTCCAGTCAAAACTAGCATCATCTTCCTTATTCAGCCCAAATCCAGAAGCATCTCTTACTTTTTCATGTTCCCTCTTCCTCACTGCCACCTTATAAGCTGATTTGACCGAGAAAACCCCTTTTGGATCAAACTGCCAAGCTGGCCAGTCATCACTCTCAGCATCCGTTTGAAGAGCTAGGATGGTTTTTGCATCCGACTCCCAGAATATGTCATTCACCAAAGCCTCATCCAAGAGCCAGTGGCCGGGTTCATGAGTTCGGACACCCGTGTCAAAACAGAGGCTCCTCTGGGGGTCGCTGTTTTGCGGGTCATTCCAGCAGGGATCCAAGGGTCAGACCAAATCTGAAGCGAGTTACCATTACCTACCTGCCAAACCACTCCCTCTTTAAGCAGATGGGCTCCCTGCAGAATACTTCTCCAAGTATAAGAGATGCCCTCCCTTGCACTACATTGCAAAATGTTACAATTTGGGAAGTATTTGGCCTTTAGAACTCGACTGCACAGGGATTCCGGATTTGTTAGGATTCTCCACGCCTGCCGAGCAAGCATGGCTAGGTTAAAGAGGTGTAGATCACGGAACCCCAGGCCCCCCTCTTTCTTTGATAAAGTCAGCTTGTCCCAGCTCAGCCAGTGTATTTTGTTTTCTTTGTCATTCTGGTTCCACCACCACCTGCCTATCACAGAGTTTAGCTCATCACAAAGACCTTTCGTCAGATCAAAGCACGACATGGCATATGTTGGGATTGCTTGGGCCACCGCCTTGATTAGAACCTCCTTACCTGCCTTTGATAAAAGCTTTTCTTGCCACCCCTGTATCCGCCCCCAAACCTTCCTTTTAATGTACCCAAAGGCTGTTTTGCGTGATTTGCCGATAGACACAGGGAGCCCAAGATACTTCTCATTTTTTGCTTCCTGTGAGATGCGGAGTTCGGTCCGGATTTGGTGTTTGTCTTCTTGGCTTGTGTTAGGACTGAACAGAACAGATGACTTATCTCTATTTATCACTTGACCTGATGCTCTCTCATACACATCTAGGATCCTTTGTAATTCTCTAGCATCCTCCTTCTGTGCACGCATCAAAATAAGGGAATCATCAGCAAAAAACAGGTGGTTTATTCGTGGCGCCTCCCTACAGACTCTGATCCCCTCAATCTTACCATCCTCCTCAGCTTTCTGAAGCATGGCCGACAACGCCTCAGCACAAAGAATGAAAAGGTAGGGGCTCAAAGGATCACCTTGTCGTAGCCCCCTCTGAGGAATCACTCTGTTCGTGTACTGGTCATTTACTTTGATCCGGTAAGACACCGTGGTGACACAAAGCATGATGCGCTCTACCCATCTTTCATGGAATCCCATCTTCTGCATCACTCGTCTCAGGAAGCCCCATTCCACCCGGTCATATGCCTTGCTCATATCAAGTTTTATGGCTGCAACTCCCCTTCTTCCACTCTTGCGCTGATGTAAGTAGTGAGTGAACTCGTAGGCCAACAGTACATTGTCCGTGATCAGGCGGTTGGGAATAAAAGCACTTTGTGAAGGTGAGATGATCTCCGGTAGGATACCTTTTAGCCGATTTGCAAGTACTTTTGAAATGAGCTTGTACGCCACGTTGCAAAGACTTATGGGTCTTAGATCCTTCAGTTTCTCCGGTTTGCTAGTCTTGGGTATCAACACAATCACTGTATCGTTCCAGCCTGTTGGCATTGTACCCCCATTCAGTACTCCCAGGACCTTCGTCTTCACTTTGTCACCTACCAACGACCAGAACTTCTTATAGAAAATTGTTGGGATTCCATCAGCACCAGGAGCTTTCAGGTCCCCCATACTTTGCAAGGCCTTCCACACCTCCGCTTCCGAGAAAGGCACAAGCAGGCCCTCATTCATGGCATGAGAGACCCGCCTTTGCACATGCTCGATCACCTCCTCCACATGATCTCCTGCAATTGACATAAAAAGATGTTGATACTGATTAGCGATAAACTTTTTTAGGTCCTTCCCTGCCACCACAGCGCCGCCATCATCCACCAACTTCCCCACATGATTTTTACGCCTTCGCTCCGAAGCTTGGGCATGAAAGAACTTTGTATTGCGGTCCCCCTGTATCAGCCAAGAGGAATGGGTACGTTGTTTCCAATACACATGCTGTTGATCCAACAACCTCTCCAGTTTGTATCGCAGCCCGTGCTCCTTATTAACTTGGTCCTGGCTGATCCTCTCCCTTCGACATCGCTCAAGATCAGTCTTGGCTATTTTAATCCGCTTCTCGAGCTCTCCCAGGACACTCCGGTCCCACGCCCAAAGCTCAATCAGTAAGTGTTTTTGAATTTCCATCAGGCTTGCATCCCCCATCTCAAGAGCATTACGCCAAGCTTCTCCTACCCTAGCCACACACTCCTCTTCCTCCATCCATCTTGCTTCAAATTTTTTCATGATTTCCATTGGTTTGTTCCATTCCTTTTTCTCCCTCCCTCCCGTGTCCACGATGACAGGCCTATGGTCAGAATGTCTTGGATCACCATTCACAACTCGAACTAGGGGAAATTTGGCTCTCCAAGAGCTATTCGCCACCGCCCTGTCTAGTCTTTCCTTCACATAACTCTCCGCTCTGTGGTGAAGGTTTCTCCAAGTAAAGACATCCCCAACAAACCCAAGATCGTGTAAGTCGCAATCCACAAGAGCTTCACGGAAGCTATCCATGCACCTCTCCGATCTCGGGGGCCTCCCTCCTTTTCACAATTGAACATGATTTCATTGAAGTCACCACTGCACAGCCATGGAAGGTTGCTTCTATTTTTCAAAATTCTCATTAACTTCCATGTTTTGTCCTTCTCCTGACTCCTAGATTCACCATAGATGCCGGTGAAGCGCCATTGAAAACCGTCCTCTTCCTGCACAGTTGCCTCTATGTGGTACCTAGACATGCTCTCCACCGTTAGGTCGACTCCTTTTCTCCAGAACAACACCAAACCTCCGCTTGCGCCCACACTGTCCTTGACACACATATTCGGCATATTTAACTTCCACCGAAAAATCTCCAACCATGTGCTATTATGTTTTGTTTCTGACAGAAATAGCACATCCGGGGCCTCCTTCTTCTAGACATCCAGAAGACCACGAACTGTCGGGCCACTCCCCAATCCCCGGCAGTTCCAAGCTATTATCCTCATTGGGACTGGCAGGATTGCCCAAACAATCCCGCCTCCACATTGTTGTGCTCCTCCTCCTCCCCTTTACTTACACTAGCCCCCAAGCATAGCTTTTTCTTCCTATCCACACCCTCCTCACAAGCCTCTTGTGCTGGTCTCTTCTTGTGCTCATCTCCCATAGCAAAGTCGGGCCTCCCCTTACCTGAAGCAGTCCGGGGGCGCCGCTTGAAAGTCGCCTTTTTAGCACAATCGACATATCATCCGAACCCCCCCAACTACCCCCTCCCGTACCCTCCTGCAACGCCACCTTATTTGCTTCTAATGTTCTTCCATCAGCTACCTTTCCCCCTTCCCCCTTTGTACCCTCAGCTCCATCCACCTCCATACAGGATTTGTCCTCACCTTTCTCCCCCACAATTGCCCGGCAGGTTATCGGGTCCTCCCCCCCTTTTAGCTCCACTTGATCAGTTCTATGAGTGCACACAAGGACCGACTGCTCCTCCACCCCGACAGGAATTTCCTCTACCTCGTTCGTTGATGCAGTTTTGGCACTGCCAACGGAGACTGGCAGTGATTCCCTTCCCGCTTTCTTCTCCACTAGCGCTTGATCCTCAAATTCCAACCTCCTTTGCATACCACCCCTCTCCACATTTGCCATAATTTTGAGTGGACTTTCGCCATCATCCTTTAGCTCCCCCTCGTTTTCACCAGTGATTTTTCGGGAGCCGTCACTGCTAGCATCCATCTTAGTCCCTCGCTTCTTCCCCCAACTCGATTCCTTGCGGTTCTGTTGACTCCCTCATGAGCTTCCCCCTTCCGACCATCTCCCCCTACCCTCCTTCTTTCTTGATGGGTTTACACGCAGCCAGTCCCCAAATTGCTTCCCCTCCTGTCGCCAAGAACCATCATCACAGTCCTTTTCCACATGACCTAAGAGGCCACACGAGTAGCAAAAATTTGGTAGGAATTCATACTTGAAGCTACACCAGCAATCCCCCTCACCGTCCCCCTTCTCCATTGTGATCCCCCGAGCCAGAGGTTTCCTGATGTCGATCAGAACCTTTATTCTAAGGAATTCCCCCACTGCAAGATCATCTTCATCTTTGTCCACATCCAAAACCTTACCCACTGCATTACCAATCCGGCGGCCCGTCTCAGCATTCATCAGCCCCAACGGCAAATCAAACACACGTATCCAAGGCGGGATATGAATGAACTCCAAATCCCTCAGCCTTTTTGAATCATCAAAATCCACCACCACCAGCAGGTCTCCCCCAAATTCCCATGGCCCCTCCAGAATTGCCCTACGCTTACCTCCTGGTTGCAGGAAGGAGAAGAAGAAAAGGTTGTTGCCTAATTCCTTGCAGCGGATCCCTTTCTGGGGACACCATATCATGCCCACCGTTTGCACCATGCCCTCTGCATACCCTGACTTTGGCGAGAACAATCTCCCCACAGCCTGTGGGATGTTCCCTGACTCCACCGCCTCCGATCTCCAGGCACCTCGCACCCCCTTCTTCTCTTGCTCCGTCAGCTTCAGGCCCCGGAGCAGCCCGTCGAGGTCTTCCCCGCCGCCACTCCTCGCCTTGCTCATCTTCCTCCCGCCTCCAAAAGCTCCAGCTCCAACCCCACGGGGAACCACCGCGCCTCGCCCTCAGAGGAGAAATGAGGCACAGCCGGCTGAAGAGATGGACGGGGAAAAAAATTTGGTGAAGATTTGTGGAAGAAAAACCGAAGCGAAACCCCCGATTTGAAATCTAGGGTTCGCACTTTTTTCCTGAGTCGCGCGAGTCCCTTGCGGGAGTCAGGCTACCAGGCACCGATCGGTAGGTAGCACAGTTGTGTTTGGTGAGCCTGGGCTGGCCTGGCCGGTTTCATTTGATTTGAGAGCCAAGGGGTGGTTGACAGGCGTTCGTTCCATCGTGTAAAACGGCGGTAGAGGTGCTGCGGCCAAGAGCGTCAGGTTGGTTTAGCACCTGATAAGTAACGAAACAAGGAGAAGAGAAGAGCAGCCAGAGAGGAGAGGAGAGGAAGCTTCCTAACCAGACCGCTAACGTTTTGTTTGACCGTGGCTGTGCTGTCGGCCGAGCGAAGCAGAAAGGCAACCGCCGGAGGCGAGTCCACGCTCTCTCCTCCGCCCTCCTTCGCTATTGTATACTCTCCTCCTCCTCCTCCTCCTCCTCTTTCGAGTGGCGGCCTTCCCAGATCTCCGACTCTCCGCGCGCGCAACGCCAACTCGTCCATTCCATCCTTCCCGCGGGCAGGGCAGCCATGGCGTTCGACGCCTTCGCCGACAAGAACGCCGTCTTCCGCCGCCTCAAGGCCAAGCCCGAGAACAAGGTATTGTTATTGTTCCTATTCTTCTTCTTCTTCCTCCTCCTCCTCCTCGCCCGCCTACCTGCCTGCCTCATCGCCACCCAGATCTGTGCAAGCCGGCCAACTGTTTTCCTCAGATCTCATCGTCGACTGATGTGCTCTTCTTGTGCTTGCTCCCTTCCTTCCTACGGCAGATGTGCTTCGACTGCAGCGCCAAGAACCCCACCTGGGCCTCCGTCACCTATGGCATCTTCCTCTGCCTCGACTGCTCCGCCGTCCACCGCAGCCTCGGCGTCCACATCAGCTTCGTCAGGTAACCCTTCCAGCTTGCCTTGCTTCAGATCTTGTGAGTCCCCGAGATCTGCCGCCCCGCGGGATGGGATAGCATGCCGCGCTGCAATCCCGATATATGCTTGTTTGTTTGCTTCGGGAGCGAAACCTACCCATGCTTCCCGGCCGGAAACAATTCTGGATCACTGGCCCCAGCTAAAACTAACCTTTTTATTTATGCGTTCGTTTGTGTTTTAATCTTACAACCAACACAAGGCAATCAATTCAAATAAAACAAGCTGTGCTGGGTGGGAGGATCTGAGGCTTTGAGCCCTCTGTTGAACGCACACGGAGATCTCGCTTCTTGGGCCATCAAGGCCAATACGAGATTTAGAGCTTGCTTGCCCTTCTTAGACAATTAGAGACTTGAAACTTCAACTTCTGTCATCCACAAGTGGCACATTGGTCGTGATCCATAAGTGGTAAATGCACTATTTTCATACTCCCTACGTTTTTTTTACTTGGCACTATTGACTTGGACTAGTCAAACTTCGTAATCCTCAACCAACGATTATTTGCTAAATATTTAGATTGATCGTATTAAAATGATATTGTTAGATTCTTCGTAAGAAATACCTTCACAACATTACACTTCAGTGGCATTTTATAAATGTATTAGTGTAGAATTAACAGTCAAAGTTTAACCTTGGAGACTGTAAAAAGTCAACAGTGCCAAGTATTCGCAAACAGAGGTAGTAAGATTTTGCATAATGATCCGTAAGTGAAGCTTGTTGTTCGTACTATTCTACCTACCTACCTACCTACAACCTACTGAAGAGATTGGGTTACAGCAGTGTCATGTTATTTTCAGTCTTCTTATGCAAACTGTGTCTGTATCTTTTATAGGTCAACGAACCTAGATTCATGGACTCCAGATCAACTAAAGATGATGGCTTTTGGAGGCAACAATCGTGCACATGCTTTCTTTAAACAGCACGGGTGGACAGATGGTGGCCAAGTCGAGGCAAAGTATACATCAAGAGCTGCGGAATTGTACAAGCAGATACTGCAAAAGGAAGTTGCTAAGAGTTCGACTGCCGATAACGGCTTGCCGTCATCACCTGTTGCAGCGTCTCTCCCACCAAATCCATCCGATGACTTCCCTGAATTCAAGCTCTCGGATGCACCAGAAGAGAATACCAATGGGAATCAGGAACCTGATGTCACTAACTTGCCAAAAGCACCTACCCATTCACCAAAAGCCCCTACTCGTCCCACTTCTGTCAGTTCTGTAAAGAAGCCCATTGGTGCAAAGAAGGTTGGAGGCAAGACTGGAGGGCTTGGTGTGCGAAAGCTCACTACAAAGGTAATGCTACAGATCCAAGGTGCTATTCTTGTTTCTCAATTTAGGCAGCTTTTAGCCCCTTCAGCTTAATGCATGGCCCAAGTTCTAAAAATACTTTTACTCTGCTTGCTAATATGTTGTGGGAATTAAGGACTGACCTTTGCCATTTTTCATTTTCTATGGCAGCCAAATGAGAGCCTGTATGACCAGAAACCTGAAGAGCCAAAACCTGCTTTGCCATCATTGACTACTTCAGCCGCAAAAAGTGGCCCATCCTTACATTCACGTTTCGAATATGTGGAGAATGAACCATCAGCTGATTCAAGAACCGAAGGAGCTCAGGTGACTGGCCATGTAGCACCACCAAAATCATCAAACTTCTTTCAAGAGTATGGAATGGATAATGGGTTCCAAAGAAAAACAAGCACAGCTGCCTCAAAGACTCAGGTAAAAGCTGCACTGAAGTTAATGCTACATCAGTAAGAGAAATGACACATTGATTCAATTTTTCTGATTAATGTAAAAGTTTGCGGAATTGAATTCTGTAAGAGTTACTATACAAACTGCTACACTAGATCTTGTTGCTTCTTATAGCTTCTCTTGTTTTGAGTTTCATGATGTCCTTTTCTTCTATGCTTCATCCTTGCATAGGGCGCTTTTTTCCTCTATGAATTATTGTTCTCTGGTCTATAACTTTTACATAAAATTCTGACATCTCTTGTTAACTTAGAGAAACTCAGCTCTCTGCAAACATTTGCTAGCATGTTCTTTTTGTTACAAATGGTATTTGTATTCTTTTATTAAATGATCTTTGTACTCTTTTCACGCACGCTTGACTGTATTCAATGGCTTGGTTTTAAATAGCTTGTCTAACATCTACACGATCTCCTTTTTATGCTGCTTGCTTCTTTAATATGTAACAAGCAGCGTGCTATGTTTCTTTGCAAAGTTACTGCACTGTTTTTTAGACTTTTTCTCGGTGTTCATCTGAGTATTTGATGGGGTTAGATTTTGATACTGGCTTTACCACTTAAAGCCTTGAACACTGGAAACTGTCGTGGAAAGTAGCTTGTACATAATGTGGTTGTTTGTGCTGGAGTATGTTTTCCTCTGGTAGATTCTACTTATACTATTATCCATTTTGACTCTGGATGCAATACCTTTCAGATACAAGAAAGTGACGAAGCAAGGAAAAAATTCTCTAATGCAAAAGCAATTTCATCATCTCAATTTTTCGGTAATCAAAGCGGAGAAGAGAAAGAGGCGCAACTGTCCCTTCAAAAGTTTGCGGTGTGTATTACTTTATCACCACACTATTATATATATATATATATATATATATATATATATATATATATATATATATATATATATATATATATATATATATATAGTGCGACTACAGTGAGTATATACCATAAAAATAGTTCAAACTAATTAAACTGAAATTGAATTTAATTTTTTTCGGAGTTTGACATCTCAAATATACTTTTTTTATGGGTATATGAAGATACCCACATCAAACGCTGCGAATCTCAAAGCAAATCAACAGGTATTGATATGGGTGCCTAGGCACCTGGTGCATGAAACACTCGTCCTATATATGTATATATATACACACACACACACGCATATATATATATATATATATATATATATATATATATATATATATATATATATATATATATATATATATATATATATGTGTGTGTGTGTGTGTGTGTGTGTGTGTGTGTGTGTGTAGACAACCTCCCCCCCCCCCCCCCCCCCCAGTTTAGGCTACTCTCCCCTATGAAGTATTCATGTTTCAGAATCAGAACAATTTTCTAGGGCTTATATTCATGTGTTACTAAACATCTTTTGAATATTCTGGAGAACTTTTCTTTTTTTCCTTATAGATCATCTGTTGCTTCAATACAGGGTTCTTCGTCCATTTCGAGCGCTGATCTTTTTGGACGCAATGTGGACGATTCTAACGTGGACATAAGTGCGGCAGATCTCATCAACAAAATATCTTTCCAGGTGCTCTTTTGCAAATGATCACCACAATTTGTTATGCCTTGCATATTTAGCTTCCGGCAATCGGGAGTGCATAATCTTCAATATACTGAAGACAATTCAAAGATGGCATGCAGAGAGATGATACATGTAACTTGCACAACTAACTTATCTCATTTCTTGGAATTGTTCTGCAGGCTTCTCAAGATCTGTCTTCCCTCAAGAACATAGCTGGAGAGACCGGAAAGAAGCTGACATCTATAGCCTCTAATTTCATCAGCGACCTCGACAGAATCCTTTGAGCAGTTCCTGGGCCGAGACTGTCAGCATTTTTTCCCTACCTGCACTGAATACTGCTTCAAATTTCTACTGCGGTGCATCTTCGACCATTCCAAGCATTTCTTGCACAGCTATGTAGAGGATAGGAGAGGATTCTTATTATGCATTTGTATTTTTTACCATTGTTCCAACCCTGTCCACATGAAGATATTTTCATTCGTTCCATGACAACAGTGAAACATAGATCGTACCCATGCCGGTTGCTTGTATCTCACAAGGAATTCTTACTGTACCTTGCGTGTATCTTGGAAGAAATTCGTACTGTGATGTGCCTGTGCTAAATGAAGCCAATCTGGATTGGAGGGGTAAGCTTCGGAAATTCTGATTCTAGAAATTGCAACCGGGGATTGGGATAGTCTCACTCACGAGATCACCTCACCTAGCAACCTTGCTAACAATTTGCTAGGCTGGTAGCGGTTTGCAGTCCATGAGCAGTAAAAATGATGTACGGTTGGTTTTGATCGGTCTTATTAACTCATGAAGAGGCAATTATCGTCGGGATCATAGCTAGCAACTTATTAACCGATAAAAATTGCATTTTGAATGGCGTGACGATGGTTTTTCGACCAGAGGGTCGATGCGGCCTTAGGTGCATTGGGATGGGACTCTAGTGTTGGGTTGATCTCGGCTAACCATCCCGAGATTTAAGGGAGGAGACTCCTCCACTCGCGCCATGATGGAAGCGCTGTAACCAACACTTGGTTTCGGTCTCAGTTACCCAGCGCTATATAAAAAGACTAGGGTTTCGGCAGGGCTTGAGTCACGAGTTGTTCTATATTCCCAAAACCCTAACAGAACCGATCTACTAACGACGCTGTGGTGAATGAAGGTCGAAGCTCCTTCAACTCGCCATCAGCTTCTCCGACGTCGGTCACCCTCCTCTACTTCATCAACCGAGCAACTCAAGATGGCCTCCTCAAGTTCGGGTACATCTTTTACGGTTTTGCTATAAGTATCTAGTTAGGTGCTCATGATTTGTGTCTAAGGTTAATGATTAATATTGATGTTTAGACTTAGAACAATCTACATCTAGCTCCAAACTGCTGCAGCCCTGCCTTGCCTGCGTCGCCGCTGCCTCCTCCGCGTCGAGACATGTCCGGCGGCCGAAAGCGTCCAGCTCCGTTCTCCGGTTTCTCCCCCTTCGCCCGCTCCCTCTTCTTCTCTGCCTTCGGCTACTCCAAACCACGACCTCCCCCCTCCGCCGCCAAACCCCCTCAAGGTACGCCCGCTTCTGCACATCCTGAAACCCCTCCTAACCCTTATGGAACGCGCCTCTCATGCCTCATTTGCTCAGCAGAAAACGCCACCGCCGGTCGCGACATGCCGCCGCCGCCTCCCAAGCGCGCCAAGCGGCCCGAGTCCTCCAGCGACGAGGAGCGCTTCAGCAGCGACAGCGACCGCCCTCTAGATAGCGACGGCGACGACGACTCGTCAGAGGAGGTGACTACCTTGACCTACCTGGGCCGTTGCCTAGCCTCTTGGGAATTTTCTCTCGCAGATTGATTGATGCTTTGCTCTTCGGATATGCGTTCCTAGCTCGAGACGGTGCAAGCGAACTTCGCCTTCTTCGACCCCAAGCCCAGCGACTTCCACGGCGTCAAGCTGCTGCTCAAGACCTACCTCGACTCCAAGCCGTGGGACCTCACTGGCTTTGTCGACCTCATCCTAGCTCAGACCACGGTGGGCACTGTTATCAAGTTGGCCGACGATGAGGACGAGGAGGAGGGACAAGGAAATGGCAGTGAGAAGAACAATGCCGGTGATGATGATGACCTGTTTGGTCTCATCAGCGTGCTTAATTTGGGAAGATACGGTGTATGGACAACCTGCTCACTATATAAACAAGATGTTGGCGTATGATTAGTTACTGCTAAGGCGGATTCTGATTGAACACCTTGCTGCTGATGCCTTGCAGGAGCACCGCTGCATCAAGGATCTTAAGGATTATCTGCTTGCTGTTTGTAGCGACAAGGATACCAAGAAGACGCTCAAGTCCCTGCTGGAAGAGAAAGCGTCTGGTGCGGGCCTGCTGGTGTGTCGACGCTTTGTGAATTTCCCGTATGAAATCGTTCCTAAGCTGTATGAGGCGCTCTTTGATGAGGTTTCGTGGGCAATAGAAGATGAGGTGGATTTTCTATTGTCAAGCACCTTCTTTTCTGTCTACTTTTATACATGTAATGAATTTGCAACTTTACCTGCATGTCTAAAGCCAACACAAGAACTCCAGGACTCCTTCCGATTCAAGCAGTACCTGTTGGTTGTCAGAGTATTTGAGGTGAGCAATGTAATTTGTTTCTTTGTTTGTTTTGCTTCTACCTGCTGTTCTTTGATATTTGAAGTGGCATGTGTTTGTGGCTCAGTGGATGCGCCCCATATTGAGTGCCTTTAGTCTTTTGGTAATCGTTCGGTCAAACTAATACAAGTCTTTGTCACTCTGTGCAGAGGAAAACTCCTGCAAAGCAGAAAGCAAAGAACAGCAAAGATGAGGATGAACCTATCATCTATCCAAAGTTAGAGGATGAAATGTTTCGTGAGGTATCAGAACATGCTACTTAGATATTGGTTGTTTGTGTATTTCTGTATAGGTGCTAACAGATCTTTCTTCCTCAGCTTAGTTCATGGTCTTTCACTTTCCCAATACGTGCTGAACAATCAGTTCAGCAGGAGGTCAGTTACGTTTAATTACATGATGCTTTATTATGTATTGAGATGTGATGTTCTTTTATTCCTTTTATCAGTTTCTGCATCATGTGTAAGTGTTGACTGCTTCACTTGTTTGTATGGCACTATAGATGTTTGTTATAAAATGTAGGTAGAAATAGAAGATTAAAAAAAACAAAAGACACGGATTTAACATAAAAAACCCATACGGGAAGAAACCAAAGACGCATGAAGGCGAAATGCACTATATGAGGAGATGTCTACAATAAGACACTTGCTCTTTCTATGAACTATTGGGATATATATATAGGGCGAGGGAAATAAGTCTCACATGGAGAGAAAACCAAATAAGAGTCGATTGCTACAGGTTAACACCACGTCTATACAATCTGCATATGACTAGCACCGGTCATATCATATCTGGCATGAGACGATGCAGTATCTTACACGGATATAGTACGAATTCGGATCAAACTTCAACAATCCCCACTTTGAGTCGAATTCCCTTCAATAGTTGAAAAATGCAATAAACCTCTCCAATTAAATCAGAATTAACACCTTGTGCACCGAAAGTCCATTGGATCAATCTTCAACAAGAAAGGCTAGAACATTTTTATCGAAACACTTCTTGCAAAGTAAAATTAAGCAAACCATCAGCAGATCCAAACACAGCTATCAACAAAGCAGACGAAGAAATCTGGGTCTTCAAAAATTAATAACTCCAGCAAAGTCTAAATCTGTGCAACTGACCTCCTAAAACAAATGCTCATTCGTCGAACAGTATAAGCCAAAATATCACTTGTGGCGCTAGATAGATAACGAAGAACTCTTGCTCTTTCTATGGGCTACTAAGGTACATATATAGGGCAAGGAAAACTGTTCTACATAGAGAGGAAACCGAATAGAGTCGGTTGCTACAGATTGACATTACGTCTGATGCAGTCTAAGCATGGCCTTAGCACTGGTCATGCTACGTCTGGTATGACTTATGAGACGATGCAGTGTCATTATACGGACACAGTATGAATTCGGATCAAACTTCAACAACATTTTATGTTTTTGTTTTAGACTTTCAGTATTCAAAATGCATAACTGCTCTCATGTGCTAAGAAAATACTGGTAGCCAAATCCAAGCACTCACTTCTACCTTAAATTTGAAGTGTGGGGGGATAAGTCTTATCCCGTCACATTACAACAAAAAACTAGAAGCCGTAGTTGTTTCTCATTGTGTCTTGAACTCTTGATTATATGTTTCCTTCTAACAATGATTTGCAATCTGTCATTTCCATGTTTCCAACTCCGATGTTGTCTTAATACCTATCTGCTCGTGAAAATTAGAACTTTGTCAATAAATAGAATTTTCTGTCTGTGCTTGCAGATGAAGAATTACAGGGAAATGGGATTAGTGATGGCCATTAAAGCTGAAACAATTCCGAAGTTCCGCAAAAAGTTGGAGGCTTTGGTATCTGAAGAGTAGTCTATTTGCGCATAGCAGGCCAAGGCCAAGGTGGAATTTTGCTGCTGTCCACATGGTTTTAGAACTTAGAACACCCACATTTTTCTTGCTGTTGGTGTTCCAGTTAGCGCGAGTTCGATTTTGTGACTGCAAGGTGCGAATGGAAGTAATATCTTTGCCATAGAAGAAATGAAGTTGATCTGCAAGAAGTAATCATTTATGAACTGTTCCAACCTATTCTTGTACTGGTATCAAGAGATTTTGAAGGCTGTATTTCAGTATTTGGTTGCTTTAATACATGACTCTTTTTTTCAATCCGTAAGCACCAAGATTTAGTTGGTGAATAAATGACAGGTAATGCAAGCAAGATATGTAAAGGACGAGCAATGTAAGCAAGTAATTGACACAGGTTAAATGCAATGAACCTAGGTTATCGAAAACACTAATATAGATCAGAGATAGAGATCGCAGAAATAGTGTAATTAAAAATAATTGTTATTTAGTAAGTTATAGCAATGGCATTGGCGATTGCTCCCACATACCCGGTTATACGAGAATAGTCAGGTACAACGTTGTCCTTGAATGTATAACCATAGATGGGGGTGTAATATTTTGAGTAACAAGAGTGTACGGTCCCCGTAGAGGTGGAAATCTCCCCTATATATGGATGATCCCAGGCCAGGTAACGGTTATCTTGTCAACAGGGATAATTGCTATTTAGCAAGTTATAGCAATGGCACTTGCGATTACTCCCACATGTCCAGTTATATGATAATAGTCAAGCACAACGTTGTCCTTAATTGTATAACCGTAGACGATGTGTAATATCCTGAGTAACGAGAGTGTACGGTTCTCCGTATGTTACCAGGTGGGTGAAAATCTTTCCTATATGTGAATAACCCTAGACCAAGTAACCGTTATATTGTTAATATGTTATATAGTGTGAATTTAAGAGAACTAAGGAAAAGCTAAGATAAAATTATGAGATGTGAAAAGATGTGCTAGGGTTGAAAATGGAGAGACATAATTCCTGATATAAGGGTGATGTGGAATAATGATATGGTGATAGTGATATAGGAATTATCCTAAAGTGGTATTATAATATAGCTCACACAAGGTTATCAACCATTCAAGTTTTATTAGGTGATAAGTGATTATTAGTCAGATTGACAGGTTTAATACATACATCCTTCATGGCTCAATTACAACATCATACAATTAATGGATCATGATATTAGAAAATTAAAACATAGCAGCCCTAATGTCAAAAGAGTGCTAATAATTTAAACCTAAGTTAAAACATGTTCATATGCTACCCCCATTAACAATTCAAGCATGAATTCTAAAACATTAATTAAAAGTATGAATTTTAGAACATTTTAACTGAGCATCCTAATAAACATAAAAGCATGTGAAATAAAATAATCTAAAATATTATGATATGAATATAATATTAAAAGTCTATAACCAGGCAAATATTAGCGATACGATAATAACCAGACAAGCATTAGTGATACGACAATGACCAAATAAGTTTTAGTGATATGATAATAGTTAGGTAACTTTAGTGATATAATATTAGGTAGGTAACTTCAGTGATATGATATCAGCCAGATAACTTCCGTGATATGATATCAGTCAGGTAACTTTAATGATATGATATCAGACAGGTAATTTTAATGATATGATATTATCCAGGCAAGCATGAGTGATATGATAATTATACTCAATAACAAGGTGACAAGTAAACTGAAAACACGTAATATGCGAAATGGGAAGGTCACGGCTGCGAGATACTTGTCTTGAGCACGCTCAGCAGACACGCTGTACAAAGGGCCCGAAATACTCAACTGCCCGAACGCTCCCTTAACAGTTGCAGGAACCTACACGATGGAATTCCCTTAACAGTTGCGTGAACCTACACGATGGAATGGAGACGGATGAGATCAACACTAAGATAAATTTGTAAAAAGACGGACAGAAGTACAATCGGTCGGGATAATTTGCGTTCGCTAAATCTTCATCGTGCGAATCATCGTTCGACCATACAAAACATGACCCGCTGTGCAAAACCATAGGACACTGCACAAATCATGACTCGGCCGTGCACCTGACTGGCCGAATCACGTGATCGTAAAAAAACGTTCGTGCGACCACTCTGACTACTGCTGCCGCTGGCCGATCACCGCCCGCACCGCACCGACGCCAACTGCCGCCGTGCCAACACCAGCTACTGCTGCTACCTGCCACGGCCACGTCGCCCGAGCGCCATGCGGCTGTGCGACTCCCGCTGCAAGCCGCCACCGTTCCATGCCATGCCGCTGTCGTTCGCTCCCTCCGGCGCCGCCCCACCATGGCTAGTTGCCATCACGCGCCCGCTCACGCAGCGCCGCATGCCCGCCGTGCCTGCGCATCGCTCTCGCCGCTAGCCGTGCGGCCCCTCGCTGCCAGACGCTGCCGCCGCGCTGGCTGCAAGGCCTGACGCCCTAGCGCGCGAGAGATGAAGATTGTGGGAGATGGCAGCTGGTTTTTGGGAAGGGTTGCACCCTTTTTTAATGTGCTCTTAAGCCCAGTTAGACCTAAGACTAATTAGGGTTTTACCTAGTTTTGAGATACCGTGGCTTCCTTCAATTTTCGGGCGCTACAAGAGAGAACTTCCAGACCTAATCAAACTGGGAAACAGACTAGTAATCCATGAAATCGTACAGCTGTTGTATGAAGTTTTGAGCTCTCTCATAGCTAGACGACAAGCACCAGGCAGATCAAATTTAACACAGGAGACGACTACGGGGAGAGCGACTGGTAGGCTGAGACTGAGGAACTCGAGACGCGGGAGACGGCGTGCGGGGCCTAAACTCAACTGGACGAGGTGGGCCTTCACTGGGCTGGTTCCCAACAGAAAGGCCGGGCCGGCGGTTGGTTGGATCCGAATCCACCAACCTTTCCTAGCCTAGCCTAGCCTAGTCTAGTCTAGTCGTATGTTTTCTTTCCCCACGCGGACTTCCCCCCACCCGCGCGGCACCGCCATCGCCGGAACCCTAGACGCCACGCACCGCCGCCGGTGAGATCCCCATATCCTCTGTCTCACCCTTCAAATCGAAGGATTTCTGTATTCGCACACCGTAATCTCGTTCCCTAAACGTCTCAGGTTTTACCTCTCTTCGCAGCTGCGGCAAGCCGAGCGACCGTGATGAGCAGCCACAGGAAAAACTTCCGCCGCCGAACTGATGACGCTGACGGGGAGGATGCCAGGCCCGCCTCCACGAAGACCCAAACCCCAGCCGTGCCCAAGCCCAGGTCGCCGAAGCGCCAGGGAGCGAGCCGCCTCAGCTTCGCCGACGACGAGGACGAAGATGCTGCCGAGGAGAGCCCGTTCTCGCAGCGCCGCCGCCCGGTTGCTTCGGTCCGGCCGGCACGCACGGCCTCGCCAGCCGCGGCGTCCCTCCACCGCCTCACGCCCGCCAAGGACCGGCTGAAGAGCTCGCCGGCCGTCGCGACGGCGGTGCCCGCGCCCAAACCGTCCAACTTCCAGTCGCATGCTGGCGAGTACACCCCGGAACGCCTCCGGGAGCTCCAGAAGAACGCACGCCCGCTCCCTGGGAGCCTCATGCGTGCACCACCGCCTCCTCCGGCGACCGAGTCCCGACAACAACGGTTGGCTGGAGCTACTGCCAGTCCCGCTCCTGCTGCCACCACCATTGCAGCTACTGCAGAGCCAGTGGTTGTTCTCAAAGGTCTGGTGAAACCTATGGCACAGGCGAGCATTGGACCAAGGAAACCATTGCAGAACGAGGACGAAGAGGAGGAGGATGAGTCTGAGGAAGAGGATGAAGGAGACAACGAGGAGAATGGGCCAGTGATACCCGACCGGGCAACGATTGAAGCCATCCGGGCGAAGCGGCAACAACTGCAACAGCCGAGGCACGCGGCACCGGATTACATCTCCCTTGACGGTGGTGGTCTGCTCAGCAGCCGGGATGCTGGTGGTGGATCCAGTGACGAGGAGGACGATGAGACGCAGGGCCGGATTGCAATGTACACTGAGAAGTCCAGCGATGCCCAAAGGAACACAAAAGGTGTATTTGGCGGGATCAATAATAGGGGCCCTGCTGCCAGTTTGGGGGTTATCAACGATGGGTTCAGGGAGGTTGAGGATGATAAGGAGGAGGAGGATGATGAGGAAGAGAGGAAATGGGAGGAGGAGCAGTTCAGGAAGGGGCTTGGTAGGAGGATGGACGATGCATCTGCTCAGAGAGCAGTGAATGGTGCACCAGCTCATGTGCAGGTTCAGCCGCAACCATCTGGATACTCGGTGGGTCCCCATTATCAGCCCTCCTTTAGCATGGTTTTGCCCGGGGCATCTGTTTTTGCACCGGGGAGCACAGGGTTCTTATCCATCTCTCAACAAACTGATGTAGCAAGCAAAGCCCTCCAGGAGAACATCAGAAAGCTTAAGGAGGCCCACAAAACAACAGTGGGTGCTTTAGTCAAGACCGACACACATCTTAATGAAGCTCTTTCAGAGATATCTGTCCTGGAGAGCAGCTTGCAGGATGCAGAAAAGAAGTTTGTCTACATGCAGGAGCTCCGAAATTATATCTCTGTTATGTGCGATTTCTTGAATGATAAGGCATTCTTTATAGAGGAGTTGGAGGAGCACATGCAGAAACTGCACGAAAATCGAGCGCTGGCTGTTTCAGAGAGGCGGGCAGCTGACCTAGCTGATGAATCAAGTGTGATCGAAGCTGCTGTGAGTGCTGCAATATCTGTTCTTAGCAAAGGATCGAGCTCATTTTACCTGTCTGGTGCATCAAATGCTGCACAGGCAGCAGCTGCTGCTGCTAGGGAAAGTTCAAACCTACCACCAGAGCTGGATGAGTTTGGCAGAGATATCAATCTCCAGAAGCGTATGGATCTTAAACGTAGGGAAGAGAACAGGAGGCGAAGAAAAGCTCGATCAGAATCCAAAAGATTGTCATCTGCTGAGAAGAGTGATAACAGTGAGCAGATTGAAGGAGAGCTAAGCACGGATGAGAGTGATAGTGAGAGCAGTGCTTATCTGTCCAGCCGTGATGAGTTGCTCAAGACCGCTGATCTTGTATTCAGTGATGCTGCAGAGGAATACTCAAGCCTTAGAATTGTCAAGGACAAGTTTGAAGGTTGGAAAGCCCAGTATCCTTCGGCCTACCGAGATGCGCATGTAGCTCTGAGTGCACCATCTGTGTTCACCCCTTATGTGAGACTGGAGCTTCTGAGGTGGGATCCTCTCCATGAAACTACTGATTTCTTTGACATGGAGTGGCACAGGATTCTTTTCGATTACGGCGTGCAAGATAAAGAAAATGCTACTGACCCTAATGACGTGGATGTGGACCTCATTCCAGTTCTAGTAGAAAAGGTGGCTCTTCCTATTTTGCACCACCGTATTATGCACTGCTGGGACATGCTGAGTACCCAAAGAACCAAAAATGCTGTAGATGTAATTAATATGGTAATTAGCTATTTACCAACCTCGAGCAGGGCTTTGCATCAACTACTGGCTGCTGTGAATAGTCGTCTGACTGAGGCCGTTGCTAATCTTTCAGTACCAGCTTGGGGATCAATGGTGACAAGCGCTGTACCAGGTGCTGCACAGTATGCTGCATATAGATTCGGAGTTGCTACACGTCTGCTTAAAAATGTGTGTCTGTGGAAAGACATCCTTGCAAAACCTGTTCTGGAGAAGCTTGCCCTAGAAGAACTATTGAGGGGGAAGATTCTTCCTCATATGAAGAGTATCATTCTGAATGTCCATGATGCAGTCACTAGGGCTGAGCGAATAGCTGCATCACTTTCAGGAGTTTGGTCTTCACCAAGTCAAAAGCTGCAGCCGTTCATAGATCTTGTGGTAGAGCTAGCAAACAAGTTGGAGAGGAGACACACGTCAGGCATAATAAGTGAGGAAGAGACACGTGGTCTGGCTCGTCGTTTGAAGAACATATTGGTTGCTGTGAACGAATACGATAAAGCTAGAGCTATTTTGAAGACCTTTCAGCTTAGAGAAGCTATTTAGCTATTCCTCGATGTAGTACAAGAATTCCAGTTTTGACAGCGACACAGGTTCTAAATCATTTCAATTTATTGAAATGTTGTAACCTCTGATTATCTGTACATCAAATGCTCATGAGTTCCTAGTTCAATCTTGCATGATGCTATCCAAGTAAACTTTATGGTGCTTCTAGATTCCAGCAATTATTGTCATTTTCGATAACCACCAATGGTAATTGGCTGATTTAAAAGAGATCTCTGTTCAGCACTTTCCCACATTAGACATCTTTTATGTGTTAAGTTGTGGCCAATTCTAATAGAGTTTGCGGCTTTGAGCTAAACCACTCTTACTGTTTGCATTATCAACTCCTTTTCGACATTTAACTGCCTGAAAATATATTTACTTGAAAGATGCAAGGTATATGAACAGCACCTGAGCACTTCTATTCTAGATCAAGTTTAACATGAAGTCCACAATTTTCTAGAGTGCCACTTAAGCCTCTTAACTTTGTTCATTTGGTTGTCTACTCCCTTAACTTTGGGTGGTGCTTTGTATTGAATTTATTTGGGTAGCGCAGTTTACCTGTTCTTGCTCCCAATATTTTCAGAGTACCCATCTTCTCTATATAGTATGGGGTCCATGATCTTTTGCTATAGGACTTATGGGGCAGTGAGCATAGGCATTTGAGGAACACAGCAGGGAAAAAGGGTAGTTAGTCAAGTTACATTCCTTGATAGCTAATAGGCCAGCTTGGTAAAGTAGATACCACTTCCAGGCACAAGATAAGGAGCTAGGATTAGCGTGTAATGAAAACACAGGCCATGTGAATATGAACAGAGTATGACATTATCATGCAGGCTTTCTAACTTACTGGAATATGTGCAATGGAAATTGTAAACATGCTAAGTTTGGTTCAATAAACTATCTCCTGCAAATTCAAGTTGCATGAGTTTCATTTCCTTGGACTTTGATTAATGCTATAAGTTCCAATGTACTATACAGTTGTCACCTGTTTCTATATTATCCCAGAGGTAACTGTCTTGTTACGAGCTTTAAACATGTAGTTATGGTTAATCAAAAGTGTGGAACATGTAAAATACAAAATGTTGAGGTTATCATCAAATCCCTGATTTCCTATTTCGTAGAGACCTGGACAGCATAAGTTTGTTGTTTTTTGTTTGGCATCTTTTATGTAAGACATACATCAAATTGAGTAGTTCAAGTTTACAAGTATGCCAGGTAGGAGTTTGTTAGGGCCTTAGGGGCAATGGAGGATCGTAACATGCCTAAATCAACTGTAAGGCCTTTCTTATTATGGTTGATATTGATACGTATGAGGACTCCTTTTACTTAATATTTTGAATCCTCGGTCTTAGCATGGAATAATCAACATGTTAAGTGCCATGTTTTGGAAATCTCACTTATTATTCAACAATTTCGTTGCCTTCTGAAGGCTCCTTTTTCTTGTTGTAATTCAGAATTTCAGATCATAATTAGTAGTGATTGCTGTATATTTAATGTTCGCTGTTAAAGAGCTCTTCTGATTTAGCATAGTATGCTCATGCATTTACATGTTGAGAAAGATATATCCTTTTATCGTGGAATAGTTTATCCTAGTTTACTGGAAATACCACTCAAGGTCTTCCTGCAGGAGGTCTTTCTTATGTATGTCTAGTAGACCATTCTTCCAAAGCTAAATCAAGTTGTTGCATACTTTTTCTATTTGCCTGGCCTGAAACCTTTTGAAGAAGATTTCCATCCCTGTTCTGTTTAGCACTTTTTGACTGGTTTTGCTCTGTTATACGTATGTGGTTAGCCTATTATGGATCGTGCAACAAGTTTACTGTCTAGTGCGCTTGAGCCTGGAGCAGTAGAATAAGTGAATAGTTTAGTTCTTCATATTGAAGCTGCAGTAAATACCTAGAAAGCAATGTAAATATGTAACCTTTATGTTATTAAAATAAAATTTTGAATTATCGTTTGTTCTGGGTGTGTTTGGTTGGTGCCCAAACCAACCATACCAAAATTTGGCTAGCCAAAATTTTGGTTGGTCACAATTTGGCCAAAGATTAGCAAGAAATACATAGGGCATGACCATAGAGCTTGCCAAAATTTTGCAATCATCCAAACAAGGGCCAAATTGTTGGGGCTAGCCAAATTTTGGCAAGGTTGGTTTAGGCACAAACCAAACACACCTGTTCCCCACTAAAAGATTCTACAGGAATATTATCTGCTCTGGCATTGTTTAGGCTTTCGCTCCATTCTCAATGAACTATTGTCTGTCGTCTATTCGTCTGTCCTCACCCTGTTTCCTCCAGCCTTTTTACCTCTACTCACCCCTGTCTGCATCCCTCACCATAGTTCTGCCTGATCGTCTACCCCTTGTTGATGAACCACTTGTTTTGCTGTTCGCAAACTGCCCGAAGCTCTTCTCCGCTTGTTCTGTGTCCTCTGACTGCGGCCCCAGCTGATCCATCACCTCCAACTGCATCTGGTGCTGATCCTCCACCTCTTATTGCTTCTGGTATTGAATCATCTCAAAGACTCAAATGTAGTGTATTTTAGTAGTTTCTTCAACGTTTTTCCACCGCTAATGCTGTAATATTACTTGTGGACTTTGTGTTGTGCAAAATGGAATTCCTTTTGTAAACTTCATACATCTTTTTGTTGTTCAGGCTCAGAAAATGCATAGGGACTTTTGAGTAAACTTTTGGATCATAAGTTACTTTGATTTAGTTACAAAAAGAAAATCTGCGATTCCATACATAGTAAACATTGCTAAACTTGATATAGAACATTATGCGTAGTATTCCTGTAGTCAGCCTGGCAAGAAGTGGTGCTAGGTTACATTTTGTAACCTTCAACTATCTGTGCTGTAGCATTATGTAGATGACATACGAAGCTTAAAATTGTTTGCTAAGTGCGACCTGTATGATGTCATTTGTTTGGGGGGGAGGGGGGGGGGGCATGATTGACGAGTTTCAGGGGTTGTGTTTCAGAAGTTGCTGAGCAACATATATATGCATTATGTTACTGCATCGGTGTGAATTCTCCAATAAATTTCCGTGACATTCTTGAACGCCCCTCCCTAGGTTGTGGACACCCTTACCTGCTTGAGTGTGTGATTTGATGACAATGGGAGTAGCTTGAGATAAGTTTTTTGTTCCTATCCCATCCCAGGTATGTAAGCACTGTCGGAAAAAAGAAAAGGAAAAATTAGGGGTGGTCTGGTCGGGTCGGTCGCCACCAGTGCTGGTGCTGCGAGTGTGCCACTGCCAACTAGCGTGGGCAATGGCGTGGTGTTGGGGCACAGCCTACAGCGACGGCGTAGTGGGGTAATTTGCTTGCAAAGGACAAGATGTCATCAATGCCAGCCAGACAGCCGTTGCCTGTTTCTTGTCTACCACTAGCCTGCATGCACTACTGGTCTTGCTGGTCTCTTTATTTGAAATGCCTTTTGGATGAAATTTTTTGTTTCTCTGTTCGTGAAAGAGAGATATTTGCGTATAATTTTTTTGGCCAATTTAAATGAAGTCGTTGTAGTGTCTACTACAATTAATTTATAGACTTTGTCTTAAAAAGATATTCTATTTGAAAGCTAGCTGCTATAAAAAGCTAAAAGCGAGAAGCTGAGAAGAACAGGCACCGGTAACTAGTAGCTGATGTGCGTGCAGCATGCTCCTTCGGCTAACATGTGCTACCAACATGTGGCTGCGTGGTGAGTATGCTAGCTACTACGTGAACCGAAGCAAGAGTCGATAATTTATAGGAGGGTTTTTGAAAAAAAAAATCAAGGATTTGTACGTATTTCTTGAGAAAACGAAGGAATTTGTTGAAAAAACAGAGAATTCGTACGTAATTCTAGAAAAAAATGTGGGGCTTAATCACATAAAAGAAGGATCTTTTTGAAAAAAAATAAGGATCTATATGTAATTTTGAAAAAGTAGAGGCTTTTTGCGAAAGTGCTAACATGATGGGGCTTTCTGTAAAAATCAAAGACCCGTATGCAATTTCAAAAAACCAGGGGATGTTTTCATAAAAATGCTGACGTGCCGTGGCTCCTCGCAATTTCCCAGGGAATAATAGAGGGAGCATTGAGCAGCTCTTTTTTAAGGGAATGTCAGCATTATTTCTTTTGATAAACACATTGTAACATACATGCCAGACGCTAGCTCAGCCTAGGAAATTAGGCTCCGCTCGGATGGTGATCGGTTCGGCTGAAAAACTCGTGGCTTATGGCTGAAAACACTGTAGCTGGCTGAAAAAAGTACTGTAGCTGACAGAGGCTTATTTAGCATAATTAAATTTAAAAAAATTTAAAAATAAAAAAATATGTTAGCCCATTACGTATAATACAAACAAATACGGGAAAAAAAAGAACGGGCAAAAAAGCTCAACAAAAAGCCAAAAGTTCAGAAAAAGACGAAACTTATGAATAGTGAAAAATAAGCTAGAAGCTGAAGCCGAGTCGATCAGGGGCCGAAGAAAAGCTGTGATTTATGGCTGAAATTGCATTGTAGCTGCTGAAATTCACTGTAGCTGAAGGTAGCTTATTTGATGTAATTAAATTTAAAAAATTTAAAAATAGGAAAAATATGCTAGCTCATTACGGACAACACAAATAAATACGAGAAAAAAAGAAACCGGTAAAAAGTTAAAAAAAAGCCAAATTTTTTTTAAAAAAGACGAAATTTATGAATAGTGAAAAATGAGAAAGAAATCAAAAGTTAAAATCGAAACGAGTAGAGCTTAATAAGTAGGAAACCCGGCATTGGTCCTCAACCCATCCCTGCCAAGTTGGGGCATGGCAGGGCAGGGCCAACTTTTCGCAACATTTGTCACTGTCGCTGGCAGGTCAATCACGGGACGGGAGGAGGACGCCCCACAGCCACAGGTCATGGTCGCATGCACAGCACAGAACAGAAGCCGCAGCCCAGCACCGGGAAGGGAAGCCTTTTTGCATTTTGCTTTGGCCTTTTGGGAACAACAACAAGAAGAAGAAGAAAGTGGCTCAGGCCACCGCTAATAGTCATTCATTTGTGTTCGAGATCGTATCAAATCAGATTTTTAGTCTAGACTGAAGAGAGGACCAAGTAGGTTCACATAAGTTTGAAGCAATGTTTCTGAAATCCCAACACACTCTCTCCTGGTATAGCGACAGCGACGCCTTTTCGGTCCGTTGCTTAGAGCTTCAGGTTTTTTAATTTCATCTTTTTTTAGTTTTTTGTATTTTATTTTTTTCTTATTCTTTTGTGTATATATATATATGATGATATATTTTTTTATTTTTTAAATTTAATTAAACTAAAAAATTACCCATAACTACAGTATAAAATTTCTAAAATTAAAACTTAAAAGCACAGCACAGTTGAGCGCCACCAAGTTCCTTGTACTTTTACCAGCTGGGTCACTCGCTCGCTCCGGCTGGCTAGCATCCAACCACGAGTCATCATCTCATCAGTCCACTCGCCCGCACACTACACTAGTAGTAGTATGTCTCTCTCACACTGTCACGTGTGGCCCCTCCAGCTCCACTACTTTCTCTTTCTCTACTCAGGCCCGCTCTAAACGGTGGCCACCGGAAACGGCTCGGTTTTTTAATTTCATTTGTATTTTTTCTTTTATATCTTTCTATTGTTCTAATATATATAGCGATATTTTTATTTTTAAATTTTTAAAAAAACTAATAGTAACTATAATATAATTTTAACTAAAATTTTATAATGTAACTTAAAAGTCATGACTTTTAAACCGGTTAGTCTCGGCTATTATTAAGCACTGGTCTCCATAGCTTTTATCAGATTACGACTCGCAGCCAGGCAATTATCTGCTAGCTAACTGTGCGGATCCTCGGGATAAACCCGGTAGTCGTGGTTCTATTATTAATGTGCTGCTACCATTTAATCGTTGGTTGTTCGCCGAGCTGCCGTACGTACGAGCTAGTGAAATCCACGACACGTCCCTTCAACTGCTGCCATTCCGTACCACATACAATTCAAGTCGCTTTCGTCCTGCTCATTTCCGTTTGAATTCCTTATTATTTATAAATTTTGTTTTTCTTGCATTATATGAGATGGACAAACATGTTTTTTTTTCTATTTTAATTTTTTTAATTTAATTATGCTAAATAAGCCACCATTAGCTACAGCGCAAAATAAATCAATTATTGTAAAATTAAGGCATAAGCCAAGCTTATTCAACCCAAATGAGCACAGCAAAGCACAGCCAAATTTCCCACCTGAATTTGTGTTCATGTCAGATTTCGGGTTGTTTCCCTTGAAAAAAATACTCTGTATCGTTAATTTTTTTCCTTTTGAGGATTTACACGGTGAAACAAAAACAGTTCTAACTGGCTTAGAGCTTAAGCTTCTGATTGTGACTTTTAGTTTATGATTGAAATTGCACTGAAGCGCGTGTTAACTTAAAAACAATTACATATAATGTAAAAGAATAAAATAAAAACAAAAAATTAACAAAAATCTCAAAAGCTAAAATAAGCTGATTTATTCTAAGCGTCTTCTAGATTAAATAAATCAAAAGCCAATAAATTGAAAGCTAAAACTGTTTGAAACGGATCAGTGTGTCACTTTCATTTTCTGTAGCAGACGGATCCGACCGGACAGGGGGGAACTAAGTATCGTTATCACCGTCATCATCGTCGTCACGGCAAAACTCACTCGCGCGGGGGGCATTTCCGTCAACAAACCCCACCTGGCTTCCTCTTCCTCTTCTTCTTCTTCCCGACCCTCCCTTGCTGCACATGGCCCCAGATTCCCAACTCCCCAAGCAGCTGCTGCTGCCCACCCACCCCTCTCCTCTCCTCCCCTCTAGCTAGCTTTGCTTCTCCCAAATGGCGGCCGAGGCGGCCGCTACGCCGACGTCCAATCCCTCGCCGCCGCAGGAGGCCGCTGCGGGCGGCGAGGCCCTGGCCACCTACCTCGGCCTCAGCTTCGCGCTCTTCCTCTCCTCCCTCCCAGCCGGCGGCCCCGGCTCGCGCCACCTCGCCTCGCTGCAGTCGCGCGGCCGCGTGCTCGCCACGCGCCTCCTCGCCGCCGAGGACCAACTCCGCCAGCTGCGCGCGCGCCGCCGCGAGGACGCTCGGGCAAACGCCCGCGCCGCCGAGATCTTCGCCGGCCACCGCGCTGCCTGGATGGAGGCCGAGCGCCGCCTCCTTGCGCGCGCCGCGGCCGCCGCCGACGAGGCTGCCTCCCTCCACGCGCGGCTTGGCGAGGCGGAGGCCGAGGCTACCGCTCTGCGGGCCCGCGTCGACCGGCTCGAGCGCGAGGCCGCCGAGCGCGACGAGCTCCTCTCCGCGCTCCTAGCGGCTACGCGCCCAGGCGACGCCGACCTCCGCGCCAGCGTGGAGGAACCCGACGGGCGGGAGGCGGAGCAGCAGCCCGTGGCCGCGCCGTTGGATCCAACCAGCACGTGCGGTGGTGAGACCGACGCGGACGCCCTGGCTGCAGCCGCGGCTCTCTACGCTCAGCAGCGGCAGCAGGAGGATGGTTTTGCCGACGACTTCTACACGGCGGCGGCTTCCGCGGCGTCGGGAATGCCGCCTTGGATGGAGCGATCAAAAGGGTGGCAGGTGAGACGACAAAAAGTTGCAACACAAGCACTTTCTCTCATTGACCTCTACCTTTGCTTAAAGCTTCGTTACTCCATCCAAGCGCTTGTGTTTTTAACCTAGAAGATTGCGAGTATAATGGATTGCTTTTTAGTTTAACGTCTGCTGATGGATGGATAGCCAGGCTACACATTGGGGAGCATTAATGCTACTGTTAAACATCATAGATCGTTCTGTAGAGTACGCCGTATTAAGTTTTCCCCCAGAAAATACAAAAAGCATGTACCCATCAGCTGATTGATGGCAAAAAGTTCCACTGGATCACAACATAAACTCGGGGGTTGTGTTATAAAAACCTCCAAAACACTTCAATTTATTACACTTTCTACTAGTTCCGTCTATGCTCTATGTCTTGAGTAGAGTTTAGTTGCAGTGGGATTTTGTCCATACTCCATATTGTCTCCACTTATCATTGCCCATCGATTTGCTTTGGTTGATGCTTAGCTAGATGCACCATCCCGTGGTAGCTCTGCATACACATTTTTTTAGGAGTGATACCCTGAACCTCCATGCACAATGTCATGCCTGTTGCAGAATAGAACGGACAAACAACCACTTTGCTAGCCTCTTGGATCAGTTAGAATCCCGATACTATATTTGTGGGGTAACCCTGCATGCAACAAAGCTACCTGAATCTCATCTGGCCCATTTTAAGACCTATGATCACAGGCTTCCTGTTGTTGCTCGTGCAAACAGTGGCCCTGGAAGATGAGTGTGCTGCACCAAAATCATCAAAGGCTGGCCTTAGCTACTGTATAAGAAGAAAACCCATCGGTTCTTTGAGCCCTGTGCTTCTCTTGTAACAATGTTGTTTATTCGTTTAACCCTATGCTTCTTTATTATGCAAAAGGTTCAGTGAATGGTTGAGAGTATACATAAACCACCACCAAAAAGCTTATCCCTTGTATGACTAAGTATGTATTTAAGTTACTAAGTAACATAAATGGGTGGGTCAAATAAATCCATGCCCATATCCAGCTAAACTTTACCCTAACTGTGACTGTTGTGCCCATTTAGTTTCTTACTTGAATCCATTGTTTCATTGAGCATTCATTTGGGCATGTGTGCATACGATTATAGCTATTTTCTTATATCTTCCGTATGATTTGTTGTATCTCAAATGTTGCTTGACATAATGCTCAGAGGCGATATCTTTCTCATTAACCTTTATGCTTTATTGCATCAAAGAGCACAAGAATTGAAAGGAAAACTGTTTTGGATTAAGTAGATAACCATTTGAATTAAAGCATTATAAACTGTTTGTTCTATTCGAACCCGTACTATCATTTGATTACTCTTTCTATATTGCACAACTAGCAAAGCTGCCGGAAAGGCTGGCAACCGTGTTGGGAGCATTACTCCTTAGCACCATGTGGGAAAGCTTAATTGACTCGTTCGTTGGGCCGAGTGGAAGATGCAGTCCTTGTTCATGAGTCCATAGCCATATGGCAATTAGCAACGTTACTATATGTGGTTAACCTGGAGATTGTATATAACTCGAAAGTCCCCAAACATTTCTGTTCATACACTCCTTAGATACATATAAGGAGTATGTAACTTACAATAGTGTGACTGTTTAGATTATGTGAGATTTGTTTCTTCCTTTTAGATATGACAAGTTGGGGGTAGCCACCTACTCGTTGTCTTTGATTGTAGACTCGTTTAAAGTAGACAAGTTACTACCCTCGTATGTGAAGTTCATTATCTCAACAATGTTTTAACTTATATTTTCCTTGCTTGCATGTTTCTAAGGAGTTTGGATGGTTGAAACTTTTTATGATTTCCTCATAATTCAAAGCTCTGGGGTGAATCCATATGATCTAATCGTTGTCAATCTGTAATGCAATCTGCCAACAAGCACCAAATGGTGTTTGTTTTCCTATATATATGTATGTATACACATATATATATGTATGTATATACATACATACATACATATGTATGTATGTATATACATACATACATATATGTATGTATGTACATATATATACATGTACTGTTGATGATGTAAACTGCTGTCTTCGTGTCTTGCTCAAATTGAATACAATTCTCGCTCTTTGCACACTGTAATACATAAAACAACTATTGGGGAAAAAAGGGGGAAATCGAAGGTATCAAGAAAGCTTTGGTGCAGTTAATGTTCAAGAATGTCTGATGGGTGGCTCAGTTAAGAGCATTGTTAGGTTGGGGCTTTTTTTTGTTCATTTTTATTTTTATGGCTCATTTTTTTCAACTTGCATATTGTAGGACCTGAAGTACGAATCAGTTGAGTCAATGTACAACACAAAGCATGCTGTACCACGGTAACTATTTAACTGAAGCACATGGTTTTGTGAATCAGCAATGGAATAAATGCTATTAGTCATTTACCTTCTCTAAGCCATCTTTCTTTAACAGGAGAGATTCTCCTTGGAAGGTGGATGTGGAATCATCAGGAGTTCCTGCAAAGCTTCGGCTGCTTGAGCAGGAATTAATTAATCTGGAAAAGGTTGGAAATGGATATTTATCCAAGATCCCATTGGTAATGAGAAAGCAAGTGAAAAGATACCAAACTCTTGCTGCGAAGATTGATGATCTTTGCAAACGAATGGTAGGTCTTCTCATCTAAGGTGGCATCTGCTTACTTAGCCCTGTCATATCTAGCCTATAACTGGGCTATGCTGATAGTACCGCATACCTTAATCGTAATATACCATCCAACATATGCTGTAAACATTCATGTCACATCAGACTATTGTTGCATTGATAAAGACATGCTTGGAATCATCTGGGTATTGCCATGGTCCAAAGAGAGCTATGGTTTCTGCCTTTCTGACTGTCAAACTAGTTTGTTTTTGGTTCATAGCAGTAATAGCAATAGTTTCCTCTATTAGTGGAAATCATGCTTCCCTGAAGTGCCATTTTCCTGGTTCTGTTTGGTGATTCCTAACGCAAGCATACTCTGATTTCTTAAAAGCTGGTGCTGTTTCCACTTAGGATTGCTATTATTGGTACTGCTTGCATCGTTATCTCACTGCAACACGAAAAAAACTAAGCTATATGTATTTGGGCAGCAAACAAATGACCCCGGTGATTCAACACTCAGCTCAGAGTTCAGAACACAGCGACAAACAGAGTACTTGCTGGAAGCATTCCACCTTCAGCACCGAGCAACTGAAACAAGGCAGAAGCTCAGTACACTGCAAGCAGAGACCGCAAAAAGCAGCTTCGGTGATGAGCTGACAGCAGAAGCCAAAATGAGCACAAGAAGTGCACTAAGTTCAATTAGGAACAACTTCAAGGAAATCCAGCGAAGCCTGGAGATTTGGTTGGCAAGAATACTTGGAGACCTTGAGGGCATGTTGGCAAGGGATGGGGCATCCCGCATAAGGGAGTACTTTCTGTCTCCCTATGCCTCTGCTGTTCAGTGAGCACTGCTGTTATGGAATGGTGGCCTTCGTCTCTCTCAACTATTATAGTGACTGCATCATCGCTGTGTGCAGCGCATTGATACACCTTCATCAGGTAAAATACCGTGTGCAACATGTGAAGTCATGGAGCCCCTCGGGTCATAATTGGTATTCTTGCAAGCTTTAACAAATATGAAGAGAAGTGATCTTAGACCATGCTGAATTTTACATCGAATTTTGGTCGAAGGAGAAACAGAAAGAAAGATTGGTTTGCAGTCTACAGTGTCTGTTTTAACTAACCTTCTAGAAAATTATCACCAATTCCTCTGGGTACCAAGTTTTGACATAGAATTTGATCATGTTCTAGATCACTGCTCTTCACATTTATCAGGATTTCTGTTAAGAATTATAAGGACAGGGCCTGCATGAAACCGCACGCTGGCTTTACAGATTGGTTCTCTTGTTACCAGTGGCCCTGCATTAGTTTGCACATAGACGTTGATCAGCTTGCAGTGTTTACATGACTTTCGGTAGTTCCATTTGGTTAGTAGTTGTACAGGTGGATGCGTATCGTTCTGATAGATTCAGAATACTGTATCTACCTAGCACATGTCTTGGATGCACTGAGCTGTATTTAACCTTGTCACTTTACAATTACTGATCTATGTACATTGGTAATTGCTGAACCAACATGCCACGTGGCAATGCTAGTAGATTGCTTTATTTGTTGTATGGCTACTGGTGGTGACTGACTTCATTAGCCCTATATTGCATCTACAGGTGATAAATAAAGGAAAACTAGTCACTTTCCTCCTGAAATAAGTTAGGGATACTTGCAAAATGAGGATTAAACATACTGAAGGATGTGATGTGTGGAACTGTAACATGATACACCTGCAGTCACAAATTACCCGGGCAGTCAGTGGCCTAAACATTTCTTATCCAAGTCCCTCACCCTACTCTCTCTTTCCCAGCTCCAGCTTGAAACACAAATTAACTCTTATGTACTCTTGTAAAATAAATATGTTCTCCTCCTTGCAGAAGCACCATGAACTCGAAGTCACAGATTTACCAATGCAAAGTCGCAAAACTCTAGAGGTACTGGGCCTGTATCCTCTCCTTGTTCTCCTCCCACCACAGCTTCGCATTCAGCTCCGCAAACCTCTCGCGGCTGCAAAAGCTAGCAGTAATTATCAGTAGCTGTTCAATGAGGGAACGTACGTAGTTTTGTTAATTAAGCCACGTGATATGATGACCTGAAGCGGACGCGGCGGAGCTCCCTGGTGCCGTCGGCGAGCTCCCTGACGGTGATGTAGACCCCCGGCTCGTCCTGTATGACCCTCTCGGTGACCTCCAGCTCGCTAGCGTTGCTGATGGAGACCTCGTCCCTGGACGAGGTGGTCGCCCTGGCCGCGTCGACGGCGTCGGAGGCGGGGCTCTTGCTGGCGCCGTTGTGGCGCTGCTGCCAGGCCCGCTCCGACGGGTTGGACGAGGACGGCGGCGGCGGGGGGAAGCTGTGCTGGCGCGCGGCGGCGGAGGGCGGCGGGCGGGCGAGGGCGGCGCCCCAGGTGATGCTGCTGCTGTCCGGGGTGAGGGGAGCCGGCGACGGGGTGGCGGCAGGGCTCCCCCTCGTAGACCCCACTTGAGAATAAAACGATTCCCTCTGCTCATAATAGGGAGAAATGCTGCCATTATGTACTCAGCTTTAATCGTTGCGAGCACAGCAGGACGTTGCATCTTTTCATGCATGTAAGTAAAGCATCATGCATGCATGAGGATGGTTCCAAGAATGGACTGGCCTCGCCTAGCCGTTTCACTTTCATGTGCAGATTGCATGCACGCGGCCAAAACTAGCTAGGAGCAAAACTGCTGGGTTGTATGTCGTTGTCGCCATGACAGCAGCACATCACGGGACCAAACTTCTTAAGCAGTTTTGGTCCAAGGTCATGGCCGGCCGTGAGTGATCTGACGAGACTAGCTAGTAGCAGCATTTGTACGTAAGAGTGAGTGGCTGACCTCGGCGTCCTCGGAGCGCGGCGGGGTCGGGAGCACCTGGCGGCGGACGTTGTAGAGCTCCATGATCCGCTCGTTGTTGTCGCCCCACCACTTCTGCGCCTGCCACTTGTCGTACATCTCCCGGCTGCATCCCAAACGACGACGGCACATATCACGCGGTCGATCAGTTGACGTACGGCTGCACGTACGGGCCATGCATCGTCCATGTACAATGTACGTACTCTGTGTGTCTACCTGAAACGGATCCGCTTGAGGTCGTTGCCGCCGCCGCCGGGGAGCGAGACGAAGGTGATCTGCACGCCCGGCTCCACCTGCGCCACCCACTCCCTCGCCTCTTCCTCGGGCCGCGCCAACTCCCACGCCGGAGTCGAGCTCGAGCTCGACGTGCCCGTGCCGCCGCCCAGGTACGTCGTCGGGGGCACCGCCATGTCGTCCTGCACCACGCCCGGCCGGTAGTAGCCGCTGCGGTAGAGGGAGGTCATCCGGCCCCTCGGAGGCGGCGAGCCGCCGCGCCTGTGGCCCTGCCGGTGCGTCCCGGACAGCTTCAGCACCATGTCCTTGAGCTGCAGAATAGTCAAGTAAATCATCCATCATCAGCACACGCCCTGTTATGCACGCATTATGCAATCAACTAGCTACAATTCTTGGTCAAGCTGCCTTAGAGAAACTATAAACCAAGCAGTATCAGTACCAATTTCACCAACAAGAACACATCGAATGAATCGAGATTTCGATATGAATGTATTCATGCAGAAAAGTAACAGGTTCAGGATAACTGGATTGATATGAGATACTTACTCCTATATTGTAGCATTTGCATTATTGCATTTCTCTCTGTAAAGGCACAAGCAAACCAGTGGGAGGTATTGCAACCGTTTCCAAGAAGTGTACCTAACTTTTAAACGGACTATTCTTTTGCTCCGAAGCCGGCAGTTTTTGATTTTTACTACAGTAACTAACTTTTAAGCGGAGTATTTTCTCAAGACGGAGTTTACAAGTTAAACGATCTACACGTTAAAAGCCCAACATCTGTACCAGCCAAAATCGCAAGTGAGTATCTGTCTCTCCGTAATTTGTACCGTAAACAGCTAAAATTCAAAAATTTCAGCCAAAAGCTATAAGCCGCAGTCGAAAAGAACAAACCCTATCACTGTTCCCAAGCTAGTATTTGGCTTCACTGGAAACCCAACTAGTACTTTGTCCCTTTAATCAGATTTCAGGAAAATTGGCTGGTTTGAGCTGTATTTAGGCAGAGATGTCATTCCGGGTACATTTAACTTCCATATCAATAGATTTGTTACTTTTGGGTAGAAAATGTCACAATTTGCTGAATAAGTCTGAATTTCTCTAGAGAACAGACTGTCTGTCTGGTTTCCAGCAAGATTCAGTTCTTGGTTTGAGCTCAGACTACAGCAGTTCTGGGCCGATTAGTGCTGCCTACCAGTCTTCGGTTCTAGAAGAATTTCAGGAAATTTCATCTAGCTAGTTTGTTGTTTAACCCATCAACTTGCACCTATCTGAATTAGCCCAATAGGTCTAGGCAAATCTGTCCCAACATTCGACAGGGCATTTTATATTGCGGTGCTACTACCAGTGGAGCTAGTGTATCTATCGATGGCTCCGGTCAAATATGAATGCTAGATAATGCAGGTGCTGCCCCTTAGGGGTCAGACAATGACATTTTCAAATATTATGTTACACTCTAGGATCCACTATTTGACCTATAGCTAATCAATTAGCAATCTTTATTCGCTTCAGACTGCACAATGTCATGTTGCTCACACAGGAGTGAAGAAGAAATTGAATGGCTGTTTTCACACTTGTTACTAACTTACTATGTGGTAAATTCTTGTTCTACCATGAGGTAAGAAAACTACAGAATCAATTCATTGGAGCTACCATGTTGTTTTGCTCTGCAGTTAGGGCCACTTGAAACCAGGGATCACCATTTGGGACGAAATGGGACAAAATTTCAGAAATTTTGTCCCTTTCATTACCCTCCGAGACAAGATCAATTTGGTTAAATTTTGGCCGAATTCTTCTTCATTTGAATTTTATCCAAATTGCATCTAATTTTTTATTAAATTTCATAAAAAATTCGAATTTTTCGTCAAAATTTCTGAACAAAATGAACGAAATTCTGTTCTTTCGTTCATTTCTCCGGCCTTCAAAAGTTTTTCCAATCCGAAACTTTTAGCCCTGCTTGAAACAAGGATGGATTCTCTGAATATATTTACCTTTTCCTCTTTAATCAGAAACTTCTGTGCATGTTGTTTACTCACTTGTATGTTTCATCTACAGATTAATTTTCCGCTTTCATGACATCACTCATCTTTTTTTTATGCCTGACCTCTTTTATCAAGATAAAAATAAATTGAGGATCCCCACACTTAGATTCTTGCCGTGCTGCTGGATGCAAGCGGCAATGCAACATCCCCATCCATCCAGGGGATCTCTTTTCAATTTGCATTGCAGCTCCAATCTCTCCTTTTGAGAAAGCAGCTAGCAACCCATCCTTATATCAATCTCATCTGAACATATCTACATACTTTACTGTCCAAAAAGAAAGAAAATAAGAAAACAAAGACATGGACACGTAGCCATAGGAAGTTGAAGCTCAAAGCTTCTTTATCACAAAAGAACCAAGGGAATAGTCCATGGCCACTCTTTGTGGGGAAGCTAAGGAACACCACAAAAACACACCGTATACATACATGATGCATCTGTGCTTTGCTTTGTTCCAGGATCTCTCCCCAAGGCAAGGAGGGGAAGAAAGGAAATGACACAAAGTGAAAGGTGATATCCACCAGGCCACCAGGCAATGAGGCAAGGCAGCCACAGCCTACACACACTGTCCCCTCATTTTGACCATTTTTAACTTATTGCCTAGCCCAGTTTGAAGATCTTACTGTAGGAGATACACTTCTATTCATATTATCTTCTGCTTCTAAGTTCTACTTAGAGAAATCAGAAACTAATATGAACACACGATTTCCTCACTCTTCTCGCTCTAAAGATAAGGTAGTGGGTCATAGACGCGTCATGTACCCTACTCATCTCGCCCCGTCTCGCGCATGCATCTCTCCCTCATTTTCCTCACTGCTCACCCCTTCCTTCTAAAATCTACTTTTTTCATACACTACTATTTATTTTTAGTCAAAAACTATCAACCACAGTCAAAATCTATCAACCGTAGCCAATATAAACAGGGTGTATGTGGTTCGATAGTTGTTCGGCTAGCTTAAATGTGGAGTACATCCTATTCCTTCGTCTGCTTCTCTGCCCCACTGCCCTAGGGGGAGTAGCAAAAGGAACCATCTAGTCCCATGTGATAGAGCTTCAGATTTTCATAGGGTGTAGTAGTGCTAGTATTTTCCTTACAGAAAGTCTGAATGGCCAATGAAAATAACATCTGATTAGGGCTTTATGTCATTTGATTCTGTTGATGAAAGTCCAATGAGTCTTAAAAAAAGTCTAATGTGTGGCTCTTAATTAGATTGTGGAAATATTTTTTACAACCGAACTTTACCTGGCCATTGAATTTCCAAACATCATTTCGTATTGTGGCAATCATGGATTTGTTTCAGCATTGTCAGTTGAATCACACAGTATTTTCCATTCTTGAGTTCAAACAATTGAGAAACCTGAACATCTATTGAAATCCCAATCAAACGTTCGAGAACGGGGGAAAAGCGCTCTATGGTCTATGCCCTTTGAACTTTAAAGGCAGATGATCAGATTCTACTATTCTATTTCCACAACCATATATTAACAAAAAGAGAAAAGGAGGAAAGAAAAGAAGCAAATATAGTCTGATAAGAAACTTTGGCATGCAGTGGCCGGTAAGCCTTGCCTGGAGCTTGTTCACTTTGCCGAAAGAGAGGGACCTGCTCGATGTTTCACTTTGCCGAAAGAGAGGGACCCGATCGATGTGTGTCTTCTTTTTGGCAGAGCAGAGCGTAGCAGCATCACCGATCCGATTAAGGCCGGTCTAAAAAAGAAGATGAAGAGAGAAAAGAAAATGCCACGCGCTTCTAGTCCGATCCATTGATGCTCTTAATTAAGCTTGTACCAGTATCTAGCTGTGGGAGCAGTAGAGCAAGCAGCTTGTAGCTAGTTGATGGTGCCTCGATGGTAGGCGGCAGCTAGTCTGCATCCGACACGAGTACTGGACCGGCAGCAGCTACTCTAGTAAGAGCGTGGAGCCCACGGCCTGGTTGCTGCTGCGTGTGCATGTACTATACTGTAGCGCAGGATGGATCGGGATTGGCGCCTACAGTCTCATGCAGTGCAGCAGGCAGGCAGCCCGCCCGGGAAGAAAAGAAGAGAAGCACCAGCAGCATCAGCCTGCCATGATTCGGTCTGGACGTGGACCACGTATCCGCCGTACATGCATCGCCGTTGGGCCCCCCTTGCTCCGCCTCGGTGGTCGTGACGGGAGCTCTGGTCTCACTCCACCATCGATTTCTGCTCATGGTTATGCATGGGCTGTTCCTGTTCCAACTTGGAAGAAGAAGAAGAAGTATTCAGGCGGCTAAAGCAGAGCAAACGAGAGGCCGGCCGGGCATGCCGCTGGTTTCGGGGGCGCCGCGGCATCGGCATGCATGCTGCGATGGAAAGCGACGCCACGCCCACGCTTCACTAATTACTACCGGGCCGGCTCTGGCTGCCGCACCAGCTAGCACAACAGTTGCTGCTTCTTACTTACTATCATCATCGATCACGGCTGTCGGCTCTAGTGTAATGTTGTTTGAGAAAAACTACTCCGCGGTATACCGTAGGCAGCTAATCCAACAGGATATATAGCAAATCATCAACATTGCATCCAAAAATCTGTCGAAACCCACGTAACCTAGCATGACCTTATCCACCTCCCCGGACTCATACAAACCAACCAATCAACCATTCCTTAATCATCATGATCTTCTTCTTCTTCTGTCTCTCTCAATAGTACCCCTTAGTCGACCTACCTTACAACGAAGAGTGAGAGCCAGATACAATACCGCTGCAACAGGCAGGAGCACCCGCTACGGCAATGAGAATGACTAGCCACTACTACGGTGAACGAACTGGAGCGAGGCCATAGGTAAGCGCTACAACGGCAGAGAGCAGGAGATGGTCGCCGTCGCCTTCAGTGTTGCACGCAACCTCACCTCCTCTGTGCACGGTCTTGACTCCTGTCATCATCAACAGGAGGTGCGGATGAGTAGCAAGCGGCGGTATTAGGCCAGTACTGACGAGTGGGCACGACGAGCACCACCGACCTCGGATCCGACTAGATCCGATGACACTGATCTAAGATCTAGCTGCGACACGAAGCTCGGGTCAGAGCTAGAAAAGGAAGAAAGATGGAGAATTGACACAGAGCTCGAGAACGGATTCGATGACGGGCGTGTCGGTTGGCTCTATGGTGGCAACGGTAGTCTGGACCGGAGCTGGAGAAGAGAGTGCACCAGCAATGGACGATGCCGGGCAGCCTTTGGCGGCGTGGTAGTACCATCGTAGCCAGATGAGCTCACCAAAACTAGCTGAAACTTCTTAAAATTTGTTTGAAACCTATTGAAACTTGTTGAAATTTTTGGTTCAAACTTGCTAAAATTTGAGTTTCAAAATCTGAAACTCGTTAAAACTTTTTGAAACCTTTGGTTAAAACTTGTTGAAACTCATCGATTGAAACTTGGTAAAAGTTGAATTTCAAAATCTGAAACTTGTTGAAACTTTGGATTGGAATCTTCTAGAAACTTATAGAAATACGTGAAACTCACTAAAACATGAAACTTTTCAAACATTCTTTTGAAACTTGCTGAAACTGTATAAAACATGTTACTATACCGTTGCAACAGTATACCGTTTCTCTAGCTGCTCCCTACTGTTTATTGTTATTCAAAACCAAAAGGAAAAAACACTGTACAGTACTGCTGCTTTCTGAAGTTTGAAGTGTACCTTCCAACAGAGAACAAATGTGGAATTTTCAGTTTTACTAAATAAGTTAACTAGTTTCTAGCTAGTTTATAGGCACCCGTGACTAGTGGACCGTCCCTTCACCATGAGCTAGGCAGATCGAATTCACTTCACCGATCGATCAGACGACCGCAGAGGCAGAAATTAACTTCTACACTACTATTCTACTCCGTCTGAACCGCATGCATACATACATAGATATACAGAGGCAGTACGACACCACCATCGTTGCAATCCTAGGAATCGATCTCAAGATCGACCAGAGGCAGTACTATACAACGTACGTACACTGATGTGCTAGCTAGTATTAAGTTGCATTTCTGACGTAATTAATTCTGCAGGCAGGCCAGGTAGCATCATCGATCGAATCGGTGCAGAGAAAGAAACCAGAGAACAAGAACAAGATAGAGGAGAAACTAACAAGTCATGTAAAGAAAGTAGTACCGGGTACTCCTAGAGATGAGAAGGGAAATATGTAGATAGATGGATAGATAATTCAGTCATATACGGTACGGCAGGAGTAGGTAGCACTAACCTGGGAGGTGAGCGACTTGACGGGGTCCCTGCAAGTCGGCGTATCGCCGCCGCCGGCTGAGCGTGCTGCGTCGTCCCGGTCGCCGCCGTCTTCTTTCACGCAAGCGATGCAGGCCAGCATCTTGTCCCGCGCGCTGTCTTAACCCCCTTCCTCTATCAGCTTGCTGCCTCTCGATCTGCTCTTGGATCACCACTAGCAGCTACCTAGCTTTAAATTGTATCGTCGATCTTCCTTGCCGGATGGCCGCGTGCTTGGAGCTTTTGAGTTGTGCAGTGGGGCGAGGGAGCAATGCAAATTAACGCAGCTACTGTTGCGGTAAAAGGAAAGATGTATCGATCCTGGCCTGACCTGGTAGCCGATGACTGATGCCTCTGCGCGCGACTGTACTTTTGTTTTCGAGGGTGCCAGACGCTAGCTCTTTCGCGCAGCCAGGATGGATGCGTGCTTGCTTCAATGCTGCTGCTGCTGCTGCTGCTGCTGCTGATGAAGCGAGCGAGCGTTGCAGCCCAGGTCTCTCTCTCTCTCTCTTCTCTCTCTCTCCTGCTGCTGCTGCTGCTGCTGCTTTAATTTGTGTTGGTCGGCCGCTTGCTGTGCCGTTGCAGTTCGGTCTCTTCTTTTGTCTCTCTACTCTGGCACGGACTCCACCCATCTCTGCCTATCTGCGCCATACGTACGCGCCACTACACTATCTTAATTTAGTGAGATTAGTAGATGATATTATGTTGTGTGATAAGTATTTAATTCTAATGTGTAAGTTTTGTAAAGGTTTGAGTTTGGTTTTGAACCTTTTTAGATTTTAAAGCTACTATCAATATTTAATCGGTCTAACCAGCCTGACAATGCAATCTGACCAAGGGCTATTGGAGCGGTCAGACCGGTCATACGTCTTTTGAAAAATAGACACCAGACACTTTTATAAGTGTGTCTGAGGATGTCTTTGCATGAGGTTGAAATGTGTTGGGTGGTCTAATCGAATTATGGTTGATGGTCATATCGGTCATGTAGGTTCGGAACGAGATTTGGATTGAGTTGAGTTGGTACGAGCGTGTGCACGTTATCAGAGCAGTTGAATGGTTGTGTGCGTGTATATACCCTACCTACAGTGCAGGAGCTTGCCCAGGAACCGAGAGCCAACCACGGACAGGATGACCCTCGTTCGGGAATTATATGTATGCGCATGTAATATATAACAGGGGCACCAAGCTTCTCTGTCTTTGAATTGCTTTTAGATGCGTGCTAGTACAATAGTATGGAAAGGAAGTCTTAATCATAGATGGAAAGTCTTAATCATGGATAGAAAATCTTACTTATAGATGGTAAGTCTCACTCATAGAGCATGAGCATCATGGTGCCTCTGTTATTTATACTATATATATATATACATATATATATATATATATATATATATATATATATATATATATATATATATATATATATATATATATATATATATATATATAATGTGTGTATAGAAAGAAAGGAGGAGGCCGGCAACGTCATTCATTAACAGGTGGGCCTTGTATGAAGTTGTGGGTTAATTATGATGGATGATCGATATTATTCTTGCAGTGTTCATCTGCATGCAGAAAAGGGTCGGCCCGGCCGGGTACTAATTACTACTCCTCCAGTACTTATTATTCGTGCGTGTGCGCGCGCTAGCTTTGCTAATTTTTCGTCCACTTTCTCGTCATCGATCATGCCCAATTGCCCATCATGCAATCACGCATGCTTGCCCCGGCCCAACCAACGCACGTACGTACGTAGACATATCCATCAAAGGGTATGATCTTTTTCTAGTGGTCATCCATGATTTTTGTCTCTTAAAACAAGTGTTTAAGCGAATAAATCAAATATCGATAGGTTATTTTAAAAAATTAAAGAAAATTATCCTATTTATTTATTTATTAAAAAACTATAAACCATAAACTTGAAGAAGGAAGAGTTCAAAGACTGCACTTCAGTTCAATTCAAGCCTGATCGATCGAATAACAAGTGCTCGATGAGCCTGCCAAACAACAATGGAAGGCGACATGCATGCACGCTTTATATTAATTAATTAGCTCAAACGAAACGAGCTGAGCCTGCCTCCGTGCATGATACGTACGTATGTAGAGTGTCATACTACGTACTCAGGGTCATTCTTGCTTACTTGAATGGTGAGTGAATGCATGCATGCACGTACGTACGTACATACGTAGCTCGATCGGATCGTACTATACTCCTCCTAACTTACTAGAATGATCAGTACATGCTTGCATACCTGCCTTTGTACATACTGTAGAATGCAACAGGTGGTAGTACGTAGTATACACTGCAGTAGTACAGAGCCAGGTGACGCGCGCAGGCGAGCTACGGACGACGACGGCCGGTCACCTCTGGCCGGCCGAGCAGCGTACGCAGGCAGATGGAGGTATATATACACAGCAGACAGAGTAGCATTGGGCGGCGAGACGCCGGACGACACACGGTAGACAATGGAAGGTGGGCCCCGCGGGCACCCGAGCTCCGACATAATAATGCTCAGGAATCTTGGTTGGGATGCTGCAGTGCATGGCCGCGTGCAAAACGTTTTTTCCCCTTTTGCTTCAACCTTCTGGAAATCAGCATTTGTTTTAAGGGTGTGTATAGGTATCATCCGAATGTTTTCTTCCCAACAATCATTCAAATTTCGGACCGTTGGATTAAAGATCCAACGGTCTCTTTTTTTGGAGGGGGTGGGGAGAATTTGTGGCCCTTGGATCTCTAATCCAACGGTCACAAATCTGGATGATAGTTAGAAAGAAAACATCCGGATGATGTTTATCAATACCCTTGTTTTAAACAGGCTGATTTCTTAACATGTTTTTTTATATTGTTTCAGAAGATATAACTGTTTTTCTCCTTTTTTTCATTAAATGGGTTGTCCTTTGAAGCTGCTACGGTGTCCATTCCAATTAGGGCTATTCATTCAGTTGTTTCGGTTGATCGTCTCTCTCCACTTGGTAGCTAGCTCTCCGGCCGGCACACGGGCTGCTGCTATGTACTGGTTTGACTCGTATAGTTTCCCCTGCTTTTACGGTTGCCTCCCCTGTTTATTGTGTGCATCACTACGCAAAGGTTGGCAGTGTAGGTAGGTCAAAGCTTTGATAGCTGCAAACTAGCCGCTACACCTACAAACATCACCGAGAAGGAATGCAGCGTGGCACTGGGGGAAGCTGGGGAGGGAACCGGGGGCGATGTCGGGAAGAAGGAAGGAGCACCAGCGGGAAGAGTGAAGGGATAAGAGGAATAGACAAGGGGCAAAACCAGCAGTTCATCTTTGGAATATATGGTAATTCTCGAGTACTTGTAGTTTTTCAAGTAATCATTGAGCTAGAGGTCGTAATGTGTTGTCTGAGGCTAAGTTTTGGAAAGTGATGGTTTTAGCGATCGTAATGAATGGTTTTAGACTGATTTTTGGAGAGCAATGATGTGAGTAGTCGTGATTGACCTGGTTGATGATGATGGATGGTTAAAGATGTGTTTTGAGTGTGTGTGTTGATAACGGTCAAGTTGTGAAGAACTTGTGCTAGAAAAACATTTCTTTGGTCTTTGCATAGTTATCTTCTACTTTTCCCTAATTATTGCTTAATGCTAATCATTGCAATATCAAACATTCACACATGTGCAACTGTCGTTGATCCTGCCAAGGACACCTGTCACGCTCTATCAGGTGGCCCTATGTCTATTCCCTATGGCTACACCATCTCTCCTTCTCTACACCTATGCTTCTATTTGTATATATGCATGCATAATGTTGTACGTGCTTAATATCCCTCTTCTCCTATGTCGACCGCTCCTTTTCTTCGACATTAGCCACCTCAACGTTATGACTTTATCATTAACCGTAGTGACTTCACATCTTCACTGATACCAGTATGTTTGCTTTAGTCGTTGTCTAATGATATAGAGAATATTCTCGCCATCATCGGCGACGTCGTCCCCCCTCACCAGTGATGGCACGCTTTTAGCTACCTAATGGCCCCATATAAAAGGGCTAAGGTGGGCAGCATGATAATGTTCTCATCTCCCCTGCCATCGCATGGGCTCTACGCTTTCTAGTGGGTCAATGTCTTCCTGTTGGACAAGTTGCACTCCTTCGTGGTCTCCTTCGATATTATTTATGCTATCCTTGCTATAACTTTTATTTTATTAAAAATTTCATTTGTTTGTCATTGTAGGTCATACACAAATTAAATTGCTAAATTTATTTAATTCATTTTTAATTATAGTTATTTAGGGATTTTACTTTGCAATTGTGTGGAAATCAAATTGAAATTTTCTTTTTGTTTTTACTTCTAATTTCAATTATTTTTCATTGAAATTTATATACAAATCTAAGTGCTAAATTTTGTTTATTTTTATTTAGAATTATAATTATTTAGGTATTTCACCTTGGAATTTGTATGAAATCAAATTGCCAATTTTTTTCTTCTAAATTTCATTTTTTTTGAATATTTGTTTAATTTTTAACTAAATTATATTTATTTAGGGATTTTACTTAGGAATTCGTATGGAAACTAAATTGCTAATTTTATTTATTTATCATGAATTTTATCTATTTAAGGATTTTATTTTGAAATTGTATGGAAGTTAAATTGTGAATTTTCTTTTTTTCTATTTTAGATTCTATTGTTTGGTTGGAATTCATTTGCAAATTTAATTGCTAATTTTTGATCAGATTGCTAATTTTATTTAATTTATTCTCAATTGGATTTATTTAAGGTTTTACTTAAAAATTATATGGAAATTAAATTGCAATTTTCTATTTCATATTTAAATTTCTTTGGTTGTAATTCATATGTAAATCAAATTGCTAATTTTTATTTTGATTTACAGTTATTTAGAGATTTTAATTTTTTTATTTATATTGAAATAAAATTACTTATTTTATTTTTGGAATTTCAGTCATTTTTGTTGAAATTCATATATAAATCTAATTTTTTTGTTTAATTTTTATTTTGGATTATTTTTATGTATTTTAATTAGGAATTTGTATGTAAATGAAATTGCTTACTTTATTTATTTTTTATTCTGAATTTTAGTTAATGTTGGATTGTATTTGATATGGACTCTTTTTTTTAATTTAGATCGTTATAATCTGGACCCACCACAAATTACAGTGTAGATCTTTCTCTTTTTTTCTTCAATTAATGTGGTAATTTCTACCCCTTAAGAGCGAATGTGATGGCTTCTTATGCTTCTGCTTTAATAATATAATAGATATTTATGATGTATTTAAATCCAAAATAGTCTATAAGATACGTAAATATATTCTTAAACATCTAGATTATATCATTTGACACTAAAACTTTGAAATAAATTAAGCTACACAAATGCGCGGCCCTGCTAGTTTATCAAAAAGGCTTAAGCCGTTGAGATAATATGGACAATATAATCATACTTCACGTTTAGTGGCATAATGGACACATTGTTGCTGGATTTTTTTTAGATAATGGGTAAAATGAAACTCTGTTTACACTGGGGTTTTCTACGACTGATGCACAAACATTTGGGGTAGGTGTAATATACATTTTTGAAACTAAAGTAAAAAAATATTTTTATGATACCCTACCGTACCGAAATAAACTATTTATGGACTTTCTTACAGTCGGGTTTTTTTTTCCCAGGTGAAATGTCCACCACAATCTCTTATAATAGCGGTATTTTGTTGCAGGGATAAGATTTTACCACTTATCAAGGATCAAATAACCATTACAGTACAGTCTTGTAAATAGCGAAGCAAAACATTGGCTAGAAGGATGCGATAGGGCTGGGCTGCTGCGAGGTCGGGTCGCCTGGTCTGGTCAAAGAGTATCAGGTAATGGCTCCAGAGGATCTCCGTGTGTACACGCGATTATCTACAGCTAACATTACCCAACGGATTGCTGTTCTGTATTCTGGTTCTGTTGAAGTCATAAAGTACAGACTGAAGCAAATATATGAGAGCGTGGAGTCACCAACTGAAGAACCTGATGTTCCAACATTGATTGTACATGGGAGAGTGACCATTCGCCTGGAATCAGAAAGCTATGTTACACTGCAGTGGCCATCCGATCCCATAAGTGATATGGTGTCAGATTCTGTGGTGGCTATGATCTCGATCGAGCATATGCCGTGAAGGTCCAAATGTTGTTCCAGTTGAAGAAGCAGTGGAGACAAAGGAAGAGACTTCGCAGATGGTAGTACATTCTCTTATGGTGTCACTTTTTTGGCGATGTTAAAGTTGCAGAGGAAGGGAGACCTGTGGTATCTGTGGATGGAGATGTGGCACACTTGGATGGGAGGAGTGGTGATGTTGAATGCGAAAATGCCGCACTGAAAGAAAGGATTGAGACTGTAATCAGGAGGCTGTTCTCTACACACTTTCTTCAGGAGCTTCCCGAATTGACATTCTTTTTGGGTGGAGAACAGCTTCATTCAATCAGGAGGATCCATATCAACACTTGGGATATATGTGCATCTCATGATCGATCATCACCTCGTTGGTCTACATGTCAATGGTTGTATTGTATCACAGCTGTAAAATTCACAGGTTCAAGCCTCAGTACATTACTCTTCCCCTACACGACCAAATATTATGTCGGCAAGCAACCGATCATCTTCACTGACAGATTAATTCCGACCCATAAGTACGTCCTTAGAATTGTGACGCCTACGAACGGCCACACGCAAAGCAAGCCAGCATCTTGGAAGCAAAGCTACTCTTCTTCTTCTTCTTCTTCTTCTTCTCCTCTGAAGGCGACGACGGCTTCACCGTGGGGATGTGGGACCCGTCCTCGCCGCACTTCTTGCAGCGGTCGCACTCGTCCAGGAAGGCCTTGAAGGCGTCGTTGCAGTACTTGGCCGCGTCCGCCACCGTCATGCCCTCGACCAGCTTGTGCGGGTAGACGTCCTTGGTGTGGTCGCCGTTGAGCACCGCGCCGAGCTGGACCAGCTCCGCCTGGAAGTCCGACAGCAGCGCGTGCTCCGCCGCCTCCGTCGGCCGCAGCTTCATCGGCTCAGGCAGGGTGGCTGCTACACGTGCACGAACACATTGTAAGTAAAACGACGCTTCCCAAGAAATCGTGGACAAACGGAGGAGACAGACCGGGGCAGTCGGTGCGTGGCGTTTCGCGCGTGAGGACCGTGTCGAAGGTGCCGGCCCATGCGTCACGCTTGGTCAAGAAGCTCTTGAGGTTGAAGATCTTCTTCACGGTGGCCGGGATGGATGAGTGCTCGAACTCCGACGTCGGGTACGGCCCCGACGGCCTGTGCACCACGGTCCCCGGCTCGATCCAGGGGGAGATGAACAGGGCCGGGACACGGACGCCGAGGCGGTCGAACTTGAAGAAGAAGGGCGCGGGGCTGACGATGTCGTCGGGGCTTGGGACGCCCACCGGAGTGGGGACATGATCGTAGAAGCCGCCGTGCTCGTCGTAGGTGAGGACGAGGAGCATCTCCTCCCACTGGGGGCTGGAGCGGAGCGCCTCGTAGACCTCCTTGACGAATCTCTGGCCCTCGGCGACGTCGTGCGAGGGGTGGTCGTCATTGCCGGGGAGGAGCTTGAGGTCGAAGTAGCGCTGCTCGACGACGACGTAGTTGGGGAGCTTGCCCTCCCGGCAGTGCCGCTTGAAGTCGACGTCGAACTGGTGGAAGTTGCCCACGTACTTGAGCTGCCGAAGGTTCCTGCCACGCCACCAAGTGAAGCAGCAGCAGCAGCAGCTAGCTTAAATTTATAAGCAATCATGTACGCAGGCAGTTAGTTACCTGTACAAGAGCGTTGATGGCGGGTACTGGTAGTAGATCCCGAAGGAGTGTCCCTCGTCGTGGAGGGAGTCGAAGATGGTCTTCTGCGGGAGCCCGGCGACGAGCACCTTGGTATCGTTGCTGACCAGCCCGTGCGACGTCGCCGAGTGCACGAACAGCCGGTTGGGCTGCGTGGACGCCGGGTTGGACGCGAACCACCGGTCGCACACGGCGAACTCCCGCGCCAGCTCCCGGTACACCGGCACCGCCTCCGGCCGGAAGCCGTTCATGACCGTCTCCGCCATCCCGGCCTTCTCCTTCTCCGCCTGCTGCGCGAACCCGCTCATCGGCGGCGACGCCACGCCGGGCGGGGTGATGGGCGTCGTCTGCGCGTCCAAGAACGGCGTCCCGTACACCTGCTCGTAGATGGCCTGCATCGAGTGGCCCGGGTCGGGGTCCACGTACTCGGACCGGTCGCCGAACCGTAGGGCCTTGGAGGACGGGTCGGCGACGACCACGCGGTTGGTCTCGTCGCCGGTGACGCCGTCGATGACCGGGTTGAGCGACTTCATCCACCCAAGCATGTGGTCGAAGGACCGGTTCTCCTGAACCAGCACCACCACCGTCTTTATCTTGCCGGCCGCCGCCATCTCGAATTAATTTCCTGGCTGATTTCAACTGTATCTTGTATACTCTCAAGTCTCAAGCAAGCTGATGAAGCTATCTTGTCTAATTTCTGCGAGGGAGAAATTAAGAGAGGAAAGTACACTGTACTGGTGGCTTCCTTAGCTAGATATATAGAGAGAGAGAACAGAAGCAGTGAGTGCTTGGAGTGTCGATCGAGGTGGATGAATCCCGAAAGAGCCTAGCTAGCTTTATCTTGTTTGAGTGGGATATTCGGAGATGAACCGACGAACAAGAAAGAAAGGAAGGAAGGAAGGAAGCGTGTTGAGAATGACAGGACTGACAAGGAAAGGAGATGCTAGATCATTGCTAGCTTGCCTGCCTGCCAAGGGTGGTGGGGTTTAATCAGAAAGGCACAAGGAAAGGATGCTTAGGTGCATTCTAGATCACGCAATCGATGCATCGCATCGCAGCCAAGTTTCGTTGTTTCTCTATATATATCTACCTAACTGCATGTGTTGGGTTGCCTTGTGAGTTCTGAACTTCGATAGGGATTCTACGTATGTTGGATATGCACATCATGCATCCAAAATTAAGACGCAACCTAACCGAACCTGACATCTATGCTCCGCGGCATGGCGTTCGTGCCGTGCCTGCACGCACGCACGTCTTTTTCCGCGCGGTTTCTTTAGATTGTAGAATCCCTCCTTGGGTTGGGTTGGCCTTGCTTCAGAGCTATCCCAAGATGAAGATACAGACAGATAGAGAATCGATCTTTTTTTAATTTCGTGCAGCAATCTCCGACCATGTCGCCGATGTGACATGCAATGCAAATCTAGTAGCAGTAGTATAATCTGCTTATGCGTCCGGGAAAAGGGTGCTTAATTAAATTGTTTGTGGTTATTATTCTTCTCGTAAGCTCAGGAGACGAGCATCTGTATCGCTATCTGCTGATTAATTCCTAGTTCCGGTTGGTACAAGTATTCCCCGATAGATCGCCAAATTAATAACCAGTACCATCTCCCTTACTTTGGATCAACCATGTATATTATATACGTCAGTACATGGATGGCGGTGCAGATGACAACGAGCAATGAATGGGGCATCGTACGCGTCCCAACAAAACAGAGCAGTTCATTATTGTAGATGCTTGGATCCTAGATGCTACGAATGCGATGCGAGGGATGTAACACGAATGTACTATCCACGGACCACTCCATACTACATTGATAGTTGAAATTAACCTTGCATAAGTTCTAGTTTGGAATCCGATTAGAGTATTCCACTGTAGAAATAAGGTCTATCAGCAGAAAATTCAACTATTTTGTAGGGTAAAATTAGTCAGATTTTAGAACTGTTAGATAGAGATCCAACGTCCCACGGTCTAACCGTCCATTTGACATTAGTCTGACCGGAACCGAGGGAGTATGACTAACTTTGTCCCACTTATTCATTTCCAACTTCTTTAGTCATTCTTGTCGGTTCTCAAAGTCTAAGTTGATATTTGTTTTTCTTGCTAGTTACCCTCAGGTGATTTTCTTGACTCTAAATGACATTTTAATTTTCACGTAATATTTTTATCATACAAGTGGTATCCTCTTAAGTGACAGCATTTTGATCATTTTGACCTAGTCATTTGCTTCATCTAATTCTTTTATTGTCGAGCAAATTTTTTTGACCAAGCTCAAGCGGTGATTCTTGAAGATTTCTCAAGTGGTTTGCAAGTGATATTTACAAGTGGTACCCTCATTGTTCAAGTGGTGCTCACAAAATGGATCTCAATCTTTCAAGAGAAGATCAAGTGTACAAATTAATTGTCCTTACAAGTGGTATATGCGTCAAATTGAAAGCTACTTACAAGTATATCTTAAAAAAGTTTCATCCAAAAGGAAATTACCATAAGAATAACTTTTCGACAAATATAAATAAAAGAAGAAGTTTTAATGTTTGATGACAAAGGGAGGAGAAATCTATAATTGCAAATTCGTCATTAGTAAAGCTAAAATTGAAAATGTGACAAAGGAGGAGATGACAAGAAAGAGATGAGTAGGAAAAGCCTTTGTGTGTCAAAGGAGAAGAACCTTTGTATAATGAAAAGTTTTCTAAAAAGGGTTTTTTCTTAGTGAAAAACATATTAATTATTTTGGGCTTGCTTAAAAAGGGTTAAAGTATTTATATTAAAAACTATTTTACCTATTTGCCTAAAATGACTTATGAATCTTGTGAATGCATGTTTTACATTCTTATATGCTTAATTATCATTTATTCGTTTATTATATTTCTTGGATCTAAAATATAGGTTAAACTCCACTTCACGTCAAACTTGGATGTATGACTATGGTTCCAACACCAGACCTCTCTGCATTTGGATTGTTTTTAGATGCGTGCAAGTGCAATGATATATAATATATCAGGATGTAAAGTCTTAATCATAGATGGAAAGTCTCAATCATGGACGGAATCACGGAAAGTCTTAATAATGGATGGAAGGTTTCAATTATGGAGTCTAGGCACCATGGTGTCCCTATTATTTATACCACATATATATCTGTGTGTGTGGTGTGCGCGCACATATTTAGAGAGAGCTCACTATATATTTTGAGATTTCTGTAGGATCGTTGATGGCAATCAGAGGGGTGGTGAATGATTGCAGCGCACAGCGGAAACTTTTTCTCAAATTTTCTGTTTTCTAATTGTTCAATCTGAAAAATAAAAATAACAAAAACAGAAAACAAAATATGACAAATTTTTTTCTTGGTTACTGTAGCAATACAGTAGATTACTAGCAGGTACTGTAGCCCCGAGAAAAAAATTCCCGTTCGCTAACATATCAGCAGCAGAAACACCGTTTTTCCTTCAATCTAGTAATTAATTTTTAATTCAAACTAATTCATAAATGCAAATACAAAAAATATATAGATAGAGATTAAAGCATAGAGAATCCCTAGGAATCAAAAAACTAGAAAAAAAGATAATATATGGGAATTAAAAAACTCATAAACTTTAATTAGAAAACGAAGAAACTGTTCATGTCCCTATTGTTTTGCGTCATGGCCGCCACACAAATTATCTCTACCAAAACTTAATTAGCACTTACCTCTAATTACCTTGCAATAATCCCTTTTTCTTCTCTCCTCATGCCCAAAAGTCACGGCTGTGTGTAGAAACATCCCAAAGCCACTTTATTTTTAATCCTGCATGCAAAGTTTGATGGATAAAAAGTCTCTGCACGGAACGAGGAAACGGCTTCGCTCGCTGACGGACAATCTTGAAAAGAACGCGCCGTCGAGATTTTTTTAATAGATCTAAATTTTATTCCTGAATCATGGTGGTTACAAAGTGCTCTCTCCTAATACCTCTAAACCCTAGCACAAAATTAGTCTCACCAAAGGCCACGTGGTTAGCCCCTTACCCCATCTCTATTTATAGTTTAGGGTCAAAAACCTGAACTTATCCTAAGCCACAAATTCTAATCCAATTCCAGCAAATAAGTGACCCGAAACCCTTCATAATACGGGTTTTCTAAAATTCCAACTTCTTTAACTCATCACGTGTCGAAGCCTCTAGGACCGCACCTCCTGTATCTTCTCCACGCATCATCTACCACGTGTCGTAGCCTCCGTACCGCACCTCCGCAGCTCCAACACGTATCATTCATCTCTGATCTCCATGCGCCCCAAGCATGAGCTCGACCATCTCGTGACCTGCTTGACCGTCTGAACTTCGGATCTCCCCATCCTAGCCCCGATCCACCTTGTCACCGACCATGATCGCCTCCATGCTCAACCTGCACATGCGAATACCAAAGAAAATCTTCCCGGCACAAGTTCGTCCTAATTTGACCAATCATCAGTCCAGACATGCCACATGTCTCGTAACATCCATAAGCAATATTATCTGCGAGAGAGAATACTGTAGTCAATATATCATAACCATAACATTTCCGGGGGGATTCCGGCCCCCAGCGCGTCCACGTCGCCCAAATCCTCGGGCGGCCGGCGCGTGTCCAGCGGAATCTGCGTACGGCCGGCCGAGTCACTTTCCCTCAGTTTTTGGAAAATTACGTATAGGTCCTCCGTTATCGCAAAAAGGTCCCTGCATTTTTTTGAATAAGCCCCTGCATATATTTTTTTGCTGGGTTGCGACCCGAGGTTTCCCGTAATTACGAACAGGCCCTTACTTCTTCCGAAAAGGCCCTCGTTTTTTTACGAAAAAACCCCTCTGATCTCCTTTTATTGCGAAAAGGCCCACGATTTTTTGCGAAAAAACCCCTTCGCTTTTTTTTCTGCGAATTTTTTCCTCTTTTACTTCGGTTCACACGGTGTCTGGCGTGGCGTTGCGCCACGCCTATGTGGCTAGTTTGTTACATTGCATGTAGATTTATTACAGACTCACTAAATCTACTGCTATTAAAGCAGGGGGAATGCCCCGCCAGGCGAGAGGCCACGTCGCCCCGCCTGCGCCCTCCGGCCGGCGCGTGGCGGGGAAATTTTGGTACGGCCAGGGGAGGCGATTCCCTCCTATTTTTCAAAATTACATAAAGGTCCTTTTTTCTCGCGAAAAGGTCCCTGGATTTTACAAAAAAACCCTGCGCATATTTATTTTCCATTGATAGCGCTCCGTAGTTTCCAAAATTACGTACAGGCCCTCAATTCTTTCGAAACAGCCCCTGATTTTTACGAAAAAAACCTTCTTGTCTCCTTTTATTGCGAAAAGCCCCTCGCTTTTTTTTGAAAAAGCCTTACTGAATTTTTCAAAAAAGACCCTGCGCATATTTATTTTTCGTTCATAACGATCCGCAGTTTCCAAAATTACGTACAGGCCCTCGGTTCTTTCGAAACAGCCCCTGATTTTTACGAAAAAAACCTCTGGTCTCCTTTTATTGCGAAAAGCCCCTCGCTTTTTTTGAAAAAACCCTGCGCTTTCCTTTGGTTACGAATTTTCGCCTCTTTTATTTCGGTACACACGGTGACTGACGCGGCGTGCAGCCGCGCCTATGAGGCTAGTAATTATTATGTCTCACTGATTTGTGTTGCGTCAGCTCAGATAGTTGGTGAAAATAGAATAAGAATATATCCGAGCGCAGACACGTCTCATAAAATATAGCTCCGGAATTATTTTACTTAAGAAAAGTCTCGATCTAGATTATTGGAGTGGCGGGCAACCGACCAATGGCGCTCACCGCAGCCAACCTGCGTGCTCGCGCGGCGGCGCCACTCCACTTCCACTTCCTCTAGCCTCCGAGCCCCTTCCCGCCATCTCTGCACCGCCCTCTCCTTCCCCGCCGCGCCGTCGCCTCCCGCGACCCTCGACCGCGTCCTCTCCGACCTCGAGTCCCACCCGCGCCTCCTCACGCCCTCCCGCGCCACCCCTCCCCGCGCGGCCGCCTCGCCCGCCTGCGCCGACTCCTCCCCGTATCCCTCCTCCTCCCCGCCCTCGCCCTCCGCCTCCTCCACCTCCACGCCCCCTTCTGCCTCATGTCGTACGCCCACCACCTGTTCGACCACCTGCTGCCCCCGCGAGGACGCCTTCCCATGGAACTGCCTCATCGCGGGGTACGCGCACCTCGGCCGCCACGAGGACGCACTCGCTGTCTACCTCCAGATGGATGAGGAAGGCGTCCCGCTGGACCGCTACACGCCTACACCTTCACGAGCGCGCTCGAGGCCTGCGCCAGCGTCGGGTCGGTCGCGCTCGGTCAGGCGGTGCACCGTGATGTCCTGCGCGCCGGCCTCGCCTCCGACGTGTCTGTGTGCGACGCCCTTGTGGATATGTACTCCAACTGGCGACATACAGAGGTCTCACCGGGTGTTTGATGCAATGCCGGAAAGGGACGACGTCTCGTGGAACACCATGCTTGCTGGGTGCCTGCGGAATGAGCCCTGGCCACAAGCTATGGAGATCTCGAGAAGGATGCTCGGGGAAGGGCACAAGCCCGACTCAGTTGCACTGTCGGCGATGCTGTCGCTGTTGCCATTGGAGAATTGAGTATAGAATTCAGCCTAGTATTGAGCACTATACCTGCATGGTGAACATGCTAGGCAAGGCAGGGATGGTCAATGGGGCTTACGAGTTCGTGTCGAAGCGGATGCCTCTCAACAGTGAGCCGACAGTCTGTCGGCTTGAGGGTTCTACTGCACGCTTGCTCAGTGCTTGACAACATCAGAATTGGGGAGATCGTCGCAGAGGGGCCGTTCGACCTGGAGCCTGACAATGAGCATAATTTCATACTGTTGATGGGGATATATCAAAACACGGGAAGGTCAAAGGAGGTTGATAAGGTTAAGAAGATGATGAGGGATAGAGAAATGCAATGTTGACTGATGGATCCCATTTATCAAAACATTTTAATGAGATTTCAGCATCTGCTCTGCTGACAAAGTGTTGTGATTTTTGGGTCCAATCTGACTCTGCACATAGTGTTAACCCCAGCTCAGATGCAACTATTCAAATGCTTGTACAGTACAGTATCAGGCACAAAATCATGTTGCATGGTATACAAAATTGTGTATACTACATTTTTGCTTGTAAGATAAAATTACTCAGATTTTATCCAGGTAATCAAATGCTTTGATTAATAGCTTGCTGCAGCCTTACCTGGTGGCTGTTGCTTCAGGGCACTAAAGCCTTGCACTTGCTCATCAGGGAGTGTAAAACTCATTTCCAGAAAAAAAAAACAGTTGAATGATAAAGAACTAAGGAGAAAATGGAGGGGAAATGAAATGCTGGGAAAAGCAAAATATTAAAACCTGGGGCAAAAATTTATCCAAGCCCAGTAAATATATTAATCTCAAAGTTGAATGGAATACACGATTCAAGAGATTCATCCACTTCATATTTAAACGAATCCAATAACAATCCAAATGTGAGCCCGGCTTTCCAGTAATTGAATATGGTAATCATATTCTTGATCCTACCAAGAAATGCAAACGAAGCCGGAAGCCCTGTACATCAGTGCAACAATGGCCTCCACAATGGCAACAGCAAGGCCAGCAGACAATATGTCCCAGTCACCTGTTTGCCCAATGACAGTAGCCAATGCTGTAGCACAATAAAATCCGATCAGAAAGAATAGGATCTTCACTGGCAACCCTTTCCTTACTTTCTTCAGCTTGCCACATAACTTGTTCCAAGATGATTGAATTGCACTAAACAGGCGAGTGCTATGGCCTGATTGGTCAGTACTGTCGTCCACCGTGTCTTGATGGCCCACTGCATCCCCCTACATAAAGAACGAAATAATTCCTATTAAAATGTACTTGGGCATTGTTGGAAGAAAAGAACGCTTGCTTTTATAGACACAGATCAATAGCTGGAAGAAGGAAAGCAAAGAAACATGGAGAGCAGATAAATAGAATAAATGCAAAGGATAATCTCCTATTGCAATGATGGTATCTATTTTGAACATTTGATGTAATGACAGCACTTAATTAAGAGTGACTTCTCAGCCTATACCAGTTACAGAATGCACTGACTGAGCTGGCACACATTTAGGCTTCTCTAGTCAGAAAATTCCTGAAGTATGCTCTTCTGTTATGGGTAATAATAAATAAATCATACAATCTCTTCCAAGTTGATATTTAACGCATAAGCACATCAACCTTCAGTGGACAGGTTGAGTCTGGAATAGTTAGGTTAGGCATAACTAGGTGGTTTTTTGTTTTTTTTTTCCTTAGCAGTACAGAAGCCTCTAGAGCTATAAATTCACTGAATTGAGAACCTAATGGGGAAAAGGGGTGGGGGAATACATACAATGTGCAAATATAGCATTATGCATGGAATCAAATTCCATTATTCGATGTTATATTTGGCACATTGCCTACCGTTCAGAAAATACCATGTTTTTACATTATTTACAGCATAGTTCCGTCGTAATTGAGTTCAGTGGTACTATGTATCTGAATTTGAATAGTTTTTTCATCAATGATGGGCATGAGAGAGACTAGTCACTAGTATTTCCAATGAAAATTTATTGCATCCGATTCGAACAAACAAAGTGCTTTAGCAATTTCTAGGCATGGTCTCTGGAAAATACGACGCGAAATGTTCATTTTGGCATAAAATTGACTGGCAGTGAGTACCGAGTAGCGACCATCGCACATCTTGTACCTACTTGTTTCAGTACTGTGATGGAATAATTGTGGTTGTGGTAATAGTAATACTACCTGGAGTTTGTGCGGAAGGAAGGCCAGGGGATGTGCATAGCAAGCGAAAGGCCCCGGGCTTGTCATGGCGGCACGCATCGGTACCCCTCGGAGCGCAGGATGCAGCAGCACTACTGCAGCAGCAACGAGCTTCTTCGATCTCGAGCATTCTGACCAGCACGGCGACTTGATGGTTCCCTTGCATAGAGAGAGAGGTGACACATGCGGCCGGCGGCTAGGCTACTGACCGAGCAGCATCGGAACTGCAAATATAGGATTCCACAAAAAAATTCAAATCATCATGTCATCCGCGGCGACCGTGATCCAAGTCGAATCGGACCTCAATTTTCATCGTGTTTCTCAGAGGTCTCAGCCCCTCATGGCCACCCACCCACCGAGCTCGCGCCCGTCTAGGCAACTCAGGGAGAAGAGTGGAGTAGAAGGTTGCTGACTTGGAACGAGACTAGTCGTCGGTCGGCGGCGGCCTCACCGCGCCGGAGCTCGCGGGTGGCCGCAGTCGCCATCGCGGCCGGGAGAGAGAGCGCATCATATGAGATGGTGGGCCGTGGTCGCTTTGTGGGCAAAGGAAATCGTGGGCCCCGCCTAGACTGGTACTTATCCATCTCGGCCTGCCTTCCTTTCGTGGGCCATGCGGTCGCTTTGCTTTGCTTGGGCTGGGCTGGGCTGGGCTGCTTCTTTCTTACGGCCAGGCGGAAAGCAGCAGTAGGAGGAGGGGTTTAGGGTCTCAACCTCTGGGAGCGGGCGACCGAGCCGGACTTGCCTATTTATCGATTTAGACCCTCTGTGAATTCAGGTCAGCTTAATTGCACAAAGTAGTAACATCTGATTTCGAGGTCATTATTGTTGTAACACACGATCATACACACGACTATGAGTACCTGATACTCGTTTACAATCACGGCACACATGACTACGAGTACCTGGTACTCGTTTACGACCACGGCACACACGATTACTTCCACGACCACGAGTACTCCACTACGACCATAAGACCAAGGAGTTTTTCTGCCGCGCTCAACTGTACAGTTTTTCTTAGTTTTCTCTCTCTAATTTATAGGATCCGAATATAAAACAAAGGATAAACTTATTTCCTATTCTTGTGTCATGATCCGCTTCAGCCGTGTCATCCCACGTCCAGTGAAACCATAGCTCCACTAACTAGCAGACTAAACGAGAATCACGGCCATAACGTGAACATGAACACATCTCAGAACACTAGCTTTGATAGAGTAAAATCCAAGTAATACAATGGGCTTAAGTCCAGCAATTATATCACCATCTATTGCTTTTGCTTCTCAAGAGCTTGCACCCATGTGGCATATCTTTCAACAGGATGCTGGTATTGACGGCTTCAACAGCAAGACTCACATGAAGATCTTCCTGAAATGTATGACGGGAAGAAGGGCCATCAAGCTGTCCTGTGTGCAAGACGGCAAGACAAGGAAGTTTCTGTATTCCCCATTCTCTGACAAATCTGAGACATCCGAGCATCCATCACCAGAGCCGAAGGAGGCTTCTGCCAAAGACGGGAAACACACAAGAAATAGGCTGCAGCTTTACACTCATTGTCACTCTCGAGGGGAGCACATCACATCCTCGTGATTTTGCTGTTGGTTTGTTTCAGCACAGAGGGATTGTCTTATCTATTGGGATGGTTTCGTTCAAAATTGTGATGAACCTTTCGCACTGGTGCAGTTATGCTTTGCAGGCTAGCATTGTGTTGTGGCAGCAACCGCGTCCACAAGCACCGGCGACCTTCTTCCTCCGCCCCTCGCCCACGCCCGACGACGGCGACCAGTTATGTGGAGGCGACGACTACCAGTTAGGCGGCTAGATCTAGTTTTCTTTTTCTCTTTTTCCTGGTTCCAATATCTCCTTGTTTGCATTTGGTGCAATTAAAGATGTTTGCTCATTTTAATTCTTTTATCCATCTTATTCATTTTTAATGCTTGTTTACATTTCTGTGCCAACGTGCAAAAAATAATCAAATGCACTCCAACTGTTCTTTAAATGGAATCAAGTAGGCCATCATTTGCCGAAGAGATATTTCAGAAATTTGCTAACTTGGGACCTTTATATTAGTTTCTACTTCTGACTTTTGCTTCCAGAAGTAGAAACCAATACGAACGCTTCAGTTTCTATAAACAATTTCTACCAGCTTCTACTATTCATCAGCTACTACTTTTTGTTTTCATATATTGTAACGTGCTTTGTATTTTATTATATCACAATTTTGTAAGTCACATGGCAATTCAAATATTGTAGTATCTTTTATTGCATCATATTTCTTATATAATGCACTACCATTCATCAACCACTACTATTTATCAACCATTTCTATCAATCACTATTATTCATCAACCGCAGCTCAAACAAAATATACTAGCTCTACAAATTAAGCCGAAACACCTCAATCCACCAGTGGTAGTTCTTTCCCACTCCGGGTAGGTGAACTCCATTCTTCACACTTCACCGGATCTTCTCACAACCTTCTTTGAGAAAATCACCGCACACGACGCCTTCAACGTCATCTAGGAGTCGGCAAACTCTAAGAGTAATAAGTTAAGACCCTCACTTACTCACCACATACAACGAATGCACAAGCTCAAGTGGATATACAATCCACCTCTAAATGTAATACATGCAATTTAGAGCCTTCCTCCTTACTCACAAGGTGCAACACGTACACAATTGAAAGGAGAACCTCACACTAGCTCAAGAGAGTGAAATGGAGTGTAGCAATACCTTCTCCAACCAGCCACAAGGGGTACATATATCCATGCCACAAAAACTAGCTGTTCGAAGCAAAGAACTAGAAAAATCAGGATTATCGAAAGTACCGACGACAAAACTGTGATACTTTTGCTCTCCTCGTAATGGTAAAAAAACTAGCCATTAGAGGCAAATGACCAGTCGAATCCGGTAGTTCCGCTGTACAATTTCTGCTAGTTTCGACCATCAGAAGTACCGCTCCCACATGCGGAACTACCGTTCTCGTGGGGAGGAGAAAACCACCACACATGTGCCTCTCTGGAAAAAAACGTACCGCTACACAAGCCAGACGTTCCGCAATCGAAAGTACTGCTCACATATAGCCGGTTGTACGGCTCCCTGATCGGAACACTCACAGAGCCGATCGAACCGCTCACACAGAGTTGGTCGAAAGTACCGATTGTCGACTACTCTGGTCCCTGATCACGTCGGATGGTTCGACCACTCAGGTCTCCGACTATGTTGATCTCTAACCATGTTGTCCGGTTCGACTACACATGTCTCTGAGTACGCTAATCTTCGACCACGTTGTCCGTATGGACCACATAGGTCTCCGACTACGCTGGTCTCTGACCATATTGGTTTCGACTACTCATGTCTCGACCATGTCGATTTTCGTCCACGTCAATCTTCGATCACACAGTTCTCCGACTACCATGTCGATATTCGACCACGTTGTATCAATCATGTCAGTTTGACCACGTCGATTACGACCACATAGGTCTCGATCACGTCGGTTTGATCACGCTGGTTTTCGATCACATAGATCTCGCCCTTGTCGGTTTCGACCGTTTTAGTTTGACCATGCTGGTCTTCAATCACACAGATCTTGACCATGTCGAATCTGACCGTCTTGGTTCGACCATGCTGGTCTTCGATCACACATATCTTGACCATGTCGGTTTTGACTAAAATGGTTTCGATCACATAGATTTCGACCATATTGGTTCTGACCACGTTAGTTTCGACCACTTCTATCTTAGACTGCGTCGATTTTTGACCACACATGTTATTGACCTCGTCGGTTCGACTACGTTAGCTTCCACCATACTGGTTCCTGACCACATTGGTTTGACCACAATGTATATCGACCACACAGGTCTTCTGACCACTAATAGACGTGGTTGTTCCGTGATTGCAACGTCGATAGTTCCGACTAGCAGTAGTACCACATAATACATTGCGGTAGTTCTGATTTTCCTAAGAAGTGCAAATATTTCAACATATTTTACAAAACACATTTGCAAACAATAGTATCTTGCACGCAAGGATCAAACATAACTCCCAATAAGTTGCAAAATACATTTATGCACTTTTAAAATTACGACACAAGGATTATATATGAACTTCAATTGTTTACAAAACATATTTGCAATATAACCACTCCTAGCTGGTATGACCGCGGCTTCAATGCCAATCATAATGTCAGTAACAGAAGCAACTGAAAAATTTACAAACTCTAAAATATTAAACTCAAACTCCGTAAATTTGCTAAACCAAAAGCCAATTACTCGTTGTTACAACCATGAGATGGACCTCACGGTGGGATCCCTTCAAAATACCCAAACGGGCCTGTCACAGACTTGCACGAATGAAACGACATACAACAGTCCGAGAGCTGAGGATTTGCTTGCGTGCGTCGACTGCGGGTCTTTCTCTTTCTCTCTCCCCTCTTCTGGACGGACGATGCCTTTCTTTGCCAGCCCACCACCCGCCGCAAGCCAAACCGGCCCCACCCCACGCCACCCCCCGATATAGAGAGAGATTCCACCAGCCAAACCAGCAGCGCCCAGTTCCCACGCGCTCGCACCTCCCTCGCCGCAGATCTGCCGCTTCCGCTGCCATGGCACTGCCCCGCGCCGCCCTCTTTTTCTTCCTCGCGCTGCTCCTCTCCTCCTCCTCCTCCGCGCTGTCGCAGCGCGCCCCCATCTCCCTGCCCCCCTCCACCGCCTCCCCTCTCCTCCACCCAGACTCCACGGCCGACCCTCTCGCTCCCTCCCAACAGCGTTCCGACGACTCCGCGCTCTCCCCTCCCGGAACCTCCCCATTCCCCTCCCCCTCCGAGTCACCAGCACCGCCCCACCTGCCGCCGTCCCTGCATTCCACCACTCCCGCGCCGGCCCCTGCTGTCGACGATAACAAGGACAAGGACGACGACGAGAGGGAGAAGCAGCACCCGTCCCCGGCGCCTGCCCCCTCCGCGGAGGAGATCAATGCCGGCAAGCAGGCGGTGGACGCGGATCAGTCGGAGAGGCACGAGGGCGAGATGAGCGGCGGCAAGAAGGCCGGCGTGGTGGTCGGTGCGTTCACGGCCGCCGCTGTGGTGGGGCTGGCCGCCGTCGCCTGGAGGAAGCGCCAGGCCAACATCCGGCGCTCCAGGTACGCCGACTACTCCGCGCGCCTCGAGCTCGTCTGAATTCAGTCGTGAGGGATCGGAGATAGTACAGTCATCATACGACGACGTACAATCGTGGAGATGAGACAGAAGACGCATCCATTCCATTCCATGGCCGTTGTTCTGTGATGTGTCCATGATCCTTCTTGATCGGTCGATGTTAGATTCTTCATTGTTAATCCTTGGTGGAGTGGAGAGGAATTGCGGCGATATTCATATTGAGATGACAACTTGTTAGTTTTTTCCTGTATACATTTGTTAGTACGTGGTAGTACTACGATATACGGTCATTGGTGCTCCTGAATTTGATTGGATTCAAATGAGATAGATGATGAGGGGATGCTATGAAGATCCCTTCGCCGAGCAATGGCTTCCTTTTTTATTCTGTTTCTGTTATGTTCCAGAGAGTTTTTAATATTTGGTTTATATTCACCAATGAGGGGGGCGTGATGGTTAAGCAAGCCTTACCAAACTGTATGGACCGGGCGGCCGGGGTGTAACGCAATGCCGCCAAAGGGTAGGGTAGCCCAGCCTGCCTGCCTAATCCGGTGGTTCAGAAAACATTAGTTTGACGTGTTTTTTTTTTCTTTCTGAATTCTAAGTTTGGCTGGCTCTTCTCAGCGCATTAACATTTGGTCCCGTTAATGTTGACTCCACAACGTACGCTGGCCATCTGTCTGCTCGAGGAACCAATTAATCAATGTTCAACATCAAATGCGAGGCTATGTTCGTTTCGGCTCCACATAAAACGAGGACAATCCAATAGAAAACGCAACGTACTACTATATCGTAGATTCTACTGCAAGCATACATGCTTAGCAGCGCAATGCATTGAACTAGAAATGGTAAAGAGCGGGCATCTTAAGCAATGCGTGCGCTGATAAAGAGTGATAGCACTAATATCTAGCCTAAGCTGCAAGGTTATATAGGTTACAGCCTATATATATATTTTAAAAAAAAAAGTAGCACTATTTTCATATTCTGACTTCCAACTTCCAGGAAAAACAGACGCCGAAAGCGAGGAGGATTCATGTAAACAAGGCCTAAATTCAGGTCAGGTAGTTCACTTGTTGGTACGTTACTCGTCCGTTGCTTCTCAACACCAAAAGGCACCTCCTAGACTTTGTAGTACCAGGCACCAGATGCCAAGAATAGAAGTGCTAGATGGCTTGCAGAATCAGGTTAAGCATATCACAAGGCGCCCACGTGTATTCTTTATAGGAGAGAAACATCATTGGTGTTTACGATTACCGATCCTAGAGCAGATCCCAGGGTAGAATGGCTGAAAAATATCCTAATGGGACAGGATGCCAAAGCTGTGCGCCATCATCTGGAATGCCAAGCTACAAACAATTCTACCTTCACCGACTTTTTTCCTCAGTACAGATTTCCTTACACAGGCTACAGAAAAACCTAGCATGCCTCAATAGAGTACAAATATCTCGTTACGATAGCTTGAGAGCCGTTGCCTTCAAAGCATCTCCGGCTGCAACTTTTTGTGGAACAAAATCTGGAAATTTTTTTTGGCACAAATGGATAGTCAGTAGATATCTTGCTATACAGCAAATTAATTTCTGTAAAAGAGTGTTTGCCAATAAACATAAGCTTCCAGAGATTTAAACAAAAAAGGATAAACTTTGACCTGAGAGAAACTTGTATCTTTTCTGGTTGCACACTGCTGTTGCTGAAAAATGAGAGAAGAGATGCTGTGAGATACGGCAAGAACAAAAGGCAGACAGCAAAAAAAAAGGAACTGATGACCTAAGGTTTAGGTTAAACAAATGGGAAAAAGGGACTTCAATTGTAAGTCTGAGGAGAGTACATTCACGAGGAAGAGTATACATAGATGACCAACACTAAAGATATATACATTTATCTCAAATAACCGTTTACTGCCTGCAGGATCCCAGGACATACATAAACATGTTTTATGGGATTATTTTTTCCCCTCAGAGCTGGTCTTGGGGGATTGAATTCATTAGGAATTAATACAAGGTTCGATCTTATGAACACTGAGGGAGAAATCAGTCATAACTTCAGGTTACTGATGAGTGATAACCAAGAACATAAGAAAGAACCTCTGAATCATTGAAAAATAAGATTGTGCATAGAGCAAAGGTCAGTGTCAACATATCTGGTGTACAATGTACTAACAATTGAACGCAGTAATACCCGCTAAGAATTGCCACAGATATTAAAAAAAAAGAATTGCCACAAATATTGAAAAAATTAACTATGGCAAGCGTACACACACACACACACAAAAGATACATTAGGGAATGTCACTGTGATGAATCTTAGTTTATCGGGGTAAACACCACCGGAAGGAATACCAGACGGCAGCGTCTTGGTGGGATGAGAGGTTGAGCATAGATAAGGAAGAAGAACCTTAAGAGGAAAGAAGAACCTTAGGAGGAAAGACTAGACTAATTCATCTTCTTTGTTTCATTGCTTGATAAAATGAGATACACTTCCATCCTTATATAGATTAGTTGGCTTAACCCCTAAGGAACTTATCTATAATATTATAGAAATAGATTATTCTAACCAATTTAATTTTATCTATAAAGAAATTAATCCAATCAAATCGATGGCTACCATATGAACAATAACCACGCACTGTTCACGTGAACAGTTCCGAGGCACATGACAACTTCTCTCTCCCTTCACGACAACTTGTCCTCAAGCTGTGGTGGTGGCCATAGCTGCAAGCCTTGGTAACCCTACTTTGGTGAGCAATTGCAATGCCTTACATGAGAACTTAGGATGATGCCGACGGTGGTTGACGGCAAAGGCGTGAGGGCCTTAATGCTGCCCGATGTCAAGGAAATTGCCGATGGCGAGGGCCATCGGTGTGGGACAGCAGTGACGCGCTTCCCGCCACAAGAAGTGACGAGGATGGGAGAGACAACAACGTTGCGATCCCCCACATGACACCTGCCGTGCACCGCATCTCCTATTGCATGGTGTTGGCCGATGACATGGAGCAAGCCACTTGACCATTGGAGGCGCGGGCACCGGAGGTGCTGACAACAACGCGACCATCCCCGTGTTACAATTTCTCTCTTTCACCTTCATCTCCTCTAAGATGGCCTTCATCTTCTTGGTGGTGGCCATCATGTTTTCACTGTCGGCCTTCATCAAGGCCAACAATTCAGCAGCAAAAACCATGACGAGCGGCTCTAATACCAACTATGATGATCTTTAGATCATTATGGGGTAAACATCGTCTGGAGACAGCCGGGTGGCATCGGCTTGATGAGATGAGGGGCTGACTATAGATGAGGAAAAAGAACCTTGGCGGGAGAGACTAGATTAATTCATCTTTTTTGCTTCATTCCTTGATAAAATGATATACACTCCCATCTTTATATAGATTGGATGGTTTGACTCTCTAAGAAATTTATCTCTAATATTATAGAAATAGATTATTCTAACTAGTCTAATCTTATCTATAAGGAAACTAATCCAACCAAATCGGTGGCTGCCAAATGAACAGTAACCGTGCACTGTTCATGTGAACTTCCAAGGCACATGACAGTCACATAGCCCATTCAACCAAGACCAGCAAAAAAAATTCGGAGCAAAGGGGTATAGAAAATTAGAAATTGCAATAACTTTGTAAATTTACGGGTACCAAATGCAACAACTGTATATCTGCTCTAGGGAAGCCCTTCAGAGACACACAACAGAAGATATGAGAAGCCTTCAACATTTGAGGGTTGAGGAACCAAGCCGTTTTCCAAAACTTCTGTTATTGAATGCAACCTTGCAGATTGTGCACTGATATCTTAGTAGGCCATGACTGTTTTACCAATCTGAGATTTCTGTGTAATAATTTAATGCATTTGCATTTTTATTCCATTCTTATTTAAATACAGTCTCATTTTGCATTTCTATACAAATTGCCTTTTCAGCATTGTCAATTAAGAAAAATTGAAAGTGACTAGGGTCGAAGGACCAACTTACAAAGGTTATCATAAATAATTGACTTCTTACGTTCCTTCAGGGCATTGTGATAAGCATCCTCTGCAAATGCTTCCAAGAATAACTCCTGCAATTAAAGGTGTAACATAAGTACACTATCCACTTTAGATGAAGATAGTTCGACCACCACATACTAACAGGCATTCCCAAATGAATGGTATTGATACAAAAATGCAGGATGCAATACAGAAAACCAGCCAGTTTTCCCCATATGAAAATTTGAAATATTAACAAAGAAGCAATTTCCTTTTCAGATACTATGTTGGAAGGAGGTCCTCTCCAATCATCCTATTCTTGCTTTGTGTCACTTTTCTTGTCACATCCATGCCTCATTTACTTCCTGCCTACCTCCATAAAAAAGCACCTAAAATCTTGATCTCACGAATTTTAAAACACTAAAGTATTATCTCTGGATAACACCATAGATCCTTAAATAAACCTCTTAGGTAAGAATTAGTACTAAGCTAACTAGAAGGTCCCAGAAAAACACACTAGGAAAAATGTCCTCACAGATCCCCTAACAACAGTTTTATAGCAGCAGAAGTAGCCTAAGCTTCTGGTGTTGAAATTTGGCTAGCTCAACCCCATAGCAAGCTTTGGACATCTCAGACAACGTATACTAGTTTACCAACTGAAGGTGGATAAACATATTTCGTGATGTGAGAACATCTCAGACAACTCATTGAACACCTTGTGGACGCTGATGGTATCACCAAACTAATCTGGGGGAGCTAAACTAGATTCCACCCTAAATCATCGCATTCTGATAGAATTATTCTCTAATTTCTAGTTGCACTAGAGTGAAATTGAACAAATATCGGGAGGGTATCATACGGAGGCTTTGTTGATGAGGAAGACAGCCTCATTGGAAGGGCGGATGCTGGCGTCCTTGGCACGCATTAGCAGCCGTACCCGCGCCATCGGGAAGCTGCACGCTCCCAAGTCGGCACCCGCCGCCGCCGCCTTGTCCTTCCGCTTCTTCGCGGGCGTTGCTGTGCGCGTCCCCCCTTCGCCGGACGCTCTCTTCTCGCTCTTCGCTTCCTTTTGGGGTTCCGTGTCGCGGCGCTTCCTCTTGACGGGCGTGGGCTTCTCCGCTCCGCGGGAAGCTTGCTGCATCTCGCGCTTGGCTTCCTTCTGCTTCTTATTGGTTGTGAGCGCAGACGGCGCGGGCTTCTCCACTTCGCAAGACGCTTGCTGCTGCTCGCGCTTGGCTCCCTTCTGCTTCTGGGGTTTGGGTTCCGGCTCGTCGCGCTTCTTCTTCTTCGTGGGCGTCGCCGCTTCGCCTGACGCCTGCGGCTTCTTGCGCTTGGATCCCCCTTGCGGTTCCGTTTTGTCGCGCTTCTTCTTCGTGGTCGCCGGCTTCTCCTTCTCCTTGGAGTTTTTGCGGGGTTTCGGAGCTGAGAGCTCCTTGGAGCCGGCGGCTGAGGCGGAAGCCATCTTAGGCGGGCGCTTTGAGTTGGAGGCGGCGGCGCTGCCGTTGCGCTGGGCGGAAGGAGAGGCAGGGTTCATCACGGTGTGCTTCTTCCCGGCCATATCTCCTCCGCCCGGCCGCCGCAGCTCGAACCCTCGCCGCGAGCTCCAAAAAGGCGGTGGTGCGATGCGGGCAAAGCGAGAGGAGTTGCAAATGTTTCGGGACCGCGCGGACGCTTCGAGAAACAAATGGAGAAATGTCAGATGTTTTCCGCTTCCGCCGGGCTTTTACGCGGCCGATGCTGAGGAGGCGGGCGTCAGCAGGAGGAGAGAGCCACCAGCCCACCACTGCTGCCAAATCTTTGGCCATTTCAAACATCTTTATTAGTTTACTTCAAAAATATCTTGAGTAGAATTAAGGTAGGTTCTTTTTTATTGCGTCTAATGACTTTTTGTCCAAATGTAAATGGTTGTTAAATTAACCGAATGTCGATACGTCGTTTCGAAATTTTTTTTTGATAAAATATTTCGAAAAAACAGTGAAAAAGCTTTCCTATTTATGTTTTCAAGAAAAACTATGAGTTAAAAAGACGACCTTGGTCAGGTACAAAAAATGTACCACTGTAGTTTAGGGAGACAAGGTATAGTTAATAAATACTCAATCATCAGTAAATTAGACCAAGATTTGTCAGCGTTAAATAGGAAAGGATTTATGGTTTGCTCAAATATCAAACTACATGAGCTCCATTAGATATGCGAAGGGGACGTCGATTGCTATTCAACCACACCTTGATCACCTTAGTAATTTGCTAAATGTTATTAGATTTTTTTTTGTAAGAAGCATCACATACTTATAGAAATTCAAACTCAGCAGCTTCCAAAAACCTCAGAATAGACGTGTCTTAAGTTTATACTCTCATCATCATAACACTGGCTATGCCAATAGTTTTATGCATCATCAACCAAGGTGATCTTTATAACTAGTTATCTCGGGCTATAATTTCTTATGTTTTTTATACACACATACACATACACATATACATATACATATATATCTATATATGTATATATATATATGTATCTATACATATATATCTATATATACATATATGTATATCTATATATACATATATATATATATATATGTATATATGTATGTATCTATACATATATGTATTTATATATGGTGCCACTCTTTTAACGATATTATTTGAATCTTTATTTTTATGTAAAAAGCAATAATGTTCCACCCTTAGTCACTAGTCAACCATACACCATTGGTAATAGAACACCATTGTGCTTTCTGGGTTTTGACAAGAACATTACAGGGATCGATGAAAGTATGGACACAGAGCAAGGCTAATAATACAACCTTCAGCTGGCTGTATGGACACTTACAGCTCACTTATCAGCCCATTCATATAGTAGTTTACAGCCAGCTGAAGGCTGTATGACCCATCCCTTTCTCTCACAAAGTTTTTTGGTTCTTGTGCTTCAGCTGGCTGTAAACTTATAGCATCTCCAATAGTAACTTATGAGCTAGCTCTAAGCATATTATTTCATATTTTAATAGAAGAGAGATAAAAGCTATCTCTTGATCAAGAGCTAGTCTCATACACACATTCCAAGATTATGTGAGAGTGTCATGTGAGACTATTTATGTTATGAGCTATGTGCTAAAAATTATTACTATTGGAGAAGTTGTCTTAGAGCTAGTAACTAGCTCATACTGTTGGAGATGCTCTTACAGACCACCTCTATTCTCTCTCCTCCACCTCAGCATACATGCTACTAACAACCTCTTAGAGCAAGTTTAATAGTACAGATAGCTGCTACCTCCAATACATTTCCATGTCATCAAAAAATAATGATGCAGTCAACTCATACAATAAGCTGGCTATAAGTTGTCTCCACAAGAGGTCTCAATCATTTAATACATACATGGGTATTGATAATTTAATACATGCATGAGTATAGCAATTAGTTCTATGGGTACATGCATGGATAATGCCTCTTTTCCTGTGCTATAGCCTGACTCTTGCATGGGAGTCGGCTTGGCTCTCTCTCTCATTTTCTCTCCCCTCCACATAGGACTATGCTGACATGGATTCCCTTATAGCTAGCACAATCAGCCTTATTAAACTTGCTCTTATTAGGGTGTGTTTGGTTGAGCTGTGGTTTCTGAAAAAGCTGCTGTGAGCTGTGGGCTGTGGAAAAGCTGCTGTAGGTTGTGGGCTGTGGAAAAGCTGTAAGCTGTTTGGTTTAAACAAGTATAAAACTTACCTCCTATCTCTATTTTCCTGGAAACAACTGTGAAACAGCTCTCTATTTTCACTATTTCAAAAAGCAGAAAGCCAAAAGCCAAAAGCAGGGTCCAAGGTGTTTTCAAAACTGTACTACCCAAAAGTAGCTGCTTCTGAAAAAGCAGCTTCTGGTTTCCACCCCTTTGGTTGGCTTTTAACTTTTTGGAAGCAAAAGCAGCTCCCTAAAGCTCAACCAAAGGCACCCTTATACTTGCTCTAAACGAAAACCGGCGGCAACTGAGGACGGCTGCCGGATACCCCCGTACCGTACCGCGATCGGCAGACGTGTCGCCATCCCATTCGGAGACAACACGTATCGTCCCGGCTCCAGCTCCAGCAGATTCCTCCACGGTGTCGGTGGCGCTGCAATCTCTCCCCCCCCTCGTCCGCGAAACCCACTTCTTCCCCGTCCGACTCCATCCCCTCGTCCTCCTCGGATCGCCCTTCGATTTGGCCCAATTTTAGGGTTTACGAGAGAGAGAGAGAGAGAGAGAGAGAGCTAGGGTTTCGCGGGAGATGGCGCAGGCGGTGGAGGAGTGGTACCGGCAGATGCCCATCATCACGCGCTCCTACCTCACCGCCGCCGTCGTCACCACCGTCGGCTGCACCCTCGAGGTCTCTCCACCGGCTTCTGTATCCTCTCTCTCTCTCACGCGATTCCCCTCTCGTTCTGTTGCTAGGATCTCTAATCGCGTGATCTGGTGCTTGTTTGTGTGTTTCTGGTTCGTGTGCTGATGACCTAATACCTCGCCTGCGCAGATCATTTCGCCGTACCACCTCTACCTGAACCCGACGCTGGTGGTGCAGCACTACGAGATCTGGCGTCTCGTCACCAACTTCCTCTACTTCCGCAAGATGGGTATGTGCTTCTTACCTTTTTATCTTAGCCCGCAAGCGCAAGGCGTTGTGAACTATATATTGGATTGGTGGGCATAGATGCACGCGTCATCGATGTTACTGGTTTTCAAACAGTTAAGGGGGCTGTGTAGATACTTTGCGTACATGCTGCTCCATTTGCCACGCTTCATAAAAACAAAAGCTACGCAAGGATAATTCATTTGATGTACTCTGCGAGTATTGTCCGTCGAGTGGCGTGAGACTGCAGCATATGGAGATGTTAGAATGGAAGTTTTGTGCGCATGACAGTATGGCACCCGTTGAGGAAGGCTCGTGTACCTTACATGCTGCTGGTCTGCTGGCACCTTATGTTTGGGGGAGCTGTTCATAATGACAATTTGGATTAAAAACGGAAACGTCCTATTTTATTTGTCCTATTGTGTTATCTGGTGTATCAAACTCAACAGGAAAACAAAAATTAGATTTGTAATCCCAATGGTGTCCTCTTCAGAATAAGTGAACACCAGTGAGATTTCTTGAAAGTTGGAAGAGTTTTTTATCCATTCAACCTTTTTTTATGTGAACCTGATTTAATGCCATCGGTCTTAATTGTGTAAATGTGCGAGAAAGTCAAACATAAGAAAATTAAAAATCCTAACCATTAAGGTCAGCTCCTTGATCACAGCTTGAACCTATGATATTGGTGAAGAAAAATTGCATTCAGGCTGCTTTAGGTAGCACGCCTTATCATGACTTGTGAAGTGGGGTTCACGATGTGCAACTTTTTAGTTATGATCAGGTTGTATTTCAAACTTATAATGTTTGAAAGCTCGGCGCACCTACTTATGATCCTCATAGTTCTTCATTCAATTAACTATATGTGTATACCACACTGCATGGCTTAATTTGTATATTCCCTAGATGCATATTCCTGCCATACGCAGTTGTTTTATTGGGAAAATGGTAACAGACAATGGTTATACGACCACTTAATCCAGTTACAATAAGAGGTCACAGATGAATGTGGAAAGAACCTAACATTGATTTGCAATTGATGAATTGATTATCCAACATATAGAGTTGGTATCTCTGGATCCGTTGCTAGTTATGTATATTCATGGAACACCATGGAAACACTTACATATTCCTGGCTTGTTGCACGTGTATGTATGCCACACTCATCTTTAGACTTTGGGACATTTAATTACTGTCATTCTATCATTATGGAATATGTTAGTTCAAGCCTGTTACTCTTACTATTATTGAATCCAGTTATTCTTGTTTCCAGATTTGGATTTTCTGTTCCACATGTTTTTTCTTGCGCGATACTGCAAGCTTCTCGAGGAGAACTCATTCAGAGGAAGAACTGCTGACTTTTTCTACATGCTCTTGTTTGGCGCTACTGTCCTAACTGGCATCGTTCTGATTGGTGGGATGATACCTTACATTTCTGAGACGTTTGCCAGAATTCTGTTCTTGAGCAATTCATTGACGTTTATGATGGTATGGAACTAAGTGCAAGCGTTTTCTATTTTCAATAAAAAGGTTGCCAATGCCAAAGCTAGGACACATATTAGGGAAGTCTTGACTTTGAAAATCTTTGTTTTTTTTGTGCTTGAGGCAGAACATTAGTAATACCTTTGATGTGGCATGGCAGGTTTATGTCTGGAGCAAGCACAATCCCTTCATTCACATGAGCTTCTTGGGCTTGTTCACCTTTACTGCTGCCTACTTACCTTGGGTAAGTGTACTTCTGTTCCCTTTTCTGAAATGATCATTGCACCAGCCTACTCAATACTCATCTGAAATTACTTCTTTAGTGAGCTTACACATATAAAATGGATATTCTATTTCATGTCTGAATGTTGATTCGCAAGATTTGATATCTGTAATATTTTAGGTTACATATGTTTTTATATAGGGGGAATGCAGTATTTAGTGGAATGGTTTAAAACCCCATCCTACACTTGTTCTAAGAGGGCTATGTGTATCCAATTCAGATTGTTTTTTATTTGCCAAACAAAATTTATGCTATCGACAGCCTTTGTTGTAGACGGGACAAGATGCGACATAAAATGAATAACATAACCCCTTAATTCATTTGGTTCAAATGGAATAAATCTTGGATGGACCTTTGTAGGAGTAAATAAATACTGGAAGGGTCTATATGGGTATAGTGTGTGATAAATTTGCCTAGAAAATGCAGAACAATTAGGCCCTGTTCTTTTCAGCTTTTAGAAGCTACTTTTTGGCTTTTCTATAGTAACTAGCTTTTAAACAGAGTATCTTTAGAAAATAGGGTCTACTAGTTAATTGTAGTACATATCGTACCGACTTCATTTATATCAGCAAAAACCGTACGTGAGTTTCTATTACTCTGTAATCTCTCGCATGAACAGCTTAAAAGCTAAAAGCCACAGCGAAAAGCCATAAGCTTCAGCCAAAAAGAACATGCCCTTAGTTATGTTTTGAAATGAAGGAATGTTACATTGACTTGTGAAATAGGGGCGAATTGATTCAACTAGAGAGAACTGGCAATAGTTGGTTCAAGTTGGTAAGATTCCAGCTCCAACCAGGCAAAACCTGGCCATTGCTGGGAAACCTGGGAACTGGTGTGCAATAATGCATGCTGTGGTGATTTTTGTCAAATCACAACCTTCACATCAGGAAGATGTCTGGACGCCCCTTGTGTCGTACAAGATGGTATATTTCACTGTCAGAAAACATGGAAAATTGAGAAACTGCCACACTTTGCTCTGATTGTGCTGTCCAATGATCCTTACCTTTTCTTACTTAGCCATCAAATATCATGACAGGCCAAACTAATGAAATTATCCAAATTATTTGTTCATGCAATTTTATATAAGAGATGAGAAAACAGCTGTGTAAATTGTTATCTTTTAAATTGCAGGTCCTTCTGGGGTTCTCTATTCTGGTTGGAAGCAGCACATGGGTGGATCTTTTGGTATGTTTCTTTTCGGTCAGATGAATTTCAGAATAATGATTGCAGTGGTGAAATTTTTGAGTGTTCATGTTGTTAAAATTGCTGCTAGTCATGTATGCCATGGAATTGCTAATTGACTGAGCATTATCAACACTTAATTCTTCTCGCACAGATTTGTAGGGCTACTGTTTATTTGTCCTGTTTTCTGTGAGCTACACCTTGCATATCTGACTTTGCTTTGGCATTGCTTAGCATATCTGACTTTGCTTTGGCATTGCTTACTTGCAAAATGTGCAAGAAGCCATGCCAGAAGCCTGTTGCATTCTTGATGAATGCCCGAACCTGGGCTCAACACTGCATTTTCTGCCCAGTTGCCACCTATTGCCTGTATGTGTTTCTGGGCTAGCGAGCTATGACCTGTGTATTGACCAAATTTTTGTAAAACATAGCCTTAAGTTGGTTCTACGACCAATTTTTTGTAAAACATAGCCTTAAGTTGGTTCTACTTATTAGAAAAATCTTCTTGTTTATTGTCCTGTTTCTTTTGCTGCTTCCTGAGAATTTGTTGTGTCTAATGTGGTAAACCACTCAAAACTCTCTCATGGGCTGCTTCCTAATGGGCTCCCAAACTTGGCTTACCTGCATACTTGCTTTGTTTAACCCATGGCTGTCCAAAACGTGATGTGGGTTTTAACCAGCAACCAAATGACACTGGTTACTTTAAAAAGTTGTAACTGTTATGAATAGCGCTTGTATTCATCACAAGGCCAATGTGCCAGCATATATACACATACATGTATAGCATATATATATATATATATATATATATATATATATATATATATATATATATATATATATATATATATATATATATAAATAACCCCTTATGCAACATGTAAAATACACAGGTATAATACACATCTAATACCCCCTCAAACTCATGGTGGATCAACAACATGAAGTTTGGAGAGATAGAAGTTATACTGGGCTCTGGTCTGTGCTTTTGTGAAGAAGTCTGCCAACTGAAATTCTGAAGCCACATACTGAAGAACAACAACATGGTCCTGCACTTGTGTCCGCATGTAGGAAGCATCCTTATTGTTCCATATCTTGTTGGTAGCATACTGAGTCTGAAAAATCTTCATGGCACCCTCAAAAGTCTAAGATGCTTTTATACGAGCTTCTTCGGAAGCATCCTGTAAGAGTACAAGCTCAGCGAGTGGAGCAGGGCGAGGTAGACAAGGCAACTCACCAATAAGAAACTCTCAAAGGCGTTGACCACACATGTGGAGGTGGATGTGTTGAAATCAGTCCCGATAATTGAGACCATCGAAGATCACCGGACACCGAGAAACAAAAATAGTGCCTGAAGAGGACATTTTTTCTTTTTTTACCTTACCTTTACTCGGTCGGTTGCTTAAGAAGCCGATTGATCACAACCCTCTGGCCAAGAGAGAGAGAGAGAGAGAGAGAGAGAGGGGTTAGGAGGAGAGAGGTCAAGCCGACCGAGAGAGAGAGGTTGGGAGGAAAGAGGTCACTCTGGTGGCTGGTGGTGCACCAACGGCGGAGCTTCGACAACAATGACCAAATCAGATCGGCAGGACGAGCCGTTGGTCGGGAGGGACTGTGACGAGCCGTCGGTCGGGAGAAGGTGACTCCAGCGGCCGGTGGAGCACCGATGGCAGTACCAACTCAGATCTACAGTACTCAGACCGGCAACTCCGATGACCCATGGGCGGAGGCAACCCCCAACTCAGATTCGGCGACGGCTTGAGCCATCGACGGAAGAAGATGGCAGGCGGCGGGAGAAGGAAGTGGCATCGAAAGAGTCAGCGACAGAAGAGGACGGTGACTTGGCTGGCGAGGAAACCTGGCGGCAGCGGCGGTGCAGCAAAAAGACCACGTAGCAAAACCAGCTTGACAAAAGCCTAGGCATCGTTCTGATACCATGTTATGAATAATGTTTGTATTCATCACGATGCTAGTGGGCTAGTATATATACACATATAGGTATGGCATATACGCAGATAACCCCTTATACAACAGGGAAAATACATAGGTATAATACACATCTAACAGTAACCATGGTCCATAATTATAGAAACTGAACGTTATTTCCCCCCTAGCAGAATGAGGCTATTGGTCCAGAAACTACAAACATGAATCTAGCAGAATGAGCGTATTGGTCCTTTTGCTGTTAATATGTGTTTCACAAGTGCAACAAACCTATGAAGCATCCATTAGATATTGTCCTCAGGATTTTTGTGTGTTACTGTTGATTCTGGTTGACATGGCATCTTTTATCAATGCTAAGAAAGTGGAACGGCTGTTTCTGTGTTGTCTGGCTAGCGTCTTCTCTGACTAGTTTAGATTTCCCACTCTTCATATGTTTCTGTCATAATCATTCAAATTGTTTACAGTGTTCTAAAATCTAAACATAAAATGGGTGACATCTGCATCTTTGAATTGAGATAAAAACACCTTTTCTCTGAGCATTCTGCCTGTATACTCTCCACTCTCCAGATTGTCATTTTCATCCTTCTCTATTTTTGGACGAATTATAAGTCACGCCCTTTTTAAGTGCAATGTTTAACTGAATCATAAATTTGTAGATATATTTATTTTCTTGTTGATTAATAGCTATATCTCTAGCTGACACATCGTGTTTGTTTCAGGGTATGATTGCTGGCCATGTGTATTACTTCCTGGAAGATGTGTACCCACGGATGACTGGCCGACGCCCCCTGAAGACTCCTTCGTTCATCAAGGCGCTATTTGCTGATGACAATGTTATTGTGGCACGGCCACCCAATGCTGGGCTTGGTGCGGATGCAAGGTTTGATGCTATGGGTCCAGAACCCCAGGTCCAGTGATCAATTGACACCATGACCTGCGACAGATCTGAGAGGCTGTCTCTATCTGTTCAAATTGCGAGATTGTACAAGCCAATGTTCTCGTGTATTTGTACAGGCTAGATCAGAGTTATTGTGCATAACAAAAGATTAGTGGTATCTGTGGCAGCTAAGTTTCTTACCGTGACAAGGGCAGAGGAAATGATTTGTGATTGGTTGGACAGGCCGGCCTTGTTTCCTGGAGCTTCTTTTATGATTAACATCTGATCGTGCTACTATACTTTTCATGGCTTCATTGTATATGGGATGGTTCTTTTGGACCGTGGTTTTGGCTTTTGGGTTAAATGTTTGAGTTTTGGCTGTTTATGAGAGTCATTACGCAGAGAAAAATAGTCATATGTGATTTTGGCCGGTATAGTTAAATTTGGTACAGTTTTTATAGGGGCTGTTTTTTTAGCTGTGGCTTATGGCTTTTGGCTGCGGCTTATGGTTTTTGGGCTGTTTATACGAGAGATTATAAAGTAACAGAAACTCACGTGTAGTTTTTGTCAATATAAATGAAGCCAGTAAAGTATGTACTACAATTAACTAGCAGACCCTATCTTAAAAAATATTTCATTTAAAAGTTAGTTACTGTAGAAAACCTGAAAAGCAGCTTTTAGAAGCTGAAAAGAACAAAGTAATTCATCTATAGATTTTGTCTTAAAAAATATACCGTTTACAAGTAAGTTATCATAACACAGTACGTTACGAAAGCTAATAAGTTCAAGCCGAAAAGAGAACTCTTTTCACCAAATTCTATTGGCAGCGAGAATTGTATTTGGCTGTGTGATGTTGTCATTGCGGTGTTCATATGGTACAGAGATGGTTCTTACACTGTTATGGATTCGGAGGAATTGTGGTGCAAGATGGCCCGTAAAAGTGTGTACAGTGTGGCGTGCGGTTTTCCCACATTTGCATTCGGAGACGGCTCAAATGTGCTTTGAGATTGGTGCACGACTTGTGTATTGGTATTGTGTAGTATTTTGTACACCCTGTCTCTTCCCCTTTCTTCTTGCTCTCTCTGCACTGGCCACCCTGGCCTCGCGGACGACGGCGACAACCTCGAGCCACCCCATCCCTGGCATGAGTGCCGCCGGATCCGGCCGTTGAAATGAATAAAAATCCTCCGTCCGAATCTTGAAAAATGAGATCAAATTTGTTGGTCCGTGCAATTTTTTGAATTAAAAAAAATGTCGATCCAAGAGATACGTATTTACCTCGTAACGAAAATTTCTTGGACCGTACGTCCCCCTTACAAAAATGTAATCTTGAAGCAAATGTACGGTGAGGATAGTGCATACGATCGCATGTAATTGATTTTTCGTACACTGTAGATGACATTTTACAGACCGGTTTTCTGCGTCCTTGTGAGACACACTTTAGAAAACCAACAGTGAATACTCTGATTTTTTGCTGAGGCTGATTCGATGTTCAAATTTCCAAGCAGAAACACAATGCCAAAATGCTAATGGAAGCACAAGAATTTGGAAAAGTAGAAACACAACAGGGGAAAGCTGAAATTTATCTGAAACAATGGTATTTTCAATGAAAATCTGAAGTTTACTTGCAAAGCTAGGGACGGTGAGCGAGCGAGCGACCGCCGTCAAGCTTGGGCTCACTGAAAAACAGAGCGATGCCCTCCCGCCATCGACGCCTCGCGTCGCTCACGAAGCTGCTGACTTCCCATGTCAACGCCGGCCGCCACCGAGAGGCCCTCGCCTTCTTCTCCCGCATGCTCTGCGACCCCGACCTCCCGCCGCTCTCCGACCCTTCCTTCGCCTACGCCTTCCCACTCGCCCTCAAGTCCTCCACCGCCCTCCGCGTCCCCTCCGCCGCCGCCTCCCTCCACGCCCTCGCCGCCAAGTGCCGCGGCCTCCTCTCCAGCCCCTTCCTCGCCTCCGCCCTCGTCGCCTCCTACGGCGCCTGCTCCTCCCCCGCCCTCGCCCGCCGCCTGTTCGACGAATTGCCCTGCCGCAGCGCCGTCGTCTGGAGCGCCATGATCTCCGTCCACATCCGCTCGGGCGACGTCGCCGCGGCGGTGCGGGCGCTCGACCTCATGGACGTCGCGCCGACCGCCTCCTGCTTCAACTCTGTAATCGCCGCGGTTGCAGAGTCCGGGGACCATCCGGCCAGAGCCATCGAGCTGTACCGACGGATGCGGAGGATGGGCGTTAGGCCTAGCCTCATCACTCTGCTGATGCTCGTCCCCTCGTGCACCGCGTTGGGCGCGTTGAGCTCAATCAGGGAGGTGCACAGCTTCGCCGTACGGCACGGCATGTTTGCGAGCTGCCACCTTGGCAGCACCCTCATCGAAGCGTACGGGCGGTGTGGTTCTTTGGTTGGCGCACGCAGGGTTTTTGACCAGGTGGAGGAGCGTGATGTGGTTGTTTGGAGCTCTATTATATCAGCGTATGCATTCCATGGCCATGCGGATGTTGCAATGTCGCTTTTCAGGCATATGGAGCTGGGCAATGTCCGACCTGATGGCATTTTGTTCCTGGGTGTGTTAAAGGCCTGCGGCCATGCTGGCCGCGCAGATGATGCATTGAAGTATTTTGATGTGTTAACCAAGAGATATGGAGTGGAGGCTTGCGGAGATCATTATTCGTGCATGGTTGATGTCTTGGGCCGGGCAGGAAGGTTGCATCAAGCTTATGAGGTTATACAGACAATGCCGGTTAGGGTTACCGCAAAAGCCTGGGGTGCTCTTCTTGCAGCCTGCAGGAAATACGGTGAGGTGGAGTTGGCAGAGGTTGCAGCGAGAGCATTGTTTGAAATCGAACCGGAGAACGCAGGAAACTTTGTTTCACTCGCCAACATCTATTCAGGTGCGGGTATGCATGAGGAGGCAGAGCTGGTGAGAAGGGAGATGGAGCAGCGAGGCGTGCAAAGATTGCCTGGAAGCAGTTGGATGATACACCGCATGTCCAGGTATTAACGTCATATCCAATAAATTCTTTTTTTTTCACTGCATTGTTGTCTATACCAACCAAGCTTGAAGCTATAATTTTTACAGTTTTGCTATCACTCAAATCATGAATGGACTGACTGATTGGTTTACTGCAGTGAAATTGTCTGAAAAGAAGGCACACATTTGAGAAGTGTCATCAACGATTTGCAACAAAGTTTATTCAGACATGCATTTGCTATATGTCCATGAAAAGGTAAATGAGAGATGCCACTATCTCTTCTTTTTTTGGGGGGGGGGGGGGGGATATCTTCAGTTGAAACGCTACATTTTTTTTATTAATAACATCTGGAAAACATTTAATTGGACTAGGGTCCTAACTCTACATCTATCAGAATGATGTCATATGCTGCATTTGACGTGATTTTTTTATATCGGCACTGACTGTAAATGCAGCAGAAACATTTCTGTGGCTGAATGCTTAACCTTAAATTCTGCAGAAACATCGAATTTGCTGCTGGGGATGTTGGAGAGGTGTCTATGTGCCAGCAGCCATGACTGTGCTAGATAGTTAAAATTATACACCGAACTAGGTTGAGACTGATGTTTCAGAGTCAGTTGTCAAAGTCCAATCCTAGCAACGAACTTCTTACCATCATATTCACACTTCTCCTTCTTCAGCTCAAATGCCACTTTTCAATCTGACATCGCGTAAATTTGCACTCTTGAAACAGAATCATAAACACTGAGCTATCAGCAAAAAGTTATGTTTGTTGATGGTAAACAATACCATTTCCTTTCTGCCAACAGCATTCCCATCAGCATACATGGATTTCCATTTCAAAGAAATATAGAGGAAAAGGAGCATCATTAATACTGTTTCTTATTTCGACAAGTCTTTCCCCCAAAATAGTAGATGCATTTCCAACTCTCTAAAGCCACTTAGTTCTAAATTGCTATGCACATTGTTTTCCACTTTACTGCCTTATTCAGCCCATTGTTAGAAAATGCACTAAGGTCAATATTTGCATTCACCAAGTAAATTCATTGTGATTCTTTGTTATGAAGTAAAATTAATATTATTTTATGTCAGTTTTTATGGACTTATGAACTACCTTTAGTTTTCTAATGGCACTTCTACTAGCTTTTTGCTGTTAGTGCATATGACGCTAACTTTGGTGCAACTTTACCATAAGCATGTCCCGTTAGAAAATTGATGCAAAGAAGGGCTAGTCAAAACAGGTGCATCAAGCAAGATCCTTAACATCCTTCCTATAACCTTTAATCTGTTGGAATGGACCTCACATCTATTCCATGGGCCAAAATGACAAATATAAGTCATGTGTAAGGCATGAGCAAATAACAAAACAACCCCTATACAAAGGACTAATACAAATACACACACACAAACAAAAGACTAATGCAAATATGTACATATACAAAGGACTAATATGAATATGTACATATACTTCTAACACCCCTCTCAAACTCATGGTGGATCAACAATACTGATTTTGGAGAGATAGAAGCTATATTGAGCCTTAGTCTATGCATTTGTGAAGAAGTCAGCTAGCTGAAACTCTAAAGGTACATACTAAAAAGCGACAACCTGCTGCTGCGCCTGCGACCTCATGTAGGAAGTATCAACCCTAATGTGCTTGGTGAGCTTTATGCTTCACTGGATCTCGAGCAATACTAATCGCACTAGTGTCTTCTGATAGTAACGTACTTGGTGCAGAAACCGAAACACCAAAGTCCTAAAAAAGCCACCGTAGCCAGGTTGATCTTAGTTGTCACAGACGCCAAAGCCTTTAGCTCAGCCTCAGCACTTGAACGGGTAATTGCAGTTTGCTTCTTAGTCTTCTAGGAAATCAATGAAAAACCAATGAAGACACAAAAACCATAGAGAGACCGACGATTAGAAAGATCACTAGATCAGGTCGCATTAGAGTACGCCTGAAGCTGTAAGGAGCTAGAGCGAGGGAAGAAAAGACGCCGAGTGATGGTCTCATGAAGATATCGTAGAACGCGAAGGAGGTGATTGTAGTGGAGTTGCGTAGGAGTAGAAACAAACTGACTCAGAATGTGAACAGCATGAGAGATGTTAGGACGAGTGATACTAAGGTAAACTAAGCTCCCAACAAGGTGGCGATAGCAAGTGGAATCCTCAACAGGGGTACTGTCAGTAGGACGAAGCTGAACGTGAAGCTCCATAGAAGTGTTCACCGTGCATAGATCAGTGAGACAAACGCGATCAAGAAGATCCTAGATGTACTTCTGCTGGGAGACGTAATAGCTATCAGGTGTAGAGGTGACCTCAATCCCAAGGAAGTAGCGAAGAGGACCCAAATCAGACATCTAGAATTGTTCACTAAAACATGTCTTCACAAAATCAATATGCTGAGGGTCATCTCCAGTGATGAGCATGTCATCCACATAGAGAAGAAGTGTTTGACCACGAGAGGAGGTGTGAACAAAGAGAGCAGGGTCATGATCACTAATAGAGAAGCCGACAGCAGTGATAACAGAGGTAAATCGCTCAAACCAAGTATGAGGGGCTTGTTTGAGTCCATAGAGAGAACGAGAGAGGCGACATACCTGACCATCGTTGTCATGGGTGTGGGCCTTGGGCCCAGCCGGTTCATTATTAGAAGTAGAGATTAGTTTCTATTTGAGTTAGAGATTAGTTTCCTTTTGTTAGAGATATAATTAGAGATATGATATTAGTTTCTATATTTGTTAGAGATATGATTGAGATTAGATTCTATCTGTTAGGGGGGTCATCTATATAAGAGAGCTACCGCATGCTATTGGAATCAATCAGAGAAATAACATCGTCTTCCTCATCTATAGTCTCTCTCTCCTTCTACGCCGACGCCATCCGGCCATCCTCTTGGTGGTGTTTACCCCCTATGAACTAAGATTCATGACAACTTGGTATCAGAGCAGTCGATCCCTTCCCACGACTTCTGCTACCATGGTTCCTGCTGCCGAGTCGTTGGTCACAATAAAAGCTAACGCTAATAAGATGGCCAGCATCAACAAAGAGATGGCGAACGTCTTCCTCAACATGCATGCCATCTTGGAGAAGATCGTTAATCAGAAGAAGGCGCAGCAAGAGACGGCAGCGGCACTATTTCCAGCAACTGCCATGGCGCCACCAGGGCATTCAATAGCTGCCACGGAGATAAAGAGCCAGGCACATCATCATCGAACACCAGATCCCCAACATAATAAAAAACAAGAACCTCACAACAATGACCAAGGATCGGAAGCACACAGGACAGGACAGGGAAAGATGTTGACACAGCCACCGCCAGATCCGACGGCTGGCCCATCGCCTCTAGCCTCCAGATCAACTCCTCCTCCCCAGGATCGAGATCGCCTTCGAGTTCGCTCCGATGGCGAAGGTGTTCCTCCTCCGGAGCTCCGAGGGGAAGGTGCTCGTCGCGCCGACGTGGGACAAGCGCCCGACCGCCCAGGCCCGGCCGCTGGAGACGGGGGTGTCCTCGCACCCCCTCGAGAGGGTCGTCCAGTTCTGGATCAAGCACTCCCTGGCGGAGGCGAGACCCCAGAGTCCCTAGCCGCCTGAGACGCCGCCTTCCTGTGCCGCCTCGACCACGACGGCCTCAAGATGGAGGTCGCCGCCACTGCCCATCAGCTCCGCCTCAATGACGACCTCTCGGAGCTGCTCTCCGACTTCACGCGGGTTGGTCGCCCGGCGGTGTCCTGCGCCTCGCACGCCCGTGTCGCCACCCGCGCTGATCTTGCCCCCAACGCCCGACCGAAGCGTCCGCCGCCTGCGCTTGAAGTTGCCGACAGTCGCTCGGACTCCCCGACGGCCGCCTTCAGCTCAAAGCCGCCAGTGTCCGCGGCCTCTGACGGCCACTGCCGCGCTCCACCGCCTGTCGACCGCCTCCAGCTCGAAGCCACTAGGTCACCGCCGCGCTAAGCCGACGTGGCTCGCGGCCGCTCCGCCTGTCGCCGATCCCGCGCTCGAAGATGCCCGACCGCCGCCGCGAGGCCCCCCGCGCCCGAAGCCGCACCGCTTTCTCTGCGTACGCTTCCTACCGCTGGATCTGTCGGAGTCACCGCTTCCCGCGCCGCCATCTCCGAGGCCGTGCCTCGAATCAGCGAGATCGGGATCCCGCCGGCCTTGTTCCGCTCGGAACCGACCGGCCGTCTCCATCCGCTGCAAGACCCCGCCGCCGTTCGCCGAATCTCCGCCGGGCGGCTGCTATTCGGGCCGCTTGTCTTCCACACCAGCGCCGGAGGTCTTCCATTGCCGTCTCGATCCGCCGGTCTTCCACCAACACCGCATCGATCGGAGCCACCGTCACCCGGCCGCACTTCGGCTGTCGCCTCGGGACGCTCTCCACCGGCTGCTAACCACCGGGAGCGGGAGCCGGAGCCGTCGCCGGCGATGATCCGGAACCGATGCCGACCGGGGAACCTCCGCCGCCTCCGCCTCTACTCCGTCGTGAAACCGTGCGGAGTCTTTAATAGGACCGAGGAGCCGGTGAAGGAAAGAACAAAAAAAAAAGAAAAAAGAGAAAAAAAAACGAATTTTTTCTTTTGCAGGCATCGTGTAGCTGAAAGCATTACACTGTTGGGAATAATCCCACATTGGTTGTGGAAGAGGAGAAAGCACAACTTATAAGTGTGGGGGAGCCCCCACCCATTGGACTAGTCTTTTGGGGGGAGAAGGCCCAGTACCACTTATAAGGTTGTTGCTCCGTGGGTTTGGTTGTGTTCCGCCCATGTGGACCTGTGGCCCGGGGAGTAAAAACCCGGCTGGACCTAGGTATGCGGCCAGGTCCAGATCTCACATTTGGTATCAGAGTCTAGGTGCCTAACACCTCCTTGGACCTCATGGTTGTAGATGTGTCCAACCAATGTGTGACGAGGAGATTGTTGGGAATAATCCCACATTGGTTGTGGAAGAGGAGAAAGCACAACTTATAAGTGTGGGGGAGCCCCCACCCATTGGACTAGTCTTTTGGGGGGAGAAGGCCCAGTACCACTTATAAGGTTGTTGCTCCGTTGCTCCGTGGGCTTGGTTGTGTTCCGCCCATGTGGACCTGTGGCCCGGGGAGTAAAAACCCGGCTGGACCTAGGTATGCGGCCAGGTCCAGATCTCACATACACTTCGTCGGCATGGAACTGCAACCATGGCCGCCGCCTAGCAGCTCGAGGACGAGCTGCATGTCCGGGAGGGGTATAATGTCATGGGGGTGTGGGCCTTGGGCTCAGCCGGTTCATTATTAGAAGTAAAGATTAGTTTCTATTTGAGTTATAGATTAGTTTCCTTTTGTTAGAGATATAATTAGAGATATGATATTAGTTTCTATATTTGTTAGAGATATGATTGATATTAGATTCTATCTATTAGGGGGAGTCCATTTATATAAGAGGGCTACCACATGCTATTGGAATCAATCAAAGAAATAACATCGTCTTCCTCATCTATAGTCTCTCTCTCCTTCTACGCCGACGCCATCCGGCCATCCTCTTGGTGGTGTTTACCCCCTATGAACTAACGTTCATGACAATCGGGGACAATACCCAGGAGGCGGGTGCATATAGACCTCCTCTCGCAGCTCGTTATTGAGAAAGGCATTCTTAACATCAAGTTGTGAGATACTCCACTGCCGAATAGAAGCAACAGCAGCAAGAGTGCGAAAGTGGTCATATGAGCAACAGAGCCAAAAGTTTCATCATAATCATGCTCATACTCCTGTTGAAAACCACATGCAACGAGATGTGCCTTATAGCGCTCAATGGTACCATCAAAACAAGTCTTGATCTTATAGATCCATTTACATGTGATAGGAGTAACACAAGCAAGAGAGGAACAAAATCCCAAGTGTTAGTACACTCTAAAGCAGCAATCTTCTCCGCCATAGCGAGCTGCCACTCATAATGAGATACGTCATCACGATAAGAGGTTGTGGAGAATGGATAGGGTTCAGCCTTTAGAGGGGAATTAATTGTACATGGGAGTGGCAAAGATTTTGTAAATTGTGTGCAACCGTGAGCCCTTTTACAGAACGCAAGAGGGAGGAACTACCCAAACAACGCTTCGCATGCGATGGCCAAACCAGGCTCGGCTCCTGTGTACCTTGGTTGGAGCCCGGCTTCGGAGCCCATCCGTTTGGCCAGAGGACCAGCTTCGAAGTCCAAAAAGGTGGCTTCAGAGCCCGGCCAAATGCCTCCTTAGTGTCTCTAGGGCCAATCAGTTTGTTCTTTGTTGTATTCACTATACAATATTTTGGCTATAGCTTGGAAGTTTGTCATGAGTTGGTATGCTTTGGGAAAACCCACATCAAACTAAAAAGTATGAACACTTACATATTCAAACTAAGCAAGCTATTAAAGCATCAAATAAGGAACATCTATATCCATCGCAAAAATCCAATAGTTAGAACTGTTTGGGCTGGTTCAGTTAAGACATAAGATAGAGTGATAACTCGTAAGTATTATATTTTGATTTTAAATGTGAAACAAAATCTATAATTTAAATGTCTAATGTGGTTAATGTACCCAGTATGTCTTGTGGCATTTGGGAATTGGGATCCAGTGTGAGAAGCTAACTGGTACACATCCAATACCCGTTTTCCTGAACCATGTTTTGTAGTGCGTGATACTTTTCCTATTATTCTGTAATAACCTGGAAGGACACTTACATAACACCCTACCCGAGAGGTCCCTCTCAAATAGCTCTGTTGTAGGTGGGCTAGCATGCATCGCTATTGTTAGTGGTGCTAGGCCCCATTACAGATGGCTTATTGGCTGATGTGTAAGTAATTCTATCAACCTAATTTCTCCAACACATCTTGTTTGCGTTCTGCACTAGAAAACTGGAAATTGTAATGCTGCTAAGGATATTTAGCTTAGCCACATGAATTTCTTATATTTTGCTCCATAAATTGGACTGAAATATGTCAAATCATACACGTGCCCTGATGACACTGTCCACACAATTTTTTTGCTGCTGGACAGTAATTCGTAGCCCTCTCAATGCACTAGCTAGTTTTGATCACTAAATTTGCTCGTTGCCATCAGTACTTTTTCTGTACCAAATCCCTTGATCTGCTTCTACAAATATGTGGAGAGCGTATGTTTGCTGATTCCATATACCAGGTCATGAACGATTGAAGAAAGAACATCCATTCAAGGAAGGGAGCACACTGACGTGCATGAACATTTAGCTGACAGGAGGTAGTGCAATCATAAAAGGGTTTCATCTCTGTCGTTATTTATGCAGGTGGGAACCTCCAAGTGGGAAACAGGTGAATCAGATAGCTCATGCAGCTCATCTTTCGTCATCAGTTGAACATAGCTGGCAGACATATTACCCCCTAATTGGCTGCTTCAGAAAGATGAAAAACATGCTTGCTATACCATTTGGTTAGGAAAATGGTACAGCTAAGAACAAATTGCTTTGTGCTTATCTATTTGTTAGGTATGAGTTTCAAAGTTGTTGAACCCTTTGAAATGTATCACTCATGGCGATCTTTTAACATAGAAAAGCTTGTTTTTCTTGGAAGACAGGCAGCGAGATGGCGAGATCTGCATCCATTAAGCACTACCACCAGCAGGAGCATGTGGATCACAGCACTAGCCAGTACCACGGACGGGAAAAGACAGGCAGTGAGATCTGCATCAATTAAGCACTACTACCAGCAGGTGCATGTGGATCTCACAGCACTAGCCAGTACCACGGACGGTTCCGTCTTCCTGGCCGTGCAAGTCAGTCCACTTTCTCGTCATCCTTTGTACGTGCAAGGTGCCTTACAAACGAGTATAAATACCAAGCCTCCTTACCTTGCAAGTCTGGGCTCTTGACCAAATAGGCAGAAGTAGCAGAAGCCAGCTGATGCATATGAATAGGCTTGAAGATCTGTCACCTGTTCCATCCATGACGATTCCGATTGTGCATTCCTCAAGGCCAACGCTGGGGTTTCCCCTAGGGATGGCGCTCCTGCTCATTGTCATCTTCTCCCTCAGTGGCATCTTCTCATGTTGCTACCACTGGGACAGGCTCCGCTCCCTCCTCCGGTCTCGGCATCCTGTCTTACTCCAAGAGGGCCAACACACCATCATCTCCATTGGATCATCGCCGGACAAGACACCTTCTGATCACAAGGTAGTAGCTATCTATTTTGCACATCTTATTTTAATTTACCTCTCCGTGAAAGATCATTTGTTGTGAAACTAATTGAGCTAAGATTAATGGTCCCATAATGTATTGTTTGCAGAGCGAGAAAGTGGGGAAAGAGTGTGGTTTGCCCGTTATTATGCCTGGGGATAAGATCCCCAAATTCTTTGCGAGGCCCTGCCCGCATGAGATGTGCTTGCCTGAAGCAGAGAAGAATGAAGTTGAGGTGCAAGTGAAATGTTCGGTTCCATGAAACCATTAGTATCTGTAAATGAAACCACATTTAGCTGAAACGACCTCAAAATTTTTTTAAAAAATAAATTGCTTTTGATTTCATTTGGTTCTTCTCCTAAATCAATATTCATCTCCACCATTGGCAAATTAACTCGCACATCCCACCGTCTCCTTCGTCCCTTGATCAAAGTCATGGCCGTCGGCACTGTTGCCGTTCGATAAAAATCAGACAATTTCCGTTGTTTCATCAAGTTGTTTGAACCATCAACCGCTACATCGATTCAACCACCGTACCTCTTCAAGGATAGCACCCCTAACACTCCCTGGTAGCTGTCGGTCATGCCAAGACGAATTTTGCCACCACCGCCTTTTCTCTCACTCACGGCTGACCACCTCAAGTGACAACATTTGACCAACACCCGAGAAACTCAGTGCACAAAGTGACAGCTCACTGCTCATCTGCTGACCTCTCCGCCGTTTTTACTGAGGCACTCCGGACCATCCCGCGCCTCCCCTGCCTTGGGCACGCATTATTTGTTATTTTAACCCAGGAGCCGAGTGACGTGAGCATTAGATAGCATCTCAAGAGGAATATAATATGCTAGGTGCGTATTGCCGCTGACGCCAACGCTGACACTTGATTTGCTTGATATCTCCGACTCCTTAGCTACCTGTTTGATTTGCAACGGATCATGTTGGTTTGATATAGGAGTCTGCAGAATCCGTTCCCGGAACGAACTCGTTGATCGGTGGCGCTGGCACATGATTTAAATCGCTGTACGTTTGCTCATTTCATACACGGACTACAGTATCTAACTTTCAAACGGAGTATTTTCTTAAGACGAGGTCTACAAGTTAAATGATGTACACGTTAAAAGCCTAACATCTCTAGCAGTCAAAATCGTAAGTGAGTATCTCTCTCCGTAATATATATCGTAAACAACCAAAATTCAAAAGTTTCAGTCAAAAATTATAAGCCACAGCCGTTGCTAAATAGGCCCACAGCCTCCTGCTCGATCGATTAGCTAGGATGGATCTGCATTTTAGCTAGCTAGCTGCTCGATCTGATGACGATGACACAACAGGGATATTATTCGTTCATCGTTCCGGCTGCGACCGTACCTTCATACGAGTGAGTTACATTTATTTATTTATCATGGACACACACTAGCTCGAATAAAGGGAGCAAAAGGATGACGATGCATGCACGATCGAGGGGACAGCGACCCAGTGGCGGATCCAGGATTTTTGGGATGGGGGTACGAAGTTAAGAATCTACAGAGTATATATATAAGATAGAGAATTTTGATACACATAATATATATATCTCATATAGTTAACCAAATAAACAATCACACATAAGCAATAAATGCAATTTCCAATATAAGTTTGATTGACTTAATTTCTAGTGAACACTGAACAGAGTACATGAAACAACATCAATGCAAAACTGACCTAGATGACCTAGATGCCGCCGTTGAAGATGGAATAGGGGAGGAGCTGCCGCCGTTGAAGCTGGCCATTGGGTGTGCCAGTGTGGGTGCCCGGCACCGCGCCGCCGCCGGTAGCCGTTCGCCGGTCGCCGCGTCGCCGAATACGAGGAGGGGAGCCGGGCGCGGCTGCGCGCTGTGAGCTGGGGCACGGCGGCTGTGCAAGAGAGATGGAGAAGAGGCGGCGTGAGAGCAAGGCAGGAGCGGGCGCCGCACCGCCGCCGGTAGCCGTTCGCCTTTCGCCGCGTCGCCGGAGACGAGGAGGGGCGCCGGCCGCGGCTGCGCGCTGTGAGCTGGGGCGCGGCGGCTGTGCAAGAGAGATGGAGAGGAGGCGGCGTGAGAGCAAGGCAGGAGCGGGCGCCGCGCCGCCGCCGGTAGCCGTTCGCCGGTTGCCGCGTCGCCGGAGACGAGGAGGGGCGCCGGGCGCGGCGGCGCGCTGTGAGCTGTGGCGCGGCGGCTGTGCAAGAGAAATGGAGAGGAGGCGGCGTGAGAGCAAGGCAGGAGGCGGCGTGACTCGTGAGAAGCAGCCAGGCAGCAGGAGTTAGGTTAGGAAATCAGGAAATGCCAATTGGGCCATTGGCTAGTGGGCTGAATTTGCTACATTACCTTCATTTCTAGTTTTTTTCCTATATATATGAATATATATTATATATAGTTGATTTTTTACAAAAAATTTTGGGGGTACAACTGTACCACCATGTCCGTCCGCCTCTGCAGCGACCTAACATTCTTGCAAGTATATGGCCTGGCCACCTCTCTCTCTCTCTCTCGCGGATGAATTTGAAGCAGCTGGTCTGGTAGGGGCCGGCCATCGCATCGACGGTGGGCTACATCAGTGCAGCAGGTACGTATCGATGGCTCGCCATGAACGAACGACGACACTGCATTGGCATCGGTTGCTTCTTGTCAATCAGCTGGTCCAGCACGCCTCGCCTTCAGACATCTAACGACACCCCGGCCCGGCCAAACTTTCTTGTCCATTCAGAATTTCAGATTCAGCACGCACGTACGGCCGGCTAGCCGTAAGCTGGAAATTAGGCGCTCACACGGCCGGCCGGGCGCCGCGTTTCTGGCCGGTGGAACTCAAAACATTGCCGACCACAAGCTGCAGGGCTTGAATTTTGTCTTTTTAGTTTTTTTTAGAAAATCGAAACAAATGAAACAATTTTTTAAATCTAAAATCATATATACTATTTGTACCAATATCAAAAAACATAAATAAAATTATCAACCATAACTAAAACCTATTATTCACAGTCAAAAAGATCATACTAGTTGATCTAGCCATCCACCATTGGACATCGGCAAGTGTTTCTGCAGGCCGGAATTTTCTGATGGGATGGGTGCATGCACGCATGATTCGTATTCATGCCGTGCGTAATGAAGCACGTCCGTTTAGTTATGCACGTGAAAAAGACCATCACCATTAGTACGCACACCATGATCGACCACCGTACGTCTGCAATTAACTCTCTTGTCGTGTGCGCTACCCGATCGTACTCGACGATTATTGGGAACTGGGTTAATTGCAGACCGACCGATCTGCGGCCACCTTCCTTGCTTGCAAAGTGCTCGTTCCAAAAACTCTATGATTAAGATGGTGCCTAGACTCTATGGTCAAGATTTTCCTTCTATAATTAAGATTTTTTTATTCATGATTAAGACTTTTCATCTTGATATATTACATATCGTTGCACTTGCACGTATCTAAAAGCAATCTAAAAATAGGGAGACTTAGTGTCTAGACATCATGGTGCCCCATTTCAACGTCCTCTATGTATGTATGTATGTATGCACGTTGTCAAAATATATATAGATGATCGAGGCGCATGCATGCAGCTATACATATATACTAGGACAATTAATAATTCGTTTCCATCTAATTATGCAGTTCTTTTTCATGGATGAAATGAACAAACAACAGCATGTCTCCATCTCCTGAACAAAACGCAAATGCAAACGAACGAGTGGGCCCAGTGGCATGGGACCGACCGAGAACTTGATGGGCCGAGCGGGCTCAAACTACAAAATCCGCACGGGCTCAAACTACGTAAGCCCAGCGGAGGCCGCGTCACCTCCGTCGCTCTCCTCCCGACATGGCGCAGGCGGCATGGCACTCCGGCTGCATGGCGGCATCCCTCGCCGCTTCCTCACCTCGGCCGCCATCGCCCTCGATGCGGCTCCGCATCCGCTGGCCTCCGCCGTGCTCCCCCGTCGCCTCCACGACGAGGCGGGAGCGGGCGCCCTTTCTCTCCGGCTTGGTTAATTTGTCTACTGCGTGTCAGCGCTGTAATGATTTCTATCGATCAAACTTAGCAGTGCCGTGGTTTTTCTCATACTGTCGTGTTCTATCTGAAGGTCCGCTTACGCTCTACAGGAACCTAGTAAGCCAAGGGAAACTCCAACATGACATTTACCAGGAAATGTACCATCTGAGTTAGACTACTTACTTATAAGACTTGAGCAGTATTATGAGATGGAAGTGGAGGATTACCATGTAAGTTGCACATTGCTTCGTGTTTACTAAGCAGACGGTCCTTTTCGTATTTGTTCACTGTTCAGTAAGATTATTCCATTGCCTCTGCCTTTATGTAAAGTGCAGACAAGGCTGTCTGTGGGAAAATACCAGGGAGAAAGAAAGGCCAAGCTTCTTGTTGAAGAAGCTGAGGATAAGCAGCGTGATGGGGAGTGGATAGATGAGAAAAGGGGATTTCTTGATAAGTTGGTTTCACGGTAATATTTTTCTCCTGCCTGAAATTTATTCATTGTATATCCATTTAACTCTTGATATCAAGATAAATACATGTCTTTCCATTTTATAGTGTTGCTATCTATAGTGCATGTATATTTACGCTGCTAGATTTATTACATAGTGTTCATATATTCAATATTGGTCTTTGTCGGTGTCGTTTGTTTGATTTTTTCCTAATTATGAGTCGATTTTACTAACAAATTCGTCTTTTTTGCTTCAACCACCAACAGCAGGCTCAATTCTTGATCGATTCCACTCAGCCGCTATCTCTTCCAATGCAATACTTTACTGTATAGATATCTTCTACTCCTGTCCAATTATTTCTTAACGCAGACATGCGCAACTTACGTCGACCCCTACCAGCCTACCAGGGACACCCATTATACTCTCTCCAGTAGCCCCGAGCCTATTCTTTATGGCTACACCATCTCTACTCTAAGCTCTTTGCTTCTCTACTTCTATACGTCCGTGCTTTTATTCATACAGATGGATGCGCATGATGTTATATGTTCTCGATGTCCTCTTCTCCCGTGTGGGCCACTTCTCTTCTTTGACGTTGGCTAGCTCAATATTGTGCCTTCTTCACTAACCACGGCGACCTCCCATTTTCACTGTTGTCGGCATTTCTGCTTTCATCGTTGTCTAATGGCATGGAGAATCTTCTCGCCATCACCGGTAGCGTCGTTCCTCTCAGCAGCGACGGCATGCTCCTAATTACCTAACAGTCCCATATCATTCATAGCTTGTCTTCAACGTAAAGATTCATCTCTTGTCTGACAGGATCCTCCATCATACTCTTCTTTGGCCATTAACTTCTTCGATAACGTCGATGCTCACCACTCAGGCATGGCTTGCCGCGAAACCGTTGATGGTATCAAGCTCCAAACGCGTGTAAGATACATTTTCCTGTTCGTCTTTGACAGTTTTTATGGACCTACCTCCTTTCACCTCTGATTGCATTGAACGTTTCACCATAGGAAACACCAAGGATTAATTCGATCTCTCTAGCTTTATAGATACATCTACAATGGGAAATTTTCATTTCATGTATTCGATCAAGGTTACCGAACATCTCTGGTCTTTTTCATGCATTTCTCGATAGGAAGCTTCTAGAAATCTGGAGTAAACATCTCTATACACAATGATAATGAGCGAGGTGGTTGCCTAAAATAATATAAGAACTCTCTATATTGTTTTAGTTAAGGGTGTGTTTGGTTGAGCTGTGGCTTCTGAAAAAGCTGCTGTGAGCTGTGGGCTGTGGAAAAGCTGCTGTAGATTGTGGGCTGTGGAAAAGCTGTAAGCTGTTTGGTTCAAACAAGTATAAAACTTACCTCCTATCTCTATTTTCCTTGAAACAACTGTGAAACAGCTCTCTATTTTCACCATTTCAAAAAGCAGAAAGCCAAAATCCAAAAGCAGGGTCCAAGGTGCTTTCAAAACTATACTACCCAAAAGTAGCTGCTTCTTAAAAAGCAGCTTTTGGTTTCCACCCCTTTGGTTGGCTTTTGGCTTTTTGGAAGCAAAAGCAGCTCCCAAAAGCTCAACCAAAGGCACCCTAAATTTACATTGCAAATCATCACTATAGGATAAATTACATAAGAATCAGAGAGGTGCTATATCTACAAATGAATAAAATTCTTTCATTTAAAAGTTATATGTAACGCCCCCGTTTCCAGGTGCGCGTACGGACACGGCATTTCGCAACTATTCACGCATGAACAGTTATGGAGTGTCGCACAAGAGTATACCATTGCATGCTTACAACAAAAGTCCAGCATATATTTTACATACGGATTAACATCCATTTTTCGACAGCGGGGCGTGCAAGCCCAAAGTATACTTACATCACAAAAACTCCAGAATCCGCTTGAGCGCGGCCAAGACCTAAAGCCACGGGTCCTCGCCAAAGAAGCGATCCTCAGGGGCGTCCTTGACGGGGAAACCTTCACATTTGTCTTGATCCTCTAAAGAGTGGATTAAGCAAGCCGTGAGCCAAACAACCGGCTCAGCAAGCCCCAAAGGGACTCTAACTTACTACATGCACGGATTAACAAAGGAAGGGAGTATATTTGGTTTATTAACTTTGAGTGGATGCAGTTTTATTTGTAAACATTTTGATAAAACGGACCCAAAACTACTCCTTAAAATCTCAGGGGTTTTCACGAAAGTTTAATTAACCAACTCATCAAGTTAAAGCATGTACAAAACTATTTAAGCTTCGCTGCTGGAATCACCCAAGTGACACAGCTTCATTAACCGGGAGCACGGCGTATTCGAATACCATTTATTTTGACTCTGCAGAGTTTGCTCAGCTTTACCCACACGATTTCTTAACTTCCGCGTCCGGGTTAAGAAAGCCAGGTCGTTTCACTGCTCAACTCTTTATATAGGCTCTACCCGGTAGAATTCACTCGGGTCTGGCACAATAAAACTCTCGTCCGCTTCGAGTGAACTCTACCGTTGTTAGGCACCCGCAGCACGACCTACCTAACCTCGCTTGTCTCAACACCAAGCTTTCTCAACACCTGTAGAGTTTCAATCGAGTTGAGCAGCTACTAAACCAGTGTTGACAAGTCAACTCCTGTGGTTGAGCGATCACCATGTCATTTGCTCAGCGTAAGGATCTAGTCCTTATATTTTTCCGGGGTCCGCAACCTCGCCAGGCCCGCGACCCAACCTAGGGTAAGCGGTGGGCGACAGCCGTCTCGCGGCTTCCCACAACACCCTTACCCTAACTTCAATCCTAGGGTAAGAGATGGGCGAAGACTAACTCGCCAGCTCTTCCCCAACCCTTACCCTACCTTGTGCACGCCGGCACTCTCCGCTCTAGGGCACGGTGTCCCATACCACCCTACCCTAGAGTCGGGTTTGCAAATCCTATTGGCCCGCAACCACAACCTTATTAGTATAAGACTTTGCATGATAATAATAGCTTACAATTATCTAGAATAACAGATAATTAATTCTAGGGTTACAAAGGCATGGCTACGAGTTTAACATGGCATTTGTCGGTGGTAGGTTTAACTACATAACATGTCATTCTAAACATTTTATTTTAATTTTGAACTAATATTTCAGAACTAGCTTAATGCAAATAGCATAATAACATAATTAAATAACATGGGTTGCAATATGATCAAAGGATTTGGGACTTGCCGTCAATCTGGATGATTTCAGCTAGCTCGAACGTAGAAGCACCTGGATCCTGAGACTGCACTTGAACATCCAGGATCTCTGAAACTAACGCAAACACATAAAATAATTAAATCCAGCTTGAGCCTAATCAAGCGAGGAAAAAAATAAACTATTTAAAAAGGAGTAAAATGCATAAATCCTCAAATTGGAATTTTAGGAATTTATTTGGGATGAATTTGGGGGAGTGGAGGCCAAAAATGGGTTCAGGACATTATTTGGAGCACAGTGGTGAAATTTGGGAGTGTTTGTGATTTTCTGTGATTTTCTAGGATTTATTTCGATTTTTCTGGATTTTGGAAATGATTAATTCGGGGGAAAATCGATGTGAACAGTGCGGAGGCCGGCCCGGCTACTGTGCGGCCCAGCATTGTGCGGTTCGGCGGGAAACGGCCGATCGGCCCACGCGGCCCGTGCGCGTGCGCGCACGCGCGAGGCAGGCCGGGGAGGCCGCGACCCGTCCGCGCTCCGCGCCCACCCGAGGCGGATGGAGGACGCGTGGCCGGGGCGGACGGCGCCGATGCGAGGAGAGCGGCGAACCGTTACGGGAGATCCGACGGACGAGGGGAGATGGGATAATGAAAATCGGACGGTGGTGGGGCGGTGAAGACGGCGAAACAGTACGGTGGGATCGAAGGGCTATGGTTAAAAGGCGCCAGAGAGATGGACGGCGGAGGCGGAGCCACGTCGCGGGAGAGGGAAGTCTTCTTCCTCCTCCCGCTGCTACAGTGCTCCCGCAGCAGGGACACGGTGGCGACGGTGGCCTGGGCGCCAGGGGGCTCATCGGCGGCAACTGAGGGTACCAATGGGTAGCTTATGGCAAGGGGATCCCATTTTGGGGTTTAAGGGGCGGAGTGGGTCACTGGAGAAGGCAGGAGGCAGAAGGGAGAGGTTCGGACGACTGCGGGTGAGGGCAGTCACCGACGGCGAGGTAGTTCGATTGGCCGCGGTCACACGGACAGGGGGTCAAGGGGCTCACATTGGTGGCAGAGATGGGAGCTAGGGAGCTACGGAGCGCGCTGGCCACGGAGAGGGTGCAGCGGCCGGAAGGGAATCTCGACGGCGGCGTTCCACAGTGCTTCACCTGGCCAGAGGAGGTCGACAACGTGATCAGGGGTGGGTAAGGATGCTCTGGACGAATGCAATTGAGAAATGGAGGGAGAGAGGAGGAGATCCGCTCACGGGTGTCGCCGACGCAGGGGAGAGCGGCGACGACGGTGGGGACGACGGGACTCCGATTGGTTGCTCCTGGGGACTCTCGGGAGTGGGAGGAGATGAATGGGGGTGGTGAGAAGGCTTGAGGGGCAAGAGAGCGTGCGGGAGAGTGGAGCGGGGTTTTTATATCTCGGTGAAGAAGGGGAATCCGAGGGAGAGGGGATGGGTAATGGCGCCGGTGGTCAAGGGAGTGGACAGGGGGATGGGACGACGCCTTGGTGCGGAAGGAAGGCGGTGCTGGCTCTGCACAGGAGTAAAAGCGAGGCGACGGCACAGGAGGGCAGGTGAGCGGCGACGTGGACGAGGGCGCGTCCGCGCGCGGCGGAGGGGACAGGCGGAGGCTGACGGGTGGGGTCGGGTGCAGGGACGGGACGACGCGTGGCGCGAGGGGGTGGAGCCTCCTTCGGACCGGGGGGGCGGCGGGTTGCGCGGTCGGGGCGAAACCGCGGGCGCGGAGGGGCGGATCCGAGGGCGGCGCAGGCGGTTCGAAACCAGGGGCGGGCCGCGGGCGCGGGCGTAGCGCACGCGCGAGGGAAAAGCGGAGAGGGAGCGGGGCGCCAGCGGAGCAAGGGGGAGCGGAGGGAGGCGCTGGGCGAGGGAGAAAGCGGGGTCGGGGCGGCGCCAGCGCAAGCGCGAGAGAGGGAGGCGCCGGGAGAAGAGAAGAGGCGGGAATCGGGGAGGGCGCCAGCGAAGGAGGAAGGCGCCCGGCCAAAAAGGGAAAGCGGAAGCCGGGAGACTTTCCAAAAAGGGAAAGTTTCCAGAAATTCAAACAAAAATCGACAAAAATTTAGGAAATTTTCTGGTTGGAAATTTTGGGGCTTTTCATTATAACCCAACAAGATCTAGATTCAAGGGGGAAAAACTTTGTTTTAATGTAACTGCAATCTTGCCATTAGTTGTCTGCTTCACGCCCTTTCTGTTAGGGGGAATTCAACTTTTTGCCACTCTGAAGATTGGCCAATTACCTCTCTCACTTACATGCGGGGCCGTCTGAGTCACTGACAACGGGCCAGGGTGGCAAATCTGTTGCCACCCTACTCGTAAGAGTGGCAAATAATTAAATTATCCTTCTGTTAGCTCTTTCAAGGTATCTTGGCATATTTTTGTTTGCTAATAAAAGTTTAGGCAAATTGTTGCCCACTGTAGACTCGTCAAAGAAATAAAAGTAGACAAAAACCTGCAAGGAACAAAAAACCATAAATAGGTGGAATAAAATATCTCGGTCATTAGTCACATGGAGCTCGTGCCATATAAGCTTAGGCACCAATCCACTATATGAAAAAAGTTTCATCGACAAGGTGGTGCTCATCTGGGCTTTTTTTGAGTGGCTTATGACTGAAAAGCACGGTAGTTGACAGAGTCTTATTTAGCATAATTAAATTTAAAAAATTTAAAAAATATAAAAAAATATGTTAGCCCATTACGTATAATACAAACAAATACGAGAAAAAAGAATCGGCAAAAAAACTCAACAAAAAGCCAAAAGTTTAGAAAAAAAGACGAAATTTATGAATAGTGAAAAATAAACCGGAAGCCAGACGCTGAAACCCAAATGAGCACAGCCGGAAGTTTAGGATATGCATGTCGTCATCATCTCCGATGAACCGTTGTCATCAGACTCACCAACCATGCCTGTCGTGAGAGCAAGGTATCTTCTACAACGGTTGTCATGAGCAGAGGAAAGGGCTAGGTAGGGAAGGACAATGTCAATGGCGAACACCATGTGAGAATAGGAGAGATCAATCCCTAATTCCACCAAAATAAGGGACCATGAGGTCTAGATCGAGGACACCCAACTTTAAATTGTCACAAATTTAGGCTGAATTGGGCTCAATTCCAATTCCAATTCTATTGGGCATCAAAATAGATGAAAATAGATTCGATCCAATACCAAATCCTCAATTCTCAGCCCAATCTAGGGATCCAACTGTTGGCTTAGATACTCTTTGTTTTGCGGGGTAAATTGTACACCTTTAGACTCCGTCTTACATTTTTTTCATGAAAGCAGATTGCCAAAGTTCTAGTCACAATACAATAGAAAATAGAAACAAAAACAAACACAACTAGAAAAATATAATGCCAACAAGATGCACCACATAAATGGTTTATAGCCGCTGAAGCATAGATAGAAACATATCCCAAACTTCCATCGGTAGGCTTCTAACAAAAAGAAGCAAAAGGCATTGAAGCTAAATAGCCAGAATTGAAACAATTGAACGCCCGTCACCTACACCAAGTACCTATTTCAAGCTAAATATGAACTATATAATATTTTTTACATCAGAAGAGTTCAAAGTTGAAATAGAGAAGAGTTAACACGTGTGTACAATAAAAGTGAGATCTATTTTTTATCATACATTTAGAACGTTTTTTAATTCAAAATTTCTCTCACAAGAATAAGGTTTTATTCTACCTATTAACTTAAACCACCAAATATCTTTTGTAATTAATTCCTAAAGGAAAGGGAAAATTGCTCTCATACCACAAACTTAAATACCATCCTCCCTTTTGCCACATACTTAAGTGGCTTTGTTATTATGCCATAAACTTGAGTGTTTTTTTCTTTCTTTTGCCATTTCCTCCTCTTAAAGTCTATTTTAATTTTATTTTGCATTTCCCTAACGTGAATTGACCTTTTTGCCCTCGCTCCCCTACCTCGCCCTCAACGCTAACCTCCTTCCCCGCCGGCCGCCAACTCCCCCCGCCTCCCCTCCATCCACGCCGCCGTCTCCCTCTTCAACTCCGCCTCTGGGGTCCCCCTCGCCTCCGTCGACGGCTCCGCGCTCACCCTCCTCCGCACCGCCGCCGTCTCCGCGCTTGCCGCATCCCTCATCTCCCCCGACCGGCCCCCCTGCACCCTCCCCCACCCGCATCGCCGGCGTGAAGGACCCGACCAGGTCCAGGTGCGCCCCCGCTGCAGCAGTTCCCCCGCACGATCGGCTCCTGCGACCCCGTCACGCAGCTCACGACGTCCGCCGCGGCCACCGCCTTGTCCATGCCGTCGACCTCCTCAACGGTGATCCCCGGGTGCGCGTCCCGAAGCTTCGAGGCGAGCGCGGTGGATTTGGCCCTGGTGCGGTTCCAGACGAGGATGCGGGAGATGGAGGAGAGGGCGGCCAGGTGGGCTTCGCGCGAGGTAGGGCGTGAGGGCGCCAGCGGGACGACGAGGCGCTCCGGTGGGGGAGGGTGCAGGGGGGCCGGTCGGGGGAGATGAGGTATGCGGCGAGCGCGGAGACGGCGGCGGTGCGGAGGAGGGTGAGCGCGGAGCCGTCGACGGAGGCGAGGGGGACCCCAGAGGCGGAGCTGAAGAGGGAGACGGCGGCGTGGATGGAGGGGAGGCGGGGGGAGTTGGCGGTCGGCGGGGAAGGAGATTAGCGTTGAGGGCGAGGTAGGGGAGCGAGGGTAAAAAGGTCAATTCACGTTAGGGAAATGCAAAATAAAATTAAAATAGACTTTAAGAGGAGGAAATGGCAAAAGAAACGAAAAAACACTCAAGTTTGTAGCATAATAACAAAGCCACTTAAGTATGTGACAAAAGGGATGATGATATTTAAGTTTGTGGTATGAGAGCAATTTTCCCTGAAGGAAAAGGGCAAACGAACGGTGCGATTCGGAGATGCCCATCCCGCCGCTACACCAAAAAGCCCTAACCCCTCTCCAGCTCTCCTGCGCCGCCGCCGCCGCCGCCGCCTCGCAATTCCGTCCATGGTGAGCTCTCCGCCCCCCTCCTCCCATCCCCGCCTCTCCGCACGCCATCTGACTCCGCTTTTACTGCGTGGATGCAGGAGGGTAACAGTACCAATCTGACTCTGCGCCTCCGCAACTAGGTTTTCCTTTGCGGCCTCGCCGACTACCTCTTCCTCCCCGTTTCAAACCCCAGCACCGGCCTACGCCCCCCGCCGCCTCCCTCTCCTCCTTCCCGCCCACGCCATGGTGAGGCTCACCGCCGACCTGATATGGAAGAGCCCGCACTTCTTCAACTGCATCAAGGAGCGCGAGCTCGACCTCCGAGGTTGCTCACTTCCCCTACCCATAAGATCTAGGGTTCCTTTTTTTTTTCTCTTCGGAGTTAAACGGGCCTGTTGGGTCTTCTCCTTCGTGGCAGGTAACAAGATCGCCGTCATCGAGAACCTCGGCGCCACTGAGGTGAGCTCCACCGGTTTCTACCGTACATTTCATTCTTCAGCTGCACCGTTGTCTCATTTGAAGTAGCATGATGGGTTCCTTTATTGGTGGAATCATGTTATAGTAAAATCGGGAACACAATATCGGTACTTGCTCTTGGATACAGCATACGAGAGACTATTAGAAATCGGTGTGCCCTAGGTAGTGATGCAGGTAACGTAGTACACGCTACTACCAAAGTGCGTAGCATCCTTTTTGTGCTAATAAGTAATAACACTGCAATTAAAGTAACTAAATAGCTTGGAAGGGCTAATGCCTAATGCTATGCTCTTTTCAAGTTAACAATGGGATTCTGTACTACCTTAATTCGAGCCAAGTAATATCTCATGGATTGCAATATTTCGCCATGTATTAAGCCTGGAATTTCATTTTTGTCACTGGATGTTATCATTATGGGAAGATGTACTTTTCAAGGAAATACATTTTGCATATTTAAGTTGTGTATCAAATAGGTTGTTTTGGTTTTGGTGTACAGGGTGGTAATGTTTTGTTGGGATGGAAGACATTTCATGAAATTTGTTTGAGCATTTAGGCGTGGTGTTCAATAAAAGAGAGGTGTGCTTTGTTGTTATTGTTCAGAAGAGTGGGTCTCATGCATTTTACAAGAGGTGCATATTACAGTAGTGAAGGTGGATGCCTTTCTCCATCGAAAATAAGTACTATTCAATATTGTATGGGCAGCGGACATGAAATTTTACATGTAGATGTTGCCACTAGGAAGTTTAGTGTTTTCTTTTATTGATCTGCACGTCTTTGGAGTTCTGGATATTTTTGCTTCTTCTGTGGAGTTCTTGAGGAAACAGGAGTTCTATGGGGGCATTTGTTTCTTGTTCAGATAGGGAAATTATAGTCTTTTGCAAGAAAGGACCAACAAATTGTTAATTCAATTGAGTTGTCTAATGTGCCTGTCAAATTTCTAACTGTTATTATGTATTTCTTTTATTTGACATAGCAATGGCTTGATATTTAATGGTTTGACTTGATTTGAATCATAAATAATAGGATCTTTTTTTCTCCTATTTGAAATAGTTTTTAGTTTCATGGCTCTTTCTCTAGCTGTGTTTAACAGTGTCTCCATTCCTTCACTCTCTAACAGGATCAATTTGACACAATTGACTTGTCGGACAATGAAATTGTCAAACTTGAGAACTTCCCTTACATGAATCGTCTTGGCACTCTGTTGGTTAACAATAACAGAATAACACGAATCAATCCCAACCTTGGAGGTAAGAGAACCAATATTTTGTCTTGTTGGCATGTGTTTTTATCACTTTCATATTTTGCTCCACACCTCCCGTGTTTTACTCAATTTTTCTTGGGTTGCTCTCATGTAGAGTTTTTGCCAAAGCTGCATACTTTGGTGCTTACGAACAATCGTCTTACAAATCTTGTGGAAATTGATCCCCTCGCATCTTTTCCAAAGCTGCAATTTCTCAGCTTACTGGATAATATTGTAACTAAGCAGCCAGACTACCGGTTATATGTGATCCATAAACTGAAGCATTTGCGGTTGCTGGATTTCAAGAAAGTGAAACAGCAGGTTAGCAATCATGAACTTCTTTAGCATACGAGTTTGTTCTGCTTTTGAAGCTTGCTAGTTGTTTGCACATAGGTTTGATTTCTTGAGAATCATGTTCTGAATGAGTTACTTTTGGTTAATTTTCTTACTAGTTTCTCATTTGATCACTAATGATAGTTTCTAAGATCCACCCTAACTTATTGCATTTTTTATGATGTGACATTATTTGTGTGCAATTTTTCTGCAGATAAACTTTGTTTTTACCTATATATGAAGAGTCAACTGTTGCTCATTTGTCCTTTTAATGAAACAAGGACTCATGTGATGTTTTTCCATGTATCTACATACACTTGTCAATATTGCATATTTTACTTATCTAAGACATGATTGAGTTAAAAGGAATTCAAAATTAAATAGCATTGTGAGTCAGGGTGTAACTGGGATGTTTTGTGGTCTGGCCGCATTTGCCCGCATCGGCCGCAGATGTTTATGCGGGTTAATGCAGCAACCTGCCAAACTTTTAAGTGGGACATGCAGCACCCACCATTCTCGAGAGCCTGCTGCTGGTTTTGATGAGGTCGATGATATGGGACATCTGCTCCGACGAGAGATGCTTGTAGACGAGTGTGTTGCGGGCCCGGCCGGTCTTGACCCACGACCAGATGTGGCTGGGATCGGGACCTCCTTGGAATTTCTGATGATGAGGCATCGTCATAGTGAGCTTCTCGTGGATGTGGTACTGTAGATGGAATAGGATTGACAGCACATGCAAATTCATTGCATTGGCCGAATATATACGTAAGTACAAAGCACCAATAGTGCATGATCAGAGAACCCGCTAATCAAGCCTAAAGATGTACATGCGAACAAACAGTGCCATACAAGGCAACACAGTAACAGACCCGATATTCTCGCTAACAAGTATAGTGGGATGTATAGTGACAAGGAGTTCCCTATATGGTTGAGGAGCTTGCTGGCCAGAGTCAGCTCTGCTGGGCCTCGCCACCGAGGGCGTGGGTGCAGGTCGCCATCTCCCAGTTTGTTTCTTTCCTGCACATCGACGCTCAATTGCTCAGCACCCCCTCAAAATCCCACGAGAACTTCTCTAGGATGTCGCACCAAATTGACACCGACGAGTAGTCATATGCTAGTCGAAGCCTTTCTAGCGCCGCTGCATTGGTGCTTCTCAATTGGAACGGGAATAAGGCGGGGATGCGGGATGTATGTGGGTGATGTGGGCTACGCGGGTGGCCGTTTAAGTCCACTTAAGTGAGAAATTGGCCAGCGGGAGGCCATTTAGTGTTTTTTGCGGGGCGGGTTAAGTGAGTATGCAGACGGCCTATGTCCACTCACACCCCTAATTGCGAGGTTATGTGGTTTTAGTCAATGACGAAACAGTAGCTGCATTAAGTCATGGTTTAACTGTATATATTCATTAATCCATTTGATAAAGGGGTTATGTCTAGTGGAATTATCATCTAGCTGCTATCGTGCTAACCCCTTAGGGCATCAAGTCAAGAAAAACTGAAAATGTAAAAATTGGTTGTTGTCACTAGTAATTGATAGTTTATGAGTACAGTTATGAGCTATGTTCTGTCTTTAAATCATTTCCTTCATTTTGCACCTTCTTCATATTTGCATTTGTGTGAATAGAATTAGTAGTTTTGTTGATTTATATTATGGCAGTCTTTAAATCATTTCCTTCATTTTGCACCTTCTTCATGTTTGCATTTGTGTGAATAGAATTAGTAGTTTTGTTGATTTATATTATGGCATACTCATTTTATCACAAAAGCTTTTTTTGAAAGATGTGGATCTATACAGAAACTGCGATGCTGCTTGATTGGTTGATTTATTCCCCACAGGTTGTTCATTCATTTCCTTTGGAATGACCTCCAAAATGATTTTGGAATGGACTGCAGAAGTGCTGGCAGCAAAAGGGGCAAAAGAGCAATTCTTTTAACTTTGCATTTCTATGAATAAGATGCATGAATACAATGGAATGCTTTTGGTTGACATGTTTTCTTTTTTGCATTATCTAGTGTGCATGGCATTGTTCTATTTCTGAAATTACGTATGAGAAATTTTGGTTTTGTAGGAGAGAATTGCAGCAGCGCAAAAGTTTCACTCAAAGGAGGCAGAGGAAGAGGCAAAGAAGGTACCTGCCAAAGTTTTTACTCCAGGACAGGTGGTGGATGCTCAAGACACCACAAAGGAGGAGCAAGGTCCAAAAGTAGTTGCGCCAACACCTGAACAAATCACAGCTATCAAGGTACTTTGATTTCCACTTAATAAATTGAATACAGTCTGTTCATGTGATTGGTACAAGTTGAGCAGAATCGCTACTACTTAACTGTTGCATTCAGAAAAATTTGTGGCCAGGTCTTTTACTGCCATGTTTGGTATGCTCTTGATATTTACTTTGATATTTCCCTTTGTATGATTTAGTTTTACCACAATGTTCATCTTAGTTACTGAGGTATCCTGCATCCCCAATTATATTCAAGGCATGCTCCATGCTGTAGATGTTAGCATCTACTATTTATGGGGGTAATATAATACATCTGGCTGCGAAATTTGGTTTAACAAATGTTCTTTTCGCAGACTGCTATTGTGAATTCTCAGACACTTGAGGAAGTTGCAAGGCTCGAAAAGGTAACATGTCCTATCATTTAGCTCTGGCGCTTTGTACAGTTTGGAGCAGCTAACTATGTGCTGACATTTTCTTCTTTGTCATTGTGATTAGGCATTGAGTACTGGCCAAATTCCTGCTGAATTTGCAATTCCCAAGCCAGACACTAATATGGCTGAAGCTTCAGAGGAAACTGACAAAATGGCTACAGATGGTCAGAACCAAGAGGATGGGGCTGATGAGCAGAAGCAAAACGAAGAAAGCACCCCAATTGAAGAGGTAATAATGATAATGTTTGCTGAATATTTTTGCTTTTATTTCATATACTTCCGTGTTTCTAATTGCTTCTCCTTTTACATTTGTGTTTATTTCTGTATCTTCGCAGGATTGAAGGCATGCACATAGATCTGTATCATCTGGGACCAGTTTTTGTGGGGGCCTGGGGGGCAAAACCATGCTGCGACGCCCAATCTTGTCGAATGCTCTCACTGATCGCTTGCCTGGTATCAGTATTGCTGTATCTTGTGGATGATAGCAAGAATTTTAAGTAGATGGTACTGTTCACAGTGTTGAGGAAAGAATCATAGCGTGTTAAGAGACCTTCCGGCACTGCTAGATTTGATGTTGTAGACTCGACTCTACTTATCCTGAATGTTGGTGAAACTTCTTTCATGCAGTGCATGTGCATGATCTCCAGTTTACCGAGGCACCTATTTATGGTCTTTCCAAGTGGGGTTTGTCTGCTTCATATACTGAGAGTTTTTATTTTGTTCAAATCTTGTTGGGTTTTAAACAAATGATGTTTTATCTATTTCTGGCTACAGCACTTATCCAGCTCTTAATTCTTCAATGACTGTCCAAAGAACAGGGAGGCTTCGAGAGCAGTTGTTTGATCACGACTGAGTACATGACATCGTTTCCAAATTTCTCCCATTGAAGATGTATTTGTTAAGCAAGAGATGAATCGAATTATCGTTTCCTTTCATATAGAGAAACATCTGTATTCAACACGCGTTTGGAGCTGGGTATCAACTGTTAGCGTGCAGCCTTCGTTGTGTTCTGCGTGATGCATGGGCAACAATATTCGAGTAGCTTAAAGACCCCTTGCTCCGACAAGCAGGCCCGTAAGTTCCCTACTGAACCCAACTCGGTCCTAATTTAGACCCAGCGACCGCGACCCTTATACTCCGCCGCCGCCAGAAGTCCTCTCTTCCTTCTCTTTCCCGGTCTAAAAGGCCTGCAATTCAAGTTAAAGAAAACCACAAAACTTCCAAGTAGCAACATCTAAGGTTCATTCGTATAGGCTTCCACTTCTGACTTTTGTTTAGAGAAGCCAAGAAATAATATGAATTTCAGCTTCTCTAAACAGCTTCTCTATTCCTCTCGCTTTTGTTTTACTTTAGAGATAGTCAGGAGAGCATCACATACCCCTCCTCTCGCTCGTGTCTCGCATATGCATCTCTTTCTTACTTTCCACATCGCTTGTGTCCTCTTTTTAAAAACCAATTCTTTTAGCCACCGCTATTTATTTTTAGCTAAAAAGTCATTGGTCGCAGACAAAACAAATGCCCTCTAAATGCAAAAATCCATATGAACTGTTCATGCAATGCTGAATAATAGTTATTTTCGATGTAGAAAGCCTCAGCCTTCACCGCTATAATATGCACTTAAAATGTGAGGGATTTTTGTTCTATCCAGTAAAATTTAAAGCACGAAATATCTTTCTTTTGTATTCTAATTCTAATTCCAATCATACTTCCTAGAGGAAAAGAAAAGAAAAAACTAAACGAAGGGTGCGATTGGAGATGCACAGGGGAGGCGGGCAGGCGAGGGCGTCCCTAACGGTGTTCATTCGGTTTTTCTATATGCACATACATATGTGTGTTCAGTTAGTCGCGGATCCAGGCCTCGAGTTACTTGGGCTGTAGCTCAAGGCCTAGTAATCAAAGCCCATATAAAATTTATGAAAAATCACAGAAAAATAGAGTTAGCCCAAGAGTCAGCCCAAGAGTAGCTGGTCCAGCCCGGGGCTTGGACTGGTTCCGCCCCTGTGTTCAGTAAATATGGTGTACATGATAAATACAATACTGTTAATCTTGTAAATACGGTACTAATTTATAATATGGTTTAGTATCGATTAATACTACTTTATTTCGGTTCACTATTAGCGAACACCATATTTATCAAAATTGACGCGAATTAAAAACGAAATGACAAATCGACAATGCTCTATCCAAGTTGCCATGCTATCTGTGACCTTAGTCCACATAATGACAGATAGCTAACAGCCTAAGTAAAGTGCCTAACAGAGACAGAGTAACAGAGCAGGCAATTACATCATTTGCATGTACAGAACAGAAGGGAGTACAACTCCATATTCACTCAGATATGATTGTGCGAGGCAAGATTCCAAAACCCGCTACAGGCCTAAATCCCAGTTGGGGCCGGTACCGATTACCGGCCAAAAACCGAAAAAACGGGTCAAATTTTAACCGTCAAAATTTGAATTTGAAATCAGTAACCAGAAAAACTAGTCGGTTATTGTCCAAAAAATCAGAGAAAAACCGCTAAAAACTGGTTTTTCAAATTTGAATTGAAAATTTCTAATACATTCACGGCAAAAAGTATGAAGTCAAGCACAGGAGGTGCATGTATCTTCTTAATACATTCTATTAGTGTTAAATAATATAAACATCATTAGAGAAACTATCTGTTACATTCAAAATTTTGAATTCGAATTAAATAAAAATCGCCGGTCTAATACATTCATAGCAAAAAGCATGAACTTAAGTACAGGAGGTGCATGCATCTTCCTAAAAAAATTCTATTAGTGTTAAATAATATAAACATCATTAGAGAAATTAATTTTTATATTTACAACTTTAAATTGGAATTAAATAAACCGGCGGTGGGATTTGGAACCCTGGTGCGAGGAACATCCCGATGGCAAAACCAGCCATTGTGATGACTGATGAACGCCAAACTGGGAAAATGGGATGCACAATCACTTTGAACAAGCATGTGCGATATACTGACATTACGCACTTCTGGGCTTCTGGCTCTCTCTCTCTCTCTCTCTCTCTCTCTCTCTCTCTCTCTCTCTCTCTCTGCGTTTCTCGTTGTGTCGCATCAAATTATGCTCGAACTGGGAAAAAAGCTTGTGTAAAATCAACCACCAGACATTACACTGTTGGTCCTTGAAGCAGTTTCACAATTTCCTCTGCTGTAGCTTGTATTTGTTTTGGATACTCAACAAGTACACGTTGCTGATAAGAACCTCCTTCCTGTCAAACAAAAAACGAAAGAAAACAGCCCAAAACAGCACGAGGGGAAGCTCAGTACAACTGTACAAGGCACTGACAAGTCTACCCTACTCTATAATACACCAAAATTATCTTTACTAAATCCACCCCCTCAACCACCCCCACAGTCATGCCTAATCTAAATCCACCCAGATTTGTGTACCAAAGTAATCCAACTCTATACAAATGAATGGCTTGGATTTCTCCTCAAACCTTATTCTCTTACTCATTGAAGATCCTAAGGTCAAAATTATTTGGATCATGCACATCATTGAACCGGTATCCACCCCGCGCCACGCGCACACGCCCGACGCTGCCTCCACCCCGCTCCTCCGCCGAATCTTTCTCCCCCGTCTCCCCGTTCTCTGGCTCTCTGCGTCTCCCCGCCGCCTCCTGCCCCCGCTCCGCCGTTCTCCACCGATCCGCCCTCGCCTCCTCCCCTCCCTCCTCCGCCGCTCCGCGCGTCTCCCCGCCTCCTCCTCCCCCCGCTGCGCCGTTCTCCGCCGATCCGCCCTCGCCTCCTCCCCTCCCTCCTCCGCCGCTACGCCCTCGCCTCCTCCTCCCCACCCTGCGCCGCCGCTCCCCCATCTCCGTCTCCTTCTCCGACTGCATTTCCTCCTCCGAGTCTGAGATCCACGCATGGCCTCGACGCGCCGCACCCCCGCCGCCGGATCCGGTGAGTCCCCCCTCCCTCCCTGTGCATCTCTGCCCCCATGCCCCTGATTTGCTACCTGGGGTTCGGCTTCTCTAGCTGCATCTCATCTGATTGGCCGATCCTTTCGAGATTCGGTTGTTGTTTCCATGCGTGATCGGCGCCCGCTTAATTTCTACCAAGCCTGTGATTTGTGCCTGGGTTTGGGAAAATGCCTGTGGCTTGATTCTAGACCTAGGCTTTGTTTCTCTCTGCTTCCCCGCCACTCTTAATGCGAACAACAAGGTTCCTCTTACTTATGTTGGTCCCAACTCCTGATAAGTTTCGTTCATTGGCAGCTTAAAAGTTTGATTTTAATGGGCTATGGCGATTTTCAGTGATGGATTCAAGGATAGCACTTTCAATTGGTATAAAATAGATTCTCCATCCCTCATGGACACAGGCGACAAACAGAATATCTGTCAAGAGCGAGATGGTGTCTTGGATTGCCCAACCCTGCGGCAAGTGGGGGCTGTCTCTACAAAGAGAAATAAAAAGCCTGGGGGTTTCAACTTGAGGAAAAGCATAGCATGGAATCCTGCTTTCTTCACGGAAGAAGGTACAATTATTCTTTCACAACTCTACATACCAGCTAGGACCGTGACTCAACAGGTTCCGTGAAATTCACAGGTGTTTTGGATAATGTGGAGCTTTCTATTCTTAGTTTTTTCAGGACATAAAGGCAAATGGGAGCCCTAGCTCAGGGTGTGGTGGTACGATTTCCCCCTCGTGTAGGTTTGGGAAATCTGGCAATACATCTGTACTGAAGGAAGTCACATTCGTTTTATTGTTCTTTGTTAGTACTTTACAACCTTAAGGAATCTGGGCTTTAGCTGTCTGCTTCACTCCATTAACTGGATGTCTGGATGGTACCTGTTTTCAAACAAAAAATGGAAATACTTTTGGAACAGCAATCTCGGTCACCTTTTTACCGATTCCTGAGATAGCTGGCTGGAAACCAGTAGATGGTCCATCCCCAATATTTTGAACCTTGGGGATAACAGTGGGCACAACTTCTATTGATGATGCTGATATATTCATGAACATATATGTAATGGTATTGCATCCGGAAGCCATGAAACTTCCCTTTGAATAAGGTTTTTTCTTGAGAGGATATTGCTTTTAAAAAAAACTGTTTATTGATTGCCAAAATTAAATGGATGACCTCTTGACAATGAAATCAAGTTGAATCAAGAGACTGAGCATTCAAATCATGGAATCAAGATCCTAATAGCACTTGATTTTAATTTTACTGAATGGAATCCTTCCATTAGTTTGTTAAGTTCTACCTGGAGTGCATTGCGCACATGTAAAATTACTACCACTGATGACTTGGTGCTAACATTAGGTGAAGTACCACATGCATACTATGTCAATGAGCAAGCACTCATTTAGCATGCTTAACTAGCAGAAAGAATTTAATCTACCCTACTCTATAATACACCAAAATTATCTTTACTAAATCCACCCCCTCAACCACCCCCACAGTCATGCCTAATCTAAATCCACCCAGATTTGTGTACCAAAGTAATCCAACTCTATACAAATGAATGGCTTGGATTTCTCCTCAAACCTTATTCTCTTACTCATTGAAGATCCTAAGGTCAAAATTATTTGGATCATGCACATCATTGAACCGGTATCCACCCCGCGCCACGCGCACACGCCCGACGCTGCCTCCACCCCGCTCCTCCGCCGAATCTTTCTCCCCCGTCTCCCCGTTCTCTGGCTCTCTGCGTCTCCCCGCCGCCTCCTGCCCCCGCTCCGCCGTTCTCCACCGATCCGCCCTCGCCTCCTCCCCTCCCTCCTCCGCCGCTCCGCGCGTCTCCCCGCCTCCTCCTCCCCCCGCTGCGCCGTTCTCCGCCGATCCGCCCTCGCCTCCTCCCCTCCCTCCTCCGCCGCTACGCCCTCGCCTCCTCCTCCCCACCCTGCGCCGCCGCTCCCCCATCTCCGTCTCCTTCTCCGACTGCATTTCCTCCTCCGAGTCTGAGATCCACGCATGGCCTCGACGCGCCGCACCCCCGCCGCCGGATCCGGTGAGTCCCCCCTCCCTCCCTGTGCATCTCTGCCCCCATGCCCCTGATTTGCTACCTGGGGTTCGGCTTCTCTAGCTGCATCTCATCTGATTGGCCGATCCTTTCGAGATTCGGTTGTTGTTTCCATGCGTGATCGGCGCCCGCTTAATTTCTACCAAGCCTGTGATTTGCGCCTGGGTTTGGGAAAATGCCTGTGGCTTGATTCTAGACCTAGGCTTTGTTTCTCTCTGCTTCCCCGCCACTCTTAATGCGAACAACAAGGTTCCTCTTACTTATGTTGGTCCCAACTCCTGATAAGTTTCGTTCATTGGCAGCTTAAAAGTTTGATTTTAATGGGCTATGGCGATTTTCAGTGATGGATTCAAGGATAGCACTTTCAATTGGTATAAAATAGATTCTCCATCCCTCATGGACACAGGCGACAAACAGAATATCTGTCAAGAGCGAGATGGTGTCTTGGATTGCCCAACCCTGCGGCAAGTGGGGGCTGTCTCTACAAAGAGAAATAAAAAGCCTGGGGGTTTCAACTTGAGGAAAAGCATAGCATGGAATCCTGCTTTCTTCACGGAAGAAGGTACAATTATTCTTTCACAACTCTACATACCAGCTAGGACCGTGACTCAACAGGTTCCGTGAAATTCACAGGTGTTTTGGATAATGTGGAGCTTTCTATTCTTAGTTTTTTCAGGACATAAAGGCAAATGGGAGCCCTAGCTCAGGGTGTGGTGGTACGATTTCCCCCTCGTGTAGGTTTGGGAAATCTGGCAATACATCTGTACTGAAGGAAGTCACATTCGTTTTATTGTTCTTTGTTAGTACTTTACAACCTTAAGGAATCTGGGCTTTAGCTGTCTGCTTCACTCCATTAACTGGATGTCTGGATGGTACCTGTTTTCAAACAAAAAATGGAAATACTTTTGGAACAGCAATCTCGGTCACCTTTTTACCGATTCCTGAGATAGCTGGCTGGAAACCAGTAGATGGTCCATCCCCAATATTTTGAACCTTGGGGATAACAGTGGGCACAACTTCTATTGATGATGCTGATATATTCATGAACATATATGTAATGGTATTGCATCCGGAAGCCATGAAACTTCCCTTTGAATAAGGTTTTTTCTTGAGAGGATATTGCTTTTAAAAAAAACTGTTTATTGATTGCCAAAATTAAATGGATGACCTCTTGACAATGAAATCAAGTTGAATCAAGAGACTGAGCATTCAAATCATGGAATCAAGATCCTAATAGCACTTGATTTTAATTTTACTGAATGGAATCCTTCCATTAGTTTGTTAAGTTCTACCTGGAGTGCATTGCGCACATGTAAAATTACTACCACTGATGACTTGGTGCTAACATTAGGTGAAGTACCACATGCATACTATGTCAATGAGCAAGCACTCATTTAGCATGCTTAACTAGCAGAAAGAATTTAATACCACAAAGTCAAGAATTTGAGGGACTTGATTAACTATATATTGCAGTTCTGCAGTTTATTTTCTCATGTAAATAGGTGCTTCTACTATACTTTTCCTTACAAAATATATTACTTAAAGTGTTTTTATGAGCAATTGTTCTTTTTTTACAACTGTCATTGATTTTAAAATAATCTCCGAGTCCACAATTTCTGGACATGTCATAATGGATTTAATGTTCATTAACCAGAGAAGGTAATAATAGGATTCAGGCAAATCAGTACTACCTAATTATAATTTGTAATATATTCTTGTTAAGTGCTTAAGAGGCACACTCCTGAGATGCTTTCATGTTATTTTAGTTCTGCAGTTTAGAAATGAAGGGGAGATTTTCCTTTATGATCTTGGAAGCACACATGGGTCTTTCATCAACAAAACTCAGGTAATAGTCTCCTGCCATTTGTCTTACTTCTGAAAAGAACAAAACTAATCCCATTTATCCAAGCCTTCTAATATATTTGTTTGAAGATCTTTATATCTTGAAACTACATGATGTCTTCTCATAAATGCATTGTCATTGTTCAATTTCCATTTTCTTAATTTAAAAAAGCAGTGTGATTTGTGTTTGTACTTGGTATTGCTCTGTTGCATCTTTGTTCCTTCATTTATATTAGGCTTGCTTGCCGTGACGCGCGGGGTCCTCGCCGTCGGAACCGCACTTTGCCGCTCTCCACCTCCTGTGGCTTGAGCGCTTCAAGTCGGGCAGTCAGGCATTTGTGGATGTGTTGGTTAATATTAGGAAGATTGAAGTAGTCTGACGTTGTCGAATCTAAGCTACATGCCTTTGTTCTGCGATTCATTCACTTAAATATTGGAAGAATATGTCTCCCTTGATACTCCTGTTGTGTTGAATTTGTCGATTTCCTCCGTAAACTCAGATACTTTGGGACTTTTGGTGTTCTATGTGAAGCTACTGTCGTGATATTGCTAAACTAATGGTACCATATTACTTATTGCTATTCGAATGCATGTTATAATGCCTGATTTGCTCGTCTCGGTTACTTTAGTCGTACGGAATGCTTTTCCTGATTTCCTCAGTTTTAGTGATATTACGCATTCGTTTTTTGGTAAGCTCCCTATGCTTTCTTATTTCAATCTTGTAAGCTTGTAATGTGCCATGTCCTGCAAACTGAGATTAGTTTTTTGAGAATTGATTCATGGTGGGAGTTAGACCCTTAGCTTAAACTTTGGATTCTTGCTGAAAACCAAAAATCTGAGTTATGTTTGTGCCAAACTGATAATGTTAAATCTTAATCCGTCCTTATATAGAGAATCTGAAGTGAACGCATGACTTTGGGAACTGACAGCTTATAAATTTGCAGTAGCTGTAAGCTTTCTTTGATCAAATAGATCAGTTTATTGTGGCCTGAAGCAATATATGCTCAATAGCACTTCTGGTTGTATACTAGCATAAGCCGGTTAAGCCATATAATATAGACCCTCGATGATAACATAACAACATGACACATAATAAGGTTGAATATCTTTCTTACAGAATATTGAGGAACTGCAGGATATATGATAATCTAGCTGCGGTAAATTTCTCTAAGCTTGCAGGATTATCCTTACTGTAAGTATTTTATTATATATCATACTACCAGTTTCTGTTGTTATCGGTTGTTTTTTAATGCCTAGCATTTATTTGAGTAATGTTGCTATATCTTATTGGCTCAGGGACTTGAGTTTTAACAATATCATAGGCCAAGTTCCTCAATCCCTCCTGAATCTGGACAGGCTTGGCTTCTTGTAAGGAATTCTTTCTGGAGATTTGTTTCCAACATACAAGGACTTCTTAATCTGATATTCATATGTTTCATCACCTTGAACTGTACCCAACTCAGGTTTCTTGGGAATAATAGCCTTTCAGCAAGCCTGCCAGATGTAAAAAGCTCTTCACTAAACAATTTGTATGACTGGAAATCCAACATAGCAGTATAGCGCAAATTATTTGTTAGTATTAAAACAATGTATTCATTTGATTTTTGTTTTGTTTGCAGAGATTTTTCATACAACCAGCTCTCTGGAAGCTTTCCTTCTTGGGTTACCCAGAACAATTTGCAATTGTAAGTTAAATTTTCTGAAATTTGTTGTGCAGAGGAAAAATTAGACATAGTCAAGATTGTATCAATCTGTTCCCTAACAAGCTAAATTTTTTTTTGGGTATAAGGAACTTGGTTGCAAACAACTTCGTACTTGATAGCACCAACAACAGGTACTTATCACACTAATTTTACCTTCCAAGAGTTATTTTTCAATAAAGATTTTCTCATAACTTTTAATTTTCAACTCAATTATGTGCCCAGCATTTTACCTTCAGGACTAAACTGTCTCCAACGAGACACCCCTTGTTTCCTTGGTTCTCCGGAATGTTTATCTTTCACTCTTCACCAAATCTAGCAGTTGACAACATCTCGGAAATTTCAGTAAAGGTTACAATTTTGTACATCTTAACTGCAGATCATTCCTTCGCGGTAGACTGTGGCAGTAATAGATCTACGAGGGGCTCAGATAATACTTTGTACGAAGCTGATGCTACAAACATGAGAGCTGCGTCATATTATGTTAGCGACCAGACAAGATGGGGTGTTAGCAGTGTAGGGAAATTCAATGAGGCTCCAAATGTAACTTATGAAATATATAGCTCCCAGCAGTTTCAGAATGCACTGGATTCAGAACTGTTCCAGACTGCAAGGATGTCACCATCGTCGCTGAGATACTATGGCCTTGGCCTTGAGAATGGAAATTACACTGTTATGCTTCAGTTTGCAGAGTTTGCTTACCCAGATACGCAGACTTGGCTAAGCACAGGAAGGAGAGTTTTTGACATATATGTCCAGGTATATATTGAATGCATTGTATAGTTATTTGTTTACTGAATTGTTTTGTTCTTTATCCAAAAGAATTATTTTATCTAACTGACATTTGTATAGGGTCATCTGAAAGAAAAGAACTTCGATGTAAGGAAGACGGCTGGTGGAAAATCTTTTATTGCAGTTAATAAGAATTACACTACAACTGTGTCCAAAAACTTCCTTGAGATCCATCTGTTCTGGGCTGGCAAGGGCACTTGTTGCATTCCTACTCAAGGTTACTACGGACCGATGATCTCAGCATTAAGCGTCACCCCATGTAAGCCCAACATTGAGCAAATTAATTAACCTCAAGAAAGGATTATAATAAAACCTTTTTTCAGATTTTACCCCTACCGTGCGAAACGGTGTTCCAAAACAGAAAAGTAAAGCAGGTGCGATTGCTGGAATAGTCATTGGTGCTTCACTTTTAGGATTAGCAGCCTACTTGGAATCTTTATGTTGATAAAGAAGAGAAGAAGAGTAGCGCAACAGAAAGAAGGTATTGGATATATTCGCATAGTCATTCATACATCATTCAAATGATTTATTATAATTCTTTCTCATGTGTCCTGAAAAAAATGCAGAACTGTACAACCTGGTTGGAAGGCCTAATGTCTTCAGTAATGCTGAACTGAAGTTAGCTTCAGTAATGTCTGCAGTAATGCTGAACTGAAGACAATGATGAGGAAGAGGATGGGGACGAGGACGATGGTGGGCTGGACTCGAAGTTGCAGGACCTGAAGGTTGAGCAGGACGACGAGTAGTCATGTTTAGGTTCGATTGTTTTGAACCGAGTCAAACAGCCAGATGGTGTAGCCTGGCGGTTTTATCTGTACTTTTGTAACACCTTCCATTGGAACTCCTTTCATGTTTTAGCAACACCTTGGTTGCCATGTCATGGCCTGGTGAAGCTGGACACTTAAATATATGGCATGTCTTTGCTGTGATAACTTCGGAAGTTCTGCTCTGACATCTTTGGAATCTTTGATGTACCGATCTCTATGGCATTGGTATGTATCGCGTGATTCGACTGTGCCTACGTTGGCCTTTTTTTTTGCTTATGCGCTGTTGTGATCAGGGATACTTTAGATTCTTCTGTTTCCTTTTGGGAATATATACTTTGCCTGTTGAGCATGGAGGTTAGAAGCATGGGAGCCTTGTCAATGTTGCTAGCAGTTTCCGCAGCTGTTTCTTTCCATTCATAATGAAACATCTCTGTTTGTCTGTCCTGAATTCTTGTCCCAAAATAATTCAGTTCTTAAGAATTAAGCAGCATCAGTTTTGCAAGTGTTAATAGTCACCTTTTGATTTGTGCAGCGCATACCATCCGAGATCAAGAACTACCCATGGTTCCTAAAAAACCTGCCAAGTGAGATGACTGATAATAAGTACCAAAGGAGCATGCAGTTGGCAGACATGAACACGCCGTCACAGAACCTGGAGGAAGTCATGGCAATCATTCAGGAGGCACGGATACCAGGCGATGCCCTGAAGCTTGCTGGGCAGGTAGCCTGCCTGGGGAGCCTGGATCTTGATGACATTGATATCGATCAATGATATCGACGACATTGACATTGAGAGCAGTGGGGATTTTGTATGTGCCTTGTGATGTTAGTTCATGCGTGGTTCAAGTAGCAGTGAGCTTTCTTGCTGTTCGATCTTTATGTTTCACTTTGCTTCTGGATCACATATTTTCTGTAACCGAGAGACTGGCATTGCTGTGTATAAATAAGATGAATTTACATGCTGCTATTCTTAGCAAAATCCTTGGTGTTCTCAATTCGGTATTTAGCCGGCGGCCTATAGTTTTTCTGCAATTTCTTCCCTCTTTTGCAACATTGTAGCTTGTATTCCATCGCATTATGCATGTGCAATATGATATTGCGCTCACGTTTCTTCGCTACTCTAATCGTAAATATCGTATTTCAGAGCTGACCTCTTACTCTGATTGTTCGTTTTATTTTTTATAAATTTTATCTTGTTTTATATTTTACCGTAGCGTTAGCACGGGCACACTACTAGTTAAAATAGTGGGTCGCAGAATGTTACGGATCTTATTGTGCGAATTAAGACTCTCAATTCTCTTCTTAATAACCATTGAAAGTGCCAAGTGCAGTTCATGACAAAAGAAACTAATTGCAAAAATTACAGTCTAAAGATCGCAGAAAGATAATCAGCTACTGATGCTGAATTATCCAATTACATGCATGAATATTGATAGAAAACAACTCATCAATTAAACAGATTGCAATTCAAATAAGGAGAATTACATGCCAGGCTTTAAAGTAGTTCAGTTCAGAAGGTGCTGAACAATCAAAATCCTCACCTTGATACAAACACGAGAGAACAGGACACGATAAAGGACCAGGCGACCAGCAACCTGCACACAAAAAAGGGGTCATAGTGTGGTTATAAACAACATCATTTATGTAGCTATCAACAGGTACATTATCATATCATATGGCAAAACAATTGAAATGCAATGAGCCTCATGTAGCCTATAGTACCATAATTTGAACTAGCATTATCTACCATGATAGCACACACATTCTCAATACCCTCTGAAGCAAGCATTTATCTAGTGTTTTCCCGATGTCATCCCTTTGTGACCGTCTACCAAACAAAAGTTAATGATTTTTTTTGTTGAGTTGCCAATTGCTACCAATGTAGTGTGCAGTGGGAATCATATAATCTTGAAGAGTTGAAGATGACCATGTGTCGGTTGTGAGGCTAAGTGTTTGACGAGAATCCTTAAAATATTTCGTTAGTTTTGCTTTCTCATCTTGATAAAAAGCGCAAAACATCTCTATACATTGTTATCCTAGATGGAATTTTGAACCGAGGATAAGCTTTGGAAATGAAATCCTTAAAACCTTCTTTTTCAGGAAACATAAAGAATAGCTCATCTATAATTACCATGCGAGTAAATGTTGCCCTAACTACTACAACATTGTATTGCCAAGAAACTAGACATCTACTTCCATCTGCACTATGTTGGTAGCTTAGTTGAGTTTAATTCTTACTCCTATCAGAATACATCTTACAATATTTAGTATGAGAGACCAGTGAGGAGGTACTATTCTTTTATGAATCACATTTGAGCACCCGAGAGCAATAGTTACACTTAGCCTTGTTCTGGTCATCTTCAAGTCATGTGAAGTGGCTCCATACATCTGATCTGGAACTTATTTGTTTCTTACCAATGTTTAGGACTTTATTGGGTCCAACAGCTTCATCATTGTCCACGTTACATGACCCAGCAATAAGAAGTACATCTATATCATCAGAGTCAAACATATGAAATTGCCAAAAGAAGTAAAAAACAAACAAAGTAGCAATTAGCAATCGAGTATTGACAGTGAAAGATTGACAACTAACAAAGAAAGTATGATGTATGATCCCATATCATATTCATCACCACAACTAACAAAGTAGCAAACTAGCAATACAATTGGCAGTGAAAGATTGATAAGAAAGTTTAAATCGCACGATCCAATTGATTCCAGCGGAGGCACGGAGATGTGGGGGATCTGAGGTAGGCTGGCGCCGTTTGGACTCTGGAGACTGGAGCTTGGACACGGTGCGCGGGTGTGGCCGTGGCACCGTGCCGTGCGAGCGCAGTGGTGCAAGACAAGCAGAGGCAGAGGCGTAGAGCCGCGGTCGCGGTCTCACGGAGGCGCGGAGGCCAGAGAGAGAGAGAGAGCCTGCAGGAGGATGGCTGCCGATCGCTTGACGGGGAATGGCCAAATGGGGAGGGGACTGCTGGTTGTTGCTGCCTGCTGTCAGGAGGAATGGACTCAACGGAGTGGAGCTACTGGTCGTCGGATGGGGAGAATGGGGAGGGTCGAGGGGATTGCTGTCGATTGGCACCGCCGCATCGGTCTTCAGTTGGGGAGGGGACGAGTCATGAGGGGTCGAGGTGATTGCTGGTTGCCGATCGCTACTTGCTAGGGTTAGGATTACAAGTTACTACTTCACTTGGGGAGTTGGGGATTTTGAGTTGCCAAAATGTTGGATGGGTCGAGCCTGCGAGCGAAAGGGTAGAGGCCCAGGCACCCAGCTACCCACAGTGCCCAGAGGGCATGGTAGGGAATTTGGTTTTTCCGGTTTAATCGGTTTCTCATCAGTTTTTATGAAAGGAACTGAAATCCTAATAAACCTGATTTCTATAAACTGTACACCGGATACAGATTAAATCGAGTGAATTGGTATGGTACGATTTATTGATACGATATCAGAATGAACAGCGCTAGGCGTCCCCGCAGAACGCCACTACACAGCCCACCCTTTTCCTTCCCCGCAAGCAACGCGAAAGCCGTCTTAGATCTCCTCGGCTCCTCCGCCGCCGCCGTCTCCTCGCGATCCCGACCATGGTGAGCTCCCCGCCCTCCTCCTCCCCTACCGGCCTCTCCACACGCTGTTCCGTTCCATAGGGTTTCGGCTGCCCACCGCCCCCCGCTCTCCTCGCCTAGGGTTTCGATGCTGTGCTGATTGATCTGCGGCTTTGCAATCTGACTCTAATGTTACTGGGTGGATGCAGGAGGGTGGCAGCACCAACCTCGATGCGGCGATAGAGTCGCTCCTGAACGTGGAGAAGCAGATGAGGCTGGCCGGCGATGTCGCCGGCACGAGGAAGGCCGTCATCGACATCGTCGAGCTTTGTTTCAAGGCCGGTGCGTGGAAGACGCTCAACGATCAGATCGTGCTCCTCTCCAAGAGGAGGGGCCAGCTCAAGCAGGTCCTGCTTGCCAGAAATTATGACTCTTCTCTTATGTTCAATTGACCTTTTATTTATGGTTTTGCTACTTCACTGATTTCTCCAACACTAGAGCCATCTTCAAACATCAAATTTTCCGTTCGGAACACATGGGATTGAAACAAACAGCATGTACCCACAGTTACTACGTTGTCATGCTAAATTGCGATAGTCTATTTTCTTTTGTGGTTTACTTAAATAGTTATTCTAAGTTTTAGCTATTGATCTAAACATCCCTGGCTCAACGTTTTTTGGCTGTTCAAAGAAACTAGTATAAATATTTTTTTAGGATCTAATTCGGAGCATGACCTTTCAAATTATTTAGGCTTGAAGGAAGTAGGTGTCAAATATGTTTTATTTAGCTTGATGTAATGGGATATTTTCTGCACTTGTAAGTTGGGAAGGCATGCCTTGTTGCCTTATAACATCACTCCTTGCAGTGGCCATCATTATTGCAAAACATCATGTCTTTAGGTGAGGCTAATTAATACAGACTGATTTCTTCTGTGTCCAATACATGCTACCCATGCTTCCACAGACTGTTTTCTTTTCTTTATCTTTTCTGCACTCATATGAAAACAATCAGCAAGCAATGCATCCTGTTTGTTCTTTCTATTCTGTTTTTTTTCTGGTGCATTGCTTAGTGTCACGCAATGTTAATCTGAGTGCACTTCTGTGTGTTATCAGTACAATTTTCTACTTGTCACTTTTGACTGGTTCAATTCTTTCGAACTTGCTAGCCATTCTATTTTAATAACTGATTGCCAGTTCAGTTGGTCCTTTATCAAGGTAATTGACGTATATAGCACCTGTGAAGAATTGTGTTGGTACTGTTATTTGTATTGGCAGTAGACACTGTTGAACAGCATTAATATTATTGTTTACTTGCAGTGGTTTTTTATGTATAGCTGTCTTTATGCCCATGTGTGCAATGCTTTGTTAGATCACTTACAAATACTCCCAGCCACATAAACGATGGTCTCAGTATTTATATCATCTCTTTACCAGGCTGTGAGTCTTCTGGAAAATCACATCTTGACAATGTTTACCACGAATCAGCATACTATGCGAGCGCATAAAGTTCTGGAGTTTTCATTCGTTAAAAAACCCTAGTTGCATACAATGTTCTTTGCCTCTTTCTAAAACAGTAAAACATTGTTTCGCTAGAGTTTGTATCTTGTGCTTAATATTTATCTGTCATCTTTACGTATTTATTTACGAATTGACTAACATCTCATAAGCATGCCTGGCTATGTCTGCAACTTGCTGTTATTTTATTTATTTTTAAAAAATATACTCATATATCACTTTCCTGTCTTTATTATATTCAGGCTATCACTGCCATGGTTCAGAAAGCAATGGAGTATATTGACTTGACACCAGACATGGACACACGTATTGAGCTAATCAAAACATTGAGCAGCGTCTCTGCTGGAAAAGTGAGAAGCATGGCTACTTGATTATTGTTTACTCCCGTAAGATTCTTTGGCTTTCATGTGTGTAATCTTATTATTGTGCATGCATTCTAGATATATGTTGAGATAGAGAGAGCAAGACTGATCAAAAGACTTGCAAAAATCAAAGAAGAGCAGGGACAAATTGACGAGGCTGCTGATTTGACGCAAGAAGTTGCTGTAAGTTCACATTGCACTAGTATTCAGGACATATAGTTCATCTACTATAATCATGATTTGGTCATTCACTAGTTCTGGTTTCCCCTTATCTTTGTAATATCTTATGGACTGACAAGTTGATCCTCAGGTTGAAACATTTGGCTCAATGGCGAAGACAGAGAAAATTGCATTCATTCTGGAGCAGGTATGCTTCCAGTTGACAATAATTAAGCTTTGAATTGTTACAAAAGCCTGTTCATGAAAACTTACTATAATCATGCTCACAGGTCCGTCTTTGCCTGGATCGCCAAGATTATGTCCGCGCACAAATTTTATCGAGGAAAATCAGTCCTAGGGTATTCGATGCAGATCCATCAAAGGAAAAAAAGAAACCAAAAGAAGGTGACAATATTGTTCAGGAAGCCCCTGCAGAGATACCTTCCCTGTTAGAACTGAAGCGCATCTACTATGAACTGATGATTCGGTATGTGGTGCTTCTGCTCTGTGACATCAATTCATGATAAGTTCGGTTCTTTTCTGGTAATGTTGGTTCAAGTTAATGCTACTTTTTTGTTCAGCAAGTAATTTCTCTTGAATGTACAGTTCTTGATCTAACACAAAAGAATCATTAACTATTTAAAGTTATCTGGTATGATATGTCCGGATAATGAAGACAAAAGAGCTCATAAGTTGTCATATACTTTAACTGCTATTTGTTTGTCATTGCTGCAGCCTGTATTTTTACCATTCGATAGTCTTGTTCAATTCATCTGCTTCTCCAAATTACCTTTCCAACATGTATATGATCTATTTGTATCATCATTTTATTGTTAGTGCTTGAATGCATTATTTGTAGAGTATAGCAATCTATGGTTTAGGTTACCATTGTGAAGACAAGCTATTTTCTGCTGTAGTTTCCTTGTATAAATTATTCATTGTATTCATTGTCTGAATTTCTCAAGCTGTTAGTTACTAAAGCTATGTTTCATATGGGTGGTCAATCATGATTTCTCATTCACTCTTTTCAGCTATTACTCACATAACAATGATTACCTGGAAATCTGCCGTTGTTACAAGTCGATCTATGACATTCCATCAATAAAAGAGGATCCAGCAAAGTGGATACCAGTAATCTCTCTCTCTCTCTCTGTGTGTGTGTAGTTGTGCGTGCGTTCTTGGTTATCTGACTGCCTGTATTCAATTGTAGGTTCTTAGGAAGATATGTTGGTACTTGGTGCTGGCACCTCATGAACCGATGCAATCGAGCCTTCTCAATGCTACACTAGAAGATAAAAATCTTTCTGAGATCCCAAATTTACGGTACCATCATGTGGCTTTTAGAATTACAAATTCTCATAACTTCGGATGGCCTTATCTAGCAATCACTTATCTTTTTCCTGTTTGGATTAAAAAAAAGATTACTGCTGAAGCAGCTTGTTACCATGGAGGTAATTCAATGGACAAGCTTGTGGGAATTCTTCAAGGATGAATATGATAACGAGAAGAACTTTCTTGGAGGAGCTTTGGGCGCCACAGCTGCGGAAGATTTGAAACTGAGGATCATTGAACATGTATTGCTTACTTGGCTTTTAATGTATATTTATTTAGTCCTCTTGCTTTATGCTTGTCAATTGATTTTCAATTCTTGCTCTGTTCAGAATATCTTGGTTGTTTCGAAGTACTATTCAAGGATTACCCTGAAGAGGCTTGCAGATCTTCTTTGCTTGAGCTTGCAGGTCCGTGTTTCCTACCTCTCCCTTGTGTTGCACCTTGTCTTCCTTTTCAATTCTCCTTTGTGAAAGATATGGTGTCTGCCAATGTCTAAATTGGCCTACTTTATTGTCATTCAGGAAGCAGAGAAGCATCTTTCAGACATGGTGAACTCGAAGTCCCTGATTGCGAAGATTGACAGGCCGATGGGGGTTGTATGCTTCCGGACAGCTCAGGACAGTAATGGGATACTCAACTCGTGGGCAACGAACCTTGAGAAGCTTCTTGACCTTGTTGAGAAGAGCTGTCACCAAATACACAAGGAGACGATGATCCACAAGGCGGTGTTGAAAGCTTAATGTGTAAATGCTTGCCATGGTCAATTTTTTGCAATCACAGGACTTCAATCTGTTCTCTGCTCAAGCATCACCTGTTTGCTTTGGAAATTCGTGCGTGAATGATCTTAAAATACTGTAACCACAAAATGATGAGCACTATTTGTTGTTGGGGCTTAATAGCTGTCCTCCAATTTGCTTGTTTCATGTATCTTCCTGAATATTATTTGAATTCTTAGATCTGCAATCAGATGCCTGCTCTTCGAAACTAGATTATCTGCACTAAAAAAACTAGATCCAGTTTCTCATTGAATGGTTGGGAGATGATCTGGTGCACTTTGAAGGAGGTGTTTCACGTAGAGTTCAGGCGTTACACAATTTAATAAGGCACCTATAGGTGCTGGGTCATCTTAGGGGGTTCTTTTCGTCTGTGACGTATGTTTTTTGAATTTTGACTGATCATAAAAAGAAAGATAATCATATATAATTTTAGTCGGTATAACTGAGGTTGTACATTAGACCCTGATCAACTTGGCTTCGGCTTCTGGCTTCTAGGTTATTTTTCACTATTCATAAGTTTCGTCTTTTTCTGAACTTTTGGCTTTTTGTTGAGCTTTTTTGCCGGGTTTTTTTTCCCGTATTTGTTTGTATTATACGTAATGGGCTAACATATTTTTAATATTTTTAAATTTTTTAAATTTAATTATGCTAAATAAGCCTCTGTCAACTACAGTGTTTTCAGCCATAAGCCATGAGTTTTTCAGCCGAACCGATCACCACCTATTTGTTAGAGTTGACTAGTAGACACTATCTAAAAAACGTAATATTTGAAAGTTAGTTACTATAGTGATGTACATATAAGTAAAATAGAACCCACCCTTAATTTGTAGTGTACATGGTGATAACGTTACAGATGTGATATCATGTGAAGTGGTAATATCCAAACTGCTTGGCACTGTAGCCTGTTGGCCTTGTTTGCTTAGAACATTGTTGGGGGGAAATGTGGCCATGTTTATCAGGCTGTGATCGTTTTGGCTTCAGTTTTTAGCTTCCGGTTTATTTTTCACTATTCATAAATTTCGTCTTTTTCTGAACTTTTGACTTTTTGTTGAGCTTTTTTTGCCGAATCTTTTTTCCCGTATTTGTTTGTATTATATGTAATGGGTTAACATATTTTTTTTAATTTTTTTAAATTTAATTATGCTAAATAAGCCTCTATCAGTTACAGTGTTTTTTCAGCCAGCTACAGTGCTTTTCAGCTATAAGCCACACAAAAAAAACCGAATGAGCACCACCTCAGTCGGTAGTCTGTTGAAACGTAGACAACTCCCAGCAATATCGGTTGTTTTTACAAATAAAATTCTTCTATAAAACGTATTGTCCTATATTATGCGCTTCACAAAAATCGCAAAATGTGATACTTGCCAGAGCTGAACCAGGCAGGTTCTAGCTTATTGCCACATCGTTCTTGAGGCGTAGGAGAAAACAAAAACTAGGAACGCTGGAAACAAGCTTTTTTTTTTTTTGAACTCGCTGGAAACAAGCTGGACAAAAGAGATGCCTTATTGTAACGCCCTAGAGTCCAAATCGGCTCAGACCTAACCACATTCTGGATAGGCCACGCACACGTAGCAACCCGCTTGCGCTTTCGTCCTCGCTTCGCGCAAAACGGTTAACCGGGGGTGCTACCATTGGAACTCTTAGGCTTATATGTAAGGGATACTCAAGGTAAACTAGTAAGGTAGGACTAACCCAGAAATTCATGTGCATACACACATAGGCCAACATGGGCCGGGGTGTCACACTTATGCAATCTATCATTGACACCACATAATATGGCAGGTGCGGCAATTCGCTACCTCAATTGTTTACACAGCGCAGTGGAGTTCAAAATGGACCTGGCTATCGAGTAGTACATGGGGATTGATATTGGACGATTGACCCCGAATTGCACAAAATTTGTTACAGCCAAAGTGCATTCGACATTTGGACCTCAATGCTTGATGAATTGAAATGTCTACGTCTTGACATCTCCGGTTCTCTTTCCTGGCTGAAGAGTACAGCGAGAAGGGAGCTGCAAATAGTATACAGAAAAATAGAGATAAGAGATAACAGTGTTGTCTTATCACATCAGGGATGGTGGCATGACTAAAATAGCTATATTTGAAAATGAATGGTAGCATGACTAAAATGGCTAGATTTGAAAATGAGATTGGGCTAGTAATAAAATAAATTGAAAAACGCCAATGCAATTGCTGCTGCCTTGATGTGCCTGTAGAAGGAACGCGGCTGGAAGACTGAGCCGAGTGACTCATTCGCGGGTTCGGTATTGCCGGCTTATATTAGGTGGGTTCTTTTTTATTTTGATTGTATTTTAAGTTTTTATTGTTTCAGTAATTAGCTTTTAAACAGTTTAAGTTTTTAAGGTGGAATCTACAAATAGATTATAGTATATATTGTATCGAGTTCACCTGTACCGACCTAAATGATATGCGATTTTTTTCTTCATACTAACTCTCGCGAATAGTCAGAATTGAAAAAATATAAGCCAAAAAGCAAAGGTATAGTCTAAAAGAACCCACCCGTTAACTTGTCTGCACCAATTGCATGCAAAACAATGATCGATTTGATCGATCTCAAGGTTATCATCGCAAAGGAGGCTGAGCTGATGTGGGAGACAGGGCCGGTATTTCAGCTCCAGCTACAAACTTCGAGCACACATCACGATCCGGGGAGCACGCCTTAGATGCTGCTAGAACGCACATGTTCGGTGAATATACTGCCGCCGTCGCCGCGGCCGAGCGAGAGGCGTGGCAAAACTACTCCCTACAATACGAAGCGGGATTTCTGAAGAAATTCTGAAAAGAAGATAACAGTACTGATGGAATTCTGAAGAAGAATCTGGTTCTAAAGAAGATGAATGTGATTCTAACAAGGAATTAGCTAGGGAACGGTAACTCCGAAAAGATGAAGCAAAAGGAAGATGAACAAGAAGAGATGCAAAAGACCGATCATGATGTACAAGGGAATTCTAAAGCTAGCATCCGATCTGATGCAAACATTTAATTTGACAATGGTTACAGGGTGGCTAGAAAAATGAGGATGCTTACAAGTTGATTTGGCATACCAACTCGATCTATACGTACAAATTTAGCCACCCTTCCTACATGCTAAATTACACAAGTTGTTTGGGTGACTCAGGCTGCAGCCTATGGAAGCATATCACCCGTGCCATATTGGGCCAGATTCTGATCAGTGGACGAGACATCAATCCATCATATCATATCATGGTAGAGAGAAAAAAAAAAGAGCCATGCGATGATTACTGCCATATTGCTCTTTCGACTTTCTCTGCATGTCAAGTGCTTAATCACACGTACGAATCTGATTTATTTTAATTAAAGGGAGTGTCTAGGTATTCCTCGGATATCTTATTCTTAACTATCATCTAAATTTATGATTCTTGGATTAGAAATCAAGAGACCCTTATTTTTAAAGGAGGTGATTTTTTCAAAGGGGAGGGATAGAATTCAAGAGGGGTGGGGAGAATTTATGGCCATTGGATCTCTAATTCAACAATTCTAAATCTGAATGATAGTTAGAACAAAAACATCCGGATGATATTTAATAAAATCCTTAATTAAATATCAAATCAGGCTGCTAATTCGGTCGGGTTAATTTCCAAGTCGGTCGGTGCAGCAACCGATCAGTTCGCATCAAGGATCAATCAATCCACCCAAAACCCTAGAAGCAGCAGAGGAGAACGAGCAATGCCGCCGCAGTTCCCCTTCCCCACCTCGCGCGCCTCCTTGGCAGCCGGCAAGAAAACATCTTCGCTTGCTGCCTCCTCGCCGCCGGCCAAGAAGATCGCTCGCCCAACGTCCGCGCCCAACCTTATGGCGCTCTCCGCAGCCAAGATCACCACGCCCGCCGTCGCGCCGGCGCCCAAGAAGATCTCTCGCCCGGTGTCGTCGGCCAACCTCACGCTCACGGCACCCTCCGCCACCAAGCCGCGCTCGCCGTCCTCCAAGATCAACCCCAAGAAGCCGACGCGCCCGGCGTCCGGGTGCATGTTGCCGCGCCGCGCCGCCGACAGCGTGCACCCGGCGCGGCGGCTCACGTGCGGGTCCGCCGTCTACGTGCGCACGAGGTACGTGAACATCACCGACAGGTGCTGCCTCGTGATCTGGCTGCCGGCGAGGGTGGTCTCCGCCTCCGACGCCTACCATTATACCGTCAAGTACACCGCCGACCTCCACGCCATGTTCGCGAGCAAGGTGGTCCGCGTACCCGTCGGCCACGTCCGGGAGGCGACCCACCGTGCTGTCGCCGCCCAGAACGAGCGGAGCAAGCAGCCAGAAGCGCCCAAGGCAGAAGAGACCTACTAATGACAGCAAGCAGCAGGCCGGCGAAGTGAGCAAGAAGCCAAGAACGCCAAGCTGCTGTTCATCCATGGCCCGAGCAGAGACCTGATGCTGACCAGAGATTCCTACGTGCTCTTTTCTTCTTTTGTTTTCTTTTATCTACTTCGATCTTGATCTGATTCTTTCGCGTGCTTAAACGGGCATGAACTAATGTACAGATATTGAGTTTTACTCAATTTATGGCAGTAATCCTTTTGTTCGTCAATTCAGTAGTTTCAATTATTGATTTCGACGTCATGCTCAGTTTAATGTCCTTCTGTTGGTTATTGGAGCAATAGTATCTGTTTTGAATTACATTACCATGTTTCTTCACTTTTGTTCTTACGCCGCATGGCTTTGACTTTTTTTAGATTCATAGCTTTGACTCAATCGCGAATAATTGTGAGGGACCATGTCAAAAGTTTCAGAAATATTTGTGATGAACCATTGTAAATGTATGTTGAGTTAAAATTTAAATTTATGAAAGATTTGGATTTTCAATCTGGTGGTGTTAGCCTTAGGCGGTTAGACCGGTCCTGTTGAGTGGTCTGACTAGTTAGTAGGTGGTGGTCAGAGTGATATCCCGAGTTTTTGGCATAGAGTAGCCAAACCGGCCGCAAATGTCGGTCGAGAGTTCTGAATTTTGTGATTTTGTCGTGGTTTGAGTTAATTTGTTTTACATTAGCGCATTCAAGTCGTATAAAACCATGTTTAAGTTAACGTGAGTCAAATTATGGAGAACTTGTGTCCGATAATGATTTCTTGGTTGTTGAATATGTAGGAAAACTTAGAGTCAACTATAGTCAATGACGGGTTGGATGTGTAGGGAACTTTAGAGTCAACTATGATCAACAGCAGGGATTGGGACTACACTCATAGAGAAGCCAAGGTCCAAAACAGTTAAGGGTACTAGGTGGGATGGTTGAGATCAAACATGGACATGGAAGGTAATGAATGTTGAAGGGAATGTTCGAGTAATGGGTAACACCAAATGGCTTAGTCGATCAAAGTGAGGTGTAGTTCGGTGAGAACCGGAGTAGGAGAAATTTACCAATATGTGGCAAGCCATTTTTGTACCTCCACGTGGTAAATATGACGATTGCTTGCAAGAAAAGGAGAAGACTGAGTCAAGGCAAGAGTATTTTTGTAGTTGGACAAATACCAAAAACTTTGTTTGATCAAAACCATGGCGTTTGAGTGGTGCTTAAGAAAGTGATTTAGGTCAAAAAGATGCAGAAAAGATCAAGTGAATCAAAGGCTAATGACTTAGCGGATTCGGACTCATGTGCTTTGAAAAGTATACATGAATTAAGTGTGAGTGTAAAACTTATGTTGTGTAGGGTTAACGTGTTTCTCCTAATTATGCTAGTGGATAGTATCTATTAGGGTAGATGTGAGACGATTATCCTATCTATTTAATTGTTTGGGGGATGAAAGCTTGTAAATCAGCCATCCCAACTATTTCAATTTTGAGTTTTAAGGTTAGGGTTTTAGAGGGAAGAGTGAGTGATATGATGTGCTCTCTTGTCCTCTTTATATAGTAGCTGTAAAACATTCATCCTCGAGAAGTACTAGATTAATTTTGTTCATCCTTCATCATCAATAAGTAATATATCAATTTTGTTCATCTCTTATAGAGTGCTCTTATCTTGGTTGATTTGCTCTTGTTCTGGTTGGTTCTTTGTTTATTCTCTTCTCTGCTTAATATTGCTGCATGCTAAGGACGTGTAAACGATGGAGATGTTTTATGTAGATTAATTACATCCATCTACTTATTGTGATTTGCAATATTTCGATGTCTGGTTTTGCTTAGTTTGGAGTCTTTATTGAGAAATCTTGATCTCAGGGTTTTGAATTCGAATATTTGGGTGGTCTTGTTTGCTATTATATGTAAGAATTCATCTAAAGCTATCATGGTTGTTCTAATCCTACGAGCAAGTTGTATATCAAGTTTTTAAGTTTTGCCCTGTTTTGGTACAACCTTGCATGTTTTGAGAAAAAGTTGAAATTTTGGTCAACATCCATATGATTCTTAAATGGAATAGGTTTCTGAAACTCTTAGCAAGATGTATGCATAGTTTCAAATCTTTCAGACATGAACTTTGAACCAAATTTGGTATCAGCTTAGGCTGATTTTCTGTTCTGGAAACAGTGAAGCGGTCAGACCGCTTCTAGGCCCAATCAGACCGGCTGCTGGTCAAACCGGTGATTTGACGAATTAGACCGCACCTCTAGCGGCGATCAAACTAGTGAGGTACTGAATTTGTAGGACCTTACTATTTTGGGTTATTGCTTGGATTTAGATTGTAAAATTCATTCTTCTTAGCTCTTTATCTACTAGAGTGAAAGATTTCCGGATGCTTTTAGGAAGATTTGAAGAAGACACCATTCCCCTATTGCCATTGTCGAACATTCAAACTGCCGATAAAAAAACGCTAATAGCTTGGTTCTAGTAGAGCATGCAATGTGCTCCTGCTGAAAAAAGATAGATTTAACAGATACCTGTGAACCCGAGTTGGACGGTAAACGAATCAAACATTCCACGATTAGGAACCATTTGATTGTAAGTAGATTATAGATACCTCCAAGCGTACCGCAAAGCACAGTATGGGCAATCCATTTACAAACAGATTTAGTTCAAAAACGCGAAGCATCCAACTGTTCCGCGGTTAACTTAAGGCATCTGCCTCTTCACCTTGCGACGAAAAAAAAATTGCGAAAGAGCATGTAGCGTTGCATTGAAATGCGAACATGGAGAATACTCGGACGCTACAGCATAACTGAAATGAAATAGGAGCAGGGTAAAACGCTTTGATATCTTTCCCGTCCCATCTAGACAACTTGCAGTACCACTGCAGTGAACTCGCTCCACCAGAAACACCACACGAGGAACAAAGTGAAGCTTTGCAAAACCCCTGGGGCTCATGTATATTGCAAACGAACCAGAATGTGATCTTCAAAAGCAGCTAAATAGATTCCATGGCATTTGAACATTCATAATTTAGGTAATAACTTGGAGAAACAAAAAAGTTTCCAACTGCAAATACAAAGAGTGGCCTCACAGGGGAGAACAAAAGAGGGCCGTCATAGAAAACCATGACCTCATAACAGTGGTCAGGTAACATTCGCTATTGGTGGAGTCTACGATCAAGCTTTTGCCTCCTGAGCTAGTTCTTCAAAAGTCTCTCCGGGAACAAGCTCTGGAACATCATCATCATTCTCCTCCTTGGCCTGGGCAGTGGCACCTGCAGCAGCCACCTGCTTCTGCATCTCTTCAGCAATCCTCTTCAAGTGCTCCATGTTGTCGGGACCTGGATGAAAGAAGTGGATCTTAGACTCATAGTATTTCACAAACTTTGCACCTAGGGTGCCAGTGCATGTTGCTTTGTATGCTTAAGTCCATGGTTATTAAGGCGTCGTCTAAGCAGTAAGTCAGTCGGGGAGGGGGGGCATCACCCCGCCTTAACGTGCATGCCTAAGGCGGCGCTAAGGTGGCATATGGCGTCGAGAAGGCTCAAGACGACGCTTTAGGCATGGAGGAGGCGATGCCCACGATTACATCAGGACCCGACACCCGAGCGGCCGAGCGACTAAACCAGAACAAACATTGAGAAGTGAGAACCCTAGGCGACGGCGCCTCCATCTCGCCGCTCTTATCGCCCAGCAGCAGCAAGGTACACCTCTCCCGTCGCTCATGGCTAGATCCCATTTGGAGGGAGGGGGGGGGGGGGGCAAAATATTTAGGAGAAGAAATCCAAAGAAAATAGAACCAAACGAGAAGTGAAAGTTAGGGGATGACACCAGACCATGTAGGGGAGTAGACGAGTGAAGGTAGACGGCAGATCCATCGTCACCGACGCCAGATCCAACCGGGGCGGCACCATTGGCAGAAAGAGTTGGAGAGACGAACGAACACAAGGTGAGGAACTGAGAGCCGGAGGGAGTGGAGTGGCTGTTCGGGCAGGTGAGGCCGTGAGAGAATAGTGGGGAGGCCAAAGGGAGTGGCTGTTTGTGACGGTAGGTGAGACCGTGAGAGAGGTGGTTATATGTTAATTAGTGGCAGATAACAAATTAGTAGCTTATATCAGTGGTTATATGTTACTTGCTCTACTAATGCATTGCCTCTTTTATGTAGCAGCTGAGGAGCATCATGTCAAGTGCAACTTCAGCCTCCGTAGCAGAGTAAGATCCCAAGATCGATCCAAAACGGAAGGCAAAGTCAAAGGATCCAGGCTAAAAGTATGGCTATTAGCCGAAAATTGGCAACCGAGACAAGGTGATGTGTATCCTTTGTAACACCACAAGTTCAGGAGGGATTAAAATGCTCAAAAGTTAGCGGCAACAAGATACATATGTGATGCTAAAATGCTCATTTTATTTGTTGTCTTAGTGCCTTAGGGTGTGTGTAAGGCATAGCCTCACCTCGCACCTTACCACTTAAAAGGTGTGAGGGGGGTGGGTCGCCTCGTACCGCCTTAATAACCTTGCTTAAGTCGGATACAAATGAAATATAACAGCAACTGAACAAGCATCCCCACCTCAAAACCAGTGAAAGGAATGCCAGCTAACAGACCATAAACAGAAAAGATGCCTATTAATCTCCAAATGTTCGGTGACAACGAGAAAGAGCATAAATTATAGTGGCCAGCTTGTGTTAACCAGCATGAGAACAGGAAAGAGAAGTTGGAGCAATGCAGCTGCATATGAGGCTGACAACATAATTGTAATAATGGAAAGACAACAAGCTACCGTCAGCGACTCAACAATTACTAGAACAGAAGAGTCAAAATACATAAAATTCAATTACCAGTACATAGGTCTAAATTAAATAATTTTTTTTAGAAAAGTAAAGTATTCATTGGATTATCTCACAAAGCCACAAAGAGTAACGTACCCAATTGGTTAATGATCCCAGGAAGAACATCTTGTAGCTCTGTCAAGTCAAACAATGAACACAAATCAGCAAGATAAAACAAATACAAAAAAATACTAGAGAAATACAAATGCAGCGGTAAGAGTAGACCCAAGCTGGGTTTTTTTTTGGAGTTTAGTAAACACAGCACGAATACCCTGCTCAAAACTATTTTTGTTACTCTTAAGATTTGTCTACCCCAAGCTCAACCTAGAGCACAATACCCTCACAACTTTGCAACTGGATGCATAAAAATATTCCATTCAGTATGACAAAAATTAGTGCCAGATTTATAGAAATCTCCTAAGCTAAATAACAAGCCCAATTCTAGTACTGTATAGCTATAGGACTAATCAGGCACAGAATAATAAAAAAATATGTAAACTGGCTGCAAGTTAAGCGATCGGCTGATCGCATTATAAACTTGTTATGGTAGGAGTGAAGAAGTATGCAGGTGCAAAACTAAATTGGACTTGGATTGTTCAGAAATCAGTCGCCACCAAGGCAAATGGATGTAATATGGGTTACTTGTTGCATTAGAGCAATGCAACCAGAGAAGTAGAACGGCCGCCAATCTAAAAAACTTGAGCTTGCAGCATAACTACAATTGAAATGTGCAGGGAGACGAGTCATACTCTTGGTCTGTGGAGATCCACTAACAACCCATGTGTTTGCGGCGATGGAAGCTTGCACTGCATGGATAGAACACACCACACAAATAAGTCGACACCGATAAGGATTCCACCCTTTCCACGACAAGACAGGCAGCAACTAGAAAACATTGCGCGCAACGAACCTTTGGGGTTCAAGAACTGGATGACCAGATCGTCTTTGAAGATGTTGACCTCCTCGATGGCAGGGATGGTGTTGACGCCTACTCTCTTGAGCGTGCTCTGCAGCCTCTTGTCGTCCGTGGTCGCCGTCTTGTGGACCGCCTTCTTCTTCCTGAACGAACCAAAGGCAGCAACACCCATATACGACACGCCCAAGTCCAAGTTTTTATAAATCATCGGCAACACATTCGCATCAATCGAGACTCCTGGGCCAGTCAAAACCTACCTGCGCATGGTGCCTTTCCCGCCGGTGCGGACGGCGCCCGCCATCTTCATGAGCCTCTCCTTGTTCATCTGCGCAACCAACCAAACACCGCGGGTCAAGATAGGAGACGGCAGAAGCATGCATATAGCACAAGATTGGATTGGCCCTAATCTCTATGGCGTCGAGTAATCGGAGTGGATTGATCTAAATCTTAACGTACAGAGACAATTGGTAGGTTGGATGCAATGATCTTGCATGGAGGAGTGGAGGAAGACTGACCTTGATGGAGTGCGGCGCGGCCGGAGAAGGATTGGGTGGGATGGCGAGAGACGAGCGACCAGGGAGGAAGAAGATGGTGGCGGCGGCGCAGGAGAGTTGCGTAGGTTTTGGGGGAGGATTATAGGGTTTTCGATTTTGCGACGAGCCCCTGAATTTTTCCCGTTCTATGTACTAGGTCCTTGCGTGAGGGCTGGGATGGGTAGGCCTGGTAATGGGCCAGCATTTATAGGGCCGAGGAGTTGAGCTTGTAAATGGGCTGCCTTCGGGTCATACCAATTGGGCCAAAATAAAAAGGATAATAATAAGGTCGGGTCATGATTTAAATGGGCTAGTACTTTTGGGCCGTATAAGGGTCCAACCCTTAACTGTAGCCCATGGAAGGAACAAGGACTGCCGGTTGCGTCATGTGTTACAGTGTTAGTGTAGTCTGTGCAGGCAACGAAACCTACGAGGCAGAGTGCAACGCGCGGCGGCGGCGGCGGCGGCGGCGGCGGTGCTGGTCGTGTTCAATTCCAAGCACGCGGCTCCGGCACTAGCCGACTATCTCGGATGACCCCATCTCTACTCAATGATGTGCTCCTTCCTTGGCCGATCGTCTCGACCACTCGACACCACTTTTGTACGCTGACGGCAAGAAGCTTCTCCATCACCGGTCTCCAAACTGCATCTTCCCACAAGGTGAGCAAATCTCTCTCTCCTTCCCTCCCTCCCCGCACCAAATCCGGTCAGATTGATTTGGGGGTATCTTAATCTTGGTCGGATGAGTGTTTGATTTGGGGGCGGATGTGTGTTTGATATTTGTGAGCTTTAACTTGCTAGTTCTACATTGGCAGTTTGGCATAGCCTGCTCTGCTTGTATGTAAAAAACTCCCTCCAACTTGGATAAATCAGAGGACTTGTTATTCTTGCTTCAAACATAGAGAATGTATGTACTCGCTTCAAGATATTGTTGATATTCAATAGTGTATGTACATATATCATAATGCTGTATCACATATCATTTCAAGGTATCACATATAATGTTGATATTCAAGAAGACATTTCAAGGTATTGTTTGTCACCATATATCATGTGCTTGCTTGTTTCAGTTAGAGAAAAAATTTCTAGTGTGATTAAAATTGCATATAGTCGTGAATGCTTCCATACTTTCATTTTTTTGTGTGTGTATGTATTATCAACTATGATGAACCAAAAAGCTACTGGGAAACATGTCAGAGGTGCTCCTGGAGCCATCTGAAAATCAAAATGGCTAGCAAGCATTGTTGTTGTCACCACAGTCTGCATACAAGTCACAACATGTCTGTATTTGAAATCTTGCACGTTCAATAGTGATTATCTTATTATTTTTTTTAGATAACGGAATTTTATAATATTCCGGCCTTGATCATTCCACGGGAATGACTACGGCCAAACAGTAGCACAAAACAAAGTCCACATTACAACACAACCGCGATACAAAAGAACTTAAGCACCGCGCACAAGCCGAAAGGACTTAATCCTTTAATCTAAAACAAGTACTCCAACCAAACGCGCCAAAAAACTCCAACGCCACTCTCTCTATCCTTTTGCAACCGCTTAAAAGCTCCCTTCTCGCTTCCTCTTTAGATAATTGTGACCAGCACCTGATCCAAAAAGTCCCCCTGAAAATGACCTGCACAAAAGAGTAAGTATTGGACCTTTTGAAAACGGCGTCATTTCTATTCAACCACAAGGCCCAGCAAAAAGCCGCTAAACCAACTAAAATCTGATTTCTAAGCTTTAAAGAAAAACTTCTAAGCCAAGAACCAAACATCATCTCAACACTAGCCGGTGGTTGAAATCCAAAGCTAATGACTAGCACATTCCAAATAGCCCGAGCCACATGGCAATCAAAAAAGAGATGCTGGATGCTCTCATTAGAGAGACAAGAGCAGCACCTAATACTTCCTTGCCACTGCCTTTTTGCAAGGTTATCCTTTGTTAAAATAACTCCCTTCTTCAAAAACCAAAGGAACACCTTAATTTTAAGTGGTATCTTTGTCTTCCAGAATAAACTCTTTTCTGGAATGCAATTCCTTTCCATGAGGTCTCTGTACAAGGACCTAACAGAGAAAAGGCCACTCTTATGTAAATTCCAAACTAGCACATCCTCCCGATCATTCAGAACCACCCTAACTATCATCCTCACCAATCTAAGCCACGAAGCCCTTTTTTCACCTACTAAAGCTCTCCTAAAAGAAACTTTTAGCGGTGCAGCACTAAGAACTTGAGCAACTGTCTCATCCCTCTTTCTAACAATCCTATACAAATCTGGGAATTTCGTCCTTAAAGCTTCCTTCCCAATCCAAATGTCTTCCCAAAATCTCGATTGTTGTCCATTGTTAACCTTAAACCTGCTTCTCTCTAGAAAAAGATTTTTGACTTCCAGAAGACCACTCCAGAACTGAGAGTCCCCTGGACGCTTAACTACTTGTGATAAGGTCCTACCTTTCAAATACTTCCTCTTGATTAAGCATTGCCAGAGGCCATCTTCATTTAGTAACTTAAACAACCATTTACTTAACAGACAGCAATTCTGCACTTCCAGGTTTAAAATGCCCAAACCCCCACACACTTTGGTTGACTAAGGATACCCCACCTGGCCAATCTATATTTCTTTTCATTCCCGTCATTCTGCCAAAAAAATCTGGATCGAAAATAATCCAGTTTCTTAAGGATCCCTTTAGGAATCTTGAAAAAGGACATCATAAACATCGGGAGACTTGATAGAACTGAATTGATTAAAACAAGTCTACCACCTACCGAAAGTAATTTGCCTTTCCAGCTACTCAACTTTTTCTGAAATCTTTCCTCGACTTGCCTCCAATCCTTGTTCAAAACTTTTCTATGATGCATAGGGAGACCTAAGTACCTAAATGGTAGAGATCCCTCCTTGCACCCAAAAAGTTCAACATAGTCGGCACTTTTGACCTTAGCGTCCCCAAAACAAAAAACCTCACTTTTATGGAAATTTATTTGAAGGCCCGACAACTCCTCGAAAGAACTTAGAACTAACTTAAGATTCTTTGCCTCATCGAGGTCATTTTCCAAAAAAAGGATAGTATCATCCGCATACTGGAGAATCGACAAACCGCCATCAACCAAATGAGGTATTAAACCCCTAAAATGCCCTTTGCCTTTTGCCCTATCTAAAAGAATTGCCAACATGTCTGCTACTAGGTTATACAAAATTGGAGAAAGAGGGTCCCCTTGCCTCAAGCCTTTACTAGTCTGAAAGTACTTGCCTATATTATCATTCACTTTAACCCCTACACTGCCACCACTTACAATATATTCGATCCACTTACACCAAGCAGATGAAAAACCTTTTAATCTCAGAACTTGCTGCAAAAACGACCACCTCACCTTATCGTAGGCTTTCTCGAAATCTAGTTTGAGAATAACCCCACCTAATTTTTTCTTATGCATCTCATGCAACGTTTCATGTAGAATAACTGCACCTTTCATAATATTTCTTCCCGGAATAAAAGTTGTTTGAGAAGGTCTAATCACCTTACTCGCAATCCCCGAAATCCTATTAGCCATCACTTTTGTGAAAATCTTAAAACTGACATTAAGCATACAAATGGGTCTATACTGTTGTATTTGCTTAACCTCTATTTGTTTTGGTAGGAGCGCTATTATCCCGAAATTCAGGCTAAAAAGAGAGAGCTTATTCATGTGGAAATCTTTAAACATGTCCATTAGGTCATCTTTAATTAGACTCCAAAAAACTTGATAAAACTCGACGGGAAACCCATCAGGGCCCGGAGCTTTATTGTGTTTCATTTGAAAAATGGCCTCTCTTACCTCTTTTTCTGAAAAAACATCCGTAAGAAACCTATTCTCTGATTCGGATACCTGCGTGATATCGTCTTTGTACGCTTCGTCAAGAGTCAATAAATTTTTTCGCGACGGCCCAAAGAGCTTTTTATAATAATTTGTAATGTATTTTTCCAGATTATCTTCTCCTTCAATTATCCCTTCTTCTTCTTCAAGCCTACAAATTCTAGATTTTCTTCTTTTTCCGTTCGCAACCAAATGGAAATACTTTGTATTGTTATCACCCTGCAAAAGCTCCGAGGTCTTGGCCCTTTGGAACCATTTAACCTCCTCCTCCCGAAGTAAACGAGCCAGCCTTTCTTTCACCCCTTGCAACAGGTCCCTTTCCTGCTGACTCAGAAGCTGAGTTTCAGCTTTTTTATCAAGCTTATCCGCTATCCTAACCAACTCTTGCTTTTCCTTCTTAAACGTCCCATTCTCATTCTTTGCCCAACCTCTAAAAAATTGCCTCAATCTTCTGATTTTATTCTGCCACCTTTGCAGAGCCGAACTACCCTTTTTTTCTTCTTTCCAAACCTTGGACACTAAGTCAAAGAAACCCTCACGTAAAAACCAACTGAGTTCAAATTTGAACATTGGTTGACTCTTACACTGGGTTCTTTCACCCGTGTTAAGCAAGAGAGGGGTATGATCCGACAAATTTCTCCCCAAAGCCCTCACCGTAGAGAGAGGGAACTTTTGTTCCCACTCCGTGCTTACTAAAATCCTATCCAGCTTTTCATACGTTGGTACTTTCCGAGAATTAGCCCAAGTAAAGACTCTACCAGATAGAACAATTTCCCTTAAGTTTAAGCTATCTATGATTGCATTAAAGAGAAAGGGCCATTTTCCATCAAACCTATCATTATTTTTTTCACTCGGATTTCGGATGATATTGAAATCCCCACCAATCATAATTGGTAATGTCTCCTTATTACATGCATGGACTAACTCGGTAAGAAAAATCTCTTTGAATTCTGGTTGAGCTGCCCCATAAACAGCCACCAAGATCCATTGAAAGCCATCTTTTTTATTTTTGAGATGGAACTTCACGTAGAAATCCCCTTCCGCAATACTGCCTATATCAAAAAAGTCTAGATTAACTCCCAACAGGATGCCACCTGATCTCCCACAAGGCGCCATCCAGTGCCAGATGAAATTTCTTCCCCCGCATAACTTATTAAGCTTTGCTTGCGAGAAGTCTTTCTTCCCGGTTTCCAAAAGAGCTATAAAATCTAAGCTCAACTCTCTAGAAGTTTCCCAAAGAAATCTTGATTTAGCCAAGTCTTTAAGACCTCTGCTATTCCAAAAAATTCCTCTCATGATGAACACCGTTTCGAAATTTTAACTTTTCTTTTTCCACAAGTCCTTTTTCCCAACGACTTAGCGTTTGACTTATGTTTTTTGATAATAGCCTTTGCATCACTACTTAGGTGATAGCTATCATCATCAAAAATATCATCTCCCAAATCCTCACACAAGTTCCTCACTGTCTCTAAACCTAAACCCTCTAAACTTTCTGAATCAGTAGCACTACTTAGAGAGCTATTATTGCACTTGCCTTGTCGGTCCAAAACTTTAGCCTTCTCTAAACCAACCATGTGACTAACAGCAGAAAAAATATTTTCACTACTATTACCCGCCACTATTCCCAACTCACTAATCCTCCTAACAGCAAAAGAGATAGGCAAAGAACAAAAAGACTGAACTGAATTAATACCTTCCTTTTGCTCCAGGTTGCGAACCACCGCCCGCCGCTCCGCCCGCTTCAAAGTATGCTCTTCAGAGACCCCGGCCAAGCGAGGACTGGCCCTTGATGGTGAAACCACCACCTCCCTTATCGCCGCCGCTGCCTCCGCATTGCCCACCGTCAAGGAGCCGCTCCCTCCCCGACCCACAGCTGCTCCTCCTCCAGACCGGCTCTGCACCTCCAGCCCAACACCCGAGCCCACCGAAGCTTCCCACTGCTCCTCATTCTCAGAAAACGCCACCAAACCCTCCTGGCTTAACCCCTTCCCATTACTGTCCTGGAAGGCGCCAACTGCCCATTCCAGCCCCTCCTCCCGACCCTGCACTGGAGAAACCACCTCCATCCCGTCCAAACCTTCCCCCACCCCTCCTCCAGACGTAGCAACATCACCAAAGACACACCCGGCCCCCAAAGGAAACCCATCCGGCCCCTTCCCAGCACCTTTCTTCTCACCCAACAAACCAAGCTGCCCTTTGCCCCCAACCAAAGCTTCACCCAGACAGCCCTCACTGCCCAAAAGCTCCTCCTTTTCCGCAAACACTTTGTCGGCTGCCTCTTCTAACACTTTATTCACCGATACCCCCAGGAGTTCCTCTGCTTTTTCTCTGAGAAAAGCTCTGAACTCCACTTCACTCATGTTCTGAACTTTTTCTTTTAGAGAATCACTGCCTGACCTTTCCTCCTTAGCCGGCGCCCCACTACTTCCTCCCTCCACTCCCCTCAAGCGCTTGTGCTCCCTAGCACCTTCCATCTCCTCTCCCAACAAATCATCCTCCTCCAAACCCTCTTCCTCATTACCAGAACCCCCACTGTCCCCTTCATTCCACTCTACTTCAACTTCTTCTCCATTCTCATCAAACCCTCTCCTTTCCACCTCGAATGCCAGCTCAAAGTAATGATCTCCAATGACCACATCCAAATGAGCAGGGATCAACTTCGGATTAAGGACCGCCACAAAAATCCTACCAAACTCACTCTTCCTTGTTAGCTCCATATCCACCGTCTGCGTTGAACCAAGCATGGACCCGACCGCCCAAAGGTTCAGAAACTCTCTCAAAGCTTTTCTCATCCCAAAAACCCTGACCCAAACTTTAGGGAGCAAGAAGCCTTCCTCCTTCTCATGCCATTCCTCAAAACTCAACCTAATGCCGGTTGCAGCACCATCCTTCTTGACATCCGCCCCCCCAAAAGCAATTGACCGTTGCAATTCAGATTTGGACGGAAATTGAGTAATATAAGCATTATCCCCACATTTCACTAAAGTCCAATTCCACTTCGCAGGCACAATCCTTTGCAGTTGGGCACTAACTTGATCCTCCAAGAGCTCACCTCCTGTGATGGTAACCAGCGCCATCTTAGAATCTTTCTTCTCCCTTGGCAAAGGAGGATACGGAATGTGAAAGAAACCCAGACCATGCACCGCATACCCGACAGCATAAGCCACTGGTCTCGGCATCTTGAGAATTGGGCACCTATGGTTCACATGCTCCTGACTATCACAGATGACACAGTAAATGTTCGCCGAGCAACCCGCCGCCAAATGCCCCTTCTTAGCACACCTCGAACATCTGGCACCTGCCACCGCAACTGCTCCCTCCCCCTCCGCCCCACCCTGAACAGCCTCCTCCTGCACACCTCCCGCAACCCCCTGCACATTCCCCTCATCAGCCTTGACACTGGCCGCCCCAGCCACCTTACCAGAAGCTTCAGAACCTCCCGATGAAACCCAACAATTAGGATTCGCACTGCTCACCGGAGGCAGCAGCACCAACCTGACTCGAGTTGACGGCCCGTCCCCCTACTCCACCGCGACCGCCCCGTTGCATCTCGCTTCCCTTCCGCAACTCGCTTCCCTTCCGCCCTCCAGAAACCGCCTCCGAAGGCACCGCCCCCCTCACGACTTCAGCGAAAGAAAGAGGCCTGGGAACCGAGGCAACCCGAGGAGCTGGGAAAGAAGTAGCAAAAGAGATTTGCTGACTCAAAAGGATCTTTGGCCGCCCCCTCCTAGCGAGTAGTTTGCCCAGACCCTGGGGAAATCGAGGCAACCGCTGGGCCCCTACACGACCCAACGGGCCCAAAACACTGTTCAGAACCTTCGGCCCCACCTGACGATACACCTTACCAATTTCCCCACCTGACGATACACTTGACGATTATCTTATTATTTATTTATAACATGTGAAATCTTAGGTCTGTATAAGGTAGAAGTCTAGAAACAAAGAGACTTCAATAAGACTAGAAGATCAGAATACTAAAATATCAGTTACAGTTTATAAAATTTCCTCAGAATCTTTTTTGATATTAACATCGCAAACCTCAAAAAATCAAAATGGATTACCTCAAAAGTGGCAAACATGTCACCTACACATTTCCTTGGTCCACCACCAAATGGTAAGTAACTAAAAATTCAACAAGACTATGAATCCCATTGAGTTATGATAGGTTCATCAGGCATTAATTAATCCAATGAAAGCGATGCCACCAGAATTCATCAGTATGAAAACTACCACAACCACACAGTGGACCTTTAAGAAAACACGTAGTACATTGACAAAACAAGACACTCCAAAAAAAATATGTGCAATAGTAGGTTCTCGAATTTTCTTTAGTTCATTCTCTAATAGAAGTGTTTTTTTATTTTGGTATATTGTATGACAAATAGTTATTTACTATTGAACTTTGTCATGAAGTTAGTTGATATTACAAAATTTAGAATACATTACTGGGCCTCTTCTTTTTAGCTTCGGCTTACGGTTTATGGATGCGGGTTATGCCTTTTGAACTGTTCGTGAAAGAGAGTACAGAGTAACAGAAACTCGTGTGCAGTTTTAGCCAATATAAATGAAGTCGTTATAATGTGTATTATAATTAATTTGTAGACCTCGTCTTGAAAAAATATTTTGTTTAAAAGCTAATTACTGTGGAAAAACCAAAAAATAAATTTTAGAAGCTGAAAAGAAGAGAGTCAGTATCTACTACATTATTGATGGATACGTTGATAAGTATATATAAGGAGCATAAAGCCCTTACGTCGTTTTTGTTCTAGATCCGTCACTTGATATGACCTAGGAAGCCATGACACACTAATGTCATCATGCGTACGTTATCATGACATAGGCCATTCTCAATACACATACACATATGTATATGGTTCACACGACCAGCCGCAGTCGTCGCATGCCTTTTATTCTCTCACACACATATGTATGTACATATGTATATGAAAATCCATCCATATAAATTGCACATCACACAGTGCAGTGCCCGATCGATCGATCGATCATACACGAGTCAAAACCAAATATACCGTGTAGTACTCCTTAACTTTGTTAGCTAGATGGTGTATATGTAGATGATATATAGGTGGGTGGTGGGCCGTCATGGATCGATCAGGCGGCGGTGACGGCGATCTTCATGCCGGACTGGCAGTGGCCGGGGACGCTGCAGATGAAGTAGTTGGTGCCGCGGGCGAGCGTGACGCGGTCGCTGCCGGACTTGTACACCTTGGCGCCCCGCGGCGCGCTACACCCGTTGTACCCCGCCGCGTTCACCGCCACCACGTTGTGCGCCGTCTTGTCGTAATTGAACGCTGCAGTCATAATAGCAATCTCATCGATAAATTTTTATTTGAATATTTAAATTCTGGTTGTTCGTAATAGATGGTATGTAGAAGAAAATAGTTGTATGAGATTTTGACCGATATAGTTGAACTTAGTACTCTTTTTACTTTAATTTTTCTATTAACTTTGTTTTAAAAAATATACTGTTTAAAAACTAATTTTTATATACAGCACAAGCACAATTCATCTTTAAGTTGAAAAGAACCGGCGTAATCTGCGTGTTTGTGGACATCAATTTTATGAGGCTATCAACTCGTACTTTTTTCCTCCAAATTAAACTCACCTAGCACGTCGCCGGCCTTGAATCGCTTGCCGTTGGGCCAGCCGTTGGTGTTGAAGGTCCAGCCGCCGCGGTCGCCGACGGTGAACACGGCCGACTCCGCGACGTCGGCGTGAAGGAGCACGCAGAGGAGCAGGAGCCCCAGAAGCACGGCAGCGTTGCCACAACTGCCTCTTCCCTGCGCCATTAACGAATGCTCTCTCTCTCTCTCGATCGATCGATCGATCTGTCACTAGTACTAATCACTCGACTCGACGCAGCAGCCGGTCTATGTATGAACAGAGCAGAGCAGATTAAGCAAAGCGGCAGGGAAGAGCGAGGTGTGGTGGTGGTTGGCAATGGCCGAGGGGGTGGCCTTTTGTAGGCAGCAGGCGGAGTGGAGGCGTGAAGGCAAGTAGGGCCGGAGGCACGGGGAAAACAGAGTGAAATGGAGTTTGGCCAACGACCCACAACTGAGGCGCCATTACTTTTGGACCACCCGATCGAACAAGAACGTTTGGAGACGCCACAACGTCAACCCACTGTGGACAAACGCAAAAAGTGACGTTAAGTGTAATCATATTATATGTATCGTGCACCATACATATATGATCGATCTCCTAGCTTAGCAACAACAAACTGTTCATATATTTAACATTATAACCATATTTTTTTTCCAATTTTAGTCTTTAAACATCTATTTTTGTAAGAATGACTCGATCCCTAAGTTTAAAAGACACGATAATATATAAGGGTATTTGAGTAGTGGAATCGAGATGTCGTGACACTTCAGTTTGAAAGTTCGAATAGTGAGGGCGGCAAAATCGGACAGCAAAATATCACAGATGATTTTTTTAAATATAAATCATTTGTGATGAGGTGATATCATAGACGGTTTTTAATACAAATCTTCTGTGATCGTTTGCAATACCACAGACGGTTTTCACCATGAACCGTCTGTGATATTTCTCTTCACAGATGGTTTGTATTAAAACGTCAATGGTTGTACTTAATACTAACGGTTTGGGTTAATTGTCTGTGATAAAATGTCTAGTATAATTTATTTTATAGTAGTGTTGATAGACTGTACAGGAACCGCATTGCCTCGTCTGCATCAACAAGTTACAAAACAAGTCTACTGTACAAAAGTACAGGAGCACGTCTATGGTCTACATCAACATTTACTACTGACACGTATATCATGGATATGTCTTACGTTGTGTAACGGTGTAACCTTCGATTGAGCTGTGAGCCTGTGATTTTTGTGACCTAACTGCCTGTGAAAGAACAAGGAGAAATCAAAATTCGTATGCCGCTTTTTTTTACCACAAAATGGATTTTTTAATGGCACACCCCTTTCAATCAAGACCATATTGTTTTTCTTTGATCTAATCTGATGGCTAATAGTTAATGGGATGATCTCTTACCTTGGAAGGGGTAATAGGTCACCAATGACCTTATCATGGATAATATAGTCTTTGCACATGATAACTTCATGTTAATTGGAAGCAATCAAATGAATATAATCAATGTGTTATATGGAAATAAACTCATTACAGTTAATGCTATCTTTTTTAAACGAAAATAGCATTAATACGCTGAAACCGAGTGCTCATACACGATGCGTGCACGCGGATGTAAATGGAAACATTGCAACACCACTATAGATTTTAAATTTAATTGGAGAGGATATACTTTTCAAATTTATCTAACATAGAAATGAAATTATGTTATGCTACAAGTTTCAACTTATTTTTGAATTTGAAATTTCGTTTATAATTTTGTATTTTTAAAACCCCCGACACTTTCTAAAAACACAAATATTTAGTATAATAAGTCACTTAAATTTAAATAATATAAATTTGGTATGTTTCATTTAAATTTCAAATTAGGGTGGTATTTACTACACAATTCAAATTTAACAAAAAGAAAAGTTTTCATATCTTTTCTTTTATAAAATATTTGAACAAAGTTTTGTGCAGGGAAGTGACAACATGGCCAAGATGTTGATGAAGCTATCATAGGCAACACATATTTGGCCGGGATGATATGTTATATATTCAGATTAGTTTGTAAAATTATAGTATGGAAATATGTGCACAATTAATATTTTACTATTTTATGTGTAGCCTAGTATGTGTTTCCTTACTAGTTATATTTGGGTTAAGCCTAAACTAACCTCCATCAATCGATGGCTGAGATTTAAACTCTCTCTTACCTCTAGAGTGGTATGAGGATGTACCGTAAAAAAGCTCTCGTAAAATTAATAGAAGGGACACGTGTTTGGTAGGTGTTTTCTAACTAGTTTTATTTCAGTACACATGCATTAGCGGTACAAACGCACACACATAAAATAATAGAACATTCCCGGTGTCTATGTCCCTCCCTTTGATAGCATGAAATGACCTCCCTTTGTAGCAGGAAATGACACCTTGATGGGTGTGTTATACAGATGAGAAGCGGATAGACAGGGATAATGTTGTCTCTCTCTGATCACATCTTGCCTTTTGTTGGTTCGAAAAAAATATCTTACCTCCTGCAAGAATCAATACTTCTTCCAGCTCTCACACTTGTTTTTTTCCATTAGACTGTTTGTCTTTCGAGCTTAAGAAAAATGCTATTTTTATAAAAAGAATGTTTAGAGACTAAAATTAAAAGAAATATATAGCTATAGTTCTAAATAGGTAAAACGTAGAGAGTTCAGCAACCGCTTCAATTGTTTTTCCATTAGACTGTTTGGCGTGTGAAACTCAACGAAAGCCTGCATAGTATATATACGTACTCAAACAGGAAAGGCTTTGGTTACCAGCTGTGACCGTGCCGTGACGTCAAAGGATGCACGCAGAGTTGAGCTGAGCCGAGTGCCTGAGTGGTGCCTGCCGATCGAGGACTGGAAGGTCAGGTCAGGTCGCCGTCGACTGGTGCAAACAAACGAGCTTACAAGGTAGTCTGGTGGTACATGCATGCGCATTTCCACCGTACAGCGATCGTTAGCTGCTGGGTCGCTGCTTCCAACAGCACGCAGCACCAGGCCAGGCCAGCAGCTGCAGCTCGATGGAGGCTGAGCTGAGGCCCCAGCCCGCTGCCTCACCAACCAGCTTTCCGCCCTACCAACAACCCAATTATAGAGACGGCAACGACAATGGTGAAGCTTCCAGACACCGTCGCCATTCTACCCCGGCCGGAAACTCCAACTAGACATGAACCCGGTCTTTAGCTCTAAAGTCAAAAATTTCTAGATGCTTAAAGAAAAAAATTTAAGAAAATATAATTTACTCGCTTTATTGCTATTGCTGGTCCTACACGGTCTGACTAGTGTTGGGCCAGTGGTCAGACCAATCCCCTGTTACCGGTGTGGGTTTGAGATGTGTTGGACGATCAGACCGTCCTAGAGTTTCAAGGTGTGACTTGAGTAGAGCCAAGTTGGTTTGAGTTTGAGTCATGACTGGAGAGGATGGTTGTGTTGTTTAGTGTATCATCAGCTGATACGCTTTAGGTAAACATATGCAAGTTAGATATGTTAAGGTGTGATGATCAAAGTGATGCAACTTGTAGTTTTCGCTAAGTTTTCCAATATCATGAACAACCGAACAAGCCAAAACTGATGCTTCCAGCTTGGTGACCATAACTCAGAATTGCAACACTCCCAATTTTATTGTAGTCGCCCAAATTAACTAACACTACTTGCCTTGTAGTTCAGTCATAGCACTAATACAGGGCTCTTTCTTGAAGTCACTATGAGATCTAATCAAATACTTAACTATATTAAATTGACTTGATCTAAGTCTCACACACACACATATATATATATTCTCTGAGGCTCAAACAACATACCTATCAAATATTCCAACTATTATATCCTCTTATATGGTATCAGAGCGGGTTTATATCTGGATTTGTTTTTAGCCACCATCAAATTTCACTATATGGCGCCTCCGGAAGAGACGATGTAATCTCTAGACTCTAGAGGCTATGCATTGTAGATAGATGACCTTCCTTCTTTCTCTCCAATTAAATATAAGGAATGTCTATACAACATTTGACTGTTCTTGAGGATAAAAATAGTTAGATTGACCTGGAGCGTTAGATCTCCTTCCAACGGATTCACCCATACAAGCCCCCCTCCAAAAAAAATGATCTAGGACGTTGGATCTCCATCTAACGGCTCAAAATCTGACTAATTTTATTCTCAAAAATAGTCAAATGTTGTATAGACACTCCCTTAAATATATTGGTTTCTTTTTCCATCGATCAATAGATCAATTCTTTTCTCCCATCAGTGGGTCAGTAGATCGGGTTTTTTAGCCATTTCTCAACTGTCGACCATGTTGACTGCCGCTTTGTCATCTCTCCCGAGTCTCCTCGGCCACCGAACACTCCTCTAGCGTCCGCCACATCAAGTTGATCTCATCTGATCGTGCCTCTCTGCCCCTTCTCCGTGGGTTTTGATGTGCGATGCCGTCGCCATCTACGCATGGTTTCTTCTGTCATTGGCAGAAATTTGGACACTGTTGGACCCATAGCCCACTGAAATTCCATTTTTGGCCCCCCCAAAGTAAAAAATTCCAAAAATGGACCCCATTTGAGCGCGCGTTTACGGGAGGTTGCCACGTGGGCACTGTTCATCCGGTCGTGCGGTCAGCGACCGCACGACCGGCCTGGCGCCGCGCCCGAGCGCGCGAGCTCCCGCCCCACCGCGTGACTGCCTCGCCCACCGCGCGACCGGCCCGCCCACCGCGCGTCCCGCGCCCGCCAGCGCGCGTCTGCCGTGGCGCGGTCGCCCGAGCGCGCGTCTGCGTCCCCAAGCGCGCGTTTGGTCTGTTTAGGGTTTGTAATACTCGTGAATATTTGTATGGTTTCTCAATTTTGTAGTTGTAAACTGAGAAAAAAATAGATAAAGTTGCAATAATAAATTATGTTCATTGTTAGTTGCAGATGTATAAAAAATTTGGATAAATTTTTTTAAAAAACGATTAATCATAGAACGATCGTTTCGTAAAGTGGTAAGTGATATTTAGAGTTTCGTATCGTTTTGAGGTTTGCAATCACCATGTTATTTGTATGTTTTGTCAATTTTGTAAATGTAAACTCGGAAAGAATCTGACCAAGTAGTCATAAAAGTTTATATTCATTATAACTTGTAGATGCTAATAAAATTTTGGTAAATTTTTTTTAGGAACAATTGACCGTAGAACGGTCGAGACATAAAGTGGTAAGTGATATTTCGAAGGTTAGTGAGAATTCGTGTACGGTGAGGAGCGCTATGTTAATATTGTTAAATGAGGTGATACGTGAATCATGGAATGCGAAAATACGAGATATTGAACTTCATAATACAGTTGGGAGTAACATGCCGCGTAGACTTTTATTACATGCATAACATATAGCATGATATGCGACTAACCCACCCAACTGCTCGTACGACCTACTGTGTGGACCGGGGCCACTTTCCCTTCCTTGCTCGCTCGGCGTTGAACTCCTCCGCGGCCTCTTTTGCCTTAGCCGCAATTTCCCTCTTTCTCTCGCGCTCCATCTCGCGAGCCTCCCGCTCCCTACGCGTGCACGCTTCAAGATGAGCTTGCGTCTCGCGCTGTATACGCAGGGTGTGCTCGTGCTTGCGGCGCTCCTCCTCCAGCAACTCCTTCTCCTTTGTGACATTCCACTCCTCGAAGTCGAGGGTCCATTGGTCCGCAGGGTGGATCTCAAGATCGATCCATTTGCGGTAGGCACATAGGGGCTCCGGAGACTGTAAATAAAAGAGAGATATTGTTAGTCACTGAGCAAAAGCTGACCTCTTTTGTCATGTCACTGAGCAAAGCTGACCTCTTTTGTCATGTCACTGAGCAAAGCTGACCTCTTTTGTCATGTCACTGAGCAAAGCTGACCTCTTTTGTCATGTCACTGAGCAAAGCTGACCTCTTTTGTCATGTCACTGCGGAAAGCTGGGCTCTTTTGTCATGTCACTGCGGAAAGCTGGCCCGTTTTGTCAACTCACTGGCCAAAGCTGGCCCATTTTGTCAAGTAACTGGGCAAAGTTTGTGGTATTTCTGCGTGAGGCTGCCCCCCACACAGCCTATAAAACGGAGCCATCCCTCACATACTCCCTGGCCATGTTATCAGTCACCTCCTGAGTAAGTTGTTCACAATCTGTGTAGTTTTATTTCGTGCTCACTCCCCCAGACTAGGCAATGAGTCAGCTCAGCACGTCTTCATGGGCACCCACGGTGATGTGCCCAAATTGCAACTTGGTGGTTAGACGTAGGACATCACAGACGGCCAAGAATCCCGGGCGACACTACTACAAGTGCCCCAATCACTCGGTGAGTCATATTGTTTCGGGTTCATTCAAATCGTGGTGGTATGTTTAAAAATCTTCTTGTCATGGAATCGCAGGAAGCTCATGGTGGTTGCCGATTCTGGGTGTGGGAGGATGAAATGGGAAATAGGAATGACAGTGTTCGCCGTGAGAGAGTTGTCGTGGGGGGTTGCGACCCCGTCGGGATGCAGCATCGTTTCGACAGACTAGAGTGGAAGATAAATTTAATGTTGTGTGCTATTTTGTTTCTTGTGTTTATTGTTATCCTCAAGTTGTAGTGCTGGAGGTTATCCTCGTGTATGTTCGCAATGTTTTATGCTATATTGTCGTCAAGCTCTTTTGGTAATGTTTTATGTACGGTTGTGTTGTATTTTAGTTCTTGTGTTCGTTGGTGTGTTGGTGGTTGTACTACTTGCTACATGTCATGTACGTGAAATGTATGAGTTGTTCGTGTTGTCTTTGCCTGATGCCTTCTCCTCGTATATGTTGGTAATTTTTTATGGAATTTTTTGTACGGATAATCCCTTTTTTATTTGATATATACATTGTAAGTGATATTTTTATGTTACTAAGAATTAGTGTACCAAGAGTATGTTAATATTGTTAAATGACTTGCTATCTGAATCATTGAATGCGAACACACGAGATAATAACCTTATGTGAATAGAAATAAACTTCATAACATGCCGCGTACAATTTTATTACATGCATAACATATAGCATGATATGCAACCAACCCACCCAACTGCTCGTGACATGAAAACTCACTGAAAAGGATACATGCCTATGACGTGAACACTCACTGTAAAGGCTACAGCCTACGCCCCTATTTGGTTGGTTTCTGTAGCGATAGGCTTTTCAGAGTAGCAATAAATGTTCCTATGTAGGCTTTTCAGAGTAGCAATAAATGTTCGTATGAAGGCTTTTCAGATCGTAGTCTTTATGTAGGCAGTTTAGCTGGCATGTGTTGTCATCTAACTGAGCAAAGCTGCCCCGATTTGTCATATCACTGCGTAAAGCTGGCACGTGTTGTCATCTCACCGAGTAAAGCTGAGCGCTTTTGTCTTGTCTCTGGGCAAAGCAGCCATCTTTTGTCCCGCCATTCGATATAAATAGCACGGTAGAGGTCCCATGAAGTTGTAGCCAGAAAACCCTGTAAATCGAACAAAGAACATACCATGGCGGAAGATGAGGGGCCAGTCGGATATGGGTCACCGAAGGAAGACCTTCCCTTGGAAAGGAGGGAGATGTTCGGACCACAGTACCGCTTGCTACCAAGCCGGCGTGCGCAACCAGCGTGGCCGAAATGCAGACACAATGAGTACGTGGTCGTGCAGGTCCTGGAAGGGCCGAACGATGGTGGGCGCCGTTTCTTCCGATGCCCACGCTCCGGGGTAGAAATTACTAATAGTACATTTTTTATTGCTTATGGACCCTCCATGTTTACTGTCATTTTTCGCAGATCGCGAAATGCGACTTCTCCCGCTGGATCGACCCTCCTCATGAACGGTATATTGACCGTTATGTGGGTACTTTATGGGACCGAATAATGGACTTGGAGTACCGAATGGAGACTCTCAATGAGGAGAACAATGAGCTCCGCCAACAGATGCAACGCGAGAGGGGAAACGAGGAGGTTGTCAACATAGGAAGCTCTTATGATCCCACATGTTGCTGCGCGAACCCGAGCTGCATATGTGCGTGCCACTACCACGATGGCCAGCCCCGTCCGAGGCGGCCCCCTCAGCAGTTCTCCATGTGGGTGCCACGAGGCTCGTTTGGCATGTAGGCCACGAGGGTACGGAATGTGTTGATGCTGTGCCAGTAGGACTGTTGTGTTGATGTTTTGGGTGTAGAAGTTTGCATAAATTCTGTCTGTATGTGCAATGTATGTGTTGTTTCGTGTTGTAAGTGCATGACGCCTTCATTTTCTGTGACCTTCATATTCTGTGCCCTCTTTCCATAACGATGTAATGTGCAACGTTGTTAAGCATGTGATGAATTGGTTGTTATGTACGTGGAGTTGTTATCACAAGGCAAAAAAAATTGTTGTCAAGCTTTGTCTTCTCCCGCTACCCCGTGTTGTCATCTCTCAGTTGGTTGTACGCCGTACTAAATCAAAGAACTTAGAGCTACCCTTTTATACTGGAAACCATCTTTGAACATCAAACCATCAAGCACTTGAAAAACATCACAAATATTACAAAAGCACAATTTAAAAAATTCATTCGTCATCTCGTCGTCGCCGCCTCGTACGGCGCATATGATCCTCTGAGAAGGTGAACCTACTAGGGGAGCGGGGTGCATCGCGAAGATCGTAGTGCGAGGGGTACAACTGTGTGGACAGTTGCGACGGCTGGTCATAAAGCATAGAGCTCACCCAGTCGGAGGAGGTGCCTACGTCCTGCTTAGATGGTACAACTGAATTAGACAATGGAAAGTACGAAAATTGTTCATAATGAAATACACATGTTTAGTGCATACCGGGGTATGTGGCTGGTGAAATGAGGATGTCGACGGGAAGTCCCTCATGTACTCGTGCGATGTCATGCCTTGATAGGTCGGCACAACCCACCTGTCCGGGTCATACAGGTTGGTCTGCACCTGTCCCGGGAGATACGAGGGCAGCTGCCCCTCTGGTTGGTCCGGCGAGTCAGCGGCGCTGTCTGGAGTGGGCCCCCGTCGTCCTGGAGAGCGCGGTCGCTCGTCCGTCGCCCTCCGTGATGACGATGCCCGTTGCGACGTGCTATCCCGTCGCAATTGCTGCAAGACGAACATGTGGTTAGACATAAATGGTAAATGAGTGCATGAACAGATAGTTGCCAATTGTCGAACCGCCGGGCCGAAGCGCGTGGAGGCCGAGCGACCGTAGCTTGGCCGACTCTCGGACAGCCCCTCTGGTTCGTGCGGCGATGTCGACCTCCGTGATGACGTCGCCCTCCGTAGCTGCGTGCTATCCTGTTGCAATTGCTGCAAGTCGAACATGTGCGTAGACATAAATGGTAAATGAGTGCATGAACAAATAGTTGCGAATTGTCGAACCGCCGGGCCGAAGCGCGTGGAGGCCGAGCGACCGTAGCTTTGCCGACTCTCGGACGGCCCCTCTGGTTCGTGCGGCGATGTCGACCTCCGTGATGACGTAGCCCTCCGTAGCAGCGTGCTATCCTGTTGCAATTGCTGCAAGACGAACATGTGGTTAGACATAAATGGTAAATGAGTGCACAAACAAATAGTTGCCAATTGTCGAACCGCCGGCCCGAAGCGCGTGGAGGCCGAGGATGGCCGTGCTGATCCTGGTGCTGACGGAGGCGCGGAGGGAGGTGGTGGTCCCCGGCCACGTCCGCCACCGCGTATAGCAACAACGTCATCTCGGTGGCGACCACAACTCAAGCCCCGTATCGCACCCCTTGCCCTTTCGCTGATGCTGCGCATATAACTTACCCACCGAGATTCGGTATTTGACTTCCTATGTCGTATAGCCTCATTAGCCTCGATGTCGATACGATGTAGCCGGTCCACCTGCAGTGAAACAAACAGTCAGTTCAAATGTAATCCTGCATTGCGTAATGACACAGTACTCTCGTACCGCCTCGTCGACCCGTGCCGCTAGATGACTGTCTGGACCTTCCTGTATAGCCGCCTCGTGAACAGCATGAAGTGGAGGTTGTGGCGGCTCCCCTGTAGTAAGCCTACAGCGGGTGCGTGGAGCGTACCAGTCAAGGTACGCCCTGTACGGCGCGGGGTCGTCTGGGTCGTACGGCCGTGTCTCATCCACAACCATCGTATGCGCATGGTCAGACCACATGTCTGTCCACGTCCGCTGTGTGGCTCTCCAGTCTTCGGTCGCTCTCCCTCTCCTCGATTGCCTGCAAGTCCATTGAGACATTACACAATCAATACGGTACTGACATTGACACTAATGCAGTAATTAAATTTGGGGTGTACTGACATACCGGTGCAACTCCTCTGCAAGAGGGCGTCCTGCCATGGGAGGGACATGCTGGTACAACCCGAACTGTCTCATGACTCGGTGTGGGCTGTACGGCTCGACGCAGTGCGCGAACACCAAGTGGCAGGTCGTCAGCCAGTACCTCTGATCTCGCTCGCACTGGTATGACAACCCGTGGGGGGCCGTGTTCGCAATTAACTGTGGAGACCATGGCCACCAGTCTACGTCGCCAAACGCCAGACGCTCGAACCTCTGGTGAAAATCCGAGTACGCACGTCTCGGTCTCTCCCTGGCCCACCTCAACTGACCATGCGTCCAACGTGTACCCATTGTGGGCCCATCAACGGGGTCGTCACCACCATACAACTGCGGGACGAGGTCATAAGGGTGCACACGACGAGCAAAGTCAGGCCTGCCAACGGGGAAGTGTTCCCATGACCACAACTGAAGGAGAAGGTAGCAGGCGGCTAGGATCGGCTCGCTGGCCGCGGTGCGCTGCGAGGCGTCACACAAGCCTCGGTATGTGGAGCTAAGGACTGCTGATCCCCAGCTATACTGTGGCTGCTGACCAGGCCAGCCATCCGCCAAGGACTCCGCTAGCGGTATGTAGCTAGGCTGCACGGAGTCTCCAGTCGTGCTAGGGAACAAGACGTACCCGAACAGATATAGCAGGTATGCAACGAAGTGCGTCCGCACCGCGACCTCATCTGCGTCCTCAGGACAGGTCATGAAGCGACGAAGCCATCCATGTGGCACCCCAGCTGCGTTGTCTCGGATCGCATGACCGAACCGGTGACCCAGACGGACCTTCCAATCTGCTGCCTTCGGGGGTGGCACCAAAGCAGCACCACGGAGGGGTAGACCTGTAATCATCGTGACGTCCTGCAGCGTAACCGTCATCTCCCCCCACCGGAAGTGGAAGGTGTGAGTCTCCGGCCTCCATCGATCAACGAGAGCTGACAACAGTGGCGCATCGTACTGGAACCCATGCGGTAGATCCAACATGCGGGCAATGGGCAGCAGACCGATGTCCCGTAGTAGTGGGATGTACCGAGGGTCGAGACGCCAGTTCTCTCGGGGGCCCCTAAGGACGAAGCAAGGAGGCCCCTGTGCGGGTGCCGACAACCACACATGGCATCGGTGGTGCTCGTCCCAACGGGGCTCTAGCAGCTCGAACGCCATGTCCTGCCAAAGAAGGATAACAAGTTAGTGTACATTACAACAAAATGTGCAACAAATAACAACATAACTCACAACAAATGTTATGACAGGGAAACGTACGGAATGTACAAAAACATACGTAAAATGTGCACACGAATATGACCCACACGACAAGGAAACATATGGAATGTGCGAAAATATACATAACATGCTAATGTGCAATACATAGCTACACCATCGAGCCAACAATTAAGCGTACACCTCCTGAATAATACATTACATATGGATTGTGGTTGGTACTACGGAGCGTTGCTTGATGCCGGCCTGTTTGGGCACTGACTGAGGGAGTGGCCAAAGGTCTTGCATAGCCTACACTTCGGGCACCGAACACGATCCCCTCGCTGGCTCTCATCCATGTCGTTGCGGATGCGACGGCTTTGTCGTCTTCCACGCCCGACATGCTTCAGTGCATCGTTGGGCACCCACTTTATCTCCCCCGGCCATAATTCCCTGTAGTGCATGTCTACCCCGTAGGAATGGAACTCTGCACTCCAGGTTGCATACAAGTGCTGCATGTCGTAGTACTTGGAGATGTACTGTGTCGAAGCCTGGTTCCATACAGCGCATGCCGCGTACACATGGGAGCATGGCTTGTGCAGAAGCTGGGGCTTGTTGCAGCTGCAAGATGCTTCATCACCAATCGTGCATACCTGCTTGCGCTCCCCTCTAATTTGACCCATGACATACTTCTGCCTTAGGCGGACCTCAAACTTCCTCCTTAAGCCATCAATGGGCTGAGCAATGTGGGTTCGAGCCTTCTCCATCTTCCTGTCCATGAAGGCCTGCATGACCTCAGAGTATTGCTTGTTTTCCTCAACGTGCTTCTGCGCCATCCTGGCTCTATTCACAAAGTACCCGACGGTACGGTTCCAGGTCTCGGCCACAATTGCCGTGATCGGCAGGGATCTGACGCCCTTCAATACACCATTGTAAACCTCGGACATGTTGGTTGTCATGATCCCATACCTCGCCCCACCGGTGTCGTGCAACAAAGACCACATTTCCAAGTCAGGTGCATTGGACTGAACCCATTGTGAGAATACCCCGACTCCTGTGGAGCCCCCCTCCACGGCCCCTGCTGCTGCATGCACATGCTTCGTAGCCTCCTGATCCAGCTGCCTCCGCAAGGCGTCGAACTTCCGCTTCTGGTTCTGCATGCATAGCTTCTTGAACATCTTCATGAGGTCCTTGCTACGGAACCTTCTGTGGAAGTTCGCTGCAATATGCCTCATGCACCAGCGGTTCTTCACATCAATCCACGGGACGGGGGCCTGCGTCCCATCCTGCAACGTTCGCAACGCAGACATCAAGCCTGCATTGCGGTCGGAGATAAGGCACACTTCGGGCCTATCTTGCACTACGGCATTCTTCAAATTGCAAAGAAACCAAAGCCAGCTATCTGTATTCTCGCTCTCCACAATTGCAAATGCCACTGGGAGTAACTGGTTATTTGCATCGGCTGCAACTGCGGTAAGGATCGTGCCCTTGTACTTGCCGGATAGGAACGTCCCATCTACGGTTAGCACTGGACGGCACCACCTGAACCCTTGTATCGCCTGATGGAAGGCCCAGAACACTCTGTCAAGAATGAAACAGTTCGGGCCCTCCGTAGGATGGACCCTCTCCTGCCTGTTTATGTAAGTGCCTGGGTTTGATTGTGCAATTTGATTCAGCATTCTTGGGACCAGGTCGTACGCCTCCTCGTACGTCCCATACATAGCGTGCAGCACCTTTCGCTTCGCCCGCCACACCTTCTTGTAGCTCACTTCGTAGCCCGCCTCGTTCGCTACTGCTGCCATCAGAACCTTCGGGGTAATTGACACATCCGCCTGGACGAGGTGCGTGACCACCTCCGCAACATAACGTGATGTCATGTTGCGGTGTCTATGTACTGGCCCCGCAAGCTCGCAACTGTGATCTTGCAGCACCGTTATCCGGAACTCCGTGCCAACGCCCTTGTACCGTTGTGCACGGACTTTGCCACCACATGACCCGTCCACACACTTCACAACGTACGTGTCCGGCTTTGACTTGTGGACCCGATACGTCCGGCTTATGTTGACGGCATGTCTAGCAATAGCCTGCTGGACAGCACTCTTATTACGGAAGCACTGCCCCAGAAAGAGTGCGCCCTCGCTGAACCCCCATTCTCCCTCCTCCGCCTGTGGCAGAACTAGGGCTGCCGCTGCGATGTCGTCCAGTCTGGACGACACGTACGCACCGTCCGTGGTCACAACACGACCTACCACCCCTCCAGTTGCACCTTCGCCATCCTCGTCCTCTCCAGAGCTGCCTGTGTCAACCTCCTCATCCTCCTCGCTGTCCTCTTCTTCCACCCGGTCCCCAAGATACTCATGACAGTCAATACGGGCGGCCCACCACCTGTCGTGCACACCTTCGTTGGGCTGAAAATTCTGCGCACGCCTCCTGTCGTCTTCATCACCCACTTCCTCGCCCACATGTTCTCCCGCAGAAGGGTCTTCATGACCGCCGGCCACTTCATCTCCACCAGCGGCATCTGAACCAACCATGCCTGATGATTCTGCCCTCTCCACGAACTCGACATACACCATTGGCCTCCCATATATCGCAGCATCAGGGTTGCGCACGACCTCCATGTAGTTCGCCCATGAGGCGTCATTGGTCACCTTCAGAAGTTGCCATATGCTCCCCCTTCCGTCATCCACCATTGAGGCATAGACTGCCTCGATCCGTAACTTCTTCCTTGCGGTCTGTCGATCGAACGCTGAACGGACACACCTCCGTAGCTCAGACAAGCTCATGGCGCTCAGACCGGGTGCCCGGATCACGGTCCGCTCGCAATTTGACAGGTCCGCCCCATACGGCCCATCACGTACGAGACCACTCCCATAAAACACCATCAATTGTTCAATGCCAGCCATTGCGTACCTAACATACGTGCATAATCAACCATTTTAGTACACAGCATGTAACAATCGTACCATCTAATTAACAGTTTCGATTAGTATATATTTTGTATTTCTAAATCTACGATTTATTTGTAACTATTTCACTTTCTAATTGTACCATACATCAAATTAAATATACATATCATTTTTTTTCATCAAATGACCTTCATACTACGGTCATTCACTAAGCATACTAATTATACAAATTGTCTCTAATCTAACTACTACAAATTTACCACCTACAAATGCTCCAACATAAATATTTACTTTTTCAACACATACACATTATTTAAACTACAATCTTTTCTAACTTTAACTTAATATAGTCTTTACGTACCTCCACTATAAGTTTCTATGACTGCTAGTATATTTTAATTGTAATCTACCAAATTTATTTCTAATTTACTTTTACCACCTACCGCACTGTATGTAGTTCTTCTCTAAGCGTACTAATCATATGCTTCTAATCCTAGTACTATTGTTATAACCTACAATTGCTCTAACATAAATATGTATTTTCTCAACGTCGACACACTACAACTTCATATTTTCCTTAATTATACACTATATACACTACAATACATCATGCCTAACATATGCAAGATTTGCTATACATACATAGCGTACAAAAGATTGACATAAAATAACAGTAACACAAGATGGTTTCCTTAATTAAAGCCTAATGACATACATAAAATTATAGTTGCACGGGCATAAAACTTACCTCTTGTTGATGCTCACGAGACGATCTACAACTTTTGTACTTGCCAAATCGCTGATTCCAAACGAAAACAACACAACTCTTCCGACTTTCGCTCCTCACTTTTCTTCACCAAAAATTGTGCGTTCATCAAAAAATAACTACATTACACTACGTAACTTCAACAAATAAATACGACATTTTCTACACTACAATACATCATGCATCATTTTTACCTACAACATAAACACCGTACTGGCTTATAAGAACATTAACGACATACGGTTTGCCTAATTACGGTCTAATGACATTCACAGGCAATACTTGCACGGGGCCAAAAATTACCTCTTCTTGAAGCTCAGAAGACGATCTACAACTTTTGTATTTGCAAAATCTGCTAACTCCAAACAAAACCAACTTAAAAATCTGAGTTTCCACTCTTTCTTTTCCTCCCTTCACTCCCTCTCTCGCTCTGTCTTTGCTTCCACTGCGAACCAGAATCCTTCACCGCATGCATCTGCTCACCAAGCGAGCTCCAAAGCCATTTTATTGCGAACGCTGTTCACCCATTCAGCAAAATTTGGGGGGGCATATCATATACTACTGACGCGTGTATGAGCTGCATGCAAAGAAGCGAAAAAAGGCCACCCGTGAATCTTCTTTCGGCGCATGGATTTGACGGAGCGGGAATCACGCGGTCGCAGCGTCATCACGCGCGGGCGGGGTCACGCGGTCGGCATCCGAACGCGCGGTCGGAGACCGAACGCGCGGTCAGCAGACGCGTCGCGCGGCGGGGCAGCGGGTCGCGCGGTCGCGCGGTCAATGGCGCGGTGGGGAGCGGCGCAGGCCGGTCGTGCGGTCCCCGACCGCACGACCGGGCCACGTGGCGGCCTGAGGTGATCCCGCGGTGGGAAGGGGTCCAAAAGTGAAATTTTTTTGTACAGGGGATCAAAAACGGAATTTTGGGTATTTTAGGGTCCAACAGTGTCCAAATTTCTCATTGGCAATCTTCTCTTTTTTGCTGTGATCTCCTTGTTTTTTCAAGTTGTTGCATGCGTACATGCATCCTTGCTTTATTCCCTTCCTTTCTTGCTTCTTCCGTATGCATAGTCGCATGCATGCACTACTAGCAACCTTCATGCCTTCTCTCTTTGTTCTCTTGTTTTTCCTATTGCATTGGTGCATGCATATATGCATACACATGCGCACCTCCCTCGGCAATGGTGTTACCTATCCTGCCTCTCTATGGCTATCGGCTGCCGTGCACTCTGTCAGTTATCTGACACCGAACTTCTTTCTTGCAATCTTTTCTCTACTTCCTCGCTGATACGTGTGCACGATTCACGTTCGACTCCTCCGTTGGCTTCTCTGATCGCTGCACCATCTGCTTCTCCTCTTTCTTTGCCACCATCTTTCCCACTGCGACAACCTCAACATCGAATTTCTGCAACATCGATATCTTCTTCATCTTCGGTAATCCTCCTTCAATGGCTACCTCTATGGTAGACAACTTCACCATCGGCTCTTTGCATGGCACTCCTTGTCGGCTTCTACTCTAGCTTAAGCATCCTCGTCGGCATCTTCTCTAGCCTAAACGTCTGCACCACTTCCGCTCTAACTTCAAGATGCTAGAGTATATGTTTGGTAAGGTTATAAGAGATAAAATAAAATCAATTAGAATGATTTGTATCTGATATGGTTCTTCCTCATGCGTGGAAATGTCAACATGAATCACACGTACCTCATGCGTGGAGAGAAGGGGCAACGGACAAGAGCAGCAGAGATACGATGGGCTGATGGCTGCAGGCCAAATGGGGGAGCCCACGCGTGCGGTGGCGTGGGAGGATGGGGGATGCGGCGCTAATGGAAGAGGAGAGCCACCGGACGAGGAGGTGATGAGGTGGTGGAAGGAGGACGACGTGCTGAGGGGGAGAGCAAAGGCAGCAGTGGTGGAAGAAGGACGACGTGCTAGGGGAGAGTGAAGGCGGCGACATTGGATGGAGGAGGACGCGAGGCAGGAGAGAAAGTTAGGGTTCATGCGTGGAAAAGGCGATGGGATGAGGGAGGCAAGACACGGGGGGTTTCATAAAACGCCAATGCTCGTGTGGGGGGCAAAACGTAAGATGGCGTAAGTGGGGATGAGGTGTGCGCCCTCCTCAATCTCGGTCGCTTGTCTCTGATCGGACATCCCTGATTGGCTGTGTCCATATGTCCACCAATTAAGTCTTGTCCACCAGATATGTTCTCATATATATGCACTTCGAGGCTTAAGCAATACACCCATCAAATATTCCGGCTATTCTATCATCTAAAATATTGTATCTAACCTTAGGAGTATGCTTCGTTTTGCAATCTGTAGGGTGAACTGCCCAAGTCATGACCTTTGAGGTGGGGTAGTGCTGGAGGACGCGGATGGTAGGCACCTGACTACTGTTTCATCAAGGAGGATGGAACAACCAACAACACCCTCATCTCTGAATCTAATGGGCATGAGCATGATAGGGCTTTATCTCCAAGATCGGAATGCGGAGAGGCTAGCCCATCTAACTATCTCGTGGGATTTTGACCATTGTTCATGTGTTTGTCTTGGTGTGGAGGCGCTCGAAGATCAGAATGTTGCTGTCGTGCGAGTACATGACCGTGCTAAGTGGTTGTGTATACCCATAAGTGGCCAAGCCAGGATGGAAATAGAGGGTGGGCTCTCAGCCTCAAAAGTTTTAGCATTCAGAAGTTCAATGTGTAGTGTTTATAAAGCAAATAAAATAGCAGTGTGTGTATCAAAGTGATGACAACGAAATTGAATTTTGGACTAGATGGACTGATTGGGGGCAAACATTGATACTGAAGCAAGTTTACGCTTGGCACCTTGTTTGCAGTGCTCTGGACATGTGAAGCAAGAGGTGTTCTTTTCCGAGTGTGTCAACGCCAATTATAACTTTATGATCAGGATTCCCCCGAATATTGAGACATTGAATCTCGACAGGCCGTAGTCGGTCGCCGGTCGATCACACCACTCAGTCAGTCAAATACTCAAATTGATTGAGTCGATTGCTCTTCCTCAGTTCATCCCCTCTTGCTTGCCTGCCCGCTTAGCGGCTCCCCCCGCGACGGCGAATCCAATCGCTCGGCGCTCACTACCTCGCTCCCCTCTTGGCTCTTGCTCGCCTCCCCGGCTCCCCCGGCGACGCGGCCCCTGCCTGTCCGGCTCCCCTCTTGCTCGCCTCAGTCGCCGGCCTCCGGATCTGCTCGGCCGCCGTGTAGGCAGCAAACCGTCGGCGTCTACCCGGTGGCTCCGCCCAGCCCATGTGTCATCAACGTTTCCGGTGGACATGAATCCACGTTACATCAATCTGTCTGCATTGTGCGAGTAGCAAGGCCAGATGGGGTTACTCTGGATCTTCTCTTGTACGTATGAGGATTCGAGCAAGTGAAATCTACACCATGTGTGGCAGTTCTCTGAGCTGTAATATACCCGCTTTGCAAGTCGGTGAGCCCCAAGTCCAGCTCAAACAAAATCTCAGCAGCATAGAAAAGCAGAAGGCTCGATACGTCTGAACTTGTGAAGGTGAGAGGAAGCTGGGCCGAGCCATGCCTTTTCCCATGGACCTACCTACAGAAACAAATGCCAGGACACGCACTGTTGGTCAGGATTACTACTAGCCACTACTGCTAGCGTACAGCAACGCTGTTGTTTTGTTTTTTATTTTCGGAGTGAGATGAACTCGGCCACTTAATTAGGCCCCGCTCGGTTGGGCTGAAAAGCTATGTCTTATGATTGAAATTATACTGTAGCAGTTGAAATTTCACTATAGCTGAAGGTGGGCTTATTTGGTGTAATTAAATTTAAAGAAAATTAAAAATAAAAAAAATATGCTAGCTCATCACAGATAACGCAAACGAATACGGGAAAAAAGAACCGGAAAAAAAGCTAAAAAAACCAAAAGTTCAAAAAAAGACGAAATTTATGAATAATAAAAAATAAATAAAAAATCAGAAGCTGAAATCGAAACAAACGAGCGGGGCCTTAAGCAAGCCAAAAGGCGATATTAATGAATAGGGGAATTTGTGGCGCTGGCTGACTCGGACGGTCGGACGTAAGTAGCATCATGATTACTGTAAGCCAACAGGAGGGCGACACAGATCTGTCCGTGCGCCAACACACTCAATTCATGCAGGCGAGGACCATACGTATGGCAAATTGGACCAATACAGGAGCAGCCTCCAATCCATGCGTGTCACGCGAGCAGTACATATTTTTCAGTGCCGAGTTTTCCACCGGCCCGGAGGAGGCTCGTCGAATTTCTTCGATTCGTTCAAGCCGGCATGGTCCACGACCCAACGGCCGCATCGCCGCCGGCGCTGCATTTGCTGCTGCTGCTGCAGCTTAGCCCGGCGAGTTTGCAACCGCAAATGCCATGGCTTTGCCTTTGATGACTTGGCCAATTAAGCCACCACTTTCGGTGAGTTTGTTGTGGAGGAAGCGTCGGTACAGCAACGTGGGATTTAGCAGCAGAGGGGTGGATCTACACCTCCAGCAGTCTAAACTCCAATCTAAAACATGCAATATTTATTAGCATTGATGATAATAGAGGACACGGTGGTTAGGCTTGCAAAAGGGCACGAGGAAAATTCGAGTGATAAAATCTTAGATACATCTCTGTTTAGTAGCATTGATGACAATAGAGGACACGGTGGTTAGGCTTGCAAAAGGGCACGAGGAAAATTCGAGTGATGATCCCCGATCTAGCTTGCTGCTGCTTGTTCATCACTCAATGGGGGTGGGGAATTGAAAACTCGACCTGCGGGGGGAAGAAACCCCCCGGGCATTTTGCTTAAGAAGGTCTTCTCACGCAGATCGAGAAAATCCTCGAACCCTTGCCCCACCCTGACACAGCGGCAATGGGGGTGGGGAACTGGCCGGTGCATGCCCGGGAAGGGACAGCCGTGGCTTTGTACCGACTTGGCACTGGTGCCGATTTCATAGGGCGACGTCCAAATAGCACCACGCACCTTTTGAGTCTCCGGCGGGTCTTCTCTTTTTTGTCTCTTGCAAAGGATCGGCCCTTTTTCCACGGGCTCCAATTAGAAGCGGAGAGATAGCCTACCGGTGAGAGTGTACATGCCATTTTCTATTCGGAAATTTTACCTCAGTAAGCTGCAAAATTTTATAAATTAGTTCAGAAATGCTATATATCATGCGCGTGATTTCTTTTTTTTTCTAGCCATTTGAATTTCTGACTTTACGATCTGTATCAAAATTCGTGCACCTACCCACCTTCGGCAAGGCTCCGGCGACGACGAGTTAGGACGGGTTTTCACCGAATTAGGGTTTGGGCTTACCACGGGCCAATCATAGAGGGCAGGGGCAATGGCGACTTGATGATGGTGGGGTGGCGAGATGTGGCGTCATGGCCTCAGGTCGAAGGAGGGAATGGGTAGTGAAGGTTAGCGGGGTCAACAAGAATTGATTAGCAATTAGGAGGCAAGAGTGGCAATGAAGGATCTGGTGGCAATGGCCGCTGGAGCTAAGGAAGAAGGCAATGGTAGGAAAGGCAAACGGTGCCGACAGAGGAAGAGGAGGCAGGTGACACTGGTGGAGGAAGAGGTGATAGTGGGGGCGACGCCGGTGAGGCGGCATGCTGGAGGGGGTATGGGTGGCGGCAAATGGGCGGGAGTGAGGGAGGAGTTAGGGTTGGAGAATAGGGCTATGGTTTTATATGGGTCGATGGGATGGTCTGGGCCATGATTTTTCATCTGATGGTTACAAAGTGGCTGATTTTGATTAAAAACATTCACATGATTATTAAACAGACCCAAATTATTTCAATAAGTAGACTATAAATTGGAAAGCGATAACTAACGTGATGATGAGACCCTGACCACTTGCTAAGGAGATGAAACCTAGTGTGATCTTTCCGATGTTAACGAGAACCACAGACGTGGAAGAACGTATTAAAAATAGGGAAGCAGCTATAAAACGCTATACCGTCAGAATTGATTCCGACGTTATAGCTCCTCCCCTCCTCCTTCTCCCTTTCCCTCACCTACGCCGCCTCCCTCTTCCGTCGTCGTTGTCGCCGCCACACTGGTCGTAGCTCCGCACACCTCCACCGCCGCCCTCGCCCCGCCTCCCCCTGCGGTTGCCAATGAGCCGATGAGCTTCCCGGCAGCCAACCACCCCGCCCGACCTAATATTTTTTCGACCCTCGCCTCGCCATCCCACCTTCTGCAGCCCAACACCCTCCGCCGCCGCCTCGACCTCTCTCTACATCCTGGAGGCATGATGAATTCATCGGCGGTAGCGGCGCCTCAACTCCTCCAACTGCCGCTCCTCTTCCCTAGATCCAACGGCTCTCCCTCCTCTTCTTCGCCACTGGTAACCAGATCCAACCAAGGTGGCCACCACAACCTCGTCAGTTGCAGCCATCCCATCTCGCCTGGTGCAGCCGTTGTGCCTCGCCAGTTGCCAGACGCCCGTCACTGGGCCCAAGACCGAATCCAACCGTGGCGTGCAGGGACAGCGACGAGCTCTGACTCCGCTGAATCTGATGGTCCTCCGCCCCATCAGATTCAACCAGGGTGGCCACCACAACCTCGCCAGTTGCAGCCATCGTGCCTCGTCAGTTGCAGCCATCCCACCTCGCCTGGTGCAGCCATCGTGCCTCGCCAGTTGCCAGACGCCCGTCACTGGGCCCAAGACCGAATCCAACCGTGGCGTGCAGGGACAGCGACGAGCTCTGACTCCGCTGAATCTGATGGTCCTCCACCCCATCTCGCTGGAGGTAGCCATCGCGCTGCCTGTAAGTTGTACCATCCAATTGTAAGAAAACAGTATACCCTTTCCTGGATTTTCTCTAAAAATAGTGCACGAATCATAACTAACAGTTTTGCGTACGTTCCCATGCATCCATCGTTAACATTCGTTATTCCCAACTCGCAGGACAATCTTCTACGCTTACTAGTCCTTCAGTGCTAGGTTTAAGAAAAGTCTCAAGTGTCAATGCTAGCTGTACAGTTCGTTGGAAATAGACAACCAAGGTGGCAGATAAAAACAGTGTCTTGTTACCAGACTAGTATACTGTACTACTGGTACTACCGTAGACTAGACTAGGGTTTAAATTTTCGAAAGTGCACAAAATTTCGGTCCTTCTGTTAGACAATGAAAGAAGAAGGTGGTGATCGGTTGGGCTTAAAAGTTCATAGCTTATGGCTGAAAACACTGTAGCTGGCTGAAAAAACACTGTAGCTGACAAGGCTTATTTAGCATAATTAAATTTAAAAAAATATAAAAAATATGTTAGCCCAATATGTATAATACAAACGAATACGGGAAAAAAAGAACCGGCAAAAAAGCTCAACAAAAAGCCAAAAATCCAGAAAAAGATGAAATTTATGAATAGTGAAAAATAAGCCAGAAGCTCAAGCCGAACCGATCAGGGCCTTAATTCGGCCAAATTTTAGTCTAATTTGGTCCTATTTAAAATTTATATAAATTTTAGTTAAATTTCATTAAAATTCAAATGCTATTTCCGAAATCTCGTTGTTTTAGGTCCTTTTGCTAGGCAACGAAAATTTTTCTCAGCCGAAAGACTTTTCGCTGGACTAGACTCGACAGTGCAATCAATTGCACGTATCATAGGAGATGGATAGACTTGTAAATGATCGATCACTAGTCCAACAGTCCGACTTGGCACTGATTTGATAGGGAGAAGGGAAGAGACCCCCGAATAACACCAGAGGCACCTTATACGGTGCATCTCCGCTGGACCTCTCTCAGCAAATTAAAGAGGAGCAATGCCAATGCATATGCATGGGTACAAGTTTTGGCCTCTTGCAAGGGGCCAGCCAGCTTAGCTTTTCTCCATGCCCTGTTTGTGCCCTTGGCTCCTTATGTTTGGGCTAGAGAATCTCCGGAGGAATTCTGATGAACATGCTGTTGAAATTATTACCCAAGAGTAACGGTGAGTGCAAGGTTAAAATCGCACACACCGTTTTAATTCGGAGGAACATGCTGGTAAAACAGTACTACCTAAGGTGGTGCTTCTACGATTCTTCTATCTCTGCTCAGGTCCTGCAATTCCTTCTAATGGAATAGACTGTTTGCAGTTTATACCTATATGTCCTGCAATTCCTTTTAATGGAATAGACTCTTTGCAGTTTATACCTATGTGCGACTTTCAAATCTAATTTGGCAACCGAGATTGTAATCCACCTCCTGTTCTAGAAGTTTATACACGTCGTCGTTCGCCCATCAATTGTAGGATTGATTAGTTAGGTATGAATAAAGGTCATGAAAAGTGACAATATTGTGGTCCGTTTCGAACGTAGGATTTTACCGAGTAGGAGGAATTGTTTACTCCTTGAAAAAAATTCTGTTAACTTCCAGGTTTTTCAAATAAAAGGGGACGATAAGTGGGGCAAACCGAAACAGTGTGTTTGGGAGACTCGTTATGTAGATTATAGTTAGGTGCATCTATCATACACTAGTATTGTAGGTGTTAAAGGCAGAGAGCAGGCATCCTGTCCGTCGAGGCGAAACTTAAGGGGAGGAAGCAGCCAGCACCAGCCCCAGTCTCCGCCCGCCCTCCGTCCACATGTGCAACCGAGCAGAAGCCAATGTCAACACCAGCGCGCGGCGCGGAGAGATCAACAACCTGCACAGCAGAACGTCTCTCCGTCGGTCCGCGCGCAACCAGAAACATAAGAGAATTGAAAGCAAAACCAGCAGCAAGCGTCAAAATCAAAGGACCAAAAGCCATGCAACACGAGGCAAAACAAATTGACTCGTCTCCTTTCTTTCGCCGAGGACAGAGAGAAATTATCAAGTCTAAAGGAAAAGCGTCAAAAGGCATCAATTCAAAAGAAAAAAAAAAGAGAGAGAGAGAAAAAGAGATATCAGTTTCTTAGTTCAGCGATTCTACTCGCCTCGACTCTGTTCCAAGCATTAGCTCCAATTTGACGTTGACCCATGCCATCATGAGCGTTATTTCGCGCTCTACCTCAGCGACTGTTCCAGTGCCAGGTTTCGCCAACATCATCACCCGCACCACACCGATGCCATGCCATGGTGTCATGTTGCACCATCTCCATTGAAGCTGTGTCATCAGCTCTACATGTTTTTATTGGAGGTGGAGTTCATTTCAATTCAGGGCATTGTGTTTATTATTTGCAGCATTCATGTGGGGTCAATCAATGGCGATTTTATCGACGATCCATCATTTTCTATGAGTTATTGAGGCAAGATCTGTAGATGAGGAGTCTAAGGTGGAGTTGCAGGCTTTCAATACAATGAGTTAATTTGGGCTACGCTTGATGGTGGAGGCTAAAAAAACACTGTCAGTTGTGGAACCAACCGAATTTGGTGTTTTATTCACCATTTGATAACACTCTGATGGTAGGTAGCATAATACTCTATGGAGTTTTACTATTTAAAAGTGAAGGTTTTCCTCCCAATTTTAGTTTGAGATGAAGAATTTAAGTGCAAGAAGAGTTTATATTTTTTGCGTGAATACTACAACGTCTTTCAGTTGTCACAGCTCGATATGAGGGGTCTACTGCAGTTTATTCTCCATTGACGGTACAAGAGTTTCTTTCATCCAAATAGTTTTTATAGAAGCAGTTTCAACAATGTCATAGAATTCAATTACTTTTGAAGCCGACAGTTTGACGTACGTGATGGTTAAACGTGCAATAAGATGTTCCAATCTTTCTTATTGAAGAGTTGTTCTTTTAATGAGCGTTATTTACCAAGTTTTATGTTCGAGGTGAAGCGTATCAGATTCCATGATATAAGTTCTTGTTATCTATCCAGTGTTACAGGTGATATTTTGGCTTATGCCATTTGACGATTGAGCATTTGTTTCAGGAAGTCGGTTGCATAGACTCAGATTTTACTGGGGTTATGAATTGTTGAAGATCCAGATTTGTTCGTCTACTTTATTGATCAATTTTGCTTCGCAAGAAGCGTTTCACAAAATTGTTCTAGTTTTTCTGTTTGAAGATTTGTCCGATAGATTTTCGGCGCAAAAGGTGTTTATGCTAATTTTATTGGATGAATCTATTATATTCTTTGACTACTGGAGGGAATTCGGCTCAAGGTGGAGATTGTTAAAGTTGAACCGAATTTGTATCGTGTCCGTGTAGGACACTTCATCGTCTCATGCCAGATATGGCATGACAGGTGTATACACAGATTGTATCAGACGTGGTGTTAATCTGTAGCAACCGACTCTGATTCGGTTTCCTCTCCGTGAGAAACTATTTTTTCTCGCACAATATATGGACCCCAGTAGTTCATAGGAAGAGGCGTGGTTAAGACCAAGCGCTCTATTGTAATCTCTCTTTATTATAGTGATTTGTCTTTGAGCGTCCGTAGCTTTTTTCGAATGATTTTTCACTTAAAAATTTGTGCCTTTTATCTCTGTTTTTTCTATGTATTATCAGCAACAGTAGGAGTAGCAGACTGTACTGTAACTGCTGATAGAACACCGTGTGTGAACCATTGAACAAAATCGCAGTTCTGATCCACGTATCTGCTGCCAATCACTGCAACGTTACAACACTCCATAAATAGCCGGCGAGCCGACAGTGTGCATCCATTTCGGCCCCGGGAACAGCTCACAGGCTCGCATCGCACAGCTAGCTAGCTCAACCCCGAGGCCTCGACCCCTCCCTCCCTCGTGCTATAAAAGGCTCCCTATCTAGTCTCTCCGGCATCCATTGCTGATTGATTATCTGAAGAAATTGCAGCAAGGCAAGAGGTCGAGGAGGGAGGCATGGATTGTCAGCAAGCCAACCACCACGACGGCTACGGAGACGGCGACGCCGCCGAGTGGAAGAAGGTGGCCGAGCTGAGGGCCGTCGTTGAAGCCCAGGACCCTGCATCCAAGGTATGGTTGATCGACTAATCTCCTCAACTTCCTGCATGACTTCACACCTTCTTCGTTTTCTTGTACCGATTGTGTGTATGATAGTTCATTCACACCTCCTTCGTTTGATTTCCCCTTCCACAAATTAAGAGCGCAACCCAACTGCAGCTAACCAACAAGCGTTAGCTATATCAGTATGAACCCCCCAAAAATGGCTTCAGGGGCCAAGAGTGCTGTGATCGAGTCCCTTGATGAAAATTTCGTGTTGTTGCTTAATTATTTTTTGGGTATTGATAAACATCATCCGGATGTTTTATTTTTTTAGATAAAGTGTTGCTTAATTATTAACTAGGAAGTATTCAAATTACGAAGCAGTGGTTGATAGGCACACTTTTCCCATTTGTTGCGGGTTAGGCCGTTTAGGACGGGTGGTTCGTCCGTCTCGAGGTAGTTGAACCTCAGGCGAAAAGTGATTAGCGGTCGAGCCAGCAGTAGTGTGTAAAGGGCGTGGACGTCGCCGTGGCAGTCCACTGGAATTGGATTGCGAGGCTTAGTCAGGCTTCAACCTATCTTCTATCGGAGGAAGTCCTTCCCCACCCCCACCTGTCAACTGGTCGACCGGCCGTCATTCTCAGCCACCCCTTACACCTCTTGGGAGGAAGAACGCGTTACTACACATGGACTTGTCCTAATCATCCGGCCCACAAAATAATAACTAATTCAGAAGGCCTACAACCAATAGTAGCAAGTGGCAATCCACATTCACACCACATGAATAGCACCTAGGGGTCTTGAGGCTGAGGTAGTCCCGAGCTCATGAAGAGGTGAAGACCAAAGATCCAAAGCCATCGGTGGTTGGCGGCGCAACCGAGCGGAGAAGGCAGGGTGGGCGGCGGAAGATGACCGGTGGGGGCGCCGCATGAGTCTTGGCAACTGGTGGAGGTGGACGGAGGTGGCCAGGTGGGTGCAGATCTGCCTCCCAAGGCGAACGACAGTCGGCGGAAGACGGCTGGTGGGGGTACCACACGAGTCTCGGCATCCAGTGGAGCCGTAGAGGGAAGCGGCCAGGCGGGGGCAGATCTAGCATCTGGGAGTCTCGAGACAAGAGGTCAGCTAGGGCAGGTCTCCTGGCGGGGACGGGGGGGGGGGGGGGCGACCGCGCGAGCGACCAGGGGCCAGCCACGCTCGGGGGAAGGGGAGAAGTGGCGAGTTGGAGAACCGAAGGAGTGAGGAGTGGCGCTGAGGAAATGAGAAGTGAGGTGAGGCCGTGAGATTTAAGGAGAAAAGGTGAGGTCATGAGATTTGAGGCAACCGAGCAGCTGACCGCGCGTCTGCGTCGACTGGCCAACGGGTCAAGCTGTGAAGGTATATAAATTGTAACTCAAGCGGTATTATTTGTTAATTCAAGTAGTATTATCTTTTTACGGTTTAGTGTGTCAGCGAATTATTATTTAATATTTAGTATTATTTGTTAACTGTTAGATATTATATAGTGTTAGACTGTTAGTGATGAATCATACAATTTGCTTATAGATTTATAAATTACAGTAATGGAGAAACGCACTTTGTGTAACAATAGATTTATAATTGTGAGGGCAAGACTATGTTTATCAATTTATCTTAGTTTATTTGGCCCACACTCCATTTTATTTCTGGTTTCGCCACTGCATGTAGCCACAGTTTTTTGGGCTACAGTGAATAGCTTTCATCTGTGTTTTTCTAAACGGCGGCGGACAATAGTTGTTGCCATGAGCGCCATGTAGCCTCTGTTCTTTTGGGTTGTAGCTAATTATTTTTATCTGCGATTTTGATACGACGAGGGAGACGTCGATATGAACAAAGCATATGATTTTAAATTAAAAAACTATTTCGAGAAACAGTTTTGATAAATACTTGAAGAAGTTGATCTATTTATTTTAGCTTTTGAAAAAGCTAAGCCAACGGATATAGAAAACAAAAAAACCAAAGAACGGGCTCGTACGCAGGGGCGGACCCAAAGAGGGGGGAGTGAGGGCCCAGGCCGCCACTCAATTCGCAGGAACTCAGGTATATAGCCCAAAATTTAATGCTAGTGCCCCCACTCAGCCCAACTAAAAGGCCCTCACTCATGCTAAAATTATGAATGAGAATAATTCAGCATACTATGTGTATTGTTGTACCCCTCTCAGATTTTGTCCTGGGTCCGCCCCTGCTCGTACGGTGTTTGCATGAGTGCGACGTACTGCTCAGTCTGAGCTAGACGCTTGTCCCCGCGACGTGCCATTTAACCAACCACTACACCAAATTAGCCTGATAAGACTATGGCACCGTACATTTCGGTTTGAGTTTTTTATTTTTTTATTTATTTTTTATTATTTATAAATTTTATTTTTTTAAATTTTCTGACTTTTTTTAGTTTTTTTATTGGTTCTTTTTTCGTATTCATTTACATTGTTCGTGATAGGCTAACCCGTTTTTTCTATTTTTAAATTTAATTATACCAAATAAGCCACCTTTAATTGTACTGTTATAGTACAATTTTAGTCAACTATAATATAATTTTAACTATAAACTATTATTTTTCAGCTCAAATGAGCCGCACTACATGTTGACATGTTGTTTTCTTATGAGGAAAAAGCCAGTGTGATTTCAGTTTTTCTGTGCCTCGGACATGGGGGCAGTCATGCAGCCAGCTTCCATGCATATATCGATCCGTCACGTTACAAAGCATTTGTCTTTATTACGATGCCAAGCAGAGGAGTGATAAGAATTGTGTGACGGAAAATGTGGAGCAGTAGTAGCAGTACTACGAAAAGGTGTACAGTGTCACGGATTGTGAATTTTGGATACTATTGGACCTATGGACACCCGAATTTCCATTTTTAGCCCCCAAATGAAAAAAATTCCAAATCTGGACCCATCCCGAGCGCACGTTTCACCTGGAGCCAGCCGACACGTGTCCGGTCGTGCGGTGTGGTACCGCACGACCGCACTGTAGCACGGGTCATGCGGTACCACACCGCACGACCGCCTCGCCCTCCGCGCCGGCCGCCCGTTTCGATTTTTTGAGCGCACGACCGATTTTTTGACCGCACGACTGATTTTTTGAGCGCACGACCGATTTGTTTGAGCGCACGACCGATTTTTTGACTGCACGACCGGTCGTGCGGTACCACACCACACGATTGGGACACGTGTCGCGCTGTCGTAAACGCGCGGTGAGGAGGGGTCCAAATCTGTAATTTTTTCATTTGGGGGCCAAAAATGGAAATTCGGGTGTCCATGGGTCCAATACTGTCCAAAATTCACGGATTGTTCCTCCTACTACTAGTCTACTCTCTGTCTACGGGCTTTTTTTCTGTGACTTTTAGTTTTTGACTGTAACTTATGATTTTTGGTTGTTCGTGTGAGATATTACAGAGTAACTAAAATTCACGTGTAGTTTTTGTCGATATAAATGAAGTCGATACAGTATGTACTATAATTAACTAGTAAATCTTATATTAAAAAATACTCTGTTTAAAAGTTAGTTACTGTAGAAAAATCAAAAGTTAAAGGCAAAAAAGAACAGCCCCTGTAAATATAACCGTCGTGGGATTCATACGATCAAAGCTTGACAATCCATCTACCGTGGATGACGTACGACGGAAGGATCGACGTTGATCCATCCGCCGTTGGAGGATACCGGCCGGCTACGAGATTTACACCACGCATGGTTTGTCGTTGATCGATCGCAGGAGGAAGACGACCTGATGCTGCGGCGTTTCCTGCGCGCGCGCGACCACAGCATCGGCAAGGCGTCGGCCATGTTGCTCAAGTACGTCAAGTGGAAGCGGTCGGCGAAGCCCAACGGGGTCATCTCCGACGAGGAGGTGAGGGGCGAGGTGGCGCAGGAGAAGCTCTACATGCAGGGCTTGGACAAGCTGGGCCGCCCCATGGTGTACCTCTTCGGCGCCAGGCACTTCCCCTCCAAGCGCGACCTCGACGAGTTCAAGCGCTACGTCGTCTACGTCCTCGACAGCACTTGCGCCAGGTGCATGCATGCACGCTCCATTGATTCATTTCCGATGAACTGAATCACGCACTGCATTTAATTGCATGTTTTCCTGGATTAACCAGGAGCAGTAATAAACCTGCGGCTTCAGTAGAACTCTGATGTTGTTGTTGTTGTTGTTTTGTGGTGAATGGAATGGAATTCAATTCAATTCAATGTCAGGCTGCCGAGGGGGCAAGAGAAGTTTGCAGCCGTGGCGGATCTGAAAGGGTGGGGGTACTCCAACTGCGACATCCGGGCGTACGTCGCAGCCTTGGACATCATGCAGGTGCGTGCAGGACTGCAGATGTTATTATATCGCCCAGTTCATGCATCTGATGAGTCGCTATGATCTCATCCTGTCAGCCAAGTTCAGAAACGACTTGTATGCATCCATTTCATCCATGTATGCCTTACTAATTGGCGCAGAACTACTACCCCGAGAGGCTTGGCAGGGTGTTCCTGATTCACGTGCCCTACGTGTTCATGGCGGCCTGGAAGATCGTCAACCCGTTCATCGACGATAACACCAAGAAGAAGGTAAACGATCGGCATTCGTTGTTTGATTGATCATAGTCAGCCCCTAGCAACAATTAAGCAAAGAGCAAAACCACTAACAAAACTGCTGCTGCTGTTGCGCGCAGTTTGTGTTCGTGTCAGACAAGGACCTGGACAGGACGCTCAGGGATGCCATTGATGAGAGCCAGCTACCGGAGGTATATGGAGGAGAGCTGAAGCTGCTCTCACCAGCCAACTGATAGATCGACAAGGGTCCAAGTCCACTAGCTAAATGATCAGTCTAAGTAGTACGTACGATAGACACTTAGGAAAAATTTAATCGTGTAACGGTAAAATTTTATTATGTACCGGTGACATTTGTGTAACGAGTCAATCAGACAGCGACATGTGGCATTAAAAAATACTGTAGCACATTTTTTTTGGATGTCGCTGTTTTCCTGCTATCTATACTGTTTGCTACAGTACTCAATATTATTTGCTACAGTATTTTGTACGATGTGTCGGTCTCTGATTAACTCGTTACATAAACCAGCAGTGCCACCGGTACATAACAAAAATTTTCACACTTTGAGTGCCACAGCATGCACTACTACAGGAGGTGGCTAGGCAAATTAGCGAGTGAGCGATCGATGTTACGATTGATTGATGATGAGCAGTTCCTCTTCATCACCCTGTGGCAGAGATTACATGAATGAATGCTGCTGAGTAGAAGATGGATGTCTTTTTTCAAAAAAGAAAAGAAAAGAAAAGAAAGAAAGAAAAATCCTCTCTACCCTGTACTCCGTGCGACGGTGCGAGTAGATGATGTTCTTTACGGTTTCTAAAAGTAGTTTTTAACTTTTGCTATAATACCAAACTTTTAAATAAAGTATTTTTTTAAGATAGAGTTTACAAGTTAATTATAGTATATGTTAAAAATCTAACATCTATACCAGCTAAAATCATAAGCGAGTATCTCTCTCTGTAATCTTTATTGAAAACAGTCAAAACTCAAAAATTTTGGTTTATTGAAAAACAGTCAAAACTCAAAAAATTTGGTTTATTGAAAACTGTCAAAACTCGAAAATTTCAACCAAAGGTTAGAAGCTATAGCCCATAAAGAACATGTCCGGTGACCTATTCCGCACGCCCACAGGATTGGGCAAACCGGCAGCTGTTTGATGAACCATGGGCAAGCCGCCGGATTCGGATTGCAGCTTTCTTTCCCTGAAGAATAACAGAGGGGATCCACTACAGTAGTAGCTGCTGGTCTGGAGCTGTACGCTGATGAGCAGCTGGCCGTCTTGGTTCGGTCCCATTGTCCCTCCCATGCAGTTTGGGCCTCACCTTACGACGCACGCACCAAACTGTTTTTTAGAGGAAGAAATCTCTCTCATCCATCAGGTGCACAAGGGTGTATTCTTTTGTGGCTACGACTTATGGTTTTTGGCTGTTTGTGTGAGAGATTAAAGAGTAATTGAAATTCATGTGTGGTTTTTGCCGATATAAATGAAGTCGGTACAGTATGTACTACAATTAACTATTAGACCACATCTTGAAATGGCACTCTGTTTAAAAGCTAGTTATTGTCGAAAAGCCAAAAGTTACAAAAAAAAACATGCCCCAAGTCCGCACGCCGCTGTGGCCTTCTATGGGTACGAAATAAATTTCTTTTGTGGCGTGCGATTAATGAACGCAGATTAGTAGTGCTGAATTTTACGAGATCAGACCTAACCAGATCGGCTGGGCTAACCGGGTTGACCCAAGGCACAATATTGTTAGCTTGGTCCGAGGCATGACATGGTACGACACGCTCAATAAATAGGTCGTGCCGGTTCGTTTTGACCAGACGTGCTGTGTTGGGCTGCACTCAGCATGACGGGTTGGTCCAACACTGTACACACAGTACTGCACCGAGGCACGGCCCGACCTAGCACAGCACAGTACGCCAAGTATGTCCAAAAAAGTACAGTAACCCTCTCTGTGGTAGTGTAGCAGAATTATTTGCGGCTGACAGTAAAATTACATATGTTATGGCCACTGCATTCTTCTGAACACGGACGGTGACTTGATAGTAAAATTACTTGCGATTGACAGTACTTACTTATGACTAGTAGTAAAATTACTTGTGACTAGCAGTAAACTTACTTGTGATTAGTAGTAAACTGACGTGTGATTGACAATAAACTTACTTGCTACTAGTAGTAAACTTGTGGCTAAGTGTGCGCAGGCCAACCCGACGCCTCTCCGTGCTACGCCTAGGTAGGCACGCAGGCCATCATGGCATGATACGATAACTTATTCTGATCAACCGTATTGGACCCATGTCATATCGGATTCTATCTAAATCCGTGCCATGCCGAGCGGCCCATTTGGCCAGTTCGGAGCGAGATTGACATGTCTAATGCTCGGAATTGGACTGGAGCAAATCTTTCTCAACTTAGGGCATGTACAATGGTATATGTTAGCTGTCTGTAAACATATGCCATATAGAATTTTAGGCAATGTGAGGAGAGAGAAAGATGATATCTACTATTTAACAGACGGTCTTATAGACAGCTTTTTACTGCCTATACTATTGTATATACAACTATATAGACAACACATTAATTACGTGAGACTATTACAGATAACTATATAGACAACACATTGTATATGTTGTTTTTAGTCCTAACTATAGATGACATAAATATGTATTATTAACTACTACCGTCTATACTATTGTATATGCTCTTAGTCAATACACGGAATTGACGGAAGAGAAGATAGGCCCACAGCCCGTTGGATCCACCCGACAATATATTGTCTTTAGTTATATCTATGGGTTTTGTTAAACGTCATCCGGATATTTTCTTTTTAACTATCATCTAGATTTAGGACCATTGGATTAGAGATTTAATAGCTATAAATTCTCCCCCCCCCCCCTTGAAAAAATCCCACTCCTTTAAAAATAAGAGGCCTCTTGATCTCTAATCCAAATGTCACAAATTTATATGATAATTAGGAAGAAAATACCCGGATGATGTCTATACACTCTCATATCTATAGATGATATAAATATGTATTATTGACTACTACTCTCTATACTATTGTACATACTCTTAGCCAATACCCAGAATTGATGGAAGAGAAGATAGGCACACAGTCCGTTGGATCCACCCGACTGGATGGTGCGAGACAATCTGCACCGTCCGTCGAGCTTGCGGTCGTCAAAAGACTCGCAGGCTTCCGCGAGCCCTGACCTCACCGGAAACGACACCTGAGCCACCCAAAATCATCGCAAGAAAACCTCAAGAACCGCGACCATGGCCGCCACCGTCCTCCTCCTCCCGCCGCGGCTCGCGCGACTGTCGCCACACCCCAAGCTGCCCCCCAACTCCAAGAAACCCCCTCTCCTCGCGCCCCTAGGCCGCCGTGCCGCCGCCGCCGCGAGGCTCAGGGCCGTCGGCGACCGCGGCGGGCTCGCCGACCAGACCGTCTACAACGGCGTCTACGGCCCCTGGACCGTCGAAGACTCCGACGTCCGCGAGGTACGAACTTAACACGCGTCGGTCACTCCCTCTCTTTCCTCTGCAACTGCAGTCTCTGAAACTACTCTGCCTAGCTCAGGTCTTACTGTATCGATCCGGGCTGGTTATTGCCACTGCTTCCTCCATCGTCGCGGCCTCCGCGGCCTTTCTTCCGGAGGGAAACGCCGCCGGCGACGCCATCAGGCAAAGCATCGACCTTTTCTACGCCACCGGCGCCGCGGGGTTGGGGCTGTCGCTTGTCTTGATTCACATTTATGTCACTCCAATCAAGCGCTTCCTCCAGGCGCTGTGGGTGGTCGGAGCCCTTGGGTCCATCGGGACGTACCTCACCGGCGCACAGCCGCTCGATGAGAGCTTGGTTCAGTATGTACTGGAGCATCCGGTTGCGCTGTGGTTCGTTGGCCCAACGTTTGCTGCACTGACAGGTCTCGTCTTCAAGGAAGGTATATAGTTACTGTGCTTATCAATGGTGGAATTGACTAGTTAATCTTGGTTCGTTCTACTGCTTACGGTGAGCTGATTTCACCTCATTTCAGCTGATTATATTTACTGATTTTTTTCCCTAGCTTAGTACGATGATTGTTGGAACTAATTAAGGTCAATTCAGACTTTGTAGTGTTCATTGGATGCATTCTGATTGATTGGTTGATTTGCTAACAATGCCTTGCGCTGAATAGTTCAATTTGTGAGTTTTATTTGACAATAATAATGAACCTACAGGTCTCTGCTACGGAAAACTGGAAGCTGGTATCTTAACTTTTGTTATCCCTGGGCTTCTTCTTGGCCACCTGGTAAATTAAATCTCTGAGATTTAGCAACATAATATATTAGTACTAGTAATTGCTTTCATCTTTTCCCTCTTTAAAAATTTGAAGAAGACCAGTGCATTCCTCTTTTCTTACACTTATTTTTTGGCACATATGCAGTCTGGTTTAATGGATGATGGGACAAAATCAGGCCTTTTAGGAGTGTGGATGGCTCTCTTCACAGTATTCGCAGCGAGAAAATTCCAGCAGCCCATTAAAGTATAACCCCTTCCAATGGCTACTATTTATCATCATTACTATTTACTAGCTATTAATTTTTTTCGTCAGTTGAATCTTACAATTTTCTTCTCAATTCAGGATGACATTGGTGACAAATCTGTTTTCATGTTCAACGCCCTCCCTGAAGAGGAAAAGAAAGCTTTGCTGCAGAAGCTCGAAGTGCAAACTGAGCAGAAGCTTGAATAGCTCTCCTGTAGCAGGCTCAATGCTGTTGTAGCCAGTAGCTAGTTCATAGAAGTATGCAACTGATGTATATATGGTAGTTCCGGATATCTGGGAGTTTTTGGTATATATGGCACTGTTTACATCTATAATTACGAAAATGGCAGTATATGTACCGTATTTACAAAAATGGTGTTTTTGCCGTCCGGAGGCCGGACGGGCACACCGCAAAGTTGACACGTGGGCGTGCCACCGACGACAGGCAGTATGCCACCCCACCACTAGACGGTAGTTAGCCTGTCACCCCACCACCAGAAGGCAGCGGTCTGTCGTCCCATGGGCGAACGACAGGTAACTGGTTTAATTATCTGTCTTAAAATTTTTTTGTATACTATTTGTTTTAATTTTTAAATATAGCAAATGAGCTCAGAAAATTTGGAAATTTTATGTTTAGCCTTTCGACACAACGTACTTGACTGCGTAATTTTTTGGTAATTTTATCTGCTAAACGTTGCTCAAAAATTCGTATGATTACCAAGTATGTTCGAATTTTTAAATATAGTAAATGAGCTCGAAAAATTACAAATTTTTATGTGCAACCTCTTATGACAACGTACTTAATTGTGTAATTTTTTGACAATTTTATCCACTGTGAATATTGCTTAAAAATCCGTATAATTACTAGGAGATTAGCAAGTGCGGCAGAGGTGGATCATTTTATTTTCTTTGCCTTGTTTAATCCACGTTTTAGTTTTATTTGCTTTGTTTATTCTGCATGTGAACAAACGCAATTGGTCGTTGACATTTGGCTCATATGGGAAACAAACCATCGAAAGTGTTACTTGCGTCGTGTCTGTCTCCCCACGTGCAGTTCGCTTTCGTCATTATCGGTGCGTCGTTAGCGCGCGCTTCGCTATCGCTCTCGCTATAAATTTCAAGCTACGCACACTCATATTCTTACAGTTTCTTCGCTAACACTCCTCGCCTCGTAGTCTCTTTGCTTATACTCTTCGTCTGCGCTTTTCGTCCACTTTCCTCACAACCAAGTAAATATTGTTTAGTGTTGTTATTGGCAGTTATATTAACAGGTAATTTTTTATCGTATGAATTGTCTTTGTTTAGTGCGCGACACGCGTGTGAACTTGTCAACTTCACCGGCAGCACCTGCGGCTAAGGCGGAATGAACCCCGGTGGCGATCGAGCACGCCACACCACCTATGTATGACACCGGCCTTGATGCAAATGCTGATGAAGATGTTCCCCAGTGCTACCGCACCGTTGAAAACATCCTCAGTCTGGCCATGCCATGAGGGTACGCACCGCGCCAACTCAACCTCAACGAGCTTCACGTGGTGAGCGCTGAGGAACTGAGCACGCTCGCTGAAGCGGAGCGGAGCAATAGCTCGAGGAAGGCGATGGAGGAGGAGATGGACTCAATTGCTGACAACAAGACCTGGAGCCTTGTTGATCTTCCTACATGTCACCGCGCGATCAGCCTGAAGTGGGTATACAAGGTGAAGCACGACGAGCGTGGATCCATTGTGAAGCACAAGGCGCACCTCATCGCCAAGTGATACGTCCAGTGACAGGTGGTGGACTTCAATAAGGTCTTCGCCCATGTTGGTCGTCTGGAGTCGGTGCGGCTCCTACTCGCCATCGCTGCGCACCAATCCTGGGAGGTTCACCATTTGGATGTTAAGTCGGCATTCTTGAATGGTGACCTCCAGGAGGTGGTGTACATCGCACAATCGTCCGGCTTCATCGACAGCAAGCACAAGAACAAGGTGCTGCATCTCCACAAGGCGTTCTATATTCTCTGCCAAGCACTGCACGGCTGGAATGTGAAGCTCGATGCCACTCTGCTCTCGCTCGGGTTTCATCGTAGCAGTTCTGAGCACGGAGTGTACACACGAGGTGAAGGCAGGAGGCGGCTGATCGTGGATGTCTACGTTGACGACTTAATCATCACTGGTAGCAACACCAGCGGCATCCACGAGTTCAAGGGGGAGATGAGGAGCCTGTTCCGGATGAGCGATTTATGGGCGCTCAGGTACTACCTCGGCATCGAGGTGCACCAAAGCCTGGATGGCATCACGCTCGGGCAATCTACCTACGCGCTGAAGATTCTGGAGAAGGTCGGGCTGGTGGACTGCAACCCCAGCCAAACAATAATGGAAGAACGCCTCAAGCTCAGCAAATTGAGCTCATCCCCGTTGGTCATTGCTACTCTCTACTGGAGTCTAGTCAGGAGCCTCCGGTAACTCGTCTGCACCTGGCCGGACATGGCCTACTCAATAGGCTACGTCAACTGTTTCATGGAGATGGCACGCGAAGAGCACCTTGTCGCTGTCAAGCGCATATTGCGCTATGTTGCAGGGATAAGAACATGGGGTGTTTTCTACGTGGTCGGGAAGAAGAAGAGTGCGTGGTCATGTTTGCTGGGCTATAGCGACAGTGACATGGCCAAAGACGTCGATGACAAAAAGAGCACCTTGGGTGTAACCTTCTTCCTCGAGGATAGACTCATCACTTGGCAATCTCAGAAGCAAAAGGCGGTGGCTCTGTCCTCTTGCGAGGTAGAGTATATCGTCGCGGCATCCGCGGCTTGCTGGGGTGTCTGGCTGGCGCGGCTTCTAGCAGACATGCTCTGTTCAGAGTCCAGAGCGTCGGTTCTGAAAGTGGACAACAAATCCGCAATCTCGTTGATCAAGAACCCAGTGCATCACGACCGGAGCAAGCGCATCGACATGAATTTTCATTACATCCGAGAGTGTGCAGAGAAAGGTCAGATCGACGTCGTGTTCATCGAAACAGCAGAGCAGCTCAGTGACATCTCCACCAAGCCACTTGATCGCATTAAGTTTCAAGAACTTCGTTCCATGGCCTCATTAACATCGAGTAAGCGCAGCAAGACTTAGGTGGTGTTTGTTGGATAAGGCTTGTGCGTGGTCGTGGGCATGGTCGTGTGCGTGTGCGTGGTCGTAGGCTTGGCCGTGTGTGTGGTTATGGGCGTAGTCGTGTGCGTGGTCGTGGGCATAGTCGTGTGTGTGGTTGTAGGGTGTCAGCTTGACGCACACGTTGTTCGCGCTGGAGCGGGTCATAGTGGCACCATACACGGGCAGTTCGTTCGTGGTGTGAGTCTAGGAGGCCATACATGCCATATTCTGTACATAGAGTTCTTTAAATTTAGCAATACAAGTTAGAAAACGTTATCGCCTTATAACACAAAATTTATTGTTCATCGTATTCGAGTGTGTTCATAACTCGGTTCTTTCAAACAAGAGGGACATTAGGCGATGGACCATTTTGGGAGGCCACGCCATTTATTCACAAGCATGCATCGATAAACACAAGCATAACAGACAGTAGTCGTAAGATCTAGTGATGACATTATTCTCCTGCACCCAAACAACAAGGCAGTGACTAGTGAAAGCGACCCAGATTTTCCTGTTCCAATTCAGGCTGGATAATTGTAATACCACAACCGTACGTTCAAACAAGGATAAAGAAAAGAATCCGCCTGTCCGTTGATAGTTTCATGTAGGGAAGGTCTACAGACTAGCGAAAATTCAGGTCCAGCTTTTCTTTCAGGGTGAAAATCAGGTCAAGCTTCCAAGTAGGTTCTCCAAGTAGCAGTACTTGAGAGGAGCTGGACAAGTTCAGCAATTTCCCCTTTTCTTTATGAGAGGAGCTAGGCAAGATTCATTCATGTAGTCATACGCCCTACTAAAGTCAGAGTTGCTCAGTAGTCAGTTCCTCCGCTGCTTCTGATACGTCTTTGAGAAGAAAAAAGGGAAAAAAAAATTCTTGTATACCATTGAGAGTTAACATGATCTCGGATTTTCCACTGAAAAAGATCTAGTTTCCTGTATGCCATCAAGTTTGTTTTTTATGTCTTTCTATGCCACTCCTGTCACCCTACCGTGAACTTGCTGTTAAGTGGGATGCAAAAAGACGAAATTACCTCTCTTCTTCCTCTTCCTGCTCTATAATCCCCAAGTTCTTCTTCCTCAAGGTAGGCCACTTCCCATACCTTCCTCGCCTCCATAGCTACCGGAGCCGAAGCCACAATAGCCACAGTCGTCTCCATCACGGGTAATTGAAGCCAAATCATCGCCACCCTTTTTGCGCTCCACCGTAAAATTCATCATCCACACCAAATCATTCCCAAATTCCTCCTGAACCTAGCTTCTAGACCTTCCAAGGAACCCCTAGACATCCTCGTTCTTTCCCCTTCGAAGCTGATTGCTGCCAAGCCCAGCACTGCTGCCACTATCATTCCTATCGGTTTCCCGCGTTATAGGCAATGCGACCCGTGTCACCACCTCCACTTCAACCTCCTGAGTCCATTCCTAGCACCACATCGCTGTCCTGTCGCCGGTAGATCATTGTCATCAAAGTACTGCCATCGTACCTTTGAACTCATCGTCGCTGGTCCAACTTCGGCCACCTCTGCCTAGCCGAAGCCCCTGCTAGTCTCCTTGTGGCCAGACACAGCTCATGTGCACGTTGCCCTGGCCTCTCCATCGCTGGCACAGAGATAATAGAGTCGAGGAGGAGAGTGAAGAAGAAGCCACTTGCATAGGGGCAAAATGGGTATTTAGAGAAAAAAAACTGACATGCTTTAGAGGGATGGCGGCAATGTGACCTAACGAAGCTAATGGAAGTGGCATAAAAGGGCATAAGAAATAAACTCGATGGCATACAAAGAACTGAACTTTTTAGTGACAATTTTGGGATCAAGATAATTCTAAGTGGCATATGGGGAATTTTGCCATAGTAAAAAGCCGAGGAGGGAGCAAAGCAAAGTAAAGCCGAGGAGGCTACGGTTTATAGTTTTCTAGTTGTTTATGAGAGAGTACAGAGTAAAAGTAATTTATGTGTAGTTTTAGCTGATATAAATAAAGTTATGTTATTATATACTATAATCAAATTATAGACTTATATTTAAAGATACTTTATTTAAAAGTTAGTCATTATTAAAAAACCGAAAAACGGTTTTAGAAGGCTGAAAGGAAAAGCCCAGCGACGAGCACTTCATCCGCCACCTGACCGTCAACCCAGTCAACCCCCCGACGACATCCCGCATGATGGGCATCGTCATCTCCACCGCCCAAAATAACACGTGTCACGATCGTAGGTGCTCCGCCGCGCGTCGTCCCGTCAGGCGTGGGGTGGGAGTGGAGTCTCTCTCGAGGAAGGAAACACGGTTGGCTTCGTTCCCACTTCCGTTTCGCCCAACTGAAGTGAACCATCCATCCGCGCCCCCGGATTACGCATCTCGCGCGCGCCGCCCCATGGCCGATCTCCACCCGCCGGAGCCCGACACCAACGGCGTCGCCCCCGCGCTGCCGCCCGGAGGAGACCCCGCCGCCGAGGCCGCTGGAGCCCACGCCCCCGCGCCGCCCTACTCCAAGCGCCGCCGCCGCCCCAGCGTTCGCCTCGGCGACATCGGCGTCCACCCCGCCGCCGCCGACATCCCGCTCCCGCGCCGCCACTACAAGCCCTCCTCCTCCTCCCACCCTCGCCCACCTCGCCGCGCCCACCCGGAGGACAGCCTCGACCCCGCCGCCGCCCACCGCCGCGGCCCCAACTCCGCTCAACGCCGCGCGCGCACCGCCTGGATCCCGGCGCCCTCCGGCGCCGACGGCTACGAGGACGAAGAGGAGCACTACTACGATGATGCGGACCAGTCCGACTCCGCCGCCGCCGCCGCGAGGGCTAGGGTTTCGGGAAGCCGCGAGGCCAGCGGCGACGAGTCGGACGGCGTGGCGGACTGGGGCCTCCCGAATGGGCGGCTCCCCATGGCGATGGGCTACGGCGGCGTGAAGGCGTGGCTGGATGGGCTCGGTCTCTCTCGGTACGCGCCGGTGTTCGAGATCCACGAGGTGGATGACGAAGTGCTCCCGCTGCTAACCCTGGAGGACCTCAAGGACATGGGCATCGGCGCCGTCGGGTCCAGGAGGAAGATGTATGCTGCCATCCAGAAGCTCCGGAGGAGCGACAGCGTTTCCTGAGCTGGTGAGCTCCTAGCTTCTGCCGACTCATTTTTTGTTTCCTCTCCATAGAAAGCTAGCAGTGACGAGGGCAGTAACTAATGATGATTCTGGCAATCCGAGTGTGTACATAGGTTTGATCATCATCTCCTCTCTGTCACATAGTCACATATGTTGTTGAGCAGTTCTTTTAAAGGAATTGTTTGAGAGAACTTGAAATAATGAATGCAATAAGGTGAACGAATCGTATGAACGTGATCCCACCACACTGCCGTGTTCGCTCGTAATAAATGCGATCAACGCTTGGTCTTTTCATTCCTTGCTTGTTTTTTTTGGTTATACTTCCTATCCATATTCTCCCGCCATCCTTCAAGATTTTAAATGAAGTTCCATTACAAATTGCGAGCCTGGAAACCGGTGGAAATAATTATACAATGAAAATAAATGCGATTAGTACATGAGATAGAAAGTATAATAAAGCTGATTGTGCCTTCACCAGATGCCTCATGATTTTTGCGTGCCTTCCTGAGGCCTTTCCCCCCTTTCTGTGGTCATTAATTCATTATCGTAGAGCCCTATTTTCTGGCTGGCCTTGCCATTAGCTCTGAAAAATTAACGGCGGGATAGGGTGAGCCAGTACTATCTCAGGATTCTACTAGCCACAAATTGTGATTGGGTTTCTGAACTGAAGGAACCTGACAATCATGCTATCTAGTTTACAATTTGTTGCAAGTTTGTTTGTGTATTGGCCTCTGTATTGGTTGTTTAGTTTATGTACCTTGCCACAATCTTTTTTTACCATATAGATGAACTTTATTGCACTAAAAATCTAGAAGCATTGTGCTTGGGTGACACCTGGGCTCTACGGTACACCCCATGTAGGATACATGGAGCATTTTTCTTGTAAAAGCGAGATAGGGTTATATCTTCGAATAAGAAATGAGCAAGTCACCCTTGACTAGCAAAGAGTGTGCCTTAGACCATTCAATACTTCCTCCAATCCTCTGGACTAACACTTGAAGTGAGATATGACTCTTTTCTTCTTTACATTCCTATTTATAGTGTGGCAAAGAAGTAGATATGATAGATGCATAAAGGCAACCACATAAATTTCATAAAAATCAACGGCCCATTCATAGTTTTTTTTATGGCACATAGTACACTTTTTTCCCCTGCGAATCTTTTCTTGATCGTGGTAGGTATATATTCCCCAAATCATGAAGGGACCAGTTTCTTTATTTTGACCTTACCCATCTTCTCAGGAATCACATGAAACATAATTCCTTTTGAAACATCTTCACCTCTTGAGCTCCCTAAGGCCATAGTTTAATGCATAGGATACATCCTTCCAAAAGGCTATAGAGCGTCAACACATAATCCCTACGAGGAATTATTCCTTGGCAAGTGGGAGCAACTATTCTTCGCTAAAATCAGTTCCAACAGGGAAGTCAGCAGCTCAGCGCCAAGTGCCTCACAGAAGATTTCTAACTTCATCCAATTTCATCATCTCAAATCCGACCAATTTGCATCAATCATCCCCTCCTACCATGTTCCCGTAGATACTAAACAAAGCTTACACTGAACTTCTTGAGCACGATTCATGAACGCTACGGAAAATCATCAATATATGATGTTTCCATCCCTAAGGTGCATTTATATGAAAAATAATGCAAGTGATCAGCCAATGATTGTTGGTGAAAAGAGTAATGAATTATGGCCCTGTTCCAAACAGCGATGGCTTTTGCCTTCTAAATGCCAAAAGCTGTTTAGAACGCATTGGCTTCCTAACATGGTTTTTTTTCTCTTTTTCCCCCTCTTTTTTCCTTTTTTATTATCTGTGGAGATTTAATGGTGTTTTTTATTTTTCCTATTTTTTCTGCATTTTCCTTTCATTGAATATCTCGGAAAAAGCTAACAGCTGCTACAGTGCTATTTCAGCCAAAAACCACAGCCAAATTGAATAGGACTATGTTGTGTTTTGGTTGGCTTTTGGACTGAGCAGTGCACAAATATGGTGATCTAAACTTTTAGTTCAGCTTGTCATGGACTCCAATTATAACATTGTTTCATCTGCAAAAAGCAATTGCTTGTTCCTTTTTGTTCTTTTCAATCTTCATCCTTCTCAAAATTTGCTTACAACTGTCAATTAATTGTTACCCTAGCTGTTTGTCCTGTTCTTTTACTGAACTTCTCATTCGCGTTTTGCTGTACTTCAACTTACTTTGCTTCCCTTGTATGCCTAATATCACTTCTACTATGATCAAAACAACCCATGTATGGAGCTCAGAATTGCTTATTAACTTTGAACGCTATCAAAGATTTTAACACTTGAAATCCTCTAGCAAATAGATTTTTCAGTATGCTGAATTAGTTAATCTCCTGGTATAGTTGATGCTAATTCTGAGGTTTGATTTGTAACAATGATTTTTTAGCATAAGACATTAGCTAATTTAATTTATATCCTCAACTGGTCATTTGCATTTCTACAATAGAATCCATTCTTCTTAAAGTCCATTGCCTATATATGTATTTTCCTTCTATAGGATGAGTATGTTTTCTATTAAACCTATCTTTAGAGCTGTGTCGTGCCTCAGGTATTGATTAATTTGTGCATATCGTGAAGCCGTAAGATAATTCAAACTAATTTCTCATACAGGTGAACTTTCTAATGAATTTACCATCTATGTCTGGTTATAAAAGGTAGATTTGCTTTAGGCATTACTTGTTATTTGCTTATATGTGTAGGTAGCCTGGAATGCGTCACACTTCTTGTAATGGTAGATTAATGTGCGCAAGACTGCAAGCTTACTGTACAATGTAGAACTATTGTGCGATAATTCTCACTTGAATTGGTGATTGGGTGATTGGGTCAACTGACTAAAGGCAGAAAAGGAATGCTCATGACAGATACTGGGGGGACTAAGGGGTCACAACTGATTGTATACCTGAAGTAAAAGAAAAGTTGTAGCAGACAGAAATTAAGTAGAACAAATACTTTTATGCATTGTCAGGTTAAACTCCTGGTTGTCTGTAATCGGTAAGGCACAAGATTGAAGTACTTAGCCAATTCTTCCTTCCTCTCAGGTCTTTCTTAATAGCTCCTGGTTAAGACATGCTGGACGGCTTGACGTCAAGGGTGCAATGATAGGGTGAGGCATTGATACATTGTAAGTTTAAAGGATAGTGAGTGGAGCCTTTATCCAAAAGCCATAGTTTTTTGAAATGTCGCCTCCAAAATAACATGGTTCTCTAATATTATAATTTTGTGCACTTTCAAGAATTGTCAGTGTGTTCGGATGTTGCCCTGTTTCATATGGCGGGATTGCGTGGTGCCTGTGAAGTTATGGGTGGAATTTGCAAAGCTAAAGGAAACACCTCATTATATTTACCAATACAGTATTTTTCAAAACCGTGGTCATTGTTTTTTTTAAAAAAAACTCCAGATGTACCTAGTATCGAAACAAGCCGTGTTTCTTTGGCCGAAGTGGAATTATTGTGGCAGGGTGGCAGCTAATGTGCCATGCCCAGGCTGATAGCGCCAGTGGCGGAGAGAAGGGGGGCGACCGGGGCCTGGTCCTCCCCAAGAAATTTGCGGATATGTAATTAGGGTGCAATAATTAGTAGATAGGGTGTTGATAAGCATCATCTGGATGTTTTCTTTCTAACTATCATCTAGATTTGTGACCATTGGATTAGAGATCCAACGGTTATGAATTCTCCTCTCAAAAAAAAAAATCTCCCTTTCAGAAAAAAGGAGTCGTTGGATCTCTAATCCAACGGTCCTAAATCTGGATGATTGTTAGAAAGAAAACATCCGGATGATGTCTAGACATACTCTAGTAGATATTGGGCTCTCTTAATTAACTTAATTGATAAACAAGTATCAAAGCCTAAAACCCTTTACGCACAACTAATGGGCGGCGTCTGCTCTTGATGGACGACTGTGCAACACGTTTTCTTATGTCATCTATCTCCTATATCTCATAAGTTTTGCCTTATTAGTAATTAGCCACAAACTAGGAAGTCAGAACATCTTTTCAATTTCCGGATCGCTGCATCAACGTCTCGGCTGCCCGCGACGGCGGCAAGGAAGCATGCAACAAGACTCATTAATAATCTTGATGATCGATAAATCATTGAAAGTTAATGATATTTTAATATTTCTTATTCTTAGCTTTACTTGTTAGTAAGCACATTATGCCGTATACAATATGCAAAAACTATGTGGAGATGGAGTTCTAGTTTCTTATGATTTCCCCCTATTTAGAAGCATGCATCAATCTTTTGTATTTGGCAAACAAGAAAATACAATACCTAGTTTGCTTAGTCACACTGGCTATGTTGGAGTATGGAGATATTGTTATGCGAATTTTGTTTTTTATTGTCTCTATTTGGCCCTCCCTTTATTCAATTCCTGGTTCTGCCACTAGATAGCGCCACAAATAATGGCAGGTGAAATGCAGAAGTCCATTGTAGCCGTTGACGATGCCTTGGCCACATACGGGCGCCTTGTCAAGGTAATCACAGAGATGTTCTGTTGTGTAGAGAAAGGGTACCTTTTTTTGTTGTCAAGCCAAAGAAGAGCAGGTCTGACATGGGATAGCATAAGAGGTACTCAGGTAACCAAGGGTGACTTGCCCCGTAGAACCGGCTTGCATAGGTCTGTCTCAAGAGGATAGGGGCAAATCATCCTTGGCTATCGAAGATGGCCTCTTGCTTGCATGCAACACCTCTCTTCTGCCCTTGTGCTTCTGTACCGATGCTTGCATGCTGGGGCATGTATTTATAAGGAGCTAGCTACCCTAGCCAGGGAGGGCTAGATGACTCTCGCTGGGGCAGCGTGTTTGACACAGCAAGGATCTGGCCTTTGACAAGCAAAAGGTGGCAATCAAGCAGCGAGCAGGTCATTGGGCTACTGGATGGTTGAGAGAGAGAGAGAGAGAGATCTGTATTTCTATACCTTAACTTTTTGGAGGGCATCCAGGGATTTGTATTTCATGCATGTTCTTCTTCTCGGCATGAAAGAGTTGGTCACATTGGTTGACCCGTGCACACCCACTTGGTCTCCGTTCCATTCCATTCCATTCCCCAGCAACATGGATGACCCGGCATATCGAATATGTACATGTGAAGAAGGACATCAACACACCAAGGAAGGAGATAAGGATCGGCTGGTGTATCATGTCAGGGAATTGGAAGATGCGCGATAAGGTCGTCGCTGCACACTTGTACTGAACGGAAAAAGGATCGGATAAAGAAGGAGGCAGGCAGGCAGGCAGGCGCTGCCTGCCTTCAGAGGCTTTCAAGAGCCGAGGCGAGTAGAATTTTGCAAGGGACCCAGGTGATCAGCTCAATTATTCATCCTGTCGCAGTCGCCCAGTTCCATCTTTGGTCCAAGCTCGCCACACTGAATGTGCTGCATATGCCTCCAGAGGAATCGCCATCTTATTAGCTGGGCATTGCCCCTTTTTACTGGCATCAGCTGAAAATGTGCCACGCAGGCTGAACTGTGATAGTAAAGGATCTGCGGCAGCGAGGACATGAACCCAATTGCCTCTGAGATCTGGTGTGTACATGGTAGGATTCGGCCTAATCTCTTTGATATAAGATAAGTTGAAGGGACGTAGCTTAGTACACGTATGGATTACTCGATCCCAACACTTTTTATATCACGTTGCTTCACTGTAATTGACACTGACGTTGAGAGTTTTGAGTAATCATGCACAGAGAAGCTAGGCAAACAGTTTGGAGAGCTACAACATCGGTTGAGGATGATCAGGCCTGGCACTTTGTGTCTGCTGGGCACAAGCACGAGCGGCATCTTCCGATGGATGCGATGGTGATCCCTCCTGCCTCGTCCATGCTCACCCACCCCCTCCGGGAGCTCCCACTCGAAGCAGTAAAGCAGGTTGAACTCCGTGCTGGCCATCCCGGGCACATTCGCCGCCCCACGCTGAACGGTACGAGCTCAAAATGCGCCCCGTCGTAGTCGACGTCGTTCTCCTTGAACCTCTCCGGGTGGAACTCCTTGTTGAAATTAATCTTATTTTGACAGGAAATGTTAAATTTGGATAAGATACGTAGTGTTTATCATGTACGAGTTAGTTCTATAGTAGATTGTTGAGTCTGTTTATGAGTCTTGTAACTAGCTTTTATAAGGCACAAACTAGTCGTGTAATCGAGAGCAAGCAATGAGATGCTATCGGATGTGATGGCAATGCTCATGGTCGTAATTTACCACCAGTGAGGGGCTTTTCCAACACTCCTGTGGATTGTCCCAGCTCGCCGGGTCCCTGCCGATCGCCCACGCGTTCACCAAGACCCTCGTCTTCGCCGGCACGTCGTACCCGCAGATCGTGACGTGCCGCATGGTCTCCCTCGGCACTAGGAGCGGCGCCGGCGCGCGGTTGCAGCCGCAGCGTCTCCTTGACCACCATCTTGAGGTACCTGAGCTTGGGCACGTCCTCCGGTTGTACCCTCTCTTTGTTGCCCACCACAGCTCTGATCTCGTCCTGCACCTTCCTCAGCACCCTCGGCTTCCTTATCAACTCCGCCGGCCATTGCCCACACCATAGTGGCCGATCGAGCTCGTGTCAACGCCGCCAGTAAAAGAGTTCTGAAATTTTTAATTGTATATATGCTGGATGAATGAAGTACCAAAATTGGTAGGAAATTAATTTTGGTTCGGTCGATCGGTACGGTTTGTTTAGACGAAGTTCATCAGCATGCATCGACGTCTCACCGACATTACTGCCTTGACGTTGTCTTTGGTGAACCTGAGAGAGGCTTGTTCCTCCTTCATGAGGCCGACGAGGACGTCAATCAGGTCGCGGCCGCCCTTGTCAGGCGTGTCGTCGCGGGAAGGGTCGAGGTGCTGCTCGATGACCATCTCGAAGAAGGCGTCGAGCTCCTTGAACACCCTCTCGCGGCGTGAGACGAGGTCGACGAGGCGGCCGACGGCACTGGTGAAGTAGTCCTCCGCGGAGAAGCTGGCCAGCATGTTCATGGCCTCGTCGAGCACGTGGTGTGGTGGAAGTGCTTCTTGTACGCGAACTGCTCCGTGCCGATGATGCCGTCCATCAGTCGGAAGATGTGATCGTCGAGGAGCACTGGTTTCGGTCCGGCGCGGGCAAGGTTGCCGACAAGTTTGTCCACCTAGTCATCGTGATCAGACCGATACTTCTTTCAACTAGACTAGAAATTTTGGGAATTAATAATCACCCCCAATTCATTAGCAGATCTTCATTAGTTATGGCCAACCTTTTTTTTGGAGTAGGCACGATTTTTTAAATTCAATTTTTGATTTGAAAATTTTGACCCAAAACCCTTTGAATTTTTTTAATTATCAGTTTCTCCGATAAAAATTTAAAAACCGTTTTCAAAACCCTGGAGACAACACATAAACCTTAGGGCATGTTTGGCAGAGCTCCACCACTGAAAAAATGAATCTTGAGCAATAGATCCACCAAAAACAGCTCCACCGTGAATCTGGGATCCCACCATGGAGCTAGACAAAACTGTTTGGCTTGCACAGCAGCTCCAGATCCACGAAACTGAGTTTTTGGTGGGAATGACCTGTTTTGCACATGGGTTTTATGGTGGTATGGGATGGGGTGTGTAACCAGTGGCAAAAGGTGGGTAATTACCACCCAACTCCACGAGTAGGTACGAAACAAGGTTTCGTGGATAACCCCTTGAGGTGCTACATGGATTTCATGAATCTCATGCTGCGACGAACTCCTCGCGCAGATTACCGCCGCCGTTGTCATCTGGATGGAACGGCCGACGAGGAGGAGGGCGATCTGGACTGTTTTCTGCCGCAACCACCATGAAGTCAAGAGCTTGCGGAGCTTGGTCTGCTGCCACACGGGATGGCATTCCACCTGGTCGACGGCCGGTGGTACGCGTGCGATGGCGAGCAGGTCCTCCAGTTTCTTGCTTGAAAAATTGCTGACACCGATGGCGCGAGCTATGCCGGACTCGTAAAGCTTCTCCATCGCCGTCCATGTTGCCGGTATATCGGATGGAATAACGTTTTCCGCGCCAAAGCTGGAGCCTGCCTTCATTCTTATTGGCCAATGGATCTGACGAACGGTATAAGCATCTTAAGATATAATGCTAAAGCAGTAAAGAACAACGGTACATGCATCTCATACGCAAATCATTGAAATGGCCCGTAGGTTGGACTGAACCACAACCACTGTGACAAGTACAATTATGCCCCTACTCATTGGATGGTTTGATGTGCTGGAGGTGTTAGCACCTTCCACACCTCTGCATGGACCGAACCAGGCCTCCTTTTTTTTAGGGTTCCAAAATCTGAGTTATCTTTGGGTAATGCATGGCTTGGCTTGTGGAGGGTTTAAGTAGAGCTTATTACTGTACGTAAAGGTGGGTGTGAACACCGTAGACTGTGATAATATATGTGACTCTCATTATTTTTTAACCTGTATTAAGTGGACGGCAGATTAAAATGTGAGTAAATTGTATTTTGCACAGGGAACTTTTTTGTTTGTTTCATTTTATACTAGAGATAATCCATACATTCACTTTACAACAAGGTGGACTAAATAAAAATTCACTTTGCATTAGCCAATCAATTTCAATCCTAAACAAGACAATCAAATTGAAGAAACAGAGCAATCAAAATTATGTATGCCGACTTGTCATTGTGCAGAGCTAGTTTGAACCAAATAAGGTTGGGCTAGTGCAAAGCGAATTTTTTTTATCTCATCTGATGTAAAGTGAAAGTATGAGTTAATCCTGATGCAAAGTGAGACAAGCGAAAATTGACCCTGTGCAAAGTATAATTTACTCTTAAAATTTCTTACTAATGCTTGGAAAAATGCAAGAACCGAGCCATTTTTGTTTTTAAGGGCAGAACTGAGCCAGTCAAGATCCTCGGTAGTCACTAATTCACTATGCAGATAAGGCCGATTGCTGAGTCAATTAGAAACACAAGAATAATATGGTGGACTGGTGGTTTCTTAAAAAATAAATAAATGTGGTACTGATTATTAGTTACAACTTGTGATAGAAAAATATGCAAGTTTTGTTTCCCTTGAATACATAGCATTAAGGTGGCGTTCAATCCAGCCTTTTTAGCGACTTTTGATTTTTAACTGTTGATTTTTTTTGACTAAAATTGTATTGTAGTGTCTATTAAACTTTTCTGAGTCATTCAATTAAAGAAAAATAAAATAACACTATTATATCTCTATGAAAAATGCAAAGAAAATAATAAAATAACACTATTATACCTCCGAATCTTAATCTTAATGTCTAAACTATTAACTACTTAGTACTTAATATACAACTTGAATTGAGGGATAGGACATAACCAAACACCTAAGTCTTTCATAATATTGGATGATGCATGATTCTACCACGATTTTACCGCGATCCTATGAATAGGATCGCGATTCTACCATGATTTACCAGGTACGACTCAAGATGCGATTTGAGTCAGATTAATTTCATAGGATCATAGAGTCATATGATTCTATGACTAGATTGCAATTTTAATAACCTTGCTCCGGCCTCCTTCAGCCCTGCACCATCACCACCCCCACTGTGCCAGGCTAGCACGATATGCCGAGCCGTATTGTGCCGCCTAACAGGCTGTTTTTTTAGGCCTAGCCTGTCTCTGTACTTATCTTGCCAGCCTAACCCATCGCATATTAGGTTTGTACCATGCTTAAGCCGAGCCGAGCCGTTGGGCCTTGGACTGGCCCGGCCCAATTCCAGTGGCCGGTAAAAGGTCTGGCCCGACTGCCAGGTCTACTGCCTGTCTCTCTCCCGGCCGTACGTCTCTTTTTTCTGAATGCATGCATGCATGTGTTCTTGTTCCAGTGAACGATTGTTTCCTCCGTTCAGTAAAGGAAAGGAAACCGACAGCATGCTCGCTGGGAACAACGAAAAGCAGAGCGCAAGGCAGCCCGTCCGGCCTTCATGTACTCTTCCTGAATGGTCTTTTCAATCAACAGGCCCATGCCAATTATTTTTCTTTTTCCAACTGTATACTCAGGCATGGACGGGAAGTGCCCACTCCAGATACAAGGAGGAAACACACGGAAGACTCTCGTCCGTTCCTTTTGTTTTTTGTTTTTGCTTGGACTTTTATGGATTGGTATTATTTATCACATCTATTAGGTCTAGCTAAAAGCTATTAGCTGTAGCTTTAAAAATAGGGCTTCTCAACCATTCACTCACATCACCATTTTCAATCCAGAAGATACTGCTGCCCAGTGGCGGAACCAGGATTTGGCTATGCCCCGGGCTGAACTCTAACAACATACAACTAACGCCAATTTGTACCCATACCACGATATAACAAAAGTATATCATAATTGGCTAATTGCATTACTAATATGAAATTTGAGTTCAATACTAAGCAAGTCGCAATACTCCCTCACAACATATATATCTGTAGGTGTGTAAATGACCTCATAAAGGCGGATGATATGGGGGTGAATGAACAACCTCAATATCTTGATTTCTCTCTTTGCTGGAAACAAGATAAAAAATAATCAATTGAAATCAAACATTAGCCGTTTTGCCTGCAATGCAAGTCCAGGTCCTAATATTACAAAATCAAAAGCAATAACACAAGGTGAACTTTCTTCTTAAGCTAAAATGAATGTACCCTAGAATCAATATAATTTCATATTGAATAATATATTAGCCGGAAGTCTGGAACACAGCTCACAAATCTGACCAGTACTGGAAGCAGACAACTTGAAATCTTGAAGTAGCAAAAGATCATAAACATATTTATGACATAAGGTGTTCTATGCATACCTTTCTCTTCCATTTCCATATTTCTCATTTGGCCACGGTTTATGATCTTTATAGCAACTCTGTGCCCTGTATGCTTATGCTCTGCAATCTTCACTTTTCCAAATGAGCCAATACGTAATGTTCTTCCCAGATTGTAGTTCTTTAGTGCTTCAGAATGCCCACCGCCTCTAGTGTTTCCATCCATTTTCACTCTAGCATTAATACAATTCAACATTTCAACTCAACAATCAACATCAATACATCAAGCTCAAGTACTCACTGGCCGACTGGGCAACTGGCGCGGGCGCGCGGAGCGGAGGGCCGGTCGGCCGGAGCGGCGGAGCTGAGAGTCGGGTGATGACGCGGTCGGGCCCGCCGTCGAGGTGCCGGCGGAGCGGAGGACCGGACGGCCAGATCTGGGATCTGGCCGTGTCGCGGACGGCCGACGGCGGACCTCGCGGTGCCGGCGCCCGGCGGAGCGGAGGGCCGGAGCGCCGGGGTGGCGCCGGGAGGGGAGGGGACGGGCCGGGAGGCGGGGCGGCGCCGGGTGGGGGGCGGGCCGGGAGGGGGCGGGCCGGGAGGCGGGCGGCGCCCGGAGGGGGCGGGCCAGGAGGCGGGGCGGCGCCGGATCTACGGAGAACCGAGACGAGGCGACCGGCGACGAGTAATGCAGGGCGGCGTCGGCGCGTCGCCTTTTGGCTCCGCGGTGCGCTAGGGTTTTGGGCGAGCAGTGACTCTGCGGAACAGTGGCGAGCGCGTGAAGTTGGCCGCGGCGCCGAGCGCGTGAAGTGGGCCGTGCGCACGATACTGTCGGCCTGGCGAGCTGTAGAAAATTGTTTTGGGCTATTAAACTACCTAGGCTGAATTCTAGAAATACCACCCCGGGTTGGGCTGAAAATACCTGAGCTATACATTACAATTTTTTTCGCACCCCGGGCTAAAGCCCAACTTGCCAGGGGCCCAAATCCGCCCCTGCTGATGCCGACGCATGCGCGTCAAGCCTTCTAGCTCACCGTCCAAATTATAGTGTAGTAACGGCCGAAGATGACCAATAGCGTGGTTAAAACTTCACTTACCCCTTCCTAATTTTCCTTACACACTTCTTCCAATATTAATGACTAGTAGTGGAGCTTTTTGGAGCAAAACTTTTATAGGATACAGAACTTTTATGGGATATAGTATATTAAAATTTAATTGTTAAGCTTTTACAAATCAAGCTGGAGCTTACTCGAGATTTGACTAAGAAATCCACTCCGCTCGTTTCAGCTTCAGCTTCTGGTTTATTTTTCACTATTCATAAATTTCACCTTTTTTCTGAACTTTTAGCTTATTTTTGAGCTTTTTTGCTGGTTCTTTTTTCCCATATTTGTTTGTGTTGTCTGTGATGAGCTAGCATATTTTTTCTATTTTTTAATTTTTTTAATTTAATTACGAGAAATAAGTCATCCTCAACTACAGTATAATATAGTACAAATTCAACCATAAAACGTAGCTTTTCAGCAGCGGAGCGTCCACGAGCGCGCTCCCCTTCCTTGGTATCACCAAACGGAGCCCACGTGTCATTCTCGGTAGCGTGTACTGGTGTCACTCAGCTGTGTACGTACACCCAGGAAGGCCGGAAGCCTAAGAATCGCATCTCTCTTCCCTCACCGTACGTACATTGAGCCCCATCACCGACAAGCGGGGCCGGGCTGCGACAGCAGTACAGCGGAGCCCACCTGTCAGTTTCACACGCCACGTCCCCTCGAAACCCACCGCGACTCACCCACTTCGGTCCACCTCTTCCGCTGCAGCTACTTTTCTTAAACACCACGCTAGCTTTCCCCTTCTCCACCCGCTCCTCCCCTCCGTTTCAAAAACCTCTTCTGCTGCTCCCCCCCGGCGCCGCTAGGGTTAGGGTTTTCGGCTCTTCCTCCGGTAAGCCTCCAGCTCCCGACTCGCTTCCTGTGCTTGGGTCTCTCGTAATGTCGCTGGGCTTTGGGTCTCCTCCCGCGAGCGTGGCTTCGCCCCTTTCGGATGCCACTAGTGGCCGCCATGAACTGAGGGGTGAGCTCTGGACGACGGTGGATGTGAATCGTGTGATTGCTGTGGGGAGTGAGTAGAGCGTACAGCGTAGTAGCGTCCTGCTAGGCTAGGATCTAGGCTGTTGGCGTAGCCAATTGTTTGGCAACAGCGGCTGGGCTTTGCATTGTTCAATTTCAGTGCTAGAGTTTGGTCTGAAGTAAATGCTTAAACTGACTTTTGCTAATCGGCTAGGACTACCTAGACGCTAGTTCTAGATCCAATGCGTGACCCCTGATGTTAATTGTAATTGAATTTTTTGGGATATGTTAGTTTATTTCTTATTCCCCTCGCACAAAAATGTGTAGATTTGTGCCAACCAATGATTTCGAACTAGAATTAAGTATGCAGCATATTTTAAGTCGCTTGCCCTTTGCATATCCCAATGAAGTAATGAGTGTCTGAGGGGGAAGGGGTTGGGATGCAGAGTTCTGTAAATTTTATGAATGGTTAAGTGAAGCTTAACCTAGATTCGAGGTGCTTTGTGTTTGTCTGAGACAGAATGAGTATGCTTTCATGTGTAGGTAGGGTTGGCGTATACGGAGAGTTTATAGGTCATGCTGACAAGTCGAATTTAAAATACTATGGCTATGATCATTAATCAACATTTTGTAGCAAATGTAATCCTCGTTGTCATCCTGAATCATCCTTTCATTTAGTCCCAACTTTTCTATTCCAGGGTTTGACTGAGAGATATGTGAAATAAACTTTGTTATTCTGCTGATAGCGAATTCCCTTTGTTAACTTCCATCAGGCCTGCATTCTGAAAGTTATTTTGAAGGAATTTGTGCAAATACCCTGAACAGTCTTGGTGAAGGAAACGTGCTTTATGGTCTGGTGTTCCTGTTCTAGTATATCAATCAGCTGTGGATAAGGATTCTTCTTGATTGAAAAAATGTCAACAAGAAAAAAAGGCCTTGCAAGAAATGCAGCTGGTGAGCATGTCAATACCAAAACTAGTAGACAACCTAGAGGATCAACTCAGACTGCAACTGCTGAAAAAAAAGTCAATGACCTGATTACTTCTTCCTCCAAAAAACCTGGTAAAGTTCCCCCCCCCCTGGGCACACGCGCGTACAACTGTTCTGTGTGAATCTGTAGCTTATTTGTAGGAGTATATGATATAAGATAGTTAGAAAACTTTGATAGAAAAACTAAGTTCAATGTTGTATATTCTCAAATATCCAGCTTGTTGTATATTGTCAGTGCTCTTTTTATCCAAACTAATTCCTGATGTATAACAGTATAAGTATCTTTTTTACCCACTATTTACACTTGTGTTAATGGTTTTTTGCTGATTAATATTCATTCTTTTGGCTGTAAGTAGTTGGTCTGCAATAATGTATTATTTTGAGCTTTCAGGAGGTTGGCAACTTGGTATCCACTTAGATCTGCCTGGTTTTGGTGCTAAACATTGCTCTAATCGTTGACTCTGCAGCCGGAGGCCTTCTGAAGAAGAATCGAGTTCCCAGGGGTGGAAGAAAATTGACATCTGTCTGTGATTCTACTGAAACTGAAAACGAAGGTGCTGATGTGCCAAGTAGTAGTTTCCTTGATCACAAGGTAAGGTTCCTTTTGGTTCAAGTGAGTTGTTTAGCTGTTCTGGTGTTGTCTACTTGCATTTATCGTGCAATGTGGTCCAGCAAAAGCAACAAATGAAATGAAAACCTAGTCTTTTAAGTATTCTTTTCTGCACACCAAGTTTTTGCGTGTTTTTGTATGCCATAAGCCCGATTTTTGCCATCTATAACTGTCATCCTTCTTAGTGCAACAATCATGGCCATCTTTCTTATTGCAACAATCTTGTGATTTTGGCACTAAGTGTTTTTACTGGTAATTAGAAGTGTTAGGACCAAGGCTTCAGGAGTAGGACTAATTAATAATTATTACATAACCTAAACTTGATTGTTCCTTAAATTATTCTTTACTTTACATGCTTATACATCTATTTTTTTTTGTTTTGCCAGCAATCTCATGAAAATAATGAAGATCGTTCGTGTGATTCCATATTTTCTCCAACATTTCACCATCATAACGAAGATGACAGTGATTGCTTGAGCAAAGGTACACAATTATAAGATTGAACTTATTTCCTCTAAATTATAGCTTTTGAATATTTTATTTTTACCATCTTAACATGTATTAGTGTACTTTATGTTTTAAGGCAGTAACTACTAACTTATCTGGTATGATAGCTTATTTCCTTGGTACCTTAGATCACAATAAAATATGTACTCGTTTGATTGTATCCTTTAAAATATGTACTCGTTTGATTGCATCCTTTCCATAATTTATAAGCTCTTAGGTGAAGATGTACTTAGATCTATCCTATTGGCAGTGTAGCCTCACCTGTGTAGGATATTTAATTTATATTATGGAACTCCATCCAAAATTCCACATGATGGTTATGGTTAGAGCTGTGAAGAGATTGAATTTGAATGACTGTATTGCTCTTAGTCACTTCAAATGATCTCAATCTATAGAATGGGATTCAATGCAAAGGCTTTGATATCTCATTTTGGTTATCAGCCTCTCCCTCACACAAGTCAATTTCTGTAAGGTGAAAGCAACTGCTCTTTCTCTTATTGGCATGCTTCTTACACTTTACTGGGTGAACTAGATATATTTTTTAGGTTATCTAGGGTCGCGTCTGTATTACTTTGTGGAGGATATTTATGAATGTCTGATGATTTTTTATGAGTAATAAACTGGTAACAAGTGAGCATCTGGAAGCCCTGAATTACGGCATTCAGCTTTCTCTTTCCCTGATAAATTTAGATCGTGTAATGCAACCCTAGCTTTTCCTCTGGGGCATTTGTTTTATCAGTATGGTTGCAATGGTATTAATGAGAATTTGATAAATAGTTTAAATAGTATAAATTAGTTTATTTTCTTATTTGCAACCTTTGCACTGCGAAGGGTGCATCTTTGAATGTGGGCATGCCCAACACCATACATGTATTCCTTTGCATTACCAATTGTCAGATCTGTGTTTGCATTTTCACATGCATGTATTTAGGGGATATGAAATGATCCTTTGTAAGATAACTCGATAATTTTGTTTATTACATATTTACATGCACTCTGTGGATATGCTATGAGGCCTACCGCATTACTTTCTTCTCCAGTCTGCATTTTTTTCCTGTACTCTAATCATGCAGGATTAGAGCACAAGGAACATGGACCTGGTTCTGATCAGAATGCTGAATATGCTAACATGATATGTAATACTTTTGATGGTTTGAGCGATCACTCTTACACAATTCATATGCAATCGACATGTGGAAATACAATGCTTGAAGATGATGAATTCAGTGAACTGGGTAGTCTTTCCCCCGAAGTGTCTGCTATATATCTTGCAATGCAGCACTCTAAGCTGGAGTGTATTGATGAACAAAGTCAAGATTCTATCTCAACAGATGGTTGCGCTGATCCTGATGAAACTGAAGAGCTCGATGATTTTGACCCTTATGTCTTTATAAAGGATTTGCCCGATTTATCTATGGTGGTTCCCAAGTTTCGACCTGTTCTTCTTCCAAAGCAAACTCGGAGCTGCCCTAGAACTACTCTTGTCCTTGACCTGGATGGTAAGATGACTGCTGTGGATATTCTATCTTGGATATAGACTCTTGGTGAACTCTCTTGATGGAATCGTTATTTTCATGATGTTTCTTCTACTAATAATGGATAAAAGATTATATTATTCCTCTACATTACTCCCTCTTTCATATTACAAGTCATTCTAGTTGTTTGAGCAAGACTTAATATGATGGCAAAACGACCAAATATAACCTTATTTAATATGTGTTAGAACAAGAGCAGAAGGGCATTGGATGGAAAGATTGTGGTAAATTTGTCTCATGAGAGGTAGTATGAATAATAATCTGAAACAAAAGTAGAAGTCTGAAATGACTTATAATGGAGGTGGCGCTTTTGTACCGAAAGGTTGCGCCTTTCTTTCTTTTAATGAAACCCTTAGATGGAATGTTGATGAAACAAAAAACAGAAATCCAGTTACTTCCATACATAAATCAATGCATGCCAGTATGCCACTGATAAGGCCAAAGATCTGTGATGAGCTTGGAACTGGTAGAAGCCCATGAAGCCTGTAATTTGCGCAATTAAGTTTCTGTTGAACATGATTTCATATCATTGTTATGACTTATGGCTACTGCAGCCTGATCATCGTAGTTTGTTAATTATTTACATAAGTATGTAGCTATAAACCATGTTTCTTAACTTCAACTGAGCAGAGCTTTGCTGCCTCTATGAGGTGTGTGCACCAATCCCTATCCCTTTTGGTTTTTTCTATCTTTTTTTAATCAAATGTAATCTGCCCTGGTGTTAGCTGTTAGCACTTACCCGTAATCTTGGTATTTTCCTTTCATTATGCATCCAATGTTAACCTAACCTTATGGTACTGTCATGCTGTCATGCAGAGACACTGGTGCATTCTACTCTTGAGCCCTGTGAAAATTCTGATTTCACATTCCCAGTTCATTTTAATCTCAGAGAGCACACAATCTATGTACGGTGTCGTCCATATCTGAAAGAATTCTTGGAGAGAGTAGCAAGCATGTTTGAGACAATCATTTTCACTGCCAGTCAAAGTATTTATGCAGAACAACTACTTAATGTACTTGATCCTAAAAGAAAGTTATTCCGCCATCGAGTTTACCGTGAGTCTTGTGTCTATGTGGAGGGTAACTACTTAAAGGATCTATCGGTTCTTGGGCGCGATTTGGCTCATGTGGTCATTGTTGACAATTCTCCACAGGTATGTACTAAAACATACACATTTTTTTATTTCATATCTTAATCGTGTTGTCTGTTTAAAGCTTTCTGAAAGGAATTTTGAAGTCAATCTAAGTTATCATGATTCTCTTAGCACTGATGCTTAGTGTGCTGGTTTAGCATTATAAATCAAGTTTGTATATAGGGTCGCTATATATGTTAGCTCTAGAGGGTACAATTTAAATTGTTCAAAATGAAAATAATAGGCAGGGACTTGGTGAAACAAACAAAAAAGCTTCTCCTGGTTAATAATCATGATGTTTGGGTCTGTCTTTTCCTGGCTGTTTTGGAATAACAACATCAACAACCTATCCACAAACTTGTCTTACTGGCCAGTGGTCGTCACTATTTTTCTTAGGTTTCAAAATCTTTACCTGTACTCATGGAACATTTTTTTCTCGAACAACGCAGGAGAACTGCGTGTCATTTCATTAAGAAGAAAAATAGAAATACAAAGGAGGGTTAAGAGTCCACTCCTAGAACAGGGGAGAGAGGCTCTCGGACACCCAACACACCCACAGCACAAGAAAAACCGAGAACACTAAAAGATTAGCGACTGAAGGAGCAGCTCTTGAAGAGCAGAGGCTCCAGCCATACACCAAAAAGAACCTTCAATCACTACTGCCTGTAAGACCTCTTGGACACTAGGAGAAGCTCCTTCAAACACACATACATTGCGATGCTTCCAAATTTCCCAAGCGACCAGGATAATCAAAGAATTCAGCCCATTTCTCTTATTTTTATCAAACCCGTTGATTGCTTGGCTCCACCAGTTAGAGAAACGGGTTACTTCCGGCTGAGGAGCAATAGCTAGAAGTCCCAATCTGTTTAGACTCATTGCCCACACCTGACGCGCAAACACACAACTAACAAGGGTGTGTTGAATAGTTTCTTCTGCCTGGTCGCAAAGAGGGCATGAAGCAGGATGAGGCAAACCCCTTTTGGCTAATCTGTCAGCTGTCCAGCAGCGGTTCTTGACTGCCAGCCAAATGAAGAATTTGCATCTAAGAGGTGCCCAGCTTTTCCAAATACGCCTCCAAGGGGCAAATTTAATTGTACCCGTGAAAAAGGAGGTATAGGCAGACTTAGTGGTGTAGGAACCTGATTCGGTTAAGCGCCACCGATGTTGATCAGGGGTGTCATGCTGCAGCACCAAGTCATCCACCAGTTCCCACAACTGTAAATATTCAACAAGCACTTGAACTGTCAGAGCACCCCTTATATCAGCCACCCATCTTCTATTTGTTAGAGCTTGTGCCACAGTTCTTTGTTTCAAGGTTCTCTTTGGGATGAGCTTGAACAAATTAGGAGCCCATTCATCGGCTGTCTTGCCCTGCAACCAACGGTCAGTCCAGAATTTAATTGTTTCACCATTACCCACAATGGAGTCAACCGCGATATCAAACAGAGCTTTAGCATTAAGAGGCACTTTAATAGGCAGGCCCGCCCAAGGGCGAGAGGCATCAGTCTTTTCCAACCAAAGCCAACGAATGCGCAAGGCCCATCCTAGCCGCTCAAAATTGTGGATACCCAGGCCACCAAACTGAATTGGTCGCTGAATGTTCTCCCAAGAGATAAGACAGCTGCCACCATTGGCAATCTCTCGGCCTTTCCATAAGAAACCTCTTCTTTTCTTGTCAATAGCCTTTATGACCCAATTAGGAAGATCCAAAGCAATCATAAGGTAGATAGGAATGGAGTTTAAAACCACTCGAACCATAATGAGACGACCAGCCCGATTCATGAGTGAAGCTTTCCATCCCGGCAGATGGTCTGCCACTTTATCAACTAGTGGTAACAGATCTGCTTTTGTAAATATATCATTCTACTTTTCATTAGTATTAAGAGTGCTCAAGAGAGAAACTTCTGCTCATTGGGCCTTGGAATGGATTTGCTGAGCAATGGACTTGTGGCTCCTGAGTAGTAGTACGATGTGTCTAGTTAATTCCTTTTTTTGTGTGCAATGAGACTCGCACGTAAGTTCTGCTTTCAAAATAAACTCGCATAAGTTCATATTTATTCATTTGGAGTATCCTCTCAGTTTGGTATAGGGGACAGATTTTCATGGTAGTAACGAATTACCCCTTTTTCTTGAGTCGGTTCCGCAATCCACTAGCATCAGTTATAAGCAGATGAATTGAGAGGTGGTTCCTGATATTCTTGCTTTCAGGCTTTTGGGTTCCAACTAGACAATGGGGTCCCTATTGAAAGCTGGTTCGATGATCCAAATGACAAGGAGCTCCTAACATTGCTCCCCTTTTTGGAAAGCTTGGTTGGGGTGGAAGATGTTCGACCATTTATTGCAAGGAGGTTCAACCTTCGCAAGAAGGTGGCTACTGCATCTTCCCTCTCAATGCACTTCTAGATGTGATCATTTTCGGAATGCAGAGCATATCAATTGAAGTGGCAGTCGCGCTCTCACAAAAAAAAAAGGAAGTACTGGAAAGGAACCGAAATGGTGAATCATCTGTATCGTATCTGAATCCCCGCCCTGGTGCAATCCTGTGTTATTTGATTATGAACCCCCATTCCGATGTAGAATTTGCTCAGTCGTAATTTTTATACTGGAAGAGTTAGGGATTCTTGTGTAAGCAGCAGTCAAACCCATGAGAGTTGCCATGGCCTTGTGGTGCATTGCAGGTAGAATTGCCCTGCATGTGATGGGCCAGTAATTATCCGTATGCTCCAGTCTGTAACTGTCTAAAGAAATGTATCCTCCTGTAGTTGTCAAAAGTAATGTTAAGCCCAAAAGTTAGTTGAGATTATTACCTGGCCATTGAGCCTTTATATCTCCATCTGTAATTTCCTAGTTTTCGTCCATGTAGTGTATTGCTGTACTATATGTACAGCTAAAGGCTATAAAGAAGCACCACCTGCAAAAATGTGCTCCGCCGCTTTATTTTTTAGCCAAGACATCTCCATCGTGCAAAGTTTTGCATTTCTCTCTCACTGAATTATGTTTCCTTTGAGAATCTACCCTTGGAATTAGGAAACCAGGCCAGCGAATCATCCATGTCTTTTGGGACAGCAGCATTTCTTGTTCTTGCTTACACCAACCAGAAAAGGAAAAGTACATAGGCCGTGTACGCTATAGGCCCATGGATCGGATTGCTCGGCCGGCAGGTAGCGAGTAGATTTTGGGCGTCAGCTGGCCACTTGTCTACCGCGCGCGCGATCAGAGAAAGGGGAAGATAAAATGTATGGTCGGTGGCCGGCCTAGTAAAAAAAAATATACCGCCTCCGAGCTAGTGGGTACGCCCTTTTTGCCACGTCTTTCTTTTTCCAACTGCTTGTGCTTTTGTCTCTATAACTACTAAATTTTACAATCGTTTTTATAGTTCTACATATAACTGCAGATAAAATTTAAGTAACTATCACTGACGAAACAGTTTCTTGCTCTTGACCAAGATTTTTATTAACCTTCCATTGGTTGCCTTTGGTTTATCCATCAATTGGTATCTCTATTGTTTCAGATATTTTTTATAACCACTTGTTCTTTGCAAGTGATTCGTATAACTCCTACCTCGAAGTGATATTTAAAAAAAAATTATTACTGTTCATACGTACAGAGCCCCTCTTTTTATCAGACGCTCGGTCCACCTTCGACTCCGATCCACCTTCTACTCATCCTCTCCATTCTCTCACTCTCTTCCTCTCTCCGCATGAGCCCTCGAACCCCATGCACGGCGATGACCACGAGCCCAACCACCTCGTCCCCGGTGTCGGTGCCGCCAGTTCTGGTCGCCGCCGTCGACTTCCTCTTCGGCCATGGAGGCGATGGAGGAGATGTGGTCAGAGGCAACGAGCTTGGAGAGCTGTAGGAGGCTCTGAGGGACCTCGTCGGAGTCAGAGTCCGAGGATGTCGGCGAGGGAGAGGACCGCAACAAAGCGGCGGCGAGCGCGTCCATCAAGTGAGAGTAGGAGGCGAGGAGCGGCATTCTTCGGTATGCAACATTTTAATCTCATGTATGCAACATTTCGATTTTATGTATGCAACATTAGTATTTTATGTATGCAATATTTTAATTTTATGTATGCAACATTTCGATTTCATGCATACAACATTGAAATTTCATAAGTGCAACATTGAGATTATTATCAATTTTTTTTGTTATATATAGCCAAAAATATTACATATATAGCTAAAAAATATTATAATCGAGCATACGAAGCAATTGCCTGCATCGGATCGGATGCGTGCTAGCAAATTCCTATCTAACAACTTGATTGAAGCACCTCACATTCTTTGATTTAAGCTGTAAACATACCCAACTTCTGTTCCCCCATCATACATCTCCAATATAGAAAATTCGCTGGCCTGGCTTCCGCTGCTCACCTTCAACGGCGATGGCGTCTTGCAGGGCTCGCCTCCAACCTCGCCAGACTATGGCTGCAGGTATGAGCCACCTCCTCTTCGTAGCATCCTAGTAATTCGGCACCGTACACACTCACACATGCCGCATAGGACCGTATAAGAAGGTCCGCGCGCAATAACATTGTGATGAACCATTATAAGTTTTGCGGAGTAGTCATTTGGTTTTACAAATATAACATATTATCTAGACTATTTTCTGTTTTGGGCAGAAATTGAAGATTTTGGGTTTTGAGTCGTGGATTGAGTTGGCATGATTTAGGTCATTGCATTAAGATTGGATGATGCGTGTTTTGGCTAACATGGGTCAAGTTGTGAAGAACTTGTGCCCGAAAACGATTTCTTTGTCGTTGGATGTGCACGGACGACGGCGAGGACTGGGGCTACCCTCAGGTAGGAGCCGAGGTCCAGAATGATCAAGGATGCAGGGTTAGATGGTGAGCTCAGGCATGGCATGAGAAAGAGGGGAAATGTTGAATGCGAGTTCGAACGACAGGATTGCACCATGTGGGTTAGTCAGTCCATATGAGGTGTAGTCCGATGAAACCAGAGCGGGAGACACTTGCCGACACGTAACAAGTCAATGGTGAATCTACACGTGGCAAGCATGGCGATTGCTTGCAACGGAAGATGAAGATCTAGTCAAGAAAGGGTATTTTGGTAAGTTTGGCCAAAATACCGGAATCTACCTTGGATCCATATCGTGACGCATGGAGAGCAGTTTTGGTCAAGGAGAAGCTAGTTAGATCAAGATGGATCAAGGTAAAGGACTTAGCGGATTCGAGTTTATACGCTTTGAAAAGCATGCAAAAGTGAACATGTATGAGTAAAACCTGTGTGTGTAGGGTTATCGGGTTATCTCTATTGTGCTAAGTGGATAGTATCTACTAAGAACTAGGTGTGGCTGGTTAGCCCACCTATATAAAGGGATTGAGATGGAGACTTGTGTTAACTATTCAATCTATCTCTCTTGTGCTTTCATGCCTAGGGTTAGAGTTTGAGAGTTGAGTGCGTTGTGTGCCCTTTGTCCTCTAAGGTAGAGTGGCTGTAAAACTATCCATCTTAAGAAAGCAATACATTAATCTTTGATCAGCTCCATGAATCCATTTTACTTTGATTGATTTTCTCTTGATTTGATCGGTTTTGATCTCTCATCTTCCCTTTTCTTGATTTTACTGTGCCAAGGACGTGTAAGAGATGGAGATAACATCTAGGAATCTATCTCCACCTACGTAGGCACTTTGATAGCAAATTTATCAAGAAAACTCATTTTTGTTTGATTTGGTATCAAAGTGTGATTTCTTAATCCAATGGTTTTTGATGTGATTTCTTTCGTGTTCTTACTTTTGGGGATATGTGAAAATATATTTAGATCCATCTTGATCATCATCCACCCACGAGCAAGTTGTATTCACAAATTTTTGTTTTGGCTCGGTTTCGGTGCACCTTTCCTTCAAACTAAAAAATGTCTCAAATTTAGCCATTATTTTAATGCTCATTTATTGGAATAGGTTCTTGATAATCTAGAGAAGATCCCTGTAAAATCTCATATCATTTGGATCTACGGATCAAAAGTTCCATCAATTTTCGGATTCGAAATAATACTGAAATCACTATTTGTTAGTCTGATTTTGCTGTAGCAAGCGGTCAGACCGCCATTGGAGGAGAGGTCAGACTGCCATTTATAAGCTGGTTAGACCGCCGGAGAGTATTGGCTTCAAGATTTTGTGTTCTTGAGATATTTGCCTTGAGGTTTTGGATGAAAATCCTATTGTTTTTGTAACTCTGCAGTTGTGTGAATAGAACCATTTATTCCCTCTCTTTATTGCCATCCGGTCCTACAAGCATGAACTCTTAGCATAATGAAAAGATCCAATGTCGATAAGCTGTTTTGGAAAATCTGTCTCGATAAGCTGTTTTGAAAAAAACGGTGTAGAAATTGTTTCATTTATTTTGTTCGGAGAAGCAATAAGGTATGAGCTGAAAAGTATGGAGAATGTCTCGGTTCTCTCTTTTTCATTTTTGAAATTGGAGGTTTAAAGTTGGACACAGCGGAGGATTGCGCTTGTCCGCGTTACGTACGTGATAGCTGTATACAGTCTCGGAGCAAAGCGTTCTGGTTAGTGGTTACTGTTCAGTCTTGAACCATGCAGGATGCAGCAGCTAGTGCTTTCTTAATATTCAGTTTCTTTTGCCTTTCGCCTCATGATAGCTACTTACAAGGAGAATCTCCTCATGCACCAGGGGAAATGCTAAATTATATTCCAGGTACTACGATCCATTTGTTGGCTCAGTGCATCGATGTCCTCAAGCTAATTAGGTCTAACAAACTTAGCTCATGCAGGTTGGCCCGGAATTCCCCACCATGTCTGAAGAGATTATCTAAAATCCACGCGAACAAGATCCGACTGGTGTTCTTGGCGCTTCGTATAGAAAGAAAATGAGAATGTTTGACCAGCAGTATACAACAAATAGCAACGTATATTCTCCTCACGTATAGAACGAAAACTGAAGGAAGAAATATATATAGCGATTGATCTGCAACAAAAATCGACGTATAGTGTAACTAAATATGTACGTACGTTGTCATGCATGCATCGTCAACGAATGCATGCGCCCGGGATGGTCCATTTAGCCGCGTGCTTGGCCCAATGCGGTATCTTGGTGTAGTTCTTCCAATCGTCAAGAACACTCCTAAGATCACGGAGCTTAGCTCCAAGACCTACGCAGCAATTCGCATGCATCGTGCAGATCTTGTTCAGGTCCTTGCCGTAGTTGCAGAACCCGCCCATGTAAGCCGTGTCGATGTACTGGACTCTCAGCTGCAGATTCTTCACGAGGTCCTTCTTGATCCTGTTGAACACAGGCTGCTCGTTCATGCTGGGGTACTTGTCCTTGGACTCGTGCCAGACTCTGGTCATGGCGATGGTTCTGTCGTTCGGCTTGACGTGGAAGAAGCCCGTGTTTGGGAAGTTGTTGATGTTGTCAGGGTCTCCGAAGAAGACGTCGCTGGAGATTGTTATGTCCGCGTAGGCAGTCACATGCTTGAACGGGTTTCTGAACCACATGATGTCAACGTCCTACAAAGATAAGAGAATTCAGAGATATATCATGTAAGTTGTAAGATTCATGGATGCTGAGACGTACGGTGAAGAGGAAGTTGTATCCGAGCTCGAGGACGTGGCGCTGGAGCTTGAGCTTGCTCCAGACGAGCTCGAGGTACTCCTTGGAGAGGAAGAACTTCTCGGAGGTGAAGTCGACGCCGTCCATGGTGTAGAGGTAGCAGTGGGGGTGCACGGCCCAGCACCGGCCGAGCGCCGTGGGGTCCATGGCCACGATGAGGACGTGATCCAGGAGGTGCGCGATGCCGTCGCCGATGCGGAAGCTCTCCAGGAAGAGGTCCAGCAGCGAGTTGGGCGCCGCCCACGCGTGGTTCACGCAGGTGATGATCACCGTCCTGTCCTCCGTCGCGATCCGCTCCACCGCCGCCGCCAAACCCCGGAATTCCACAGCCTGACATGAAACACAACATGCATTCGTGAGTGTGTATATGGTGTAGAAAAATTAATTAGGCACTGTCTAATTTATCTCAATCATTGTGAAAAAAACAAAACTTAGTTATCCTAGCTAGTACCACTTGCTGGTTAATTAGATGGATTTTCCTTCTTGTTTACGCACACTAGCTAGCTACCAACAAGAAGAAAATTCCATTAATTGCACCAGCTGAAGATTTTGTAGAGCATATATACATACTTTAATTTTAGATATAACCATTACTTGTACATTTCAAAGAAGAACTGAAGAACACGTAGTAGGAATCAAAACAGGTCTTGATCAAAAGTCTAGTCATACGTAATAGGTTGAGAAAATTCTGAAAGCTGGATTTTGCGCCAAATGGCGATTCGTGTGCTGAATGAGCTGCTACTAAAAGTAGGCACCACCGCACCCCGAAGTTCCTGACGCGCTCTGTTGTTCCGACGTGAACAGCTACCAGCATAGCTCGAGCTTAATTAGACTTACCAAACTGATTCACTATTAATCAATCAACGGATCGAGAAAAATTGAATTAAACTATAGCAAATTAATTAACCTCTTCTTCATGATCTGCGCTGGGGTGGTCACTTAGAACGGTAGTAGTATGAGTATTGGCCTTTGTGACGTTAGCCTCAACTTGTTGGTCAGCTCCTGCGCCACCTGCAATCACCTGTCTTGCTGCCGCTGCTGATGTTCCGTTCCGGTCATCATCTCTCCAGCCGTAGAACTGCACCGGCGCCCTCGTGCGGCTGAACTCCGCCGGCCGGTACTGGAGGAGCAGCACGACGGTGAGCGTCACCGCCGAGCCGAGGACGAACGACGCCACCTGCCGGCCTGCGGCCTCCGCGACCTTCGCCATCGACGGCCTGCCGGGAGCTTGTCTTCGTCTAGCTAGCTCGTGTCAAGTGCGCACAGATGGAGCATGGACAGATCACAGATGTACTAGTCAGTGGCCGGATACGAGATGTGCCGATGGATGTAATGCGACTGGGTGCGGCTGCCGTTCCCTCCCCTTAAATAGGCTGCTCCGGCCATTCCGCCGGTCTCTTGGACTTCGTACGAGCTAGAGCAGACATTTTGAGAGCACGGTAAAACCAAAAACCTAGACCTAGTACAGTACAAATCAGTAGTACTAGACGTAGCAGCATTTTGACAGTAGCTAGAATGCTCTGTGCTTTGGAAGCTTCGCTGCACATATATATATCTGGATCGATCGCAATGGAAGTGCGTGTAATGTAGTAGAGTGTTCAGGTCAGTTTTGGTTTGCCCGGTGCATGCGCGTTGCCTACCGAGCTGAGCTGCCTCGCACCCTCGGTGAAGGAGACAGGGGTAGTATACGCCGGCGCCTCGAGAGTTGGTGCCGGGGCGGATGGGCTAACATGCTGACATGCGTGAATGACGGATCACTTTTGACTCGTAGAGATCAATCAGACAATACTCCTACTCCATTTGGCGGGATGTAATTAGGACGGCGACTATATATATATATATATATATATATATATGACGAGTGTTTCATGCACCATGGTGCCTAGGCACCAATATCAATACCCGTTGATTTGCTTCGAGATTCGCAACGTTTGATGTGGGTATCTTCATATACCCATAAAAAAGTATATTTGAGATATCAAACTCCGAAAAAATTTAAATTCAACTTCAGTTTAATTAGTTTGAACTATTTTTATGGTATATACTCACTGTAGTTGCATTGAACTCAAAAGTAGTTCAAACTAGTTTTAGATTATAAATAGTAATAGTTTATAGGGAGATATTTAATGTATAATTTTGATCGATATAAAATAAATTCACTGTACTACAATCGAGTTTCCCAAACAGTTTTTAAGGATCACCATAAACAGAACCTCTGCCAGCGTGCAGTGCCTGATCGGGACGTTGCTTAGCCGCATCCGGATTTTGCCTGCCAGGTCCGGTACGCAGCCAAATTAGCTGTGCGGTCTCTCTCTCTCTACTACCCACCCTTCTGTCCGAGTTTTTGTTATACGTGGCACATTTTTAGCGTGTATTTGTAGAAACAGCAGAAATAGCTATATATAAATGGTATTAATAAAAATAGTATTTTTGTCATCCGGTCACCGGATGGCAGCGCCCAATAGGTGATATGTGGCGCCTGCAGTCCGGCGAGTAGACGACAGACGCCTGCAGTCTGCCCACAAAATGGAAGGTGATTAAACTGGGTAATTTTCCGGTTTAATTACCTATCTAAATTTGTAATGTTACATTATAGTTTTTTGAATTTGTAAATATAGCAAATGAGCTAAAAATTACGACATTTTTGGTGGAGCTTTCCGAGGCAACGTGGTATGTTGTGTAATTTCGCAATTTTTTAAGGCCATTTGTTACCTCTGAAAATTCCTAGAACAACGCATAATTAACCAGGCGATTAAGCAGTTATGTGTCGCTCTAATAATTTTTAGAGGTAGCAAATGGCCGTGAAAAATTACAAATTTGTTTTGATGATTTTTTATGCAGTGTGCTATGTTGTGTAATTTTTACGTAATTTTTTGCACCACTTTGCTAACTTTAAAAATTATTTGAACGGTGCGTAATTAAATAGGTGATTAAGCACTAATGGCTGGGGCTAATGGGCTGTCGGCTGGCCACTGTGCGGCACTAGGCCTGCCGTACAGTGGCCGGCGGCAGGCCATTAGTTCTTAATCACCCGTTTAATTATACATAGCTAAAATAATTTTTAAAGATAGCAGAATAGTGCAAAAAATTTATATAAAAATTACAAAATGTAGAAAACTACATATGGAAGCTTCATAAAAAATTTCAGAATTTTTCACAATAATTTACCATCTCTAAAAGTTCTTGGAGCAGCGTATCATTGTTTAATCGTCAAGTTAATTATGCGTTGTTCTAAAAAATTTTAAAGGTAAAAAATGTCTCAAACAATTATAAAAAAATACACAATATACCATGATGCCTCGGGAAGCTCCACCACAATATGCGAGGAGGGATGTTGAGGGGCTGCATATCGCTAATTACAATTAAATTATCTCAAATTAACATGATAAGTTTGGAGCCAAATAAAATTTCTAAAAAAATACACAATTAGTTCAACTGTGTTAGGAGGCTTTATATAAAATTTTATAATTTTTGGAGCTCGTCTGGTATATGTAACAAATCTTATAATTATCGAAATCGTACGAATGTTTTAGCAATATTGAGAAGGGAGAAAATTGTAAAAAAAATTACACAATAAAATAGGTTGTGTTAGGAGATTGTGCATAAAATTTTGTAATTTTTGACCTCGTTTTCTATATTTAAAAATCTAACTGAATATGATGTAAAATTACGAATTTAGACAGCGATGCCGTCCCGTGGGCAGGCGGTAGTCGCCTACCGTCTGCTCATGGGGCGGCAAGTGCCCACGCGTCATCTCCGCCCGCTTACTGAGTGGCAAAAACACTATTTGTATAAATATATTACGTATACAACTAGTTTTATAAATACTATCATAAACATCATCAAATCCGCTAAAAAATCCCTTCTATCCAGCCCGGCGTGTTCTGTACTAGTACATAGCGAGGCACTCTGAACTCTCCTCTTTTTTTTTCCTTCCTTTGCTACTAGCTAATGAAGTGCAGTACGTCTCTCTCACCGTACGTGCTAATTTAGACCCACTGAAAACGATGCCCTTGCAGTTTCTTCTACGTTTGGAAATAGGATCTAGGGTCGACTTTATTCGAGCGGTAATTTCCTCCTCCTCGTCCGTGATTGAAGGTGCTAATCGGCCGGTCATTTTTGACTTATTACAGTATTAGGAATCGTGTTTACTGATAATACATGCTAGGTTGCAAACTTACAGTAGTAGTAATCCAAGGACGCGCAAGCTACTGAAAACCATGTGTACGTATAGCGATCAAACTCGTTACATTGTTAGGCATTGATTCTGCTGCTTTTGTGCAACAATTCACCCCCGTTCGCTGTCTGCAGACAGCAACATATTGTGGGCAACCAGTCGTTGGCCTTTTCTGCTCTATTAAACAGTAGTACTTGCTAACTTGTCAAGTGATGTGATGTTATGGTGTGATAGGTGCTACGTGGCCAAGTTGTGTCATGATTTTTGCTAAAATGGTATTGTAACAGCTATTAGATTTTTGCTAAAGTATTTAATTAAAAAATATTATTATATCTCTACGTATAATACAAAGAAAACAAGAAAGAAAAAGTTAAGAAACCATCATTTTTCAAACGACTTTATCAAAAGCCCTTGCTTTTTGAAATGGCACTTAAGATGAAGTGCCACGCATCATTGATCATTCATTCATGCACTACTAGGCTAGCTCAACGTGTTAGGTTCATCCACTACTCCATGACCATGAGTTACCTGAATCGAACGATTGACTATTAAGTAACGTTTCTTTTTTCATTGCTTAAGTTCAACTGTTATCACTGCATAAGCTAGCAGCGACCACACACTTGTACGACAAAAAAAATTAACAGTGCAGTTTCAACTTCGTGTGGCGATATCGATACAGTTGGATTGTATTTGTTGGCAAGGTTTCAATGTTGGTGTTCATCCTTGTGTGGTTGTACATCTTCCCGTCAAGAGTAGAGGCTACTGAAAGCTGCTCCAGTATTTATGCGCGGCGCGATGCCTCCCATTCATTCGGTGGAAGATCGCTCTTCCACGCGCTCAGGTAGTTAATCCTGCTACTTGTTTATGAACAGGGGAACTGATTGGCCTTGTGCACCCTCCCAGCAGTGATGGATCAGGAATTTTCTCTTGTTCTTGGCCAATCATTACTCAACGGGGCAAGTTTGGAGTACAGAAGAAACTTTGAAAGAGATATGTAGTGTGGTTTCTTCGAAACTTGTACTGAAATATGCTGCTCTAAACTAGATCCAAGTGATAGGAAATGCCAATCCAGCCATTCTCCAGGAAATAGTGAAGCAGCCGACACTCTTAGAGCATTTACAATTCAAACGCTTAAAGAGATACTTAGTAATGAAAAAACTGATTTTTCTTACTATATAGGATAGATGAACTACTTATTTTGAAGCATCGATGTTTAAATAAGCATTGGTGCTTAGCAGATGCTTATATGTGTAACTACAACTAATTAATATATAATATAGCATCTAAACACCCATAGAAGAGATGTTTGCATTGGAGGAAATAACTTTTGCATAGATATTTGATGATGTAGCTATATTCTTTTTTCTTTAAATATTCATATATAAACATCTTGTATTATATATGCTTATATATATATGGGAGAATTCCATTTCCGTCAACCAAATACTGCATTTAAGAGAGCGTGGTGCTCTTAACTCTTGAGCGTACTATATAGCCCATGGCCCTCGAAGCTTCTGCCAAATAGCTCCATACTCGTCCATAAAAAAACAACATTTGTAGGTGAATGTAACGTCGCAATTAAATTTAGAACTTAGGTGACCAACCGTGCTACTCGCTGTCCTTTCATCTTTGTTGGAGCAGCGCTGCTATTAATTTAGAAATTAGGTGATCCACCGTGCTACTCGCGTTCCTTTCATCTTTGTCCGAGCAGCGCTGCTATACCTACAACGGTTTCTCATTTTTGGTTTATTTTACTTGTTGACTTATTTAAGTTAGAAGATATTTAGAACACGTTGATTTTTAATTTTAGTTTATTTAATCTAGAAGTTACTTAGAACGTATCAACTTCTAATCTCAGCTTTTTATAGGTTTTTAGTGTCTTTTTGCCTTTTCTTTCCCATGCACTGTCCCATGATAATACAACGATTATTTTCTTTTTTTATTATTTAGAAAAAAACTAATAGCCATCAAAATACAATTCAGTCATAAAAGAAAAGACATTCAGAAATATAAACCGTAACTGTAAGCCAGTTGGAGCGGATTCTTCTCTCTCACAGTGGCTTGGAGCCTTGCTTATGGTCTTGATTTGTAAAGGTTTTGCTGCCGAGATTCATCGAGTGTGAAGTAGAAGATCTATGCGGATTCTGCTATGGACCTATGGTGATGTTCATGGATTGGGTGTCAATTGAGGAAGAAGGATAATTGGATTGGGTGTTAGTTTTGCCGTCTTCTACGAGGTAGTCGAACATGGGCCGTCGCAGTCGAACTTGTTACGGGCTGGGAGCTTCATGAAGCAACTGGGAGGCGATATGGTGATGAAGGTGCCAATGATCTACTTGGCCGGAGACCATGCTGCAGGCCACGAAATGGGCCATGGCCTTGGTTGCCCTTTCTCGCTGGCCGCCTGTCGAGTTTGCTCGCCACCGTGCCCTTTCTTTTGTGATGGTATTTTCTAACTAACAAATCTTGGACAACTTTGCTCTATTTTTTACGTCGAATACGAATACTCTTTCCATACGATACTTCATTCTGTTGGCTCCTCTTCGGTTTATACTATTGGGCCGACCAAAGTTTCACACAACGCAGTGACGCCTGCAGAAATTGGGCCATAAAGGGCTAATAATTCACAGCAAAATAGCAGATGGTGGGATTTACCAACATATGTATGGCCCATTGTCAGAAAGAAGAGATAAGGAAGGTGTTTATATGGTTTTCTCAATAGTAATTTGTATAATTTTTAAAGTACGATGAATAATATATAGATATTACTTATCTTCTCTTTATGTATTTTAAGATACTTTTTGTTAGAGATGAAAGGATTGGAGCACTTTTCACCTCTAAAAATGAGAAGATAGAAGTTTGGCCCAGAAATCTGGCCCAGTCGGGACGTAAAGCGTGGTTATGGGGGCCATTCCATATAAATTTTGTCCCACTAAGGTCTTACAAGGACAAGACCCCCTTAATCATGCTGGTTTCTTTTCTCAAGAACGCACACTATGATCATAGTCCATATACAGGAAGACAGCTAAAAAAACTCTGAACATTACATATATAGGCCGTTACATTCATCTTTACAGGGAGGAGCAAGGATACACGTGCATACTAAACCGTGTGTACATACATATGTAGTAACTTAATAGATTAATTCCTAGCTTTGACAAAAAAAAAAGAATCGAATCGATGCTACCTCTCGATCTCCCCCTTTTTATGAGAAGAAGAAGAAGAAGAGAAAGAATGGACAGCAATCCCAGGTAACTGTGTGTGTGTGTGTGTGTTGCAAATCATCAGTGGATGCAGATGCCGGGGAGCTTCCATTGGAACCTGCCGGCCCTCTTCTCCTCGGGCGGCGCGGCGGTGTAGTTCTTCCAGACGTCGAGGACGCCGCGGAGGTCGTGGAGCTTGGCGCCGAGGCCGACGCAGCAGTTGGCGTGGAGGGTGCAGATCTTGTTGAGGTCCTTGCTGAGCTGGCAGAAGCCGCTGATGTAGGTGGTGTCGAGGAACTGGATGGCGAGCTGCAGCCGGGCCGCCATCTCGTGCTTGATGAGGTTGAACACGTCCTGCTCGTGCTTCCCGAAGAAGCGCCACCGCCCCGCCTGCCAGCCGCGGTAGAACTCGATCGTCTTCTCGCTCGACCGCACGAACAGGAAGCCGCCGTTGGGGAAGTTGCCAAGGCTGTACGGGTCGCCGATGAACACGTCGCTCGAGATCGCGATGTCCGCCGCCATCGAGATGTGCCGGAACGGGTCACGGAACCACATCACGTCAACGTCCTGTACATGTCAGTTGCTCATTGTCAGTATCCGCAACAGCAGCGTGCCGGCGGGCGACCTATACGTATATATACTACTCCGTTTGCGAGTCTTGATTGAATCGATCCATCTCTCTCAGCTGCCACCAATCATTCAAGCACCGATAACGAACGAACGATCGATCATCACGGAATCTTTCAGCTTAATTTTCACGTTTCAGTCGGCTCTACGTGACAAACCACAAGCTCCAACCGGGCCGAGAGAGACCCGCATCATGTAAGCCATGGGCAATTCAAATCAGCACGATAGCACTACGTTGGAGCAAAGCAGGACCAGCCAATCCGTTCAACCACCGAGCAACGCAACAGCTACCGCTGTGAATCGTGTGATACGTACGATGCATCTCAGCCGTCTCTCAAAGTGGCATGCGTCATGTATAGTAAATAGTAGGAATATAATTGCAGTGTAACCTGGACGACAGCAGGACTGACCGTAAATAGGAAGTTGTATCCGAGCTCGAGGATGGTCTGCTGGAACCGGTTGCGTCCCCACATCATCTCGAGGTAGTCCTTGCTCATGAACATCTTCTCGGAGCGGTAGTCGACGCCGGTGGCGGTACGGAGGAAGTAGCAGTGGCGGTGCACCTCGCCGCACTGCTCGTACGCCGCCGGGTCCATGGTCACGATCACCAGGTGCTCCAGCAGCCGCGCCACGCCGCCCTCCCCCGACCGGAAGCTCTCGAAGAAGAGGTCCAGCAGCGACCCCGGCTTCGTCCACGCCGCGTTGATCTGCGTCATGATCACCGTCCGCTCCTTGGTCGCCGCCCGCCGGAGCACCTCCTCCAGGTCCCCGTACGGCGATGCAGCCTACACGTAAAATGATCACAATAATAAGAATCAAACTGAACTTGGTCGCCGATTGGTTTCTGTTGAGACGTCAATGCGGCCAATCATATGCGACGAACGATACGTTGATCAGTACGTACCGCTAAATGGATTGTGCTGCATGTGACGGGAGGGGCGAAAGGACGCGGCTACCAAAGTGACAAGATTGGACACAGGCCGGGAAGGTGGCTCGGTATTGCCGCTGATACACGCATGGGACCGTATCCGTATGGTTTGATACCTAGGCGGTATACGACGGCATGCAGTATAGGTGAACAGTTGCATCTGCTCCAGGAGGTGCGCACACGCCAATCACTTCAGTGCCGGCCATGCTGCTGCTGCTACTACCAAATCAACTTAAAAACATTTGATTTTTTTTCTGTATATCTGTACATGTGCCGTCTCACATGCATCTACACAAATGGAGTAGATTTTGCCCGTCAAGTCAGCCACGCCCCCATACTGATACTGCTGCGCGCCACACACGTACGAACATGGCCAGGCAGAGGCAGAGGTGGTGGCATTAGCTAGCAGCGCCAATCGGGGGCCGTCCGATCAGCAACGGAACTAGCCGTTTCGTTTGGCACGTGTGCGGTCAGCAGGGTGACGGGCCGTGGACACGTGTGGCAGCAGGAAGAAGGGCCATGCCGACAGCAGTTACAGGAGGAGTACAACTGTTTTGGGGAATCCTCTAGTAACCAGGGCCAGCGATGCGATGACTCAGGCATTAAGCCTTTTTAGTAATCATCATCATCATCATCTAGTAACATGTGGAGAAGCTGCAAATGCGATTGAGCCATTGGGTTTTTTAAATCTTAATGGTGATGGCTGATGAGTGATGCTACTACATGGGGAGAAGGGAAAGTGGTTCGAGAAAGGCGCAGGGGGAGAGGAAAGCATAAGCCTAGAGACGGGAGCTGTTTTTTCATGACTGACAGGAGCCGGTCATGAATGCCAGCTTTTAGAATTTAGACCTGGTAAACAATAAACTAGTCGCGCTTTGGTTAGCCGGTCGCCGTCTGTCTACGTAACTTATTCAAAAAGCATTCTGTTTATATGTTTTTCTATTAATTGCTGATTCAAGCACGCGTAAATGCCATCTCTGGTTTTTGTTACTCGCTTATTACATGGCATGACGCCACCGTATCATAAGCTTGTTCGTTCTTGTTTTTTTTTTTTTGAAGAAAAAAAGAAAGGGGAAACGAGAGGAAGAAAATAGCATCTGAACAATGATCAGCAATCAAAATAGCACATGCATGCGCGTACGCTCTTTTTCTCGAATCACAAGAACTTGTAGTTGAAATCCAAAATGGTCTTTCCAATTGAGTAGTTTGTCGAGAAAAATGATCGCTTAACTTAAACAGTATTAGTAAATGGAAACAAACAAACAGTTTCGTTTTGAGCCCGGCAGGGCAAAGCAAGAAAGCAAAGGGTGTACGTACCTCCACGGGGGCAGGAGCCGGAGCTGCGGTGGTGACGTTGAGCTCCGCCGTCTGGTCCCTGGCGCCGGTGGCCTCCTGTACGGATAGCAGCTCCTCGGGCTGCTGGGCGGCCGTGCCGTTGGTGTAGCTCCAGAAGGAGATGTCGCCGAGGCGGCGGGCGGGGCTGGCGGACATGAAGAAGAGTATGCAGACGGTGGCCATGGCGGCCCCCAGCACGAAAGAGACGAGCGGGCTAATGCTGCTTATCTCGCCGCCTTTCATCTTGCCGCCCAACATCGCTCGACTGCCAGACTTGCAAAGCTCTCAAATTTCCCTTGATCTGATGCTGAGCTGCAAAACGGCAGGAGCAGGACCCGGTCGATCCCTTGGGGGGAGAGGAAGGAGGGCTCTTAAGAAGGGAAGCAAGCAAGCATGGGAGGGGGAGGACAACTCAAGGACGGAGGCGGACCCGGCTTCGGGACACGTCATCTCATTCCCACCGATTGATTTTTACTCGGGGCTTCGTTTACGCTGCTTTGCTTCGTGTTAACTAGAATGGTACAGAGATGCTTGTTGTCTGTAATGTACTTTCATACTATTTATAAATACAACTAAAGATACTATATAATACATATACTTATTTATAATGAATCTAAATAATTAACAGAATGTCTATATATTTGTCTATATAATGATATAGACGGAAGAAAGTTTGCCTATAAAATCATCTATTAAATGCGGAGTAACATCTTTATTTGTACTCCAAATCATCCAAAATCTCGTGTAGAAGGCAGCTTACGATCCTGTTTTTTTTTTCAGCTTTTGACTTTTATTTTTTATTTTTCTACGGTAACTAGCTATGGGTATAGACGATTGAAAGTTGCATATAAAATTATCTATTAAATATTGAGTAACATCTTTTCTTTTACTTCAGATCATCCAAAATCACGTGTGGCAGGCAGCTGACATTTGACATTTTTTTACGTGCTTGTACTATGCCGCTGGTTATGCTGCTCTGGTTGTCGGGGCCCGGGCACCGGTGGCTCTCATGCATGTCAGGTTTGAAAGTCCTCACACGGTTGCCGCTGTTGTTAGGCTGTTGCCGCGTCTCTCTTGTCGGCTGTAGGTGTAGGTAGGTAGGGTAATAAGGGGGTTATGCTCGGGAGTAGGCTTGTTTAATTTGGATCAAGGCGTTCAAGCCGAGCGGACGGAATAATCTCCGGCTAGATTACGATGAGATTCGCTGTTAGCGAGATAATTTACAGCGCCTAGTGTCTTCTTGTAATTGGGGTTTACCTTCGCGTTTAGATAGCTGCTTATGCCCATTTTGATTCCATTTTCATAGAGGGATCAGCTTGATGAACTTCCTTCCTTTGCGGTCGTAATCTGGAATGGACTTGCATAGCTCAGCATTAATTAATGGAGACCATGCAAATTTTTTGATGTATTCTTACGATTCCAAATGGGGAAAGAAATACCTTTCTAATGTAGTTAACATGCTCAGCAACTTGCAATGAACCATTCATCCCACGAGAGCGATGTATGAAAGAGATACTAAGCTTTAGCAATTTTAAGCCGCTTGTTCCTTGGGAGAAAAATTCCACAACACGCTGATAGACCTCAATAATCCTAGCCTCTATCAGCGTTCACAATTCCGACGAAATTTCAAGAAATTCGTCCCTTTGAAGGAAGAACAATTTGGTCAAATTTTAACAGAATTTATTCTCATTTGAATTTTATCCAAATATCATCTAAATTTTGGTTAAATTTCATCACATTCAAATGACGTTTCAACATTTTGATCAAATTTTTTATTGAAAGGACAAATTTCATCTCTTTCGGTGCCGTCCGATTTTTTTTCTTCAAAAGGAAGCTACTTTCCCTGGTCTCAGCCCGTGGTATCGACAGTAATTTCGTAAGTAGAGAACGATGGAACATGTGAAATTCCGAAACATGTTAATTAGTAGTTTGATTTGTAGTTACACAAGAAAAATGAGATGTAAGAACACGCGTGCACTTCTTCATTTGCTGGCTGGAAGTACCAGTCAGCGGTAACAATTGATGCGGAGATCGATGCCAGTACCAGTCAACCGCGTGCTTCCAGCCAATACTCCCAGCCGCAGCACGCGCCGCCGTACTCGTTGACGACGAAGGCCTCAAAGGGGTACTTGAACAGGCTGATGTAGTGCATGAACATCCAGTATCGCCAGATGTTCTTGCTCACGACAAAGTAAATGGAGAAGGGGAAGAAGAAGCCAATGATGCCGGCGGTGACGGAGTTGCCAACAATGTAGTTGGGCTCTTCAAGGAACACCAGGAGACCTTCGGTGGTGGAGAGAGCACAAAGGTGAGGCTGAAGGAGAAAAGACTCAGTCGGAACGTATACGGCCTGTTCTTTTCCTCTGAAGCTAGTGGCTTTTGGCTTTTGCTACAGTATCTAACTTTCAAACAGGGTATTTTCTCAAGACGGGTGTCTACAAGTTAAACGATCTACACGTTAAAAGCCCAACATCTGCACCAGTCAAAATCGCAAGTGAGTATCTGTCTCTCCGTAATCTGTATCGTAAACAGCCAAAGTTCAAAAATTTCAGCCAAAAGCCATAAGCTGCAGCAAAAAAGAACAGGCCGACAGTCCCGACTTGGCTTTTTCCCGCCAAGTGTTACTCCCTTAGCATGATCTCTAGTTGATGAGAGCATCAGTATTTTGATCCCGACGAGAGTGTCACTGAGTCCTGCATGATCTCCAGTGAGATCGGGCATACGAAGTTGTGAAAATTAATTTTATGTCACTTGTTCGTGTTTAGAGATTCTACTGTTAGTAATGTGGATGGTAGTATAGTTAAATTCTCACTAATCTGAATTATTAAATTACAAAGATTAGATGTCTCATATTCATTTTAAAATAGTGTAAAAGAGCTTAAATCGTAAGTTCAGCTTCTAGCGGGTGAGTTCGGTGAAGAATATTTCCACAGGAAGTGACTAATGTTAAATCGCCGTTCCTTCATCTTACGACCTTTTACGCTTGTGATTATCGCTAGCGGCGAGGGCAGCAAGATTATCGCTAGCGGCGCACTTGGCGTGTTAGGTTAGCTTATCTGTAGCCTCGGTCCCGTCATTCTGCCGCCAATTGCGGAACCACAAGTCCAACCTTGGATTCACATCATGCAGCATGCATGACGGTAATTTGTCCGTGCAGGGATATCGTTTTCGGTTTTCACCCGCTTTTTGCAGTGGCGCGTGCGTATCAGGGCATCTCCAACGGTTATAGCTAGCAACTAACTATAAGACTTTCACATTATTTATATAGTACACACTAAAGCTAACATTCTAAGAGCAAGTTTAATAAGGCTGACTGTGCTAGCTACAAGTGAATCTATGTCAGCATAGTCCTACGTGGAGGGGAGAGAAAAGGAGAGAGAGAGCCAAACCGACTCCCATGCAAGAGTCAGGCTATAGCACAGGAAAAGAGGCATTATCCATGCATGTACCAATAGAACTAATTGCTATACCCATGCATGTATTAAATTATCAATACCCATGCATGTATTAAATGATTGAGAGCTCTTGTGGAGACAACTTATAGCCAGCTTATTGTATGAGTTGACTGCATCATTATCTTTTGATGACATGGAAATGCATTGGAGGTAGCAGCTATCTGTACTATTAAACTTGCTCTAAAGAACTATCTATAAGGATAGCTATTTGATGCTTATATGCACACACAGAAAAGGACTATCATTTATAGAGGCTACCTCGTTTTACGTTATAGACTAGTGCTTAAGGAAGAGCTGGCTCGGTTTTTTTTTGCATACTCTCTTTCCTCCACATAGGATATATGCTGATGTGTACATGCATATAGCTAGCTGACTCAGACCATTGGAGATGCCCTTATAAGGCTCGACTGAAGTTACTATATATAGCACTTTAGTTTTATTATTTGTATATTTGCAAATCGCAAGCGTCACCGCGGCTGCTGAAAAAGCAAGCAAAGGAGCAATGCCCTGTACGTACTCCAGCCTGCGCAAAAGCTAACTCCATGATCAAAGCTGCCAACCTTGCTAGTCCGAGTTACTACTACTAGTAGTTACTGCTATTTATATATATGCTGCTAATTAATTCTGGTTCATGTCGTGGTCACAGTTCATGGGTCCAGAAGGGCGGTTCTCCTGCCTAACGTAGGAGCAGACTGGGGTTGGCCTGATTAATTTGGCGTTTTGGCTGAGGGTTCATTCATATAGGCTTTGGTTTCTAACTTCTGTTTAGAAAAGTCAAAATCAATATAAATATTTTAGGTTCTATAAGTTGCTACTTTGCGTTTTTGCATGTTATAACACATTTTGCATTTTATGATGTTACAATTCCATAAGTTGCATGGCTATCTGAATGTTACAGTGACTTTCATTTGCTCTCTTTCTTATATAATACACCCAGCAAAAAACCAAAAGTATAAGGTAACACAAACATCACAACTTTTATAGTTATTACTATTTATCTGACATAGTTAAAAACTATCAGTAAAAATTAATAAGGCTCCGCTAGTTTCGGCTTAAGCTTCTACCTTCTAATTCAATATTCCTCGATTTTGTCTTTTTTCTAGTTGTTTGGTTTTTTGGGCTTTTTGCCTTTTCTTTTTTTCTCGTATTTGTTTACATTGTTTTGTGATGGGCAAATCTATTTATTATTATTATTTTTAAAATTTCATTATTCTAAATAAATCATCATTAGTTATGTATAAAATAAATTAGCTATAGTATAAAATAAAGCATAAATTAATTTATTTTAGCCGAAGAGAGCGGCACTAGAAACGGACTCTAAAGCACCAAGTCCAAACTCAACTCTGCCGAACCTTAGGCGCCGCCGTGCGTCTACGCGTTGACCAATCAGGCCGGTGCTGCCCGTCCAACTTACGTTTCCGATGGTCGATTTTAGTTCACGTGCCAAAATGCCTGCTTTTCCAGGCAGACAGCAGCCTACAGCTACTTATTGCGGGGCAAGTTCATTGGTCTGGCAGGAATTCGAACTTAAAGTACCGTTCCATATGATTTCCGCTTAGTCCGAAGATGTTATAAATATCTAACTTTTTTAAACAATTTATCTACTTCTTTCGTTTTTATTTTATATATATCTCTCTCTTACTTTTTATATTTTATATATATCTACTTCTTCCGAAGGTGCATGCACACAGGAGCTGTTTGCACATGGAGCTGAAGCATGGCCCTGGAGTACATTACAATGCCTTTCCATAACTAAAAAGGAAGCAGGAGAGACAGTTGGAGGCCTAGCGTCTGTCTGTAATTTTAATAGAAGAAAATTCTTGTTTAAGTGTAAACCAGCTTTGCATAACTTTCTGAAAAGAAATATTATTTCAGGTAACCCAGCAGGGACCTCTCAGCTAGGCTAGCTGTAACTGCTGCTCGCTTTGTTCAGTGGAGAGCTTGCTGTTTAGGTGATACGGCTATTGCATGCAATGCAACTAACTAGGACAATTATTGCAGGATACCGGACCATGTACTAGCTCGTCCGAGAAGCAAGAATGTGCATGAAACATCAAAGTGAAAAGCCCAACATTCTCGAGATAAAACGTGCGTCCACATGTAATTTCAGACCAAACTAGTACAGTACTCTTTCTTGAAAGCCAGCTTAGAAGATCGGTTTCAGCTTAAAACGGTGTCCTCTGATACGTTCATTTAACAAGTCAAAAACGGAAAAGGAGAAGGAAAAGAAAAGGTCCAAGCGAGCACGGTGTTTCCGAGGCGCTTTGGCAGCCCGCCTGCCTGAGGGAAGGGGGGAAAAAGTAGTAATCCAAAGGAGGCAAGCGGCTACGGTTGGTGGCTGTACCGGAAGCGAGGGAAACATGAAACACCTCAATAATAATAATAATAATAATAATAATAATAATAATAATAATAATAATAATAATAATAATAATAAATTCTTTTTAAGTTTTGATCGAATTCTCACTCTTTACCCAATTTGGCGACGACCAGGCGCGTGGAGTGGAAGCACAAAGCGACGGTGGGGAAGCAGCTTCTCAAGTTCACTTGTTGATTTTTCTTTTATATTTTAAGATAACTTTATACTTGTATGCCTGCTGCGTCAAAACTAGATTGATAAATCTTAATTCTATAATAAAGCTTAGATCTTTTATTATAAACATATATTATCATGGTACGCACTTATATATAGTACGTAGGTACTCTACAGCTAAACAGTGCTGGAAATCGTCGGTTCTGCAGCGAAGCACGGGACTTCTCTGTTGTGTGCAGCAGCCGGTTTTGTTTGCGCTTGAGCTGCCCACCGACACCTTAATTTTGCTTGCTCATCGATTTCCAACTGCTATACTAATACTGTACAGCCATACAGGGATTATAATACTCGGTGCCGCATGATTTTTAGGACAGAGAGGATGTATTGTACTGTGTTTTTCAAAGCGGAGACATAGAGTCCTACCAAGGTGTGTGTGTGTGTATATATATATATATATATATATATATATATATATATATATATATATATATATATATATATATATATATATATATATATATATATATATATATATATATATATATATAGAGGAAAATTACATAAGGCACCATGGTGCCTAGGCACCAACATCCGATACATGTATATGATTGATAATTTTTTTGAGTTTGGGTATGAAAATGTTTTATACCCTTGATATATTTATGGTAAGTAAGTTTTGAACTCAGTTCAAATTAGTTTGAACTACTTTTGAGTTCAATGCAACTACAGTGAGTATATACCATAAAAATAGTTCAAACTAATTAAACTGAAGTTGAATTTAAATTTTTTCGGAGTTTGACATCTCAAATATACTTTTTTATGGGTATATGAAGATACTCACATCAAATGTTGCGAATCTCGAAGCAAATCAACGGGTATTGATATTGGTGCCTAGGCACCATGGTGCATGAAACACTCGTCCTATATATATATATATATATATATATATATATAGGAAAAATACTTTTTACTCCCGGGTGTAATTACACCCACCTCTAATATACCACCTAAATAAATTTGAAATACTCCTTTATCACTTTAGGTATACTCATATACTAATTATAAGATATTCTAATATGAACCACACGAAAAAATTGCAAGGGAGTCCATAGTTTTTAGTGTATTTTGTAAATACCTTTATATACGTACATAAAAAGGAGTATATTGAAAAAAAAAATGTACATACCACCTCTGAAAATTTGTTCATACCACCCAAATGGCCTTAAATACTCGTATACTACATGTACATACTCCTCGTTACGCGAGATACTCCCTACGTTGTGAGATATGACATAGGGTGTAATTACACCCGGGAGTAGAAAAGAGGCTTTATATATATATATATATATATAGACACACACATGTACTCCATCTAGTATGTTGGCTGGGGGAGGATCTTTTGTGCTTCCGTGGAGAAGCAAAGTAAAATTAACTAGCTGCGCTGCGCTAGCTACCGTATGGACCAAAGTAAAAGAGACGATAATTCGCATGGAGTTTCATAAAAAAAATCGAGGACACATGCGTAATTTCGGAAAAACCAAAGGACTTTTTTTTGTAAAAAATCGATGACTTGTAAGGACCTGTACGTAAGTAAATAAGGACTTATACGTAATTTTGGGAACCCGCGGGGCGCTATCCAAAATTTTTTTTAAAAAACAAAACTTGCAGGGACCTTTTCGCGAGGAAAAAGGACTTTTACGTAATTTTCAAAAAATACAGGGAATTTACCTCCTCTGTACGTAAGTAAATAAGGACCTATACGTAATTTCGGGAACCCGCGGGGCGCTATCCAAAATTTTTTTAAAAAAACAAAACTTGCAGGGACCTTTTCGCGAGGAAAAAGGACCTTTACGTAATTTTCAAAAAATACAGGGAATTTACCTCCTCCGGCCGTACCCAAAAACCCTGCCACGCGCCGGCCGGAGCGCGCGGGCGGGGTGACGTGGGGGCTCCAGCGAAATTTGGACACTGTTGGACCCCTGTGCATCTAAAATTCCCTATTTGGCCCCCTATGCAAAAAATTCCAATTTTGGACCCCTCTCCACCGCGCGATCACCACCGGCCGCCACCTGTCCCGGTCGTGCGGTCTGGTACCGCACGACCGGACTGTTCACCGGGTCGTGCGGTACCAGACCGCATGACCGGCCTGCCTCCGCACCCGAGCGCGTGATCTCCCGGCCGACCGCGCGTCTGCCTCCCTCGCCGCACGACCGCATCGCTGAGCGCGCGTCCTCTCGCCCGAACGCGCGACTGCTGGCCCGAGCGCGCGATTGAGCCCCTGACCGCACGAATCTTTGCCCCCACCGCGCGGTCTCGTCGCGTCCCGTCCGTTCCGCCGAAAGGAAAAAAAAGCAGCAGCACCGCTGGCTTTCTTGTACCCGGCCGCACACGCGTCAGGAGCCCAAAAACGGCCCCCTCTCCATGGTGAATGAAATGCAGACTTAAAAGCGCAAGGAGGGAGCAGAAGTGCGAAATTTCCAGAAGTGCTTGGCCAGCCGGGAAGCTCAAGCACAGCTGAAACGAAGACAGCGAGAGAGTGAGGAAGTGAAGGAAAGTGACGAGTGAAAACCCGTAGATTTGAGTTGTGTTCGTTCGGAATCTGCGGATTTTGCAAATACAAAAGTTGTAGATCGTCTCGTGAGCTTCAAGAAGAGGTAAGTCTTGTGCCCATGCAACTATAAATTTATGTTTGTTATTAGTGTATAATTAAGCAAACCATGTTTTGGTAATGTTATTTTATGTCAATGTTTGGTACGGTATGTGTTTGTAGCAAATCTTGTATAATTTAGGCATGATGTATTGTAGTGTATGTAATGTTGTACTGTGAACATATGTATTGTAGTGTAGTTTAATGTTGTGCGAAAATATGAACTTGCAGATGTGTAGACGTTGAGAAAGTACATATTTATCTTAGAGCATTTGTAGATGATAACAATGTTAGCAGGATTAGGGAAGAAGTGCATACAGTGCGGTAGGTGGTAAAAATAAATTGGAAATAAAATTGGTACATTAGAATAAAAATGCAATTACAGTAATACAAAGTTATAGTACAAATCAATAAAGCATGTATTAAGTAAAAGTTAGAAAACAAATGTAGGAAAATTAGTAAATGGTTTTTTTTTGCATTAATTAGAAAAAAACATGGAATACAAAGTAATAGCATAGATTGAGAAATAAAAATATTAGTAATAGATATTGTAGGTCATAGGAATAAGTAATTTGATGTATTGTAGTGAAAATAAATTGTAGGTTTACAAATACAAAACATATACTAATGAACTTTATAGGCGGTAGGAAGATGTATGAAATACTGCACTGTTAATGTTACAATGGGGTAGTGGGTGTTTGAGGTAAAATAATAACATATACCAATGCAAATAAAAATGAAATGAATATGTAATGTGATGTATGTTAGAATTTGTTTAATGGTACGATTGTTACATGCTGTGTACTAAAATGGTTGATTATGCACTTATGGTGGGTACGCAATGGCTGGCATTGAAAAATTGTTTATGTTTTATGGGAGTGGTCTCGTACGTGATGGGCCGTATGGGGCGGACCTGTCAAATTACGAGCGGACCGTGATATATTCATTAGCTAGCTAGCTAGCCGTCTAACGATTCTTTCCATTTCTTTCTTTCTTTTTTCGATTCCCGGCTGCCAAGCAATGTGGTTAATTACCAGATAGTTCATCGCACTTAGTCGCATTTTTACAGCTTGCGCGTTCTCTCTGTCGGTGGAAGCAGTGATTGTTGTTCATCTAGTATGCGGTCGACGCATCGATCGGGGCAAAGATGACGCTGGTGCTTCCCAGTCCCAGCCAAGCGTGGTTAGTCGCTTGTTCATCATTCTGCAACAGCGCTCGATGACAGAGAAAAAGGCTTGATGTCTGCTATAATAGTTTTTCTTCTTCCTATCGGCTCTACCTTGACAGACTTTCAGGAGACGTGTAGAGAAAAAGAATATGCATGTACAGGTAGATGTTTCTCGCAAGAAAGGGGGAAAAAATCCGGCTCATCGTCAGTTTTTATAGAGTACAAGGAAGGACTACACATTGCACGTCCATACATACGTTAATACGTATATGTGGGCACGTCTTTAGCACATGACTAATTTAGAGCGGAGGCTAGAATCTCACGAAGTACGGGCATGTGCTTTGATCACTAACCGTGTTATGTGTGCATGTACTTTTTCTGTCCGGGACTATAGCCCCAGGAAAAAAATAAGTGCTAGAGTCAAACTTAGGCGGGCAACTCGCACAACGGCAGAAGCAGAACTGAAAAGAAAAAAAAGGTGAGCATGAGCAACCCTGGGCACGAAAAACCGAAAACCGAGTACCGAACCGAATTTACCGAGAACCGAACCGAAAGTATCGAAACCGAAAATTTCGGTTCCAGGTTCTCAGGAACCGAATTTACCGAGGAAATTCGGTTCGGTGCCTCGGTTTACCGAAATACCGAAATACCGAGGAAATTTGAGTAGTGAGTACTAAGTAATATGTAATATTATTGATGGGTCTATTGTGGACAGCTATATTATGTATTTGTGGTTTTTTCTCTGTATGATTTGGCACTTATTCTATATGAAATCATGTTACATTTCTGTCAAAATTGGCTATTGAACTTGATGTTACATGCTGCTGTACCCTGTTCGGTAATTTCGGTAAATACCGGAACCGAACCGAAAGAACCGATACCGAATTTCTTCGGTACCGAGTCTTTTCAAGAACCGAACGGTACCGAGATTCTCAGGAACCGAATTTGTATGGGTACCGAGGAACCGAACCGATTGGTTCGGTAGTACCGAACGCCCAGGGTGAAGCATGAGCATCAAATCCGGAGTTCAATGCAGGAGAGCTCGCCAATCAGGGTCATCGCCAGTTTGTGTCTTTTGGGTGACCGGATTACTACAATTGAAGAGGAAGAGGGCCCTTAGCCGGCTTATCAAAAGGTGTAGAATGCCCGGCCCGGGAAGGCCACACAGTCTCAAAGGGGCCACGCGCGAGCCCACCTCACTCCTAACCAACGTCGTCAAGTCCTTGACCAATTCCTCCATCCCCGTCCCGTTAGTCCAGGCTTGTTTCTTCCCTCCCTCTCGCTTGCAGACGCACCGTTGATTCAACCCAATCGAGTCTCCTCCAAATCTGTAACGCCTCCATTTCTAAAAATAGGGCCGGCGATATCTTCCATAACAGATTAGAAGTTCATTTACGGATATAAGAGTATCATACCTGCTTACAAATATTTAAACGATTTAATTTAATTAAAATAAGACCTAATTGTTAATTTTAACAACTTTACGGGTGTCCAAACCTAAAACTTAATTTACAATCAGAATATTAAAAAAAACTCTCACAGGAACGCTTGAGTGTGGTCGTAACCCTATCACGTAAAGCTTGAGGTGTCCTTTCTTCAATATCATATCATAATTATATTTCAAACCTATGACTTAATCACTTTAACTGAAATAAAATAAGTAAGATATCCATAAGCATTTGACTATGTGGGAGCAACTCTCCTCGCAGGTATTTCACATGTCCGGTCCATGGACTTCATCCCATGTCCTTTACCATACTCCCATATCAATAACCATTTTACGAAAACTATACATTGTGGTATTTCAACACGCTGCCTATGACCGGGGGCACGGCTATTTGAATAGATTACTAACACTTTGCAGAGATATACAACTTTACCCACAAGATATGATTATCTCATTATATCGGTCAATACACGTTTTCGTAGATGTGTGACTGAGTAATCATAACAAGACTTTACAATGCTTGTTTTGATATTTTCTCCTGCTCCGGAGTTGTGCACCCTCATCACTTAAGGGACTCCGTTATTAGCTTATTGCGAGTGCATTCTCTCTTAGGGCAGAGACCTTTTGAGTCTCTCCCGGGCGGTGACCTCTATGGGTTCACCCCAAACAAATCCTTCTCCGGGCAATGACCCCACAGATCACCCCCAATTGGCGCAAGAGACTATATCGAAACAAAACAAATTAGTCAGCTAGATCCGTCTTATACCAGACTTGTGGTTGTACTGTGGGTGTAGAAATGAGTGTATACGGATTCGGTCTTTAATCGACTCAGGTGAGACAAACCCAACAATCCAGACCTTGGCAATACCTGCACCGGTCTCAAGTCAACCTCTCGCTCATGTCTCCCATCATTTTATAAAAAATCCCTGTTTCCAGCAGTAACCCATGTTACCACTACCATTATCATGTTTCGAATTTCAGTTGGCAATGTTTGTGTCGTATTTACTATTATCTCTAAAGCATGTCTAAGCATAGACATTATTTGGCAATATTGCTATTGTGATAATTCTATGGTGACAAGAGTAAGGTAACATCAAATAGGAAGATAAGACATTTCATTATATGATGTAGCTAGGCAATCTATACACATAATAAAGGCAAGCATGCATTTATATTTGAAATCGAAATATTGCATTTAAAAACTAGATTCAACATGATCAATATAAGGACTTGCTTCCTTTTCTGATATCTTCGGTTTTTCCTTTATAGGCTTTAGGCTTTGCTTTAACTGCTCTTGTAGTTTTTCGGTTGACCAATTCGCTTGGTCTGAATACTAACATGGGCAAACAAATGCAAATGAGTTCCTACTTCACAGAATGTAAGATGAAAACAAAACACAAGAAATAACCAAATGACAGAAGAGAAATAGGTTTGGATGGTCAGGGTTTAGATGGTACTTGGTTTGGCTGGGTTAGGTTGGAGATAGATTAAATGGGCTTTGAGATGGATAGAGTGATTATAGATACGTTTCTGTGAATAGTGATAGTTCTAGAATAATACTAGTTTCGAATTGAAATAATGTTGACTCGAGTTATGCATAGAATTAGGTTACTATAATAGTCTTGGCTTGGTTTAGGTTTTGTCTGAGTTTATTTTTGGTGAAGTAGAACTGAATGGCGGAGATGGGTTGAAATTGTCGATAGGGTGTATTTGGATTAGATGGCCCTTCAGTGAAGGAGATGGGCTGGAGGACTAACTTGGACAGGGTTGGGATTGGTTCAAAATAGTACTTGGGTTGCTAGAGTTTCATTGGAGCATATTTGGGCTAAACAGAATTGAGAATGGACTTCATGGCTTAAAATGGCTAAGACGAGTATATAGGTTTCGATGAACAATAAAAGCTTAGATCATGTTGGTTTAAGGTTTGAAGCAGTGTTTTGATGATTTTAGGTTTTTATCGATGTCTGATTTGGGAAAACGGAGCTGAGAAATAGGTAAATGGACTCGAAACGATCGAAATGAATGTATATATGTATTTAAGGGTTCTGTGAACAGTTACGGGTCTAGTACTATTCATCGTGGGTTTTACTATTCATAGCAGGTTTAGTCCTTATTGGGTTGTCACTGCGTACTTGGAGAACAGAGTTATGAGTACTCGGGTGGTCTCGAGTACGACTATGAAATCGGGTGGATGATCAAGATTCGACTTCGAGCGTGAAGTCAGCAGAGATTGAACAGTGTACGAGTTGCTATGAAGATTGGACGATGTCCGAGTAGCTACGGAGATTGGACGACGTTCGAGTGGCTTAAGGGATCGGATGGCGTACGAGTGGCTTTAAGAGCATCGGACGGCGTACGAGTGGCTTAAGAGTATCGGATGACGTACGAGTGGGCTGTTCGAGTGGGTTAAGAGCATCGGACGATGTCCGAGTGGTGTTTGCTCAGGACTCGAAGCGGTGTGGTCAAGCTCCTCTCGATTACAAGGTGGTCAGAGAGTGCAAGCGGTGGAGTAATCGGAGATTTCATGGTTGAAACAATAATTAGTGACCACAGATGGGTTCCTGGGGCCACAAGGATTCCATTTTTGGGCTCAAGAGCGGTTGAAAGTTAGGCGAGCGTCGGCGGTGAGGTCTTCTCTTCTCGGAACTTTTGAATGGCACAGGGGTTAATGGTAGGTTAAAAGGACAATATCATTTGCAATTGAGCATCTCTAGGAGCAGGGGAGCTTAGGTGTGTGGTGGTTTGGGTCGGGGATGGTTGAGCCGAGCTGTCCACGGTGACCTCCTTTGGCCGAGGGACGGACAAAGTGCTGGCACAGTAGGGGCTCGGGAGGTTAGGGAAAAGCTTCGGCAAGGTTTCTACGGGCATGAGGAAGCTGCAGACCAAACCAATTGAAAAAGGATGGCCTGAATAGAAGGAATGGAAATTTGAGCTTACTTTGTGTTTTTCAGTGATCACCAACAGAGCTTTGGTCGTCGGAGCAATTGAGAGTGGGTGGCTCACTTTGGGTACCAGTGCTTTCAAATGGAGGGGTTTGGGGGTTTAAATAGCATGAGGAAGACGGTTTGGCACAAGACACGGGTCATGGCGGCGGCACGTGGCAGGGGTCAAGAAGGCGCGGGAGCCGTGGCGTGGTTGGCAGTGTAGATATTTGGCGCTTCCTCGGGTACGACATTGCGGTGGTCAAAAGCTAAGAGGAATGCCAGGTCGGTTGTGAGAGAGTGAGAGCAGGGAGGTCGGCGAGGCGGTGAGATGTGAGGTGTCTACGATGCTGGTCCAAGTAAAGGTCACGACACGAATGAGGAGGGTGTGGTGGCTCTTGCTAGCAGAGGTGGGTTCCAGGGTGCTCGAATTTGCGGCATAGGATTATCGCCATGAGACAGGAGAGAGCAGAGGTGGTGGCGGGAAAAGCAGGAACGACGGCGGGTGCTCTGACACTCAGCCGAGAGCATTTAAGAGGGTGTTAGAGGCAGGAGGGACTAGGTGATACGGGCTCTTGACCATTTTGTAGAGGCGTGACAGCGATGGCAGGTTGTGACGGCGGCGAACGAGATGAAACCGAGTGGCGGGCAAAAATAGAGCGATGACGATATTTTCAGATGGTGAATAGTAGCTGACGGCTGGGATTTCGCACGAGTGGCCATTGAGGGCAATGTTTAAGAGAGGGAGATACACTATTGGGTGAGAAAAGGTGTTAAATTGAGCAAAGATTTAAATGAAATCAAGGTTTAAAGAAATTTAGATTCATTTTAATTTTTGGGTTGTTTCAAAACCCACCGCACCGCACCACTCCCTCCCTCCCTCCCTCAGATCCAAGCCTCAACCCCGGGCGCTGAACCCTTCGCCATGGCGCAGCCGCAGCCGACGGACCTCTTCGGCGAGCCCATCGAGGCGCACCCGCCCTGGTTCAAGCTGGAGGCCTTCCTCCGCGCCGACTTCGACCCGGACGCCTACGTCTCCGAGCTCCGCTCCTACGTGCCCCTCGAAAGCCTCGCCACCGAGCTCCGCTCCCACCTCGCCGCCCTCCGCGCCGAGCTCGTCGGCCTCATCAACCGCGACTACGCCGACTTCATCGGCCTCAGCGCCCGACTCAAGGGTGTGGACGCGGCCGCCGCGCGCATGCGCGCCCCGCTCGCCTAGCTGCGGGATAAGGTCGCCGGGTTCCGCACCGCAGCGGCCGCCACGCTGGCGGCCCTCCGCGCGGGGCTTGAGCAGCGCGCGGCTGCGACTGCCGCCCGCGAGCTTCTGGAGCTGCTGCTCGACACATCGCACGTCGTCTCCAAGGTCCGATCTGAGACTGCTCACGGTTAAACGTTAATGTTGCAGCTTATTTGCTAACATTGGTAGATCCGAGTACACTACTAGATATATATGTCATTGCCGACTAAATTTTTGTCCATGCATGCAGATGATCGATATGTCATTGCCAACAATTTTTTTATCCCTGCATACAGATGCATGTATATATGTCCAAATTTGCATGCTTTAACCGATCATAATGCTGAATTTTGTTTCATGTTCGAAAAGTTGCTCTGACTTGTCAACTGATGATCATATAGGATTATTCCATCAATGTTACCATTAAAGCAAGTTTTATTTGTGTTTTTGAATTTGTATCGATCCATCATTTCATCGTTAGGTGGAGCTATAGCCCTTGCCATGTTGTTTATGAAATCTAAATGTTGTTTTTTGTTTATCCAGGTTGAGAAACTGATAAAGGAATTACCGACCGCACCATCTGATTCATCGAATGTCGAGGTTGTTTTAGTTGATAAGGGCTCCTCAGGCAATGATACTACGCCACCAAATGCGCAGGCTGGGACAGATGTTAGAGAAACACAAAGCATTCTCTTAGAAAGAATTGCCAGCGAGATGAACCGGCTCAAATTCTACATCAGTCACGCACAGGTCTGTGCCAGCATATACTGCTGGTCCTTAGGCACTTCTAACCTACAAGTACTTCTTTTTTTGTTTTATTTTCGTTGTTGAGCAAACCATTAGGAAAAAGTTGCAATGCGGAATGAATATAGCTAGTTCGCACAAAAGGTTTGGTATTTTTGTGCCACCATTGAACAATATACATAACAATAAATCAACAATGCAAAATAAGATTTGGATTAATAAAGTAAGAAAAAATTGGCCAGTTGTACTTCATAGTTAGGATGTTATTTAAGTTATTTTTGCAAGTTTTGTGCAGAATCTTATGGCCAAACTGCCAACACAGTTTCGTATTGGTAGTTTTCACTTCGTTGCTAACATGATGCATCATATACATTTTAATGCAACTTATTTATGATTCTTATTCTGTTACATTATGGCAGTACAGAGCCTTCCTTTTATTGAGAACATGGAGAAGAGGGTCCAAGGTACTACAAAACTACTTGATGGTAGCTTGGAGCGTTGCTTTGTGGATGGTCTAGAACATCGTGATGCGAAAGTAATATACAACTGCTTGCGCGCTTATGCTGCTATTGACAACACATCTTCAGCTGAAGAGCTTTTCCGTACAACAGTGGTGTCCCCGTTGATTCAGAAATTTGTCTCTCAAAGCTACGCTAAAGCTGTTGCTGGGGTATCTTCTGATGGACTGGAAGATGATTATCATCAGATAATGCAATGTGTGGAACAAGATTGCAAATTTATTTTGGAAATATCTTCATCGGGTAATTAACAATTTCGTTCAAAATTTTCATTATTGCTTAATAAGTTGAAGCCTACATGCTGCATTTGGACTAAGATTGATGTACCATCTAATTGACTCCCGTTTGATTTGCAGCAAACTCTGGACTTCATGTTTTTTATTTTCTGGCCAATTCAATACTCAAAGAGGTTCATTCTGCGATCCTGAAAGGAAAACCTGGGGCCTTTTCTTCTGGAAATCCAGAAGGATTCCTGAAAAACTACAAAGCGAGCTTAAGGTTCCTTGATTTTCTGGAGGGTATTCTTAATTATGTTGCAAAGTGGTTATTGTTTTTTATTATGTGACCTGCTAAGTCTACTACAATACTATTATATGCTTGCTTGCAAAGCATGCTGGTGTATATCTATCTATTTGATACTATGAGCGGAGCAACCATCATATTGAACTAAGAAGGGAATAAGATTAGACCGGGTTGCAAAGTGCAAGACATCTCTATTTTTTAAAGATCGATGCCTATGGCTATTCGGAGTCGTGATTGATCTAATATTTCGTTCTGTAGGTTACTGTCCTTCCAAGCCTGCTGTAACAAAGTTCCGCTCTGAGCCTGCTTACACAGAATTCATGTGACAGTGGCAGGTTAATGTTTACTTTTCTCTGAGGTAAGCATGTATATATATTTATACTATTCTATTGTTAGATGCGCTTCAAAACTTCTTTTCTAACTTGATTTCTACTGGTTCAATTACACAAGATTTCAGGAAATTGCTGGTGGTCTTGATTCTGCTCTTACAGCCACAATTAGTCCTGTTGGAATGCATGAGAATCAAGCTAAGCCGAAGACATTGTTGTTGAAGCAAAGTATTAAGCTTTTAGAAAATTAGAAAGTTTGCAGTCCTGCTGGAGTGATGATGTTCTTATTTTCTCTCACTCTGATAAATTCCTCCGTTTGTATTTGCAGCTTATTTCAAGGTATAACAACCGCAAAGGATATTCCTTTTCCTCACAGCGTATGGAGGCTGACTCCCCCCCCCCCCCTATGTTCCTATACAAGAAGGTATACAACATGGCTATCTTCTGGTCTGACTGCACGTAATGCTTCTGATGGGGGTTCAAGTTCCCCTGCAGATGCTGAATGGGCGCTATCTGTACCTGTGGAGGATTTCATATATGTACGTCACATCTACAGTACTCTTTGAACCCTGACCATGACATTTCAGTCATCAGGAGTTCAGGACCTAGCGCTTTTCATTCTGCACTCTGAACCTTGCAGCTTATGACTGATACTGAGTATTATCATCTTAGTTGTGAACACTATGCGTTACTCTTGTAAGTGTACGCTTCATTTGAAGTTTGTGGATTTACTAAATTAAGTTGGCAATAATTTGATTAGTTGACTCCAAGCTAAGGTCTAAGTGCTCAGGGAGTCAGCGGCTCAGCACAAAGCTGACTACTTCCACTTCTAGCTTAACCAGGATCATATATGGTGGGGTTAGTTTAGGGAATAATCTGCAGTTGATAGCACACTGTGTGGCAACTATGAGGCAATGAAAGGGCATGACACAAAACTTTTTTCACATGTGAACTGGAAAGAGCTGGTCCATTTTTATTCTGGTTGTATTTTATGATTGTGTTGTGGGTTGGAGGCTAGTCAATATTACTATATCTGTGCAGCTTCCCTATGGTTTTGGCCTCTGTTTTCGTAATTCTTGTTACATTCTGAAAATGGTATACAATGTTGAGTGCATAGGAGTTTATGGCTCTTTGACATATTTTGTCTTTTGGATAAAAATATTATGTTCATTGATGTACAGGTAATGCATGATGTAAATGCCGTAGTTGGCGAGCTTTCAGAATCAGGTAACTTTGTGGGACATGTTATTCAATTGTTAGCATCACGCCCCATTGAAGCTCTTACTCTTGTGAAACAAAGCATACTGCAATCTGTTGAACCTTTAAAGTTGTTGTTGCCTGACATAATGAGTGTTATGATTGGGGTCATAGTTAAAAAGTCGAATGAGGTGAGTAGATCAATGTTGGCAGAAGGGAAACACTATAAGCATACATATCTTTTGTTTGGCATGAAATATTGCCTGGATATAGAGGCTAAAGTTGCATTTGTAATTTTTTTATCTAATGCAACATTTTAAAGCTGTGCTCCATTTGTTCTCTGATTGTCTTAACTATTTTTTGGATTGATTGTAGGACCTGAAACACCTGAAGGGAATAACAGCAACATATAGGATGACCAATAAACTTCCAGTGAGGCATTCTCCATATGTATCTGGAATTTTGCATACACTTAAGGTGAACAAACTTCATTTTTACTTTTCTGTTTTGCAATTTTTATTTATCTACATTCAAGCACCAAAGGTGAACTGAAAGCACATGTTTGTTGTATAATAGCATATTTACCAATAAAAATGTTCAGTTCGGTGAAAATTGTGGTCCTGCCCCCTTAAAGCCTGTTTTTAATCTGTGGGAAGTGAATTTTTCCTGAGTTCTGACAAGTGACAACAAAGATGCAGGCAGAGAATATTCTTCTTTAGATGCTCTGGTGTTTGGTTTTTTAGTGGTGTTTTTTCTTGTTAATAGTTTAGCTTAAGATTTTTGAGTTTTTATTGGTTTGGGCTTTGTGTTAGCAAATAGGTCATATTGCATGACTAGTTATGTTCTGCATTTATATGGTTCTTGTATATTCCTATAGCACTGTCAAAATCAGCCAAATTTCTCATAACAGGTTTATATGTTTATTTTCATTTTGTGCTGTTTTATTATGAGCTTTTCCTTTGTGTTCTTCCAGGTGTTTCTTGAAGGAGAGTGTGTTCACTATTTGTCTGAAGATGATAAAACTAAGCTGTGCCGTGGATCTACAGAGCAAGGATCGAAAAACCGGAACCGGGGCAAATCCCGGCCGCCGGGCGGTACCGGTAACCGGCCGGTTACCGGAAATCCCGGAACAAACCGGTTAAATTTTGCCAAATGGATTTTTTGCGCAGGGCGGGAGGAGACCGGTTACCAGATAAACCGGTAGAATGAAGTATGAAGACTGGAAAATATTTAATGAAGTATTTAATAAAGTTGAGTATGAAGACTGCAGCCTAACTCTTGCTTATGTCTTATATATGGCATTGCTACTCTTCATATAAGACATCAACTAAAAGTCAGGGCATGTCGGCATGATGAGGTATTCTCATGCTTACTATGGCTAGAAATCATTTTCAAACAAGTATATAATTTAGTAGATGGCAAGGTCAGTTGGCTTTAATTTAGGAAGTAGCTACCCACCAAATTGTCAGCAACACCAGCAAGGTGCTAATTTAGTAAGTAATACCGGGAATTCCTTAAAACAATCATCTATCAATCAACATATACTGCATTGTCATGGTTCTGATATGTTTCCATTTTCACATGGCATGTACCATTCAGATGCATGGTTCAAATTTACTGTTTACATTGACCCTTTAATACAAGGAGTGGTAATATCAGTTATGTTTCATTAGGTTCAGAATGCTGGACCCCAAAATATTGGACTAAGACCACTAAATTCTCCAAGTCAAACTTCTAGTTTGGGATCATATGAGCAACTTCTCCAGCAATACCAGCAGCCGCAGGCTAAAATTCCTTTCAGGTTGCAGCAGATGTCTTCAGCTGCACAGTCATATAGGGATCAAAGTCTTAAGTCCATTCAGGGGGGCCAAACACCACCTGACCCATATGGCTTGTTAGGATTGTTGGGTGTTATAAGGATGAATGACGCTGACTTAGCATCTCTTGCTTTAGGAATAGATTTGACAACATTGGGTCTAAATTTGACTACTTTATCATGCCCCATGGGCCCAAAATGTTCCTAACCAGATGCTTAAGCATCCAATGTATCTACGATACCCCCTGGAACCCATTCAAACATCTACAAATTCAATTTTTTGAAATTTGAATCTCGGCCGGTTATTTTCATCCCGGTCACAGCCGGGATTTCCGGTAACCGGCGGTTACCGGTCGGTAACGGCCGGTATCCCGAACCCTGCTACAGAGTACAGACCAGATCACTGCAATTTATTATGACATGGTATCCGAAGTAGTCAATGTGGTAAGTAAGGATTGTCTATCTGCTTGAAAATTCGGCTCTACCTATCAGTTACTGAGATAAATTTGTTTCAACACGAAGGCAAGGAAAACTGAATCTTCATTGCAAAGACTGTGCCAAGGTGCACAAAGACGAGTAGGAGCTAGTACTGATGCCTCAGATAAAATCATATCTGATACTGACAAGATCTGCATGCAGCTATTTCTTGATATTCAGGTTTGGTAGCTGCCTTTACCGTTATGCTCATAAAGGATATAGATGCTATGTGTTATTTGTAAGAAATTCTCTTTGTAAATTCATTTTCAATCGACTGTAAAGGCTATACCTGCCCTTTGGTCTTCTCTTCTTGTTCTTTTTTTTATTTCTTCCGATTTGCAAGCTTTTATTTTTCACTTGGTACGTTCTGTGCTACATTATACACATACAAAGGCTTCCACATGTCTTCTTTAGAAGAATTGAAAATATATCAGGTCAAGTGTTGAGACATCTTATCTGATTAAACATGGTATAACACACAAGGTGTATCAAGTTATATTGGACGCACTGCACTGCACTGCCACTGACATTTTCTTTTGCATGCATTATTTTGCAGGAATATGCACGAAATCTTCGCGCGCTAGGAATAGATGCAAGAGAAATTGAATTCTACAGAGCTCTATGGCAGTGTGTTGCCCCTAAAGACAAACAAGATAACATCCAGTTTTGATGTCAAGAACATTGTCGATATATAGAAATATTGCCCGTAGGTCCTTCAATATGCGTAGATATATCAGGTGTTGTTCATTTAGGTTGGAAGTTCGTGTGGTTTATACATAAGAGCACTGAATTCTGATTACGGTCATTGTTTGATTTTATTAGGACAGTCACCTCCGGAATTACAAGGGTACATCCAAAATTTGAGAATGTGTATCAAAACCTTATTTCGTTCGAGATACCTGGATTCTGTTGAAAAAAAGATTTAGTTGCCTGGTAGCTCTCCATTGTTCATGTATTGCTGAAGATATAGTGAATGCTTGATAATCCGTACGGATCTTTACGTCTATAGCAGGAAGCCATGAAAAATTTTTTGAAGCTTTGCATTGACAGATCATAAGACGATGTTCCAATCTTACAACAGCTTGAGCATATCTTTCGGGAAAGCTAGCTGCTGTTATTTAGCATGAACTTTTTATTTTAAAAAGGAAATGTTTATTTCTTTTCACCCCCGGTGCGTTCTCACCCGTAGTGTTTGTTTACAACATTCATCATGTACTCATCCAGCCACAACAACAAACCAACGAGACAACGTTGCACGATTCTTTCGAGACACATGAATCACATGTTACAAAAAGCTCAAACTACTGAACCACAAGCTTGCAAATTCGTGTTCTGAGATGTCTCGCTACCAAACGATATCACAACAAAGACAAACAGGTTGGGCATTCATCTGACAGTGATACAATCACCACATGTTTATGTAATCCTCGCAGTCGCAGATAGGATGGGGTGTCAGTTCTTGAACCAACTGAAGCATGAGCAACCCTGCAAGGAAGCAATATACTGAATTAAACAGGATTCTTTGATGCAATAGCTGTAAGAAGAGGATTACATTCAAACTAATCAAATCATACAATGCTACCGTAAACAGCTACGTAACAAGATTCCTTAAAAACAACCCTACCAGACTATATTGTCGCGTGTGTGTACAATATGACATTAGTTTGAACTTTGAGCTAAAAAAGAGCAACAAAATGAACTAAGAGACCTTGTTCAAAACCAGCACTAGCAGGAGCAGTGGTTTGCACTATTGGAAGTAGCTATGAGTTTAGTCAATTTTTAATTATTGCAGAACTAAGCATGGTGCGATGATCCCTAAAAGCATGAGAGGTGCACCAAGCAGTTGTATTGGCAGATTTAGGTCCACTATCTTGCTTTTCAACGGATAATGCTGCTGGCATGAAGTGGCAACCAGTTCCACAAGCAAACTGAAATGCAAGGAAACTCAGATATCTGAAGCATACGTACAAAAGAATGCTTACTCCACACATTTGATCAAAAAACAGATTAAGTTAGCAGCATAACAACAAAGTAAAGTGGACTTACTGAGGATTCATATTTGCGGCCTTGATTGGAGCGGTTCATATAATCTGCATGGCCGGTGATGATAGGAGCATTCCCAGACTGCTTCTCCTTCCTCACTTCGTCAAATATGTCAGTGAAACCTTCACCTGTAGAAGGATCTTTCTCATCCCATTCCCCAAACTTCGGCACAGCTGATCCTCTCTCAGGCTGTTCGTGCAAAAATGAACTACAGAACTTCAGAAATTATAGACAAGAAAAACTTAAAATGCAGTCACAATCTGCCTCATCATTCTGTTCATACTCGATATATTAAAAGCATAGTTTACCTAATATATTGCCTCACAAGTTAGGACTTTACCGTTTCATCACCACGGCCGCTTGATCTGTTCTTGGACCTTCCAGGTGTGGTGGAAGCAGTTCCACGGTTTCCTTCTGATGAACCCCTACGATCCCAAGAAGGAGATGAAACTCCACCTTTGTTTGCAATTCTTGCCTGGTGACGAGGATGCATGGGTGACCGTTCCGTGCTGGTTTTCTTCGCTGCATTGTCATAGTTGGTGTGATCCCCATATCTATGGTTAGGTGACTCAGCATGCGGTTTTCGAGCAGTAGCCTCGTGCCAAGGAAGATCATCTTCTCGGCTTGTGCGCCTTTCATCCTTGGGCTTTCGCACCCCTGGATCCAATCCAGTCCTCAGGGGAGAGGCCTTAATCGATGGTGGATCCTTTGAAACTGCTTTTGTATCTCCATTATGATCGTTTCGATTAACAGTCCTCCCTGGAGATTTACCCTTGCGAGCATTTTCAACATACTGTGTGTAAAGGTGATCACCTTGACCTTCATCCTCCCAACTTCCAAATTTAGGAACTTTGTTATGCTGGTACAGTAGAACAAAGATGTACCTTCTCATTAGATTGTGGTTGGCAGATTAAAGTAACACCTAGCATATTAAGTAAACTACAGAAACAGAACTGGAGAGAGAGAGAGAGAGAGAGAGAGAGAGAGAGAGAGAGACTCTAGGGCATACAGCATGCTGAACCTACATGAGCTTGTAGCTCAGCATGTTTTCTGTCATATATATATATAGGAATTAGATGTACAATATTTCTGTTTGACGAATTCTTGCTAAATTAAGCATTGTTATCTGATCATGCCCGAAAACATATTGTAATTGCAATCACATTTGTACATTCTCAAACCATCATCATGTCAACTGCAGTTTTGTTTCAACTAATCAGATTTCCTCAGATCCTATATGGTTTAAAGCAACTCGAAGAAAACTACTTAATAACTTATTCATCTTGGCTGCAGGAACACTACTAAAGACGCATTAAAAATATGACAGAAAGTAATACTGAAATGTAGAATAATAAAGTATTTATCACTTCCCAACACTTTGGTCATAGTTGACACAATTAACTGGAGCCTACTTAATAAACAACAAGTAAACCAGTAGTAGTGATGGAGCTTTCTTGTAGCTTGGCAAGTCCCAATTCACAAACACACAAGTAGATAGGCTATATCACACCCCAAATTCACTAAGCTGGGATCTTTTTCACTACACGAGCTCCTTACATCAATGCTATATAGGACACTGACATCCTCGACAAATCAGCCCTGCAAAGTAGCCATGTACACTCAAGACACAGCAAAATGACATCCTCGAATGCACAAATACTGGATCTTGGCAATTGGGAGGACTACATAGTTGAGCATAAAGACAAGGCAACCATTTTGGTTTCAAATTAGTATGTTTTGTGCAAAAAAAAAATTCTAAGGAAAATAGCCCCCAAAGGAGGCAACAAGAATTGCTTCCACAGAGATGCAATCTGTCTCCCCACCACGAAGCAAATAAGACAACCTAAGCAAACCTAGCATTGGGCAAGGAAAAGAAAGAAATGAAAAGGCAAGCATTTCCTGCCAAGTAGAGGCAATTCCAAGGAATCCCACATGCCAGGGGCAACGCCCAAGACGAACTCTTCTCCTACCACCAGGCAAAGCAACCCGATCCGCCTCAGAAACAGCAGTAAGTTGGTCAATCGAGCATTCGAGCAAGAACTCACGGCCATTTCGTCAGATAAGGCCCCAAGAACGGCCCAGCGCTCCAAGAACAGCAGCAAAGGCGGCTCCTTTACGCCTCAGGGCGCCGCCCCTCCCCTCGCTGCTTGGATTCGGAGCAAGAGTTGTTGCGTTCAACAAGATGAGAAAAAAAAAGAACGAGACGCCCAATAGGAGAGCAGGAGGAGGACGACGAGACTAGGAAAGGAAGAATGGAACGGAATGGAATGGAAGGGAAGGGAAGGAAGAAAAGGTAGTGGTAGGGGAAAGAGGAGTAGGGAGTCATGTTTGACCATTATGGCGTCGGATTCTTGCTGCTTCCTCGCTTGCTTCCCTTCCCTCCTTTCCCGCTGCTGCTGCTGAATGCGGTGGGTGATGTGGTATTGTGGTCACTCCCTCCTGCATGGCTTGTACCTATCCCTCCATCATGGTGGTTGTTCTTGCTTAGTTAAGGATACATACTAGTATACTACCACACTTGCCAAGTAAACCGTAAACGGTTAGAGCTTAGCTGTTCTTGCTCCTGCTGCTGAAGGGCAAGCGATCATATGTTTTTTTTTTGTTGACTTGTTTCCCAGCAGTCATCTACACAAGCGAATATACAGATTCCATTCATAGATTTTATACACATGGCAGGCTTGAGATACTACTTATGCCTACTGTAATGTTGCAGTAATTTATTGTTAATCGCAGAGGAATCTGACGAGCCTAGCCTACCATGATGTGCCCCGAACAGTTTACAACTTTACATGGGGTTTATAAGGTAGAGAAGGTCCAGTATTCTCGTATACCTCGAATCTCCAATTTTGGTAAGTGATGTTAGTTTTTTCTGAGTTATTTAATTAAAAAATAAAAAAAATACTGTTATATTTGTACAGATAATATAGAGAAAAGAGAAAAAATTATATTAAGAAACTAACACGTTTGAAGCAACTTTTAATTTCTAAAAATTAGAAAAAAAGTCGAAAGCTTTTCAGAACGGACCTTTCTTATGCTATTTAACACTGACTAGAAATATATACACCCCAAAAGCTAGAAACACAGCATGTACTCCAGCTAAGATGAGGGTAATCTGATCTGTCCAGTCATTATCTAGAGCCTTTTGCCCATGCTATTATAATTGGGTTATTATGACCAAGGAAACCTCTATTAGAGAAGTACAGAGCATCTAATCATCGGCAGCACTGACCATGGGCTGCATACTTGCGTCGATCTCCTGTCATCCTTCGAAACAACCCAAAATTTTCAAAAATTTGAAAATTTCTTAAATTTATTTTGAATTCGGATTTTTTTTTCATTTTTTGGCTAAATCCTTTGAATTCCCGCATTCGCATTACTTTCTCATTGAGGTTATTGAGAGCATTCAAGTGCATTGCATCATATGGTTGATCCTTGTGGTACTTGAAGACATTCAAGCAAGCGTCATTGGCTTATTACTCTTGGTGATTGTTAACACCTAGATGGCTCAGAGGATGTGGCGCAGTGATATCTTCAAAAAGGTCGTAAAGAGACCTAACAAAATTGTGAAAATTGGAGCTCTTCTCCTGAAGTGGAAAAGAGTTACTCCAGTGGATCAAGAAAAGACTTATATGATCAAGGATAACCGACTAAAGAAGGATGAATATGAGATCCTAAAACTTGTTGCTCTAAATTAAACAATTGTAGCAACCATGAGCAATCCAAAGATTCTAGCACAAGTCTAGAGCTAAATGACTAAATTTCTAAGGCGCCACAAGCAATATTTTTACTAAATACAACTCTAGCTATACAAGATAATTCAATTCAATAACTAGAATGGTAAATGCGGTAGAGTAAAGATAGGAGACAACCACAGTGAAGAGATGCGATGTTTTTCCCATAATATTGAAGACTTGTCGGTATTCGCTAGTCCACATTGAGGCAAACCCAAATAAATTAGACCAGTTCTACAATTTAAGCCTAATGACTTCAAGCCCAATATGGTTGCTCTTTCTCCACTTTGAAGATAGCGAGTACCATACCACTCACAACCGGCATCGAGCATCTTCACAATCTTCTTGAAGAGATTACTGTGTAATCTTCTTCCAAATCGTCTAGGTGTTGATAAACACTAAGAATAATAAATCACAACCCTTGTTTGATGAAGTATTAAGTGCCAAGGGGATCAACAAATAATGAAATGCACTTCAATACTCTCAACTACCTCAAACGATGACATGTGAGCAAAATGAGTAGTAGAGAATGCATTAATGGCTCCAATGTATTCAATGAGGTTAAGAGTTGGTGCCATAGTGCTAGTGAGGGGGTATTTATAGCCCCAACCATCAATTCGACCGTTTGAGGGTAACATCACACAAAATTCAGTAGATACGATACTACCGTTATGTATCGGTCAGTACTATTGCACATACTATTCAATGGCTCTTTTGAATGCAGTTAATGCGTCTCAATTAGCTGTTAAGCTTTTAGTGTAATACTACCGCCCTCATAAGGATCGGTACTACCGCACGACGGTAGTAACATTTGGCACAATCGGTACTGTCGATTTTCAGGGTTCCAAAAAGTGTCCAAAAATATATTCTTATATTACAAAATTAACTCTAAATCACTTGTCATTTACCGGTTGCACCACTACCTCCGCAAGCTCATTACACCGAGGAAAGCAGCCAAGACCTCCAGAGAGGAGGCCGAGAAACTTCAAAGGGAGAATCGATCCTTCCGTGAAAAGGAGGAGAAATCTTCCAGTGAAATCATGAAGCTTAAGCAGGAGATTACTAAGCTGAGTATGAAGAATCTGAAATCCGTGTCCGAAGATCATGAGAAGAAAGCACTGGCAGCAGAGGCCCATGTCAACGCCCTACAGAAGCAGTCGGAGGAGCTGCTCCTGGAGTACGACCATTTGCTGGAACTGGAAGAACCAGATTCTACAAACCCATCTTCACTACAAAGGCTGACTGAATCAGTTAGCCTGGGTTCTAATTGCTCATCACCAAGACTCTTGCCAGGTGCCGACGTGCCGTTGTAGAGCCAAGGTCTTCGTGGATGTGATTCTTGGCGTCCTTGCTCTCTCTAACTTACGGTGATTTTGGGTCGATGTAGTGTATGCGTATATTTTGTTGTTTTGAGGCACTGTAAAAGCCAGGGATGATGAAATGGATAAATGGGAATCCAGTATCAGTTTTGTTTTCTTTTTCTTTTTTTGGTGGAGAAAGATGATATTTCAGAATGTGCGTCGAAACACTGAACTGGGCTTAACGACTGCAAACTCTGCTCTACTCCAGCACAGATGGTGAAAAACTTTTCGGCCACCTCGCCCCATCCATATATTTGATCATTTTTTTTAAAAAAATATAATCGGTTCTACTTTGCGAGCCTGAATTGACACTACTTGCAGGCATTGTCAAAAATTTATATAAAAAAAACTAGAACCAATAAACATAACCATAGTATTCAAAACTGAAATTCTAAGTTTACATTTGTTGCACTGATAAATCACAGAAGAATAGTAAATAATTATAGGCTACAGTTGTGCACTAGTGCCAGTTTGGGGCACTGGAAAGAATCAGGACAAGATCATCGATGAACAGAAAATAAGCACAAAATAAGAACACATAAATGGTAATTATACATGTAGGAAACTCTGAACAACACCGATCAGGTCTCTCTCAGCACATTAATTGATGGACATAGCTCAGATCACTGGGCTCGATCGCTTGCAGTCACCGGCCGGCAGAAGGGTTCTGCTCCTGTTTCTCTCCTCTTCATGGGCGGGGCGGCGGTAGCGGTGGAAGAGGCACGCCGGGGCGACACGCGGATGTGCGCGACGGGAAGATGGACCACCTTGCCGGCGAACATGGGGTTGAGGTGGGCGGCGTACTTGACGGCGTAGTGGTAGGCGCCGGAGGCAGAGATGACCCTTGCCGGCAGCCAGAGCACGAGGCAGCACCTGTCGGTGATGTTGACGTACCTCGTGCGCACGCACACGGCGGTCCCGCAAGTGAGCGGGCGGGCGGGGTGCACGGCCTGCGCGGTGCGCGGCGCCATGAACTCGAGCCCCGCCGGACGCGTCGGCTGCTTCTTGGCGCCGATCTTGGAGGACGCGACGAGGCGGCTGGATGACGACGTCGACGAGCGCGCGGTCTTCTTGATCGGCCTGGAGCCGGAGGAGACGGCAGCAAGGGCACGGCGGCCGAAGAGGAGAAGGAGACGAAGCTGTCTGGGAAGGCGGCTACGCGCGAGGACGGCGCCATTGCTAGCTCTCTCTCTCTCTAGGGTTGGAGGGGAGCGCGTGGATGAGGGAAGGCTAGTGAGGAGGAGAGAATGCGCGGGCAATGGCTTGGCCAGCTATATGCTGGCTGGGCCGGGTGTTGCACCGCCGCACGTATGCGCGTAGACGACCTTAGCTAGTGCTTGCACTCCGACACCGAGTCGGATTCGCCGATCAAATGCGTGCCCCCCAAGCTTTGTTACCCCAAGGGTAAGAGAGAGAGAGAGAGGAAGGTCCGTCTCGTAATGCCATGGTTGCATTGCACGCAGAGAAAGGAAAGGAAAGCACAGGAAAGGAAAAGCAAGCCACTCTTGTCTGATCTGCCGTGGAACGCCGCCGCGTCCTTCCTCCGATCCGAGTCCAGACTCGAGACCCCTTCCTTCCCTTCCCCGGTGTGGTACGCGGCCCAAAACCCATTCCACTTTATGGCCTGGGAACCATACAGCGTACCATGCTACGCCAACGGCCCAGAAAACACGCAGGCCGTAGAGAGAGTACTCGCTCACACCATCACGCGTCGCGAAAATAAAACAGGTTTCCCAGTCCAAATAAAGCAAATTGGTACGATGTTAATGCAAACTCCAGCTGTTAATCAGGCGGTCTAGTTTTTATATCAAGAGTTTATCCTTTGCAACGTACTCACAAAAGGACTTCCTGCTCAACCAAAAACGAAAAGGAAAAAGGGCGAGTCTTCAAGTTACAACATGGGTACCCGTGTTCACGGAGGGAGGCCATGGATCTTTCAAACACTGCTATAGATAGATCTGTCATACGAACTGCTTCAAGAACTCAGTTGCCACCAGCCGCCCACGTGTATTTACTGACAGCTTCAGCTCGCTGATCTCCTTGTCAATGTCCTACAGCACAAACAAGATGTGATGTGAGTGAACTTATGGTCAGTATCTAGCACAATGCGCACCAATCACGCAAACGCTGCACAAGCTACAAAATGATGTTAATCATGAACGTTCAAAACTCAAACCTACTTCAAAATGTACAGTTCAGCTGCTTAATCATGGACAACAACTATGACACATACTAATGACCAAATCTACTTTGAAGAGAAACCCAAAAAAATGGTTCACAATACGATGAAATGATGTGTAGCTAACAGTTTATCTTTTTCTTGATCGAGTAAGAGTAGGAATTTCTTTTTACAGACTGTGATGAGTAATCCATGACGAATCCTGTTCTACTTCCTTTTTTTTGGGTAAACAGTTTCTAGTATAGCATCGAAGTACGTCCTTTTCCACCAGATTGTATTCTTCCGTATGGCTGGGGGAGAGAATTTTAGCTGTACTGTGAAAATAGCAAGATGATGTGTGAGTCTTCTGTTTTTTGTTGTTATTCCTGTGTAGTATGGGCAATCCAAGATTGACAGCATTTAAGCTGGGCAGGTAGCCGCTTTCAGTAGTTCAGTACTGTATAATTATTTGTATCAGGAATTCCTTTGTGATTTCAGAAGAAACGGCTGAATGTTTATTTACAGAGGCACACATGACGAAACAGGAAAACTACAAGCATGTCCAAACGAACTTTGGTCTCAGCTGTTCATTTATTAGATGGCTTACAAAAGGCAAATAGAGGCCCACGGAGAACCTTTTCTTACCTCCATAAATTGTACAATGAAATCTATGAGCTTGTGCTTGTGCATGTCCTCACAATGGTAGTTTGTTATTAGGAAGCTAATATCATAACCCTGAAATCGAACAAAACCAAGTTAGCAGTTTCCTATTATGTGATGCAATGGTGTCACTTGATATAATGCAGTTCACACATAACATTTCGGCAAGTAACAAAAATGACAAACACGGCTAATCAACATTGTGAAAAATCATCAAGATGGAAAACTTATAAGCTACTAAAACTCTAGGCGACAACATAGACTAGTATTTAGTTGTCCTGGATGCATTACTGTGCCTAGTAGCACTACTAGACCGACTTCAATTGAAGACAGTTCGTGTACTATGGGGAAAAGTAGATTACTAGATATATCAGCACTACTGAAGGTGATCAGTGTACCTGAACCGGTTTTCTCCTCAACACTTGGAATGCCTCCGCCCTCATTGATAAAAACCTAAGAAATTTCTTTGCAAGAATATTTTCAAGTTCATCTGATTGCTTAACCTGCCCCCAAAAAAAAAACAAGCATACGATGGTATACCAGATGACAAATGGTCGAGTAAACATTATCCTAACAAGCATTATAACATCCAACCAGCTTTTCGTCACTACCTTCATGCTTATACGGATAGAATTGATTGAAGTCTCTATCAAACACTTCTCTGCTTCATTACGGCATATAAGCACCTGTAGAAGGAAAAATATGGGACTATGAATCATAAATCTGAAGATAATAAAAATTTCCTGTAAGTTTCCTCTCTAAATAAGCAGAGCTGTGAAGAGATGGTCTAGGCTAAATCTGCAAGTAAACTGCTAACTAATTGGTTTTCAAGCAGTCACCTCTACAATAACTTTCGCCAAGGATTAAGTAGAGTTCAGAAGTGTTAAATAATATGAGGGTTATTAGACTCGTTACCACATCCTGCCTTACAGCATATGCTTTGTGTAACCCGTTCCAGAGTCTTTTGAATGTCAATCTCATGCAGGAAACATCATGGATGAACTCCACAACTTTTGCTATGACATATCAAAGTAACTACAGGTAAGTACGCTGAAACACAATACCCACCTTCAATCCTGAATTCCCAATATGCATGTATATAAAGCATAAAATCTAGCATGTTGAGTTCATGGTCATAAGAAGAGTGCATCCATTATGGAAAATGTTTGAAACTAATAGCCAATACCTGATCTTTTAAAAAAAGACTGTTTTTTTTTTGCAATTTCAACACATGATGAAAGAACATCCAGTGTCTAGTGAAGCTGAAATGTGCTTAAGCGCAAAGTAAACTACTAAGCACAATCAACATGAAATAAAGCTATTCATGATTCCCTCCCAGCATGGTCCATGAAGAGTGTGTATTTGTTAAAGACAAAATGATATCACCATCATTAATTTGTTGCCACTTTGTCACCTGATGGAATACCATTTGCCTCTACTATAGGTAATCTAAAGACATATCCTACTCCATACATAACCCAGAAGAGGAGATACTTAACTCAAAATTGAGAAAGAGTAATGCAATCGCAACAAATGAACAATACTGGTGCAAATGGAGATTAGAAAGAGGCATTGAACCAAAAAAATTATGCCGATGTATAGTAACCATTTGATTCTACATTTGTTGGCTCTATATTCTATAATTGGTACAAGAAAAGGATAATGCATGTAAAATAATTAGTTCAAATATAAAGAAGGGAGTCATTCTTGCAAGAAATTTTTAGCAATATCAAAAAATCATAATTGAATTTGAGATGCTGCTAAAAGAGGCTCCCTTACCGGATTCAGCAGAAGTTCAGGGCTAGTCCTGTAAATAAGGAATTAAAAAAACGATTATGTAAGCAAAAAAGGATGTATTCACGTCCTTGAACTTCAAGGAAACAAGTAAAAACAACAGTGAAAATGATATTTCCACCGGCAATAAAAAAACTAGTATTTATATGGGTCAACATTTTTTAGGGCAAATATATTAGTCAACATGGGCTTGCGTGATTACAAGTTTACAACGATTGTTCTTAGTTCAAGAGAGATAACATTGACATGTAGAGCTCCCACAAAAATATAAAGAAAGCAAAGATAGAGCTGGTGTTCTTCTCTCTTTAACAATCTACATCATATGTGTTAGAGATATGTATAGTTTGTTATTCCCCATTGTTATGAGGGGTTCTTTGCATATTTACCACTTGTACTTTGTGTATATATTCTGGCCCATTGGCCTCATATGAATACATGCGCTATTCATAACATGGTATCAGAGCCAAAACTAGGGTTTTGGTTTACCTAGGGTTTCGCGCCGTCGCCGGCCTCCCTGCGCCGCCGCCGCCGTCGCCGACTCCCGGCCTCCGCCGCCCGAAACGGCCCCGCCCGACTCCCACCCGGTCGCCTCGCCGGCCTCCTCCGCCGCTGCCGTCCCCGCCGGCCTCCTCTGCTCCCACTCGGCCGCCACCTCGGCGCCTCCAGTCCGGCGCCTCCCTCCTACCCGGTCGCCTCTGCCGACCTCCACCGCTCCGCCGTCGACTCCCCTGGTCGCCTCTGCCGGCCTCCACCGCTCCGCCGTCGACTCCCGATCCACGGTGAAGATCGGGACGCCGCCAATCGGGACGCCGCCGCCGCTCCTCACGCCGCCAGCCGGCTGCTCTTCGGCCGCCGCCTCCGCTCCGGCCGCCGCCTCCCGCCCCGGGACGCCGCCGCGAAGTCGCCGCTCCTCCGCTCGAGGCGCTCGTCCGCGCCCGAGGCCGCCACTCCGCCCGAGGAGCCCGCCCGCGCCCGAGGCCGCCGGCCGCCACTCCGCCCGAGGCCGTCGTCGCGTCGCCGTCGCGCCGCCGCCCCCGTTGCGCCGCCGCCCGAAACCCTAAGGGCTGCGTGCGTGTGTGGGCCGGAGGCCCACTGCCGGCTTTAAAATTTTAGCCGGCCGAAAAAAAAAGCAAAAAAAAAACGTCGTTCTAACCGCCGCGCCGTCCAGCGCCGCCTGTTAGACTTCGTTGCCTTGGTCGCCGCGCCGTCCAGCGCCGCCTACCAATGGGCACCGTTTCCCTCCCTCGCTGCCCGGTGATCTTTGATGGTGTTAATTACACTGATTTCGCGTCTCACATGCGCATTCACATGCGTGGTCTTCGTCTCTGGGGCGTCCTCTCTGGCGATGTCACCTGTCCGCCTTGCCCTATTCCTCCGACGGAGCCTACGCCTGTTGCATTGCCTCCGACAGCTGATAAAGCCGCTGCTGATGCTGAAGCTGATGATAAAGCTGCCACTGCCTACCAGGAGGCTCTGGATTCCTACAAAGATCGTCTGACCGTCTACACTCAGTGGTACGATGACGACGCTCGGGCTGCTGCTGTCTTCATCGCCAGTGTCCAGCCTCAGTTTTCTTCTGAGGTTGTGGGACTCTCTTCGGCTTTCCAGATGTGGACTCATCTTCGTCAGCGCTACGAGCCCTCCGGTGATGCCCTGTACCTGTCCGTGGTCCGCCAGGAGCACTCTCTTCAGCAGGGTGATGCTACTGTTGACGCCTTTTACGCTCAGAGCTCTGCTGTCTGGCGTCAGTTGGACTCACTTCGCACTGCTGGCTGTCGTACCTGTCCGTGCTGCCTGGAGGTTCGTGCTGACCTGGAGTTTCAGCGGGTTTACGAGTTCCTTACTCGCCTTCGTCCTGAGTTCGAGCAAAGGCGTGCTCAGCTCCTTGCACGCCATCCTCGTGTCACTCTCCTGGAGGCTCTTACCGAGATACGCGCAGAGGAGACTCGTTTGAGTGGTGCTGGTCTGATGCCACTCCCCTCTGTGCTCGCCGCTCGTCCGCCTGCTACACTGCCTCCTCCAGCGGCTACCACAGGTGGTGGTGGCCGTCCTCCGTCTGGAGGTGGCCGTCCTCACTGTTCCTACTGCGACAAGGATGGCCACACTGAGTCCCAGTGCTATAAGAAGAAGCGGCATCTTTCACGCCGTTCTTCTACTGGCACTAGTGCTTCTACGACGACGTCTGCCTCGACTTCTTCAGCAGCTTCTCTCACCGAGCAGGAGATAGCCAGACTTCGACGCCTACTTGCCGCTTCAGGTTCTCCCTCGACAGGTTCTGCAGGTTCTGCTACTGACTCTTCAGGCACTGAGAGACCACCTCCTACACAGTCAGGTACCTCCCCGTGGATTCTTAATTCTGGAGCATCTTTTCACATGACTCCTGATCTTTCCACTCTGTCTTCTATTACACCTCTTGATTCACCTGTCAGTGTTCTTACTGCTGATGGAACATCTCTTTCTGTCTCTGGTCGAGGATCTCTTAGCAACTCCTCTTTTCATGTTCCTTCTGTTGCTCACGTTCCTCGCCTTACCTTGCAGTTTCTTTCTGCGGGGCAGATTACTGACCTTGGTTATCGGGTTATTCTCGACTCTGACTCTTGTTGTGTTCAGGACTGCCACACGGGAGCTCTGGTTGGTTCTGGCCCTCGGCGCCGTGACTCACAGCGTCTCTGGGAGCTTGACTGGCTTCACCTTCCTTCCGCTGCCACCATCGGCGCCAGTCTCTCTGCTTCTGCCACTTCGTCTACCGGCTCTTTCCAGCAGTGGCATCACCGTCTTGGCCATCTGTGTGGATCCCGTTTGTCGTCCTTAGTTCGTCGTGGTCTTCTGGGGTCTGTCTCAGGAGACGTGTCTTTAGATTGTCAGGGCTGTAAGTTAGGTAAACAGATTCAGCTTCCTTATCCTCATAGTGAGACTGTGTCTCAGCGTCCTTTTGATCTTGTTCATTCAGATGTTTGGGGTCCGGCTCCCTTCGTTTCGAAAGGGGGTCATCGTTATTATATTATTTTTATAGATGATTTCTCTCGTCACACTTGGATATATTTCATGTCTTCTCGTAGTGAGGTCTTACCTATCTATAAACAATTTGCCACTATGATACATACACAGTTCTCCACTCCTATTCGTGTCTTTCGTGCTGATTCTGCTGGCGAGTACCTCTCTCGTCACTTGCGCAGCTTCCTTGCTGAGCAGGGCACTCTCGCTCAGTTTTCTTGTCCTGGTGCTCATGCTCAGAATGGTGTCGCTGAGCGCAAGCATCGTCACCTCCTTGAGACGGCTCGTACTCTGATGATCGCCGCCTCTATTCCACCTCACTTTTGGGCCGAGGCTGTTTCCACTGCCACTTATCTCGTCAACATTCAGCCCTCTTCTGCTCTTAAGGGTGCGATCCCTGTTGAGCGTCTTTGTGGTCTTCTTCCTGACTACTCTGCCCTTCATCTGTTTGGCTGCGTTTGCTATGTTCTCCTTGCACCTCGAGAACGTACCAAACTGACCGCTCAGTCTGTTGAGTGTGTCTTTCTGGGGTACAGTGCCGAGCACAAGGGCTATCGGTGCTGGGATCTTGTTGGTCGTCGGATGCGGGTTTCTCGGGATGTGACTTTCGACGAGTCTCGTCCATTCTACCCACGTCCTGCCTCTCCTTCGGCTTCTTCTGTGGAGCCTCTGTCTTTCTTGACCTTTCCAGATACTCCTATATCTGTTTTGCCCTCGTCCATCTGTTCCACTGAGTCTCCACATATTCCCCCTGTGGCCTCTCCGCCGTTGTCGCCGCCTGTGTCATCTCCTACGACTCCCCAGGCTCCTCCCCTTATCGTCTACACTCGTCGACCTCGTATTGCGGATCTTCCAGATGAGTCATCTTCTTCTGATGTTCCATCTTCTTCTGATGCTCCATCGTCCCCTGATGGATCATCTTCTCCTCGCTATGCTCTCCGCGATCGCCAGTCGATTCGGCCTCCTGCCCGTTTTTCTTTTGCTGGTGCAGCTACTCGTGAGCCTGTCTCCTACCGGGATGCTGTTACTCACCCTGAGTGGCAGCTTGCCACGGCCGAGGAGATTGCTGCCCTCGAGCGTACTGGTACTTGGGATCTTGTTCCTTTGCCATCTCATTCTCATCCCATCACATGTAAGTGGGTCTATAAGATTAAGACTCGCTCTGATGGCTCTCTTGAGCGCTATAAGGCGCGTCTTGTTGCTCGTGGCTTTCAGCAGGAGCATGGTGTTGACTATGACGAGACTTTTGCTCCTGTGGCCCACATGACCACTGTTCGCACTCTTCTTTCGGTGGCGTCTGCTCGCCACTGGTCTGTTTCTCAGCTTGATGTCAAGAATGCCTTTCTTAATGGCGAGTTGCGTGAGGAGGTCTACATGCATCCTCCACCTGGGTATTCTGTTCCTGAGGGCATGGTTTGTCGCCTTCGTCGCTCTCTCTATGGCCTTAAACAAGCCCCTCGTGCTTGGTTTGAGCGCTTCTCCTCTGTGGTCACTGCTGCTGGTTTTTCAGCTAGTGATCATGATCCTGCGCTCTTTGTCCACACTTCGTCTCGTGGTCGGACTCTTCTTCTCCTGTATGTTGATGATATGATCATTACGGGAGATGATTCTGAGTACATTGCCTTTGTCAAGGCTCGTCTTAGTGAGCAGTTCCTTATGTCGGATCTTGGTCCTCTTAGTTACTTCCTTGGGATTGAGGTTACTTCCACTCCAGATGGTTTCTTTATGTCCCAAGAGAAATATATTCAGGACCTTCTTGATCGCGCCTCTCTCACTGATCAGCGTACCGTTGAGACTCCCATGGAGCTCAATATTCACCTCCGACTCTCTGATGGCGAGCCTCTTTCTGATCCGACTCGCTATCGTCATCTTGTTGGGAGTCTTGTCTACCTTACTGTTACTCGTCCGGATATCACTTATCCAGTTCATATTCTGAGTCAGTTTGTTTCAGCTCCCACTCAGGTTCACTACAGCCACCTTCTTCGAGTTCTGCGATACCTTCGTGGGACTATCTCTCGCCGTCTCTTCTTTCCACGTTCCAGCTCGTTACAGCTTCAGGCCTATTCGGATGCTACTTGGGCCAGCGATCCCTCTGACCGCCGGTCTATCTCTGCTTACTGTGTTTTTCTTGGTGGTTCTCTTATTGCCTGGAAGACGAAGAAACAGACTGCAGTGTCCCGTTCGAGTGCAGAGGCTGAGTTGCGAGCTATGGCTCTCTTGACAGCAGAGATTACTTGGCTACGGTGGTTACTTGAGGATTTTGGTGTTTCTGTCACTACACCGACCCCTCTCTTGTCAGACAGTACAGGTGCTATCAGTATTGCTCGTGATCCTGTGAAGCATGAGCTCACCAAGCATATTGGTGTGGATGCTTCTTTCATGAGGTCTTGTGTGCATGATCAGATGATTACTCTTCAGTATGTGCCTTCGGAGCTTCAGATAGCGGATTTCTTCACGAAGGCCCAGACTCGAGCACAGCATAGCTTCTACCTCTCCAAACTCAGTGTTGTTGATCCACCATGAGTTTGAGGGGGGGTGTTAGAGATATGTATAGTTTGTTATTCCCCATTGTTATGAGGGGTTCTTTGCATATTTACCACTTGTACTTTGTGTATATATTCTGGCCCATTGGCCTCATATGAATACATGCGCTATTCATAACAATATGAAATTAACTTGTTACAACATATGCCTGTTTCTAGCATGGTAGGCTTCATAAAGTAACATCTTGGACATCAGACCCACAAGTGCACAAAAGAAAAGAAGCAGAAGATTGTTCTCTTTACAGGCACAAAGGTTTCATCGATTTTGACTATCATGCGCAGATTCCAGTTTCTCAGATTTTCTCCTAATCGAAACACCATTGCACTAACTGCGCTCTGTCTCAGTCAAATTATGTACACCAAGAACAGATAAATCATAGAAATTTTGAATAAACAGCATTCAGTTTGAAGCATGACTTACTTGAGCTCCACCTCTGGTTTGTTGTGCCTCTCAACTTCTTGGCAAGGGAAATTCTAGAGGTAAAAACAAAAACACATTCTGTCTAAATTACATTTCTAAGGAGCTAAACAAGTTGTCTGGGGGTCAATTTCAGATTTCAGAACAACAGCACGTGCAGTGTGTAAGAAATGGTAATTCCCGAAGGAGCTGAATTGAGTACCTGCAGGCACATGGCAGCCTCCAGAGTGTTCCGGATGCAAGTTAGATACAACCGCAGCGTATTTGCCTACAAGAACAAGAACAACGCATTAATTAATACTCACCAATATTTAGCAAACGCTGCAAAGAATCTGATCGAACGAAGTGTAGGCAAAACAATCCGAACGCATGGAACGATCTCGTCCAGCCACTGTGAAATTCGTGCTCGGTTCTTGAAACGCCCCGCTAAGACCGTCGAACTGACCCGAGGAAACGTTTGGTTGGGACCGATGAACGGCGAGATCTCGCCGGCGTTCCGGGGGCGGAAGGACGGAAGGCGTGGTCCGGATCCAAAGAGGTGGACCGAAGACGGGAATGGTATATGGGGATGGGAGCGGAGCTTACCATGGTCGGCGACGGACGTCGGCAGCGGTCGCCGGAGAGCTGCACGGAGACGGTGGGGTGCCGGGAGCGGTTTAGGAAAGTGTTGGATTCGACGTCTGCAGTCTTCAGTCTCCCCTTTGGTCCGTTCGGGTTACTTTACGCCTTTATAGCACCAACAGCGTATTATAACCGAACGTATTCTTCTTTTAGGCCATCCATAAATTTTTCTCGTTGTTGTATTGTGTGAAAACTTCGAATAATCCCACCTGTCACCTACAGCCAACTCCACTAGGACTGCCGATTTCGCATCGCAGAGGGCAATGCAACATCAGTGAACCTCGAGTCAGCAACAGAGTTTTTTTAAAAAAAAAAAAAACATGTGAACGGAACAAGAGAAATGAGCAGTTCTCGTTGTGCAAAGTATACGTTCCCTTCGTTCTCAAATAATCAACACTTACAAACAAAAAATTTGTATACAAGCACTTCACTCTTCACAGTTCCCTAATCATGTTTTCCCAAAGTTACCCATATTAGCTCCATCCATTTTCCCTCACTTCACTACTTTGTTACCTGTGCTCGAGATATTATCGGAGGCCATTTTGATCAAAAAAAATGTTGACTGAAGTGTAATCACCTGGTATGCATGAACCATTCAAAACTGCCAAGTACTATTTGAGATCGGTGGGAGTAACTTAAAAACATCGAGTCACTAACTAGATGTAGATGGTTCGGTTTATAAATTGTCCAGATATATGCACAAGGAGACGCTAGATTACAGGGCATAAAGTTGAAAACTTGACGCTCCCAGAAGGCAGAAGTGGAATATTAGCATAACAACAATTTACAACTCATCAACATATTATGATAGGTGCAGCCACATCAGCTGGGAACTTCAACTCAACAGCAGATTGATCTTCTCAATGGCGATTTAATGGTGGTAATATTTCTTTGCCCACCTCCTCGACTCGTTCCAAGAAAGGGTTGACAGTATCCATGTAGTAGTTGAACTGGATAAAGATTACATTAGCAAGTATGCATATTATTGAAAAGAAGCACTATTATGCATATTATTGAAAAGAAGTGCTATTTTATCGATGATTTAAGGAAATATGCTTCTAACTCAAACATACCGCCTGCACAATTTCTTCAAATTTTGCATGTATTTCCTGTTGTTTTTCTGTGGCAGCAACCCTAACTGAATCAGCTTCAGAACATAAATTAGCAGCCTATGTGATGACAGAAAGGAAAACAATGTGTCAGAAATTTTAGAAAGATGAACTTACAATCAACAAGACAGCAAGATCTGCAGGCTTAGTCAAAGAGATGCATAGCTTGTGTTTCTGGACTAATGGCAGTGATAAATACTAATCTGCCTACAAGCAATAACTCCTAAAGCCGAAAGACTATCAGTTCAAAAGGACTTCAAGTTTAAACCAGCCTTAATCTCAGTACAAAAACATCACCTTTGCAACCATTGCCTCTACTTTCCTTTCTCTAGGTTCGAGGCACTGAAGTTTGCATTCTGTTTCAGACCTCAAAGTAGCCAGCTTCTGATTTTCATCTGCTATTCTTTGATCCCTTTCTTTCTCTTTCGCCTTGAGGCGCTCCTCGGTTTCATGTACTAATCCAAAGGGGTTCATGCAATGTGAGGAAAGGAGTGTTTAAAAGAAGAAAGGAGCATACGATACATAAGCAGTACTAGCAAAAAAGATAAAATACAAACTCCACATGTACATGGACATCTATGTATTATCTTAGCCCTCCAAAATGCCTCAAGATTCATGCAAAGGACAAGGAGATGGGGTGGTGTTTTGAACTTTGAAAGTTTGCATTAATCTTGAGGCACATTTGATGGTGGTGATAGTATATGGATGTCCATATACATGTGAAAAGGCCATGTTATACCAAAAAATACATTTAGAATGACAACCTTTTCGTTGCCATTCAACAATCTTTGCGTCAAGGGCCATAATTGAGACACTATCATCGCTAAGCTTAGCCTTGCGTGCTTTAACTTCCTTCTCAACAGTTCTAGAAGCGGTAACCTAGCAAGATAACAAATGAAGAGTTACTACTGTCTCATCATTAGAATAATCCAGATACAACATACAATGCAGCTTTGCATCTGTTCATACTTGTTCCTGTAAAGCCTTGATTTTAGAGAATTGCTTCGACAGTTTTTCATAAGCCTGCAAAACAGAGAGTTTAAATGCAATTACATAAACGGAGTACTCCCTCAGTTCTCACATAGATGTGGAACTTTTAAAACTTTAACCAATAATATACACAATACCATTTAGATTTGTCATGTGTAAAACTAAAATATATTAGTAGATTTATCACCAAAAGTACTTCCATATCATTATATTTATTAATTTTTACTAACATATAATTAAAAAAGTAGTGGTCAAATGTGTGTATTGGAGACCCTGTCAATGTCCAAAACGTCAAGTAAAAAAGAACAGAGGGAGTATTTAGGAATAATAGTGGTGAAGCATCAGAAGGAACAGCAGTAAGTGCCAATCGTGCTACAAGCTAGCCCCACCAGCTGTAGTAAAAAACAAATAGATCCAAAATATTGGAGATAAACATCGGGAAACTAAAGCCTCCTAGAAAACCATACATAACAAACAGAGGAACTACTATAGATTTGTCAGAATTCCATTTTATTATATTACATTTTAGTAAGACTGTAACAAGTTGTTCCAACCAATTGGCATAAACAAGTAAACTTCTAGCATTGGCATGTTCTGATGAAAAGTGGAACAAGAGTACCTTACTATAGATCTCCAAAGTAGCGGTTTTCTCTTGTACACTTTGCATTGCCATCTTCTCTGAGTTCTTCAATTCAGAACGGGCTGATTTCTTCTCCTCAAGGGCCCTCTTTAATAGAAAATAAAAATCGCAATTAGTCTTGCAAGATACCAAAAATCGTTTACAATGCTGATAGAAGTGCATAGTGTTGATCTGATCAATTCAAGGTTGTATGTACTTCCAAAAGGCACTTCTAAGGAAGCTACTGATCATATACTCAAGAACCAAGATAGAGCATCCAGCGACAATTACAATTTTTAATGAACAAATAATTCAGATCTAATTCCGAGTGAACTAAGTTACAAAGGTCTGTTGACAGTTGAGAGAATTGCAGTACCCTTACTGTACTAGTTGTAATCACTAATGGCAAACAGGGCATATTATTTTCTCGTAGAAGATAACTCTGAAATCCATAGGATTCCATGAATGGAATCTTCAGTTTTTTAGCATGGGCATGGCAAAATAATATCTTCAAAATTTTCAGTTCGCTCACAAATTATAAAGCAGCTTGTGAACCATTCAATGATCATATTAAAGCAGAAACATTCTTCTGAATAAATTCTTTTTTTAGTCCCTCACAAATTAACTGTTCAAAGGTCTATTTTTTTCAGGCCCATAACAACCATCCCGATTACTATATGAGGCCAACTAGTGGACCTCACCTATCAATGACTTGGAGACTGAATGAACTTTGCGATTGTTTTCTAGAAAGCATATTTTGGATTTGTACACAACGTTCTACACCTGAAATGGACCCTTCAGTCAGAAGTTGAAGGAGCCAAAAAAAGGACTTGACAATTCGACATAATAATATAACTCTCTTTCGTAGGTTCATTTGAATGTTGCACAAGCAATAATATGAACCTAAACAACGGCCCTTTTATTTTTGGAGTTAACCAATATAAAAGGCATGGATCAACACTTAACAACATAATAACATGGAGGGTGAAAATCATTGCACAATGAAATGAATAATAAAATAACCAAGGAACAAAGCAGTCACTGCCAACCAAAGATGGTTGTACGGTGAAACAAGTCAAATAATAAACAGTGAACAAACATTTTGGAGTATAATGGCAGACCATCAATATCACGATTGAACATTGTGCCTGCAGTAACAAATCAAAAAAGGAAAGAGATCTTACTTGAAGCTTTTCTGGGGACTGAACAATTTTGGACAACAGCTTGGAATTTTCTTGGGCATGTTTCATCAACTCAAAATCAGCTTGGGAGATCTGCAAAAGGATAACAAAGAAGCAACAAATCCAGCAATATGGAGTAAAGTTTTTTTTATGAGCGTTATGGAGTAAATTATTGCTTTTGTATAGCATCATAATTTCAGTTTGAGCTAATGAGCAAATTCAAGTTGAAATTTTCAACTGTTCAATGTCCACGTTTACTAAGTACAGCTGATATAGCTGAATACCAATTGGTCAAGGAACAGGTAACAAAAGCGCTGATTATTCATTAACGTTATACAATTATGCACAAAAATCACTTCCCCAAATGGTAAACCGTAGACCTTCAGGCCCTATTTAGTCCGTAGAGAATCTGACCTACAGAAGCTGGAGTTATGAAGTTCTGGCTTCTGAAAGTCAAGAAGCCAGAGCTAGAGGGGTGTTTGGCCTAATAGCTCCAGCCTCGCCTATTTGAAGTAATGACTTTTTTAGCACTACAAAAAAAAGACAGTATTTTAGGTTTCAACTCAGTCACCGACTCTGCAAGCATATATGAAATTCTGAATACTCGGACCAATCTAGTTCATAAATGGGAAAGGGCAAATAGAATAGTTCTACACATGTACAACAATTCAGGACAAAGTAGAAGAATTCTACACTATGCATAACACAATTCAGTGGGTGATGAGATGTTTCAAGTCAACCTATGTCATGAACCTTAGTTCATGAGGGATAAATACCACCGAGAGGATGGCCGGATGGCGTCGGCGTAGGAGAGAGAGAGAGACTAAATGAGGAAGACTATGATAATTCTTTGATTGATCTCAATAGCATGCGGTAGCCCTCTTTATATAGATGAGCTCCCCCTAACAGATAGAGTCTAATACCAATCCTATCTCTAATAATATAGAAACTCATATCATATCTCTAATCATCTCTAACAAAAGGAATCTAATCTCTAACTCAAATAGAAACCAATCTCTAATTCCTAATAATACCGACTAGGCCCAAGGCCCCCCTCTATGACATTACACCCCACCCGGACATGCAGCTCGTCCTCGAGCTGCTAGGCGGCGATCATAGTGCCAATGGAAGACCTCCGACGCCGGTGTAGAAGACAAACGGTGGCGGGGTCCTGCTGCGGATAGAGACGACCAGCCAGATCCAAGCGGAACAAGGCTAGACGAAGTGTCGCGCCTTCTAATATATAATGCCTGCAAAATAAGCTTTTATTTTATTTTTGATTTATTTTTGATTTTTTTGAATTTTTCTGATTTTTTATTTTTGTTTTAAATTTTATTTTTGTTTTTTGGAAGCCTTTAAGTCATCGGTCGGTTAAAACCGACCGAAACCCATCAGCCCTCACACAGCTCAAACCGATGGCGACTGAAGGAACTGTGGCGGCGGCGGTTCCGGGCGTCCCACGGCGACGAAAAGCGGCGGAACGGGCGGCCGACGCAGCGGCTGTAGTGATGGCTTGGGCGTAGGCGGAAACAGATGCGGATCGGGCGGCCGGCGTAGCGACGGCCTGCGGATGCGTCCTGGGCGGCGGTGGTGGCACGGGCGGAGACGGCCCAGGCGACTGCAACCAAGGCGGCGGCGGCTCGGGCGGAGCGGGTCGGGTGGCCAGAGCAGTGGCGGCGGAGGCTGCAGATGGAGGCGGCCCGCAGGAAGCGATGACGACGGCAGCGACCTGCGTAGATCCGGCAGCGGCTGGCGTCCGGCGACCGAGGACAGCGGCGCCGACGGCTACGCGCGTGGATCCGGGCGGCGATGGCGAACCGCGACCGGGAACGGCGACTCTGGCAGATCCGGCAGCGGCGGTTCAGGCGACTTCGGGAAGGGGTAGCCGCCGGCGACCATCTTGAGGCCGTCGTGGTCGAGGCGGCGCAAAAAGGCGGCATCCCCGGCAGCGGGTGGAGCGACACGGGTCGGACCGAGCGCGGCGGTGGGGACCCAGGTCTGGGACGGCACGCGGCGCTAACGAAGAGGAGCCGACGGAGAAGATGCAGCGGAACCCGAGCGGTGACGGCGACGGGGGCTACGGCCGATGGCCAGGGCCGGCGGCGACAAAAGAAACCGGAGCATCCTTGGCGGCGCAGGACACAGGACGAGCGCCGCAGATGGAGAAGACGTTGTGGGAGCAGCGCGTCTTGGGATGGCGGTGCTTCTGGTGAGATGATGTTTCCATTGGCAGCGGTGGAGCAGAGCAGATGCGGACGAGGCGCTGGAGGAAGTTGTGATCCTTGGTCATTGTTGTGATCTTGTTTTTGTTGTTGTGAATCTGATGTTGGATGATGAGCCTGGCTCTTTGTCTCTTGTTGCACCTTTCTCCGATTCTCCATCCTCTCAAGGATGGCATACATGTTGAAGAAGATATCCCCCATCTCTTTGTTGATGCTGGCCATCTTGATAGCGTTAGCCTTTATCGTGGCCAACGACTCAGCAGCAGAACTAGTCGCAGGAACCATGGTAGCAAAAGTCGTGGGAAGGGATCGATTGCTCTGATACTAAGTTGTCATGAACCTTAGTTCATGAGGGATAAATACTACCGAGATGATGGCCGGATGGCGTCGGCGTAGAAGGAGAGAGAGACTAAATGAGGAAGACTATGATAATTCTCTGATTGATCTTAATAGCATGTGGTAGCCCTCTTTATATAGATGGGCTCCTCCTAACAGATAGAGTCTAATACCAACCTATCTCTAATAATATAGAAACTCATATCGTATCTCTAACATAAGGAATCTAATCTCTAACTCAAATAGAAATCAATCTCTAATTCCTAATAATACCGACTAGGCCAAGGCCCCCCCTCTATGACAACCTATATGAGCAGTGTTGCATACAAAATATAAGTTCCTAATCCTGAGTTGCGTATCAGCCGCACTAGACCTAAGCACAGCTTAACAGGGTTTTGGCTTGTAAGACATGAAGAGCAACCTAAAGCGTCCTCATAAAAGGAAGAAAAGGCAATGATGCTAACACAAGGTAAGAATCAGCACCTTGCTGAGGATCTCCTCTTTCTTGTCAGTTATGGCTTTGGCTTTTCCTCGCAGCGCCATCTGCTGCTTGTTGTAGTCCTGAATCTTCTGCTTCAGGCCATTGACCTCCGCCTCCAGCTGCTGGACCAACGGCTCCTCCATCTGCGCCGCGTGCTCGTGATCCGCAATCGCCTTCTGATGCTGCATGAGAATACCCCACCAAATAAAATTAAGGAACAAAAGAGGCACTTTAAGCATCTCTTCTCTGCGAGCATTTCCCCAGTGAGATATCTGCATAAACAGTGAACACCTCGGCAATCTTGGCCTTGAGCTCCATGCGGCGCTCATCGGAGTTGGGGAACTCGTTGACGATGGGCTGCAGGAGGCTGAGCTTGTCGTCCCTGTAGTAGAGGAAGTTGATGAGGGCGCTGAGGATGTAGGCGACGCGGCGTGGGTCGGGGCAGAGGAGATCACGGAGTGTGAATCCTTGGAACTGGATGGAGTCGAGGAAGCCACGCGCCTTGCGGAAGAGGCGCAGCACCAGGATGGCCTCGGCGTGGTGTTCGGGGTTGTCGAGCGCCTCCAGGGCCTCGAAACCTAGCTGCGCGTCGGCGCCGTCGAGGTCGTCCCTGGAAAAAGGAAACCCCGAAAATAAGGAATAGGAAACCCGGCCTGCGGTGAGTTGGTGGGTGGGGAAGAGGAGGAGGAGGAGGATATAACAGTGTACCCGAGGGGGTCGACGACGGAGGCGAGGAAGAGGGAGAGGACGGAGGGGAGGAGGTCGGGCTGGGGCTTGGCGATGTCGTCGGGGCGGAGGCTGGCGGCGGGGGCGAGGCCGTAGGTGTGCAGCGACTCCGCGATCTGCGCCGGGGTCATCTCCGGGAACGAGAAGTTGGACGACATCTTCGATGCTGCTGCTCCGGCCGCCGCCGCCGCCGCCACTTCTCTCTCTTTCCCCCCAAATCCAAACGCGAGCGATTTCTCTCTCTTTCCTTTTTTCCGTTTAGTTTCCCGCGCTGCGGATTGGAAATGTTGGATGCGCTGCCCGAGAGAGACGAGACGACGTTCTTGAGTTGCCGACCTCCTGCAACCGCGCGGCCCATCGTCGCTTCGTGTCGTCTCGATTCCGCGGCAGTGTGGGCCGGCTCATCGGTCCAGCCCACCTGCGTATTCCCGTGGTTGTTCGCGGCGGCGGCCGGTCTCGCGTCGACCTCGCACCGCATGCAACGCCAAATAATTGCCCCTCGTCATTTTCTTGCATTTGGATAAATAAATAGAATAATTTTTACCACTATTTTAAAATTACTTATCAAATTAATCTTTTCAAAATAACTTATTGGCATTCAATTTATTCGTATAAATACTCATAACAAGACAAAAAGGCATAGGCCATGTTCTTTTCAACTTCTAAAAGCTACTTTTCGGCTTTTCTACAGTAACTAGCTTTTAAATGGAGTATTTTTTGAAGATAGAATTTACTAGTTATTTATAGTACATACTTTACTGACTTCATTTATATCGGCAAAAACCGCACGTGAGTTTCTGTTAATCTGTAATCTCTCGTACAAACAGGCCAAAAGTCACAAACCGCAGCAAAAAAGAACAGGCCCATAAGCGCCTGCCCGTGCGACCGTTTCATTTCCTGTTCAGTGCAGCGCCGTACATGCAGATGTTCGTGGTTAGTTGCATGATCAAATCGAAGCTGGAACGATGTTGGAGCGTTGCGCCGCCGCCATTCTTGAGCAGACTAACCAACTAAAAGCCCTGCAAACGCAAGCAAAACGTACCAATTGAGCAGGGATTAAAGTGCTCTTCCTCTTCTGGCGTTTTTTAACTACCGTTTATTGTTGCTCCGGTTTTAAGTCTTCTTTTTCTTTCCTTTCTAGAAACATCGTGACGCCCAAACATCACATCTCCGCGCCTGAGCGTGCATATGCCTAATACAGCAGCTGCAGCTTCGAAATGAAGAAAGCTCGCAGAAAACACCAAGCGCGCGATTCATGGCCGGAGCATCGATCTCGACGGCAAAGCCAATCAATCTCATCGACGGACGGGCAACTAGAATTATTGAGTAAAACTACACCTGTTTCATGTAAAATTATTGAGTTTCACGCAAAGTTACACAGAGCATCAACGATATCGAGGAGAAGGCGCCGCCACGTATCACGTCTTCTGCATGCACTTGCCCAGCTTGTTTCTCTTCCCGATCCAAGTAGGGGGTGGCGAGCACCCACCGCCGGCGACATCCTCCCGTCCCGATTCCTTATAAATTTCCCTCCAAAATCTTGATTCCTTCCATGAATCCACTCGTCAATCTCTCACTACTCAGTACTCACCTCGCACTCGTCTTCGATCGATCCTGAGTTCCTGACCAAAACACTCACTGCTGCCGCGACGGCCCGCCGTGGACCTGCCGGACACGGACCCCCGGGCGCAGCGCCGGGTGACGGGCTGGGTCTCCGCCTTGTCTCCTGGATCACATTCACAGGTAAACACAGCAACTTGGAATTTCATCTGAAGTGCCTTGGGATGCAATGATATCCTGCTGATCTTTCCATGTTTCTCTTCAAGAAGACAAGACAACTAGCCAGTAAGCAACATTTGCTGTGTGTTTCTTTCCCTTACAGCTTTCCTCTTTGGTTCTCTTCAGAATGGCGGGTCAATCTGAGTTGACTGTGAGCTAAAGCGTCAGGTGCAAGTCTGTACACCTTCATGGTTTTCCAGAAGCACGCGGTAAGGTTGCTCAAGCAAGGACTCCCTCTCCCTAGCTGGCCTTGTAGGTTTCAACATCAACTCAAAAGAGTTCACGAATATTCCAAAGCTTGTACCAAAAGATTAGCATAGTGCACCATTGCAACCACGCTCCACCATCTCCATTTTTATTTTCCATGTAGCAATACTCCGCTCGGTTGGACTGAAAAGCTATGGCTTATAGCTGAAATTGCACTGTACCAGTTGAAATTTCACTGTAGCTGAAAGTGGCTTATTTAACGCAATTAAATTTAAAAAAAATAAAAGTAGAAAAATATGCTAGCTCATCACGGACAACGCAAATGAATACGGGAAAAAAAGAACTGGTAAAAAAGCTTTAAAAAAGTCAAAAGTTAAGAAAAAGATGAAATTTATGAACAGTGCAAAATAAAAATTAGGATCTCCACCCCAACCCTGCGACTCACACACAGGAAATTATAGTACCAGATTTGGTTTCAAGAATTAAATTAAGCTTAATCCAGTTATACACTGCAATCACCAACCATAAGTAATGTGATGCTGATCAGTTAGGTTTGTCACCCGGCTGGCATTTGGCCACCATAAACAATAAGGACTTGAGAGCTAACACTCTACCCCCACTGTACTGTTTGTTTCCTTCCCAATTAATTAAGCACATAAAAAACATCATTTGGTCTGATCGCTTTCACTTAATCCGATAAACAATCATGCCACCATCTGTACCCTTCAGATTCCCCGTAAGCAACATATCCACAGAGGATGACAGGTGGGGCCGTGTTTCTCTAGTCCAGGCGGGCTTGTTCGGCAGGCAATAAGCCGGCCGGCTTTTCGCAGCTGCTACAGTACCTAACTTTTAAACGGAGTATTTTCTCAAGACGGGGTCTACAAGTTAAACGTAGTACACGTTAAAAGCCCAACATCTGTACTAGCCAAAAATCGCAAGTGAGTATCGATCTCTCCGTAATCTGTACCGTAAACAGCCAAAATTCAAAAAATTTAGCCAAAAACCATAAGTCACAGCAAAAAAGAACAGGCCCATAAGCTATAGATCATGTGAACACCACCTAGACATGGATGCATCAAAATACTTTTTTCCATGAGTTTTTAAAATCATGTGTATTTTTTATCACATAAAAAAGCTTTTTTAGAAAGAACAGAACCTGCCTTTATTGTACATATTCTAAACAAATCACACTGCCTAATAAACCAAACTGTCATTGGGATGCAACTAATTGTCGTACATGCTAGTACTGCTAATCCGAATTAATCAAACTGATAACAGCGAAGCATTACAGCAAAAAAAAATCTGTTCCTTTGCGTGAACTGTAGTCTGCTAATTTGTCCGAAGCTTGAAGTGGAATTAAATTCCTAAACAGAACCTAGTAGTGTGCCACGTACCAACAGTGGCATATTATTAATTCGTGGTTGGTGAGATTAATACTCCCTCCGGTTAAAAAAACAAGTTTTGAACGTCAACATGCTCTTTAAAATACAAATTTGATCATTAATTACTAAATATGGTCTTTAAAATACAATTTTGAAAACTGATTACTATTACAATGTATTTGTAAAACCCAACAGAATTATAATATTATGAAAGTATGTTTCAAGACGAATCTATTCATATGATTATCATGTATTAAACCTAAATATTTAAAAGATATATGTAGTTAAAGTTTTCAAAGTTAGATTGTATACATCACAGAACGATTTTTTTTTTGAACCGGAGGGAGTAATCAAGGAGCGCATCAAGTCGGTTCCGTAGCCATGGATCAGAGTGACTAGTGAGTGAATTATTCAAAATTTTTAGGATCCCCTGCTATACAAACGAAATGATTGTCCCTGCTATCGACACCATTTTGATTCGGATCCGGCCAATACAACACCAATGCTACCTGAGATGACAATCCTGATAACCTCAGATTTTTATCACCCCTGTCCACATTTAAAGCAGATTTGATCACGGGTTAAACTGCTAACCATGAGCAGTGTGGTAAAGGTGTCGACAAAGCAGTGTGGTCTATTTCTATGTCATTTTCTCGACGTGATAAGCAACCAAAAAAAGGAGGGATTATTGCTTTACCCTTCCTTCAGCGTGCACAGTAGCTGCACTCATGTATTATGGCCTATTTTATGTTGGCTGATGGCTAATGGTGTTTATATTAACTTCTAATTTGTCAGAGTAAAAATTCCAAGCAGAAGTCAATATGATCAAAATTGATTAAATTAATTAGCGTGTACGCTTGGCCGCATGTACCAATGTTGTTGAGCCAGCAGAGACTTGAATGCACGATTAATGTGTTGCTAGCTAGTCTGCCAGTGGCGTAGTAGCAATTTATTACCATCACTACTGACAACATTGATCCCATGTACTAGCTGGTACTACTCTGCTCCAGAATAGATTAAGAGCAAGCAAGCGAGAAGAAGAAAAGATTATGAAAATCACATGTACATTAGCAAGAACCAGTAATGTCGATATAGATATGAGAACTCTCACAATCTATACAAGTTCACATGCATATATACAAACACTAATGCGTATACTTCTCAGCATCTCGCCCCAAAGGTAAAATTAAAGGCAGGCGTGTACCAAATGACAGTGTAATCAACAAACACAAGGAAATCAAGGCAAATTAAACCGACAGCACCCATGTTAATCATCCTTCATCAATCGCATGCAGTGTAGGAGTATTTTACTAGTACTACCGGTACTAGTGCTCAAGTAGGACTAGGAGCCAAAGGAGTATCAAGCATGCGCTGCCTCCATGGCCATCTCGAGCTGCCCGAGGGAGAGGGAGGAGGGGAGGGAGAAGCCGTTCACCATGCCCAGGCCCCCGACCTTGTTGAGCCCATCCCACCCTATGTGTCCGACGTGCTGCACGTCGGTGGGGAACCCGATCACCATCTCCCTCTCCTCCTCCTCCTCCTCCTCCCGGTCGTCGTACATGGCAAACATCTGAGACAGGCTCTTGATCCCCTTGATCAGCCGTTGCACCCCGGCGGCGACGATCCCCGGTGTGGCCGCCGCGTTTTTCGCCTTCTCGCCGCCGCCTTCTTCGGCGCCTTTTGATCAATTGTTAGCATGTTGACCGTTAGTAGCATGACAGTAATCATATCATTCCCTATGATCAAGAGGAACTTACTCTGTGCGGTGGTGGAGGAGGAGGACGAGGGGTCGTTTTGCGGCTGCATCTTCTCCTGCGGGTCGGCGACGGAGACGGCGGACTGCGACATGCAGCCGATGGAGAAGGGGAAGACGCCGGCGCCGGCGCGGCGGTCCTTCATCGGAGGGGGAGCAGTATAGTTGAGGGGCTAGAGGCAATCAAGGAGGAGAGGGATTAGTATTATGGAGGGTGAGTAGTAGTTATGACCATAGATGCTGCCTCCTCTACCAGTATACGTGTTTTATATGGTGCAAGTGGCTGGCTTGTTTATACGGATGCAAGGAAGGAAGGAAGGATGGATGGATGAGCAGGGTTGCCCTGGCTTCATTGTGCTTTTGGCTTTGCTACCAAGGATGCATGATTGGCAGTGTCAATTTATCAAGGGAAAAGGTAAGGTTTGGTGAGAGAGAGATTCAGGCGAGGTTCTTTTCAGCTTGAAGCTAGTTATATATCGATACTATCTACAGTAATTAGCTTTTACACGATGTATTTTTTAAAACCAAAATTAATAGAAATATTATAGTAAAAAAAATATATTGAGTTTAGCTATATATATCGGTTAAAATCACATACAATTATTTTTCTATATATACTACTATTTACAAATAATTAAAATTTAAATATTTAAATCAGCTCAAAATAACTGACCTACAAAGTGTAGAGAAAGAGATTGGTCTGGTACGATATCCTTAGTCGGGGTTGATCCGAACGATCTTTGTAGAGTAGCTCAGCTTCGCATTTTTTATTGCTGCCGCTGCTGCGATGCCCACATCCATTGCCCTTCAATTTAATCCATGTATCTGTGAGGCCGCTTGCGTTAAACAACTCTAGTTAGGATGTGATGTTGGATAACATGCATCTAGCAATTGCATTGTGGTGCACTAGTGTATATACACACGCACCTGCCTTCGCTAGTAGTACTTATTTGTCGTGACGGGTGCAATAAGAACGGCTACGAACGGATATTATTTATCCTATTTTCTATTTTTTTCACAGTTATAGTCAAATACAGATAGTATCAGATACATGTTTCTTCATTACGTATTCATTTTACTAAGCTTTTGAATGATCGGTTGGACAAAAAACTATCCGCTTTTTTTGCATCCCCTCACAGAACATTGGACAATAAAAGTGAATACGAAAAAACTAATCATCAATATATGAAAGAAGTGCACTTAATATTCTCCATCTATTTAGATACGGTAATTCACCTATGTATTATCTCGTTCCTAAGTAAAGTCACAACAAACTTTCTCATATTACTTGATACATGAATATATAGGTAGATATCATTTATTTTGTATTTTTCTCACAGTTAAAGTGAGATATAGATAATATTAGATGTTTATTTATCTTTCCTATATTTACTCCATAAGACTTTCGTTGATTTGTCCGATGAAAATATAGCGCCCGTTTGCGCCCCTAATTGCCGCAATTCTCTGTGTAAAAATCTACGCTGCGGTCGCAGTGAAGCGAATGGGAGTAGAAAAGTGCCCTTGTCACGTTGCGTATGGCAGATCGATCATCGATGGGGCGAGAACAACTCAACAAGGCCATTAATTGACCACGTCCAAATTAACTAATCCGTGGATTTGGCTACGGTCGATCGATTCATGATTCGGTTCACCCGTGTTGCCTTGCCGGTTTGACCGATCGACTACATGACAAGTGCTGGGTTCGGTCTGGCGCCACGATTTGCTACTATAAATACACAAACCTTTTGGAAGCTGCCACGTCGCCAGATGGCAAGGCGAGGCGAGCATTTAGTCCATCTGATTAAGTACTAAATTTAGTTGGTGCCCAGTTGAGCTGAATTTCAGTGATTTATAGTTGAATTTTTACTGTAGCTGATAGTGACTTATCTGGCATAATTAAATTTTAAAAAATTTAAAAATAGAAAAAAAAGGTTAACCCATCACGTATAATGCAAACGATATGAAAAAAGAACTAACAAAAAGCTCAAAATAAGCCGAAAAGTTAGAAAAAGATGAAATTTAAAAATAGTAAAAATAAGTTAGAAGTCAGAAACCCAATCCCAAATAAACAAAGCCTTAAGCTAATTACTATCGATTTTCGTAGTATATATCTGCATACGTATTCAGTGAAAAAAATACATATCAACACTCTGTAGATTTAAAAGTGCTTCCGATTAATTTCTAGTATATATAGGAGACACGTGTATATATACGTGAGTGATGTGAGTGTGATGTGTATTGAGTGCGTGTTTGTCTTATAAAAAACACAATCCTTCTCTTTTGTGGATCGTCTGTGCATCTTGCTTTATTTTGTGGCGTCTTTGCTCTCATTTAGGGTATTAAATCGTATGTATAGATGTGTCAACGATCGAGTCATCGATCATATGAATAATATAAGAAAATAGGCTAAATTCCTTAGGAATATGTTAGCAAGAGGGAAAAGGAATGATTTTTATTGCTATGAACTTGTTACAAAAAGGCCTACAAAAGATAATTAACTAGCTCTGATCTATAATTTCCCACTACTCAGAAGATGTTTGTTGCCTTGACTTGGTCTCTAAACTCTTATTTTGATTCTGGATTGATTCATCTTCTGTCTTCTCCTGTCAACTTTTAAATACCGTTGAAGAGATGCTAATTATCTATCTGAGGAGACGTCTTGTGGAATCAACGTGTCCGATCGGAAGGGTGGTTGCTGTCAGAGAGAGATAACTGATACTCGGTTGTTGTCAGTGAGAGATAATCGTGGGAACAACGCATGTGGTTATTGTCAGAGATATAGGGCCGAAACATCATGCTGTTTAGGACGGTCAAGGCATGTGTTTTAGCCATCACATGGAAAAAGTTCTCTGGGAGCAGGCCCTCATACCAGTTCACGAACTTACTGAGTGACCTACCGGTCAGGCAAAGTGCATAGTAATCCTTCAATCAAGGTACTCAAAAAAATACATGCAGAAAACTTGCGACCATATGGGTCTTAGAGCCTTTTAATTAGGCCTTGTTCGTATTGGCTTCTAAAAGTTGCTTTCTATAATAAATGGTTTTTCTACAGTATCTAACTTTCAAACTAAATGTCTTTTCTAGATGGAATCTACAAGTTGATTGTAGTACATACTTAGTAACTTCATTTATATCGGCTAAAATTGCACGCAAGTTTATCTTTTTCTATATGGCTCTCTACTAGCTGTTACTATTTATAAGCTAAAATTAAAAGTCATCAGCAAAAGTTAATACAAACATGCCTTAAGGGCACCTGTAGTGTATATAGCTTGCTGGCTCTTAAGGTGGGCCCCGCATCTTCTTAAGACCGACGCTGTAACGTTTGAGGCCACCATCAGCTCTTAAGGTGGGTCCACTCGACTGTAAAGAAGGGGGATGTGGCAGTTGGTAGTTGAGGAGAGAGAACAATAGATGTAAAGAAAATTGTATTTTAATGCTTGTGGCCAGGTCTTTAGCTTGAGGACCAGCCTCAAATCTTTTTTACTTATGGCCCGCTTAATGTCACCCCTGTAATGTATAAGATCGACTTTAAGGTGGCTTATGACCCTCTATTTTCATACACTACAGATGCTCTAAGTATTAAAGGCATAGCAGATACATTAATCCTCGTCAGGATGTGTCACGCTAACACTAGCTTGTGGAAACCAAAGCTTGATTAGTGCATCTTTTGAGTCATGTCATACTTGTCATCCATGTTAAATAGTAGCTTATCTAGATAAACATTCTCTCTGTTTTTTTTCCTTGATACGACTGGACTGTACTGGTCCATGTTTGCATGGCCACGGGGCATTCAGGGTAAAAAAAAAAGGAGTAAAATGCATGGTGAGTCGTTAAACTTGCTGCGTTGTATCAACTGGGTGACGGTACTTTTAAAATGCACGTTTGGATTACTGATGTGCGTTTAGTGACTTACTTGCAGGCCACAAACACACACGATGGACTATTCTTGCGCACGTGGCGTGCCAGCTGAATCAAGTGGACACTTGTCCACAGCAATTTGTTTTAAAAAAAAACCATTTATTTTAAACGAGGAGAGGTAAACAGCCTACTAGTATATTCGAAGACAAATTAATGGCCACATGAAACCTCTCTCTCTCTCTCTCTCTCTCTCGCAGTTGCCTTGGAGACCAAGCTTGCCATGCAGGAAGCAAAGTTCTCGTCGGCTGGATCGATCAATGGAGCCGTGCACGCTGCAGGTTCGCTTCGCTTCACTTCACACATGCTGCCTATTGCTTACTTGCATCGGTTACATGTAAAATGGAGAGTACTATTGCTGCAGGCAGCCTTGCAGAAGAAACAGGGCTCGGAGTCGGCCAACAACCACTCTGCAGATTGCAGTTCCGGGAGGGCGTGGATTACTGGAGTGCGGTGCAAGCGATTCTGGCCGGAGCACTCAAAAAAGCAAGCAAGCAAGCTAGGCGAAATTGGAAAGCAGCATCCCTCTTCCTTCCAGTGTGATGCTCTACTAGCTGCCCCTGCCCGCCTCTCTGTAGCAGTCGCTTCAGTTGATAGTCCAATGCGGTGGTTGGGGCTGGTGGTTGCAGTACACACGTCGACACTGATCCGATGCAGAGATACCGACGATGCCTGATACGCTCATTTCGGCTTTTCTGACTCCTGTCTTATTTTTTTACTAGTTATAAATTTTATATATTTTTTTTCTAAACTTTTGGTTTTTTAAGCTTTTTTGTCGGTTCTTTTTTTTCCCGTATTCGTTTGTGTTGTCCGTGATAAGCTAACATATTTTTTCTATTTTTAAAATTTTTAAATTTAATTACGCCAAATAAGTTACCTTCAGCTACAGTGTAATTTTAGCCAGATACAGTGTAATTTCAGTTAAAAATCACTATTTTTCAGCTCAATCGAACGGGGGCATAGGCACTGATCGGTTGGGCTTCAGCTTTTAGCTTCCGGCTTATTTTTCATTATTCATAAATTTCGTCTTTTTCTGAACTTTTGGCTTTTTGTTGAGCTTTTTTGCCAGTTCTTTTTTTCCCGCATTTGTTTGTATTATATGTAATGGGCTAACATATTTTTTTTATATTTTTAAATTTTTTAAAATTTAATTATGCTAAATAAGTCTCTGTCAGCTACAATGTTTTTTTCAATTAACTACAGTACTTTTCAAGCATAAGCCACCAAAAAATATGCTGGTTGATCATTTTAACCCTGCATGCATGATACATACTGACGTACTTACATTGGAGTAGTTGCTGATTTAACTGGAGGTATAAATTAATAATAATGTTGAAACCGTAGCACACCTACCATGCATGCATGCATGGTACATGTGGTCAATTGAATCCAACAGACATACATGAGGTGGATCGAGGTGGTTTTAGGATCTGCAGGAGGTACACAAATACGAGGACTGACTGCCCAGTGAAAACTCCTCTGGGCACCTGTCTCCAGTCTGTTGGGGAATTTGTCTCGAGTCTAACAAGCGATAATTGAACTTTAGATCACGCATATAAATACGAGTAAATATAAATAGATCTTCGACGATGTAATAAGTCTGTGTTATTTTCATCTTTTTTATATAGAGAAGTAACATACAAGATTTCGTAACAAACACGGCAACTCATATTGAGAGTCCTATACATACACACTCTGATTTTCATTTACAACCGCTATGAATCATATACGGACTTTGAATCCTGATCTTTTACAACTACGACTGCTATAGTATTTTTACGACTACGACTGCTACAATATTTTTCCCCGACTGCTACTTGACTTATAACTGCTACAGTATACACATTGGTCGTAAGCTACAGTGGTCGTATAGACTGCTATGGTCATAGGACTGATCGTGGATTCGATCAGACTTAAATACAACTAAATTAACTCTATCAATCTCCTCAAGTTTGTTGTCTTCCGTCGATGTTCCACACATCGATTTCCCCCTTATCTCCATGAACTTCAATCTTTCAAATGACTTAGTTAGGATATCAGCGAGCTAGTCTTCTGTGCAAACTTGCTGCACCTTTATATTCCCTGATTCCACACATTCTCTAATGTAATGAAAACGAGTATCGATGTGTTTGCTTCTCTCATTGTAGACTGGATTTTTGCACAACGCAATTACAGACTGATTATCGATCTTCAATGTTACCTTCTCAACCTTCGTCTCTAACATGTCGGTCAACAATCGTCCCAACCATACCCCTTGACAAGCTACCGCACAAGTTGCAATGTACTCTACTTCACACGAGGATAAAAGCGACCACCTTCTGCTTCTGTGAACACCAATTGATTGGGTTCGATCCAAGAAAAAATGTTATGCCCGAAGTGCTTTTTCGATCATCAGTATCACTGGCTAGGTCACTATATGAGTAACCGATCAGCCCCAAACCTTCTTCTTGTAGACACACTCGTAACTCAAAGTTTCTCTCACATACCTCAGTATGTGCTTTACAGCGCCCATATGGTCCATAGTCGGTTTCTCCATGTACCTACTCACCATGCCAACTGAGAACGCTAAGTTCGGGCTTGTGTGTAACAAGTACCGCAAGCTTTCGACTATGCTTCGGTACATGGTCTTGTCCATAGGAGGGTTTTGTGCTGTCCTTGCTCAACTTCAGGCAGGGTTCCATTGGAATTTGCATCAGATTATAATCCTTCATGTCGCATTTGTCCAACACCTTTGTTGCATATGCAGACTGGCTGAGAGTAATCTTTGCAGAGCTCTGACGTACTTCAATGCCCAAGTAGTAGCTGAGTAACCTGAGGTCTCTCATGCTAAACAACTTCTTCATCTATCTTTTGAAGCTATTAATCTTCTCGATACTCTCTCCAGTGATAATCAAATCATCCACATAAACTCCAGCCAACAAACTCCATTTTCCTTAGCTTTGTTTGTACACTGCATGCTCTAACGGGCATCTTTCAAAATCAAGTGCCACCAAGGACTTGTCTAGCTTCAAATTCCAAGCTCTTAAGGCTTGACGCAGACTATACAGAGCTTTGTGCAATCTTAACATCATGTGTTCTCCTTTCTTCTCAAATCCCGGTGGTTGCACAACATAAACTTCTTCTAAGTGGCGTTGAGGAAGATTGATTTCACATCCATATGATGAATCTCCCATCCTTCATGCGCTACGGTCGTAATAAGCAGGTGCACCGTCTCTAGCCTCGAAACAAGGGCAAAGACTTCATCAAAATCAATGCCTTGTCGTTGAACGTACCCATTTACAACTAGCCTCACCTTGTGCTTTATGATCATGCCTTTAGTGTCTTTCTTTAACTTATACACCCACTTTAATCTGAAAGGTCTATGGCTGTTTGGCAATGGAACAAGTTACCATGTTCTATTCTCTTGGATAGAGGACATCTCCTCCTCTATAGCTCTTCTCTACTCTAGCTTCACCTTGACTTCTTCAAAGTTCGCAAACTCCTCCTCTCCGAGTAAGCAGAACTCTGAATCTTCTAGCTCTATCAGAGATGTGGCATCATAGAGACTTTTGATGTCACGCTTCTGTTGTGATCCTTCAGATGAGTTTTCGTCGAGCTCCATCCTTAGTAGAGCTCCTGGTGAGACCAACTCTCCCAACGTTGTTGCAAGAGTGCATGGTGTAGATGAATCGGGCGTCTTAGACCTTGTGCTTGTACTGGTCATGGTCATGCCTAGAGTTATCACTTCATGGTCATGTCCTCTGACTACATCCTCCATAGTCGTATTATCGGAAGCCACCATGTGGTCATCAAGGCCTACGACTGTGTCATGGTTGGGTCCCCTGACTATGCCCTCCATGGTCAGTGTGTCGGTTGCCCCCTCGTGATCATCAGGACCTACATCAGTGTTAGGAGGGTAATCTACCGTGAAGATGTCTTCAATCGGTCGTACCTCTGCTGAGGGATCTATGCTCCACTCCCACTTCCTCTCCTCCTCAAACACTACATCACGAGTCACTGCAACTCGTCGTGTCGCCGGATCAAACATCTGATAACCTTTTGTCCTTAGATCATGTCCAATGAGCACCATTGGCTTGCTTTGATCTGTTAGCTTGGAGAGGTGTGGCGTGGTCGTCTTCATGTGTGCAACGCACCCGAAAGTGTGGAGGTGATGAACACTTGGCTTGCAGTCGTAGTAGGTTTCGTACGAAGTTTTGTTAATGACACTATTTGTTTGTGCCCGATTTAGGAGATAAATGGCAGTCGATGCTGCTTCTCTCCAAAATTTGCCTGGAACTCTCATGCTTTTCAACAAACTCCTCGCCATACCGATCACCGTCTAGTTCCTTCTTTCGACTACACCGTTCTGTTGGGGAGAATAAGGCACTGTCAGATAATGTCTAATTCCCAACAGCTCACAGTAGTCTGTGAACTCGTTCGAGATAAACTCACCACCGTGATTAGTGCGTAGAGCTTTCTGTCTTAGATTTTTCTCTATCTCGACTATAGTCTTGATCCTCTTAAACGCCTCGAACATTTCATTTTTGCTTTAGAGTAAAGCCATTCACATAAACCTTGTGCAGTCATCCACCAACATTAGGAAGTAACGATTTTCTCCATTTGTGGTTAGAGTGATTAGCCTACAGATGTCATCGTGCCACAACTCAAGGGGCATATCTGCTCGGTATAGAGACGTGGTCAGAAACAAGTTCCAATGTTGCTTACTGACCAAACAACCATCGTATGTGTGATCCATGTGCTCAATCATGGGCATCCCATGCACCATCTTCTTGTGAGCCATATCCTTCAGAGTATGAAAGTTCACATGCATGTATCTGGCATGCCATCACCACGCCTTTTTAGTGCTCCTTGCCAGAAGACACTCCGGGAAAGCCGGATTGATGTGCAACATATACATTTGGTTTCTTGATCTGCTCACTTTGGCCAATAATTTGCGAGTTCTATCTAAGATCGACATCACTCCTCCTTCGACCACAATCTTGCAGCCATTTTCATCCAGCTGACTGAGGCTAATTATATTGCTTCTCAGCTTCGGGATGTAGTAAACATTCGTGAGGATACTATGTTCACCCGTAGAGCACTCCAACAATATCGAGCCCCTTGTATCTCCACAGTCGAACCATCTCTAAATTTGACTGAGCCTTTTACAGTCATGTCAATCTCAGCAAATTTCTCCTTGCAGCCGGTCATGTGATTACTTGCGCTGGAATCAAGATACCAAGCCTTGTTTTGGGTGCTACTAAGCTTCGGCATCACCCTATCTTCGTATAGGAATACCTCCTCTTCAGGCATTAGGACTGTATGGACTAGTTCACATGCTTCGACCATCAACAATTGAGGATCTTTGTCATTCTGCTTCACCATGAGATTGGCCCTTTCTCTTTGATTCAGCTTTGGACACTCTTTCGTAAAGTGCCCATACCCTTTGCAATTGAAGCTCTTAACCTTGGTCTTGTCAGAGTTTGGCGGCATTCATTCATTGATGATGCGATCACCATCACCTTAGCCTCTGCCTTATCTATGGCCGCATCCCCGACCTCTTTCGTTATGACCTCCTCTCTTGGCACTAGAAGCTCCCTCATGCTTCTTTGTGTTCATGCTCCTTTCTTCCCACTCATTTTGGGTAAAGAGAAGTTTGTCACTCCCATCCTTCGAGTGTTGTCGACCCTTGAGTCCTTCCTCGTAGGTTTTGAGGTGACCAATCGCCTCTGAGAGTGACATTGCTACGATATCGCTAAACTGTTCTATCATTCCGATAATCTGGAGAAAGCGATCTGGAACTGAACTGAATAGTTTTTCCATGACGTTGCTTTCTTCCAGCTTCGTGCCAAGTGGATGGATCTCACCCACCAGCGTGGTGAGTTTCATAGAGTACTTGGTGATCATCTCCGAGTCTACCATCTACAACTTGCTTAGTTATCGTTTCAGCACTTGAGCGTGTGCCTTTTTGATGCGATGTTCACCTGTTTGCATCTCCTAGAGTGCGATCTATGCTTCTTTTGTCGTCTCCTTCTCGGTGATTGAAATCATCACATTGTCTGGCACCATTTGTGACATAGCCACCATCGCGCCTTTATCCTTGTCGCTGTCGTCGTCTCAAACTTTGATCACCGATCATACCCGTTGTAAACGCAAGATTAACTTCATCTTGATAGCTCATATACCGTAAGTCATTTCGCTCAACATCAGGTATTGGATCGGGATTGAGGCACCTCTTACCGTCAGCTTGATGAACACGCCTGGTTTCGATGGATCAAGCTCGTTGCTCATGATCTTGATGAGTGCTTTTGACTTCGACGGATCAACAGTGTTGCCAGCCATCGCTTCATCCCCTTAGACTCTGATACCAATTGGTGGGGAATTTGTCCAGAGTCTAGATGAGCGATGAACTTGAGCTTTGAGATTACGCACGCGAACATAAGTAAACACAGATAGATATTTGGTGACGCTATACGTCTGCGTCTTTTTCGTCTTTCTTATATAGAGAAGCAACATACAAGATTCAGTAATCAATGCGGCATCTCACGTTGAGAGTCCTTCACGGATACCCCCTGACTTTCTTTTACAACCGCTCTAAATCATATACGGGCTCTGAATTCTGACCTTTTACAACTACGACTGCTACAATATCCTATGATTGCTACAATATACACACTAGTCATAAGCTACAGTGGCCGTATAGACTTCTGTGGTCGTAGGACTGATAGTGGATTCGACCAGATTTAAAGACATCTAGGTTAACTCTATCGTTGTCTATATATACAGGACTGGAGCAGGCAGAAATGGACAGGAGCAGGCAGACGAGTGGTACAATTGATCATTCTTGCATATATGGCCGGACGGACGGACAGACGGATTGGTTGTTGTTGGCTTTGCTATCCCAAACAAACGAACAAACAAGGCTCTCTCGCCGACCGGATGGACCTCGTTTTCTCAAATCAAAACAAGCATCTAATTGGAGAACGAACACCAACAAACTTGGCTTGCTGCTCCGACAGCATCTTGGATCGGTTGCCTGTATATTTCCGTACTGCGTGCAGGAAGGGACAAGGGTGATGATAACTGTCACCGGCTGTGGAATCACGAGCCTCTTGGGTCCTTAATTTGCTTTCGTTCCCAGCCATCAATCATCAGCTTCCTAGTACTGTTATATATAGACTCGGAGCTGCTTCTAATTAGCCCGGACAGACAAGCTTCATTAGTAAGCACTGAAACTAACTAAATTGCACAAATCGTAGAACAGTACAGTCAGTAGTACTGTACTAGATTAGAGGGCGATTGCGATTCATAAAAATGGAATGCCTCTCGCATAGCCACGGTGTTATGTTAGATAATGATGAGTTGCGCTCAATTAGTGGCCCACGACGCACGCGCACGGTGGCAGCTAGCTAGGTGGCCAACTGGATGGCGATCGATCTTTGGATGGTTAGAGCCTTGCGTTGCACATGATTGATTTGCCTTTGCCGAATGAAGATGATGATGATAATGATATGGTAGCTTACACGTACGAGTGTGAATATGATTGATCAGAAAAAAAGATCGTCATTAAATTCGATAGATAGATCGTCAGCAGCAGCGACTACCGAGTTGACGCCCCTCGATCTGCAAACATCATGGAAGAATGATGCATGCATATTGTTTTGTCCCACTCACAACCACATCGCTTCTCTCACCCAAGTGGTGGTTGCGGTGGGGATAAGCCCTGCAATTGCAGCTGCATGGCCACCACCACTTTGCTTCCATCCTTTCTTCTTCGTCCTGTGTGGTATGCGCCCATGACTCCATTGGCCAACCAGCCTTTTCAAGTACTCTCTCTCATCCTAGCTTCCTGCTGCTGCAATATCAAAATGCGCTTTGAGGATCCACCCATTCTGATCTGCGGCTAGCCTAGTCCAGAGTTGCATATGTTAGGATACGGATAGGTTATATCAACGTAGATTAAAATTTTCTATCACGTAAATCTGAAAACCATACGAGTAAGAGATCATGAATCGCTACCACTAGACACACAGTGCAGCGGAAGTAAAGTTGAAGTAGCCGATTCAACGAAGAGCGCGTCGGTGTAGCGGCAGTAGTCGATTCTCCTTCGGCCAACCGTTTCCTCCTCACGATTGTCTCGATTAGCACCGCAATTGCAGCAGCACCTCTATCGAAATCCACACGTCCTGAGATGGAACACCGTGTATCGGTGTGCCAGCACCCATGCGCACGGCAGGGGTTATGAGAGGCGGCGACTAGGGTTTCGACGGGGTGTTTTGGGGATACCTCCCTCAGCCCCCGCACCTCTCCTTATATAGCCTCCAACCGGGTCCTTATTCGATACTAGTAGAAATTGTATCCTACTTGGAGACTTTTATCCGAACCCTTATCGTTCCGGGAGCCCATTCATTGTGCGATCCAGTAGGCTTATGTATATTTGACTATGGGCTAAAAACTCCTTTTTGGTTCATAAGTCGATAGCGATCCCTAGTAGGATATAACGGCTCTCAAATATACATAAAGATCATATCGAACAAACCTATATAGTACTTATGTATCGATATCTTTACCTCATGATACCAGATCGAACTCAAGGCGAGAAGCGTGCCATCCTTTGATAGCTCGATCCCTTCACTCGAATATGTAGTGGATTACTCAGTTGTGATTGACTTCTCAACCATATTCAGCATGGCCATGTGTTTCCTTAATCCAACCACATCAAGGGGGGCAAGAGATATCTCTCCTGTTATATAAGAGGAGCAAATTCCATTTTGATCACTTATATTTCTCCGTATGTTTCATAGTAAACCTGAAAGTTACCTTTATGACCACCCAGTCACGGACTAGTGTTTGGTAACCCCTAAGTAAACTATTACACATGTAGGAAACAATAATGATCTCAGGTCTAAGGATCTTATATACACTATATATAAGACCGACTAATGATACTTACGAATATAACAATTCCTGCAGTATCTCATGGTGGGTCAATACAATGTCATGTTCTCTAACATGTGTCTATATCATTAAGTTGATATCCTATATCTATGATCCGTAAAATATGATCATCAATCAATATATGTATTGATATGTAAATTATAATTGCCCCATATAATAATATAAGATCAGGGATAATTTAGAATAACATCAAAATATGAATAAAGAATTCCACGAACAAGTCACGTACTTGTTGATCAATACGAAATATGTTTAGTCAAGTGATAAAATAATATATTATTTAAAATATCATAAATATAGAAATGATACAATCATCTTTATGATTATCTCTAGAGCATATCACTAATAGCATATGGAAATCGTTTTTCCATTGCAATCTTTTGTCATGCTCAAGCACTTCAGTGGTGGGCTCTCTAGCCGTGCCGTCGAACTGTGCCACTACTTGCCATTTGCAGATACACTTCACTAATCATAGGTAGTAGAAATTTGGTGCACCATTAGGCAAGTTAAGTGAGCTGTATATGGAGAAGAACGTGCTGGGCATCAAATCATGCTTGTCTTGGTTAACACTTCAGCTTTTTTTTTTCATCCTGGGAAATGCTTTGCGGGATATTTCAAAATGTCTATGGCATATACCCATTGTAGCCATGAAAGCAAAGCAAATGCAAAGCGAAAATATAGGTACTAGTTTATAGTTTTGGAGTATGATAAATGCGAGAATGATGGATAGTTTAACAGAGCCAAAAGCTTGACGAGCAATACTTGGTCTAAGGCAAGAATATTGTAGAAAAACGGCTAGTGCAAATAACAGGATTTGCTTTTGACGAGAACATATAATACAGTCCAACAGCACTGACATTATTAAAAAAAAAAATCCTGTTGTAGCATAACTACAACAGTGGGTACAACATACACTTCTCTATAGAAAATATAGCCAAAAAACTATGAAGAAAGAGAGCTGGTGATAAAATAAGTGGATCTACCTTCCTCATGCCCCACTTAGGAGTTTATATATACGAGTGGGGTAGAATGGGAAATTTTCATCCTACCCCTTAATAATTTCAAAAGGTAAGGGTATATTGGTACATTTCTCTATACTATTTGACCTATTATATATTGGACCAATTGTAAGGCCCAGTCACAGGAGGTTGGGCCACCTTCACAACATGACTCCCTCGACAGTAAGCGCGGAGGTCCCGATGGGCAAGCTGACGTGACCAACTATCCCAACCCTCCATCCCCCGACAGCAAGCGCGAGGGTGCCGACTGGTGAGTCGATGCAACTGGTAGCTTGCAGCCTCGGTAGAGGGTTCTTTTTTTATTGATCATAATGCAACTCTAGAGTGCACCAACAAATCATGGAAGCAGAGCAGGGGTGATGCCATCCCTCTGAGGCGACGCATGCGAGGAGGTCAGCGAATTCCCTCGCCGAAGCCAGTCCATCCCGCTGAGGCGATGCGTACGAGGCAGTCGGCGAAGTCGTGTCACCCCGTCGAGGCGATACGTCCAAGGCGGGCGACGAAGTCTCCTGGCGAAGGCGTGTCATCCCGTCGAGGCGATGCCTACGAGGCAAACAGTGAAGTCGTGCCGCCCCACCGAGGTGATGCCTCCAAGGCGGGCGACAAAGTCCGAACCGCGAGTCAATCAACCAAAATGTCTATGACCATGAGGTGGCCGGATGAAGTCACGACCACAAGGCAGCTGGACAAAGTGTTGGCCTCGAGGCGGTGAGACGAAGGCACGACCACCAAGTGACTGAGCCAAGTCAAGACCACAAGGTAATCAGACGAAGCCATGACCACGCCGTGGTCGGATGGAGTCATGACCACGAGGTGGTAGGATGAAGTCACGACCAGGATGTGGTCGAGCATGGTCACAACCACGAGATGGTCGGACAAAATGTTGACCACGATGTGGTCAAAGTCACGATCGTGAGTTGATCGTATGAAACGTTTGCAGCAACGAGGTCAGGCGGGTGCCGATGGAATCAGAATAATCACGACCACTAGGTAGTCGGATAAAGTCACAATTAGGACATGGTCAGACACTGCCGACGAAGCTGACGGCGAGACAAAGTCCTTGAAGCGTGCGCTCCGACACCCACTCTTCAAACTGGTATCGATGAAGGCATGAAGGCGAGCGAGGTCCTTCTAGAGTGGAGCAAAGGCCAGTGGAGGGGTGCGCAGAGGAAGGCTCAGCAAAGGCCGTAGGCGTGAGCTGGAAGCCGGCTGTGTGGTGCAGAATTCACATTTCGGAGTAGCATCAATGAAGCCGACAACGGGACGAAGTCTTGAAGCACGTGCTCCGTCCCTCATCCATCAGACTAGGGTCGTCGAAGCTAGTAGCGGGATGAAGTGCTTAAGTGCGCGCTTCGCCCCCCATCCTTCGGACTAGCATCAACGAAGTTGATGATGAGAAAAACTCATGTGCACGGTCCATCCCAACTCTTCATTCTGTGCATGGACAAAGTTGGCAACGAGCCAAAGTCTTTAGTGCACGAGCGTCTATGATCACGAGGATGTCAGATGACACATGTACAACCACACGGTGGTCAGGTGAGGCGTCTATGACCACGATGTGATCAGATGAAGCAACGACCGTGGGCGGTCAGACAAGGTAATGACCGCTAGGCGGTCGGATAAACCGTTGACGACCACGAGGTGGTCGGGTGAGGTGTCTATGACCACGACGTGGTCGGACGAAGTCTCAACAGCGCGGCGATCGAATGAAGCTCTATGACCATGAGGTGGTTGGACAAAGTCTCAACTGCGGGGTGGTCGGACGAAGCGTCAATGACCGCGAGGTGATCAAACGAAGTCTCAATCACAGGGTGGTCGGACGAAGCATCAATGACCACGAGGTGGTCGGACAAAGTGTCAACCACGAGGCTGTCGGACAAAGTGTCTATGACCACTATGTGGTCAGACGAGGGCACGACCTTGGGGCAGTCGGACAAAACGTCGAAGACCAGGAGGTGGTCGGCGTGACGCGTCTATGACCACGACGTGATCGAACGAAGTCTCGATCGCGCGGGGGTCGGACGAAGCGCCTATGACCATAAGGTGGTCGAACGAAGTCTTGACTGCTAGGCGGTGAGACAAAGCATCAACGACCATGAGGTGATCGGATGAAGTCTCGATCGCAGGGTGGTCGGACAAAGCGTCAACGACCACGAGGTGGTCGAACAAAGTGTTAACCGCGGGGCGGTCGGATGAAGTGTCTACAATCACCATGTGGTCAGACGAGGTCACGATGACGGGGCAGTCGGACAAAATGTCAACAACTAGGATGCGGTCGGGTGACGCGTCTACGACCACGATGTGATCGGACAAAGTCTCGACCTCGCGGAGGTCGGATGAAGTGTCTACGACCATAAGGAGGTCGAATGAAGTCTCAACCATGGGGCGGTCGGACAAAGTATCAACGACCGCGAGGTGGTCGGACGAAGTCTTGACCGCAGGGCAGTTGGACAAAGCATCAATGACCACGAGGTGGTCTGACAAAGTGTCGACCACGAGGCGGTTGAACAAAGTGTCTGCGACCACTATGTGGTCGGACGAGGTCACGACCGCAGGGCGGTTGGACAAAACGTCGACGACCAGAAGATGGTCAGGCGATGCGTCTATGACCACGACGTGGTTGGATGAAGCAATGACTCCGGGTGGTCAGACAAGGTAACGACCGCACTGAGGTCAGACAAAACGTCAACGACCACGACGTGGTCGGACGAGGCATCTATGACCACGAGGTGGTCAGATGAAGTCTCGACCACACGGCGGTCGGATGAAGCATCTACGACCATGATGTGGTCAGACTAAGTCTCAACTGCAGGGCGGTCAGACGGAGCGTCAACGACCATGATGTTGTCGGACGAAGTGTCTACGACCACTATGTGGTCGGATGATGAGTCGACCGTGAGGTGGTCAGATGAAGTAGTGCGGTAGACTCCTTGGTGGGATTTATGGTAGGGACTCCATGCGGGCTTTTATACTCTGTAGAGTTACCCGAGACGGCTGAGTTCCCAGCGCTATACTCCACAGAGTACGCTGAGGTGCGAGGTTATCGTGCGATTTTTTATACTCCGTAGAGTTGCCTGGGATGCATGTGGTTCTCGGCGCTTTATACTCCGCAGAGTACGCCGAGGCGCGAGGCCATCATGTGAATTTTTTTATACTCTATAGAGCTGCCTGGGACACCCGTAGTTCCCGATGCTTTATACTCCACAGAATACGCCGATGCGCGAGGCCATCGTGCAATTTTTTTATACTCTGTATGGTTGCCCAGGACGCCTGTGGTTCCGACTCTTTATACTTCACAGAATACACCGTGGTGCGAGGCCGTCATGCGATTTTTTATACTCCATAGAATTGCCTAAGATGCCCATGGTTCTAGACGCTTTATACACGGCAGAGTGCACCAAGGCGCGAGGCCGTCGTGTGATTTTTTATACTCCGTAGAGTTGCCTGAGATGCCCGTGGTTCCCGACACTTTATACTCTACAGAGTACACCAGGGCCGAAACCGCCCCATGCGATTTAAGAGTGGCGAGGCTGCCGACGTGTCCGCGTGGAGGCCTAGGGCGCAGTGCGCAGTTCATCCTTCAGAATAGCGTCGACAAAGCCGGTGGTGGGACAAAGTCCTTAAAGTGCACGCTCTATCCTCCACCCTTCGGACTGGCATCAATGAAGTCAGCGGCAAGACGAAGCCTCGATGTGCGCGCTCTGTCCCCCACCCTTAGGACTAGTTATGGATGAAGTCAGCGGTGAGATGGATCTGACACACGCACGTCCTGTCCCCCATCGAATGAAGCGTCTATGAGCACGAAGTTGTTAGACAAAGCATCTACAACCATAAAGCGTCGGACGAAGCATCTATGACCACACACATGGTCAGACGAAGTCACGTGACGAACTCCCTGGTGCGCGCGTACGAGGCGGTCAATGAAGTCGTGTCGCCCCATCGAGGTGATGCCTCCAAGCAGGCGGCGAAGTCGTATCGCCCCGCCGAGGCGATGCCTCCAAAGTGGGCGGCGAAGTCTGAGCCATGAGTTGGTCGGCTGAAACGTATATGACCATGAGGTGGCCGAACAAAGTCACGACCACGATGCAATCGAACGAGGTCCCAACCGCGATGTGGTCGGGCAAAGTCACGAATGCGAGGCAGCCGGACAAGGTCACGACCGTGAGGCGGTCGGACGAGGTTAGGACCACACAATGGTCAGACGAAGTCCCGACCGTGACATGAGCGGACAATGAGCGAAATCCATCAGAGACAATATCCGCGTGCGGCTCGACGGAGACCGTGCGAAGACCTCGACGGAGACCGTGCAAAGTCTCTGCACGGGGATGGTGCGGAAACCTTGGCGGAAATCGTACGGTGTCCATCAGACGACATCCGCGTGGAGCCCATCGGAGATCGTGCGAAGGCCTCAGCGGAGATCGCACAAAGTCTTGCAGAGACCGTACAAAGTCCGCTGAAGACCAGGCGGTGGCCGGCGTCGACAGGGACACGACCACAAGGTGGTCAGACGAGTGTCGGCGAAGGTTCGACCCCGAGGGGTCGGACGACATCGCCTAAGATACAATAGGTGTTGACGAAGTCGACAGGGGGGGCAAAGGCTTCGGAGCGCGTGCGCTCCATCCCGACGTTTTGGATTGACGTCAATGAAGTCTCAACCGCAAGGTCATTGCTATCGGCAAAGAGCTGGTCATGACGCAGTCGTAGATGAAGCCTTAAGTATCTACAGCTATGGAATGGTCGGATGAACGCCTATGACCACGAGGAGGGTGTCAGACGCGTTGTGCGAAATTGTGATCACATAGTGGCCATCTGACAGTCGAAACCAATGTACATCGCACATAGAGGCCGACTCCCTGGTACCGTGATGGCGACGACGAGAGGCACCCCCCGACCTATATTGGTGTGATAGGGTAGCCATCAATAACATTCAGCATGGTAGACCGCCGCCAATGGCAGTATCACTTTTGAAACCAGCAGAGTCCTTCTCTAGCGCCTTCTCTTGCGTAACTTCTTGCACGAGTCCCCACGGATAGCGCTAACTGTTGTATCATGGCTACAACGGTGGGTACAAGGTACCCTTCTCCATAAGAGACAGCCAAGAGAACTACAGAAAGAGAAAGCTGGTGATAAAATGAGTGAATCTGCTCTTCTCATGCCCCTCTTAGGGGTTTATATATACGAGTGGGGTAGAATGAGAAATTTATATCATATCCCTTAATAATTATAAAAGTTAAAGGTACATTGGTACATTCCTCTATAATATCGGGCCTATTACATATTAACCAATTGCAAAGCCCAGTCACAAAGAGTTAAGCCACCCCTACAACAAATCCCATTAGCTCTGCTAGTAGAAAATCAAACGCCTAGTTGAACTTATGCACATGAACATCTGAGCATAACAGTGATTGTAGTTCAAACGACTGCTAAGACTTAACAATCCTCTAGAGAGCCATTTTCATTAAAAACAAACCATCATGCCCACGAAAACAGTTTGGAACAAGCTACTTGAACCATAAAAAGAAATGTCGAGTAACGTTCAAAGGTAAAGTCAATCAAAATTTACTGGTCCTCATCCTCTTGATGGTACCTCAATGTGACACAAGTTGACATTGACTCTTCCACATGAATGCCGTTACAACCTCAGAAATCTCGGAACACCAACATCATCTATGTAAACTAGAGTTATATACAAGTCAAGGTAAGGTGCCAACTTTGGAATAAATCAAGCAGCAGCAGATTCACTCGGCCAGCATTTGGAACCATCCAACTATAAATGAATCTTAAGTTTCTTCCTCTTCCCTCCCCTCGTCCCCCCTCTCTAATGTACATTTTGGTTATAAAAATGCTTTTACACCTTACGGATCAAAATTGTGCAGCGGTAACAGCAGGATAGCTAATGACCCCATTACAGATTATGTTATCACAAGTAACAGTCTCTCCACGCAGCACTCGCCGGGATACTCTTCAGCTGCCAAGCCAACTCTCACAAGTGCTGCATGTCATGCACCAATCTAGAAGGGTGCATGCGGCTATAGGAACAGCTACCCGTAAATGGATGAATCATCCATCTCTGCCGAGCTACACAAATTGTAGCAAAGCAGTGGCAGAAACAGGTCGTGAATTTGATGTCTGAATGCTCACTTACTTCACAGGATCCTTACTCAGCGGTTTGGGCAGCATTGTATCAAAAAGGAATGACGTACGGCAAAGCGATGGCATCAGCCGGCTCAATTTTCAGAGCCTGCGCCCAGACTTGGGGCATTCCATCGGCCTCATTCTCTGACGTGGGCTTCTCTGATTGGGTGCCAGTGCTACCTTGGTCGAACAGCCAGTCCTGATCATCAGGCTCATGCCATTCCATCATTTGAGGTGCTTCAGGAATGGTGTATATCTGGCTAAGATACTTGCAATCTGGGTGAGGCGACTTCCTAGAAGGTGTGCCATTCTCAGATGCAGCCAGAGGATCCCGAAGCCCTGAATCCACTGAAGGTCGCTGAGTTTCTTGGTTGCCATTGCTATTCTCTTCCTTCGTAGGGAGCCTTTCAGCCTTCACTATATTTATGGCATCTGGCTTCATGGAAGAGAGTGGCGCGGCTACATGAGCTGCTGTACCAGTCTCCACATGATTGTCGGAGAGGGCTGGTCTCAGCAACTTTGTAGGCCGCATATCATGATGGTCTGTACAGCATCAGAAGTCTTATAATATAAAGCACCATAGAAAAGTACAATGGTGTTCTACAAGACTATATAATGCTGGTAAAGTGCAAAAAAGCAAAGCTAGGAACTCACTTTGTAAGTAACCATTCATCTCGTGGTTCTTTCGCTTCTTCAGGTTTTCATCAGCTAGGACAGCTTTTGCATCATCAGCAGAAGGGGCTAAAGGAGGGGCTGAGGGCTTCATGTGAAGAACCTGATAATTTATACTGTTTTCTCTTAGCTTATCATGCTCTTTGTGATTATGTTCCTCTCTCTCCTTCTTTGCCTCTTTTTCCTTTTTCTTCTCTTTGTGTTTATCTTTCTCTTTCCTTTTCTTTTTCTCATGCCGATCGCTCTTTTTGTCCTCTTTCTTTGCATCATCAGGTGCCCCATCTCTGACGTCCATCCTTTCAGCTCTTCCATCTGCAACTTTCTCCACACTTGGGGATTTTGAATTAACCAGTTTCTGATCAGTTGAAATATTATTCTGTAGCATCCTTCCACCTTGCTCCTTTTCCTTCCCCATTGCAGGTGAAAGGCCTCCTGAATTGGGTTTCTTAGTAGGAATGGAAAAGCTTTCAGGCGGACGTACCATCCCATTTGGCCTTCGAATTGTAATGCTTGGGCTTGGGATAGTTGACCTAGGCAATCCTCCATCCATTCCTGCTGTTGCACTAGATGTTGATGGACTGTCAAACCTCCGCATGGATGTTGGTGCATTCTCCATTGGTCGACTAACCTTACCATTTCCCTTGTGCATAGTATTAGTTGGGCTTGGAAGCATTGGAGAACTGGTGCCAACTTCTTTCTTTGCAATCTCTTTGTTTGGACTCTCTGTTCTCTTCTGAACCAGTATGTTAATGTTATTGATTCGCTGTCCCATCCCTTCTTTCCTTGGTGCGGAATCAGCAGAGTTAGAGAGAGGTCTTGTGACTTTGACTCTTTCCTTCTCCATTGTAGGTGCTGAATTAAATCCATCAGGATTTCTTCGACATGAACTGTTGAAGTTCTTGCCACGTCGTATTGCAGTCCCATTTTTCTGTTGATTGATGTGGATGCCCTGTTGCCCCAAGCCCTCATTTTTCCTTGAAGCATTAATAGAGTGAACATGCATTTTATTAAATGCAGTTTTTTCATTCTCCAACGCAGGTGCAGCATTAAAGCCTTCACGACTTCGTTCATTCGAAACAGCAAAGTTCTCAACAGGTCTACCCACCACCCCTTTCTCATCTTGTATCGTTCTGCCCAAGTCCTCCTTGAATTTGGGATCCTCAATTTCTTCGGACTTCCTGCTACTCTCTCCAACCTTCTGATCATGGGGAGCCTCGCCATGTCTTTCAGTTCCTTCCTCTGATTCCCTGCTTTTATCTTTGCTCTTATCCTTTTTCTTGTCTTTGTGCTTTTCTTTTCGATCTTTTTTATCTCTGTGCTTATCTTTACTCCTTTCTTTATCCTTCCTTTCTTTGCCTTCTTTTTTCTCTTTATCCTTCTTGTCCTTCTTATGCTTCTTCTCCTTGTGTTTCTCCTGAAAAAAAAGGAGGTTGCTTATATGTTAAGAAGAGCTCAAGCATGAAACAAATAGCTAGCAAATGCAAAGAAAACTAGTAGCTAGCATAGCACTAATGAATGACGATATTGCTAGAAATGTCAAAAGAAATCGTTACCTAAAATATCTGGGTTGATTAACAGTGACCTTCCAGGATGATCAAGGCAATAAAAACTTCTATGCTATAAGACTATTCTGGGTAAATGCCTAAAGGCATACTGTAAAACAAATTACTAACACTGTGACCATTGAATTACACTAATTGGCTTTCAGTGCTCTATCCTTATTGAGTTTGTACGGGAATGTTATTTTTGAACTGATTAACTCACACTACACAAATATTGAATAAAGATAAGCAAATACGCTGGCGCTCTGATCATAGCATCTGCTTATTTTGCTAACAAGTCTAAAGGTTTGAACAAGTTTGTTCAACACACATGGCAAGACAGCCTTATCCTATCGAAATACAGGCTAATACTTTCTGTGTCTCTGTTCCCCAAGGTGGCCGCCTGGCCCGCCCAGGCGGTGCCTAGGCACTAGGCGCCACCCTCCCGCCTTGTCAACCTAGCCCATTTTTTGCCACCCAACTAGCATCTAACGCCTTGGTGAGCAATGTTCTGCGTTGTCCAATCCTTCTCCTTTGAGACTAACCACATACATGAAGTTAACCACTCTATCCTGCTTGGAGATTTGGTCCCAGCAATCAAGTTGCCACTGGAAATTGTACCATGTTCATGGAAGGATTAAATGAGTAATAACGATTGGGAAGGATGTGTACTCTATTTGATAAGGAAAAAATTGCCTGAAAAGACTAATCATCCTTTTGCACATTTATATTTGTGCTAGAAAACATCAAAACTCTATAGGCCAGTGGGTAGAGTTTGTAACTTTGGAATGGATTATAAACAAGTTTATCCAAACATCATGGCTTACATAAGCTAGTTTATTGAGGCTATATGCTACACACCCAACAAACCAGCCCAACCAGTCCCCCTAAAGTGGAACAGAGTGCTGCAAGTCCAAGATGAACTTGCCAAATTCTCACAATGCATACTAAGGTCATGTTTGCAATCGATTTGTTGCAGTGTGCTATGGGGGTAGGGTTACTAAAGGAGCATCTGCCACATTTAGTGAAATAATGTTTGTTATGCATGTACAGAAAAAGTTAACAAACGACCAAACCACCAAACATCCTAAAACAGTTTATCAAAGCAGTCCTTTGTAACAAACTGCGTACCCAAATGGAGCCTATGTAGTTTTTCTCAATGGGCAATATGGAACTAACAAGTTTATATCAAGATTTTGTAGTCATATACGCAGGTCACAAAAACATTGCTACATCAGAGGCTAAAGATAGCACACACAATAATCAATATCAATAAAAAATGTCTACAACCCAAACCATAGACCCAGATCTGCAAGCCAATACTTATCAATCTAATATGTGTTATAGCATTAACAATTCATGGTATTTGTGAATGATGACATTTCTTCACCATATTCATTCATGGAGTTACCTTGGTTGATGTAAGGGCTATGTAGGCAGTAATTTTCAAATTTTACCCTCGAGATTCTTAGTATTGGAAATTAAACTGTGAATTAAGAATATTAAGGATTATGCGTAAACACCCTCACATTGGGAAACCGAACGTGAGTCCAGTTAACAAAACAAAGTTGGGAGTAAGTAACTAAATAAGAACATTCTTTCCTCATAGCACTGTGCATCATGTATTCATGCTATATTGAGCGTAACATAGCAATTGTTTTTGACATTGTTAAGATGATTATGAGGGAAAAATCCAAGGCAAAAATAGTCCCCTGCTGCCAGAAGGCACCTAATGAAGGTCCAGATATGATTCCCGTACAACAATGATGATATACAAAAAAAATGCTGACATATTCAGGTCATTATATTTAGTACATTTGATAAGCTTTCAAACAATATATATATATATATATATATATAGGAAAAATACTTTTTACTCCCGGGTGTAGTTACTCCCACCTTTAATATACCACCTAAATAAACTTGAAATACTCCTTTATCACTTTAGGTATACTCGTATACTAATTATAAGATACTCCAATGTGAACCACACAAAAAAATTGCAAAAGAGTCTATAGTTTTTAGCGTATTTTGTAAATACCTTTATATACGCATATAAAAAGGAGTATGTCTAAAAAATATACATACCACCTCTGAAAAATTATACATACTACCTAGATGGTCTTAATTACTCGTATACTACACGTACATACCCTCCGTTACGCGAGATACTCTCTACATTGTGAGATACGACATAGGGAGTAACTACACCCGGGAGTAGAAAAGAGGTTTCCTATATATATAGAGGACGAGTGTTTCATGCACCATGGTGCCTAGGCACCAATATCAATACCCGTTGATTTGCTTCGAGATTCGCAACGTTTGATGTGGGTATCTTCATATACCCATAAAAAAGTATATTTGAGATATCAAACTCCGAAAAAATTTAAATTCAACTTCAGTTTAATTAGTTTGAACTATTTTTATGGTATATACTCACTGTAGTTGCATTGAACTCAAAAGTAGGTCAAACTAGTTTGAACTGAGTTCAAAACTAACTTACCATAAATATATCAAGGGTATAAAACATTTTCATACCCAAACTCAAAAAAATTATCAATCATACACGTGTATCGGATGTTGGTGCCTAGGCACCATGGTGCATTACGTAATTTTCCTATATATATATATATATATATATATAGGCTACAGCATCGGCAGTGGATAACCTTTGGCTACACCGAATTTTTTTAATAAATAACTTAGAGATTATACGACAGAACTTTGTGAATTTGTTCCCTAGATACATTCATCCATATTATTAATTAATGTTTTCAAGATGAAGTGCATAAACATTATAGGCATACTTTACAGCCAACATAACCTAAAAGGCTCAAAAGCATTCCAATTGCATTTGTGGCACTAGGCAATCCTAGTGCCACAAATCGTTACATTTCTAGACTCTAGTATAGCCATGTTTCTGGTTCCAAGTTCCACGCCCTTTGAACTTTCAAGGTATTTACGTTTTCTACATATGCATCATTAACAAACATTATTACATTCAATAGCTATTAAAAATATAAATAAATAGAAGAGTGAACAGCAGGGACAGACATGTTAGCCTGTAACTAAGGGGCTGTTTGGTTGCCTGCATCGGGGTGGCTCACACCAGCGTATGCAGGGAGATGGTGTTTGGTTGCCTGCATCGGGGTGAGAGCCTGCACGAGCGGATGCAAAAAATCAACTGGAGCCAGGCTGAGGAGAAACGCGGCTGAGGACCTTCTCTACTCAGCCTGGCCATGCTCATGCAGCTGCATCAGCTCATGCAGGCAACCAAACAGGCTCTAAGTTTCCTGAAGCAGAACAAAATAGGAACCAAGCAGATAGATGTGTCGTAAAAAGCAACTAACATTAGATTTCAGAATCTATCCAATCACATGAACACAAACATATGTAAATTACAGCAAACTTGAAAACAGATATAGTGATATACCAATAATAGAACCAGCTGTTAAGCCTGCTAGTTGTTGAGGATGGAATCATCTATAAGCACAAGGACGCAAGAAAATGCAACTGAATGAGGCAACAAGTCCAGCCAACTACTAGCATAATGCAGAGCTTCTGCAGTACATAATCAGGTATGAAAATGACCAACAGAACCGTTCCTAAAAAACCTTGAGGTTGGGAATGGACATATACAGGCTGTGTTATTAGCAGTATGAACATATATATAAGAACTATTAGCAAGTTGTACGCATATTAAGATACACACAAGATTACCAATCCACCCTCAATTAACCCACCTAGTAACTCCTAATCCCAACCAAAATAAACAGTATGATTAATAAAAGGGAACATTTCAACGAAACTAAATCGAAAACATAAAGCATCATCTATTATGTGCGCTAGAACATCATCTGTTTTGTAGCGGAGAGAGTAACAAGCAATTATATATTCTTTAGCTGACAAAAATATCGAATTACACCATTGCTTAAACTACACTGAACTGCACCAAGATGATTGACAACTTACCAACTAAATGATTACAGTACAATTTCCACATCAATTCAATCCACCATCCTACACGGTCTAGACAGCACAGCCACAACTGATTTAGAACACTTGATATGAGACTAGCAATTAGCAGGACTTATTTCATCATAGTGATCATAAACTTCCAATGACTAAGGTCGGCAATTTATGTTTGCAGACAACTTTATGCTAACCTACATCATGCCCTCATGGTAATTTCTACACGGACACATATAAAGTCCATCAAAAGGGAGTGTACTGGTTAAATGTCCAACTTTTAGGTCAACATGTCAGGTGATCAGAATTTGAGAAACGAGAATACAAGCGCTAACAACTAGCCTAACTCCTCGTGTAAACTTCCAACTATAGTACCAAGATATTGCCAAAAGGTGGTCTAGAGATGGGCCAAATAAATTTTCCTGCAGTAGCTACCAGAAGTAACGCCTCTAGAACATTATCCACGTCCGTTTTTAGCAGCACAAAAACAAGTTAGAAATAAGCCTCCATCATCTTATTAGAATGGGTAAAACAATACGTTACGATTTTTTCCAGGTAGATCCCAGTCACCAACCTGACATACTAAATAAGCTAAATCTACTGGTCCCTTTAATACAGTTGAAAATCGCATGATCTAAGCCCAAATCAATAAAAACCATTGTAAAGCAACATGTTTTCTTTCGTTGAACCATCCAAAAGAAACCCCTGCCTTTGCGTGCAACTAAGCGAACATGCAGCCCTAATTATCTAGTTCAAGGTACTGGAGCACTCTTTAGGAAAGCATTGATTTAGCAACACAATGTTCTCTGGCTCTCCCCCAATCAGTGAACGATTCCCGCATATAACGACAACGCCTTCCGCAAGCCAACACGCCTGTGATCTAACACAAGGAAACCAAATGTTGCTAAAAATTAAATTCCTCACACATCAGCCCTAATCAACTAGCCCTAACCCCCTATATCTATTCCCCCACCAGAATGTGAGCTACGCCTGGCTCCGAAATTCTGCAACCAACTAACAGCATATAATTGCTCAAAATCTCCTCGCGGAAACGGGGAAGCCATCCCCATGTGTACTAGGAGAGGCCATGGCCCGACCATCGGAGCAAGAGGACGGAGACGGGGCATGGGAGTGGGGGGAGATGCGCGGGTTTTTCCACCTTTTCGAGCAGGTGCGAGGCTAGCTGGCCGTCGGGGCGTGCGGTCTTGTAATAACCTGGGGGCGGGAACGGGAAGCAGCGAGACATGGCACGGCCGCCTCGGGCCCGGATCACCCACCGCCACCACCACCACCCTCTCCTCCTCCGCCTCAAGCCACGACCACCACAAACACCTCCTCCGCCTCCCCTGCTGCTGCTGCTGCTGCGCGTGCCTCACTCCTGCTGGCCCGCCCGAGCCACCGGCCGCCGCAACCATGTCCTCCGGCCTCTCATCCCCGCCGCCGGAATCGCGGGGATCTGGCCGGGGCGGCCCCGAATTCTCCTCGGCGCGGGGGATCCGAGGATCCAACCCCCGCCGAATCGGAATCGAATAGCAGCGAGTGTTATTTCGTTGCGATCTCCCCCCCTTTTTTTTTAATTTTTTGCTCGCTGTTTCGATGGCGCTTTGGTGTGTCGGGTTGGATTTGGAGGCGGCGTCGCGTAGGGTTGAGGCGAGCAGGAGAAGAGGGGAAGAAGAAACCGGCGACCCGCTGCTGGGGACAGGTATATATAGCCCCGTCGGGTTGGGGTTGGTTGGCTGGCCCCACCCGGTCCGAATGGTGGTGGTGTTATTTCCTCTTCTTTATTATTTTCATTATTTCTTTCACTCTTATCCTGCGATTGCTTATTCCTTTCTCTTTTTATTTGACTGTTTTTTTTATACGGCAGTGAACAGCGAAGATATCGACACGATAACATATATGATTTTAGACTTAAGAAGTCGTTTAAAAAATTCCCTTCAAGAGACCGCTCCTTTTCGATGTTTATCTTTTTGACATTTCGTCCTACTCTCCTCTCCATTTTCTTGTGTTTGTCTACTGTTGCGAGTTCTTTCATGGTAATTCTCCAGCTCACGGTATCTCTGCGAGCCATTTTTGGTCTACTTGTGTAGCATTGTATATGCGTAATCGTAAAAATGGTTGATCACTTGGTGTTGGCTTCCCCTTATGATTCTTTTGGAAAATAGAGCTACACATTAGTAGAGTAACAGCTCGAGAAGAGGTTTCCTATGGCAGCTCACCTCATTTCGTTTGTGCATCCATCCATGCATTAGCCGCGCTTGGCCATGGACCAATTACACCTCTCAATTAAGGTTGTGATCAAAATGGCTGAAAAGCCTGTGGCTTATGGCTGAAAACACTGTAGCTGGCTGAAAAAAGCACTGTGGCTGACAGAGGCTTATTTACCATAATTAAATTAAAAAAATTTAAAAATAGAAAAAACATATTAGCCCATCACGTATAATGTAAACAAATACGAGGAAAAAAAGAACCGGTAAAAAAACTCAAAAAAAAGCCAAAAGTTCAGAAAAAGACGAAATTTATGAATAATGCAAAAATAAGCTGAAGCCAAAAGCTCAAGCCATTTTGATCACACCCTAAGTCAGGCAAAGCCCGACCTGGCCTGAGTTGAAGAACACGAGGAGAAGAACTGCAGCTGCAGAGCCTAGCTAGCTACTTGCCTGGTACGTCGCAACGCAGACCGTCCGTACGCAAACAGTAGGTGGTGGTGCCTTGGGGACACACACACGGCGGGCCACAACTGACGAATTGATAGTGCAGGATCGCATGTGATACGAGGCCGCATGCGCGTATCAGCTGCGGTCAGCGAGCTCATAAAGAACACAAACGGCACACACACTTCACTCCTTCAAGTTAAATTTGTGTCAGATTTCGCAGCGACTACTTTTATTCACTCAAACGTAAGGTTTTTTAGATTGTAATTAATAATTTTTAGCTGCGATGGATAGTTTTTATCTATATAACTTGATATGGTAGCGGATAGTATAGACGACAACGTGAACGGAGAACACGGTTTTAAACCAGTGAATTTGTTTTGGAAATCTCATTCACGAAACCGCCGCACTTATTTCATCTTTCCAGAAAGTCAGAAACTGAAAATAAAAAGAATCGAACTATCATTGCTTTCTTTCTTCCTATCTTTCCCCAGCGTGCGTCAGTCGGTCGGTCAGAGGCCGGCGCCCTTTGCCGCATCCTTCGGAACTAGTAGTACTATCAGTTTAAAGATCACACGGCTAGCTGCTGCTGCTGCTGCTGCTAAATGTCAGGAAGAACACGACACCAATATCGAAACCGTCAGGTCATATCATACGCTTTCATGTCTAAGACGTGGCATTCTGTACTCAGAAATATCTCAACAACAACAAGGAACCACATAGCTGAGGAACTCTATTAGTCATCAATCCATCCATACTATAACCGAGAAATCGTCATACGAAACTGTTTTGAGGCAGGCCACATTATGTACAGAATTCAGAATCTAACACTGTACTCCAGAAGTGGAGTTAGAAAAAGAAATCAAGAGCTAACGATACATACAAATTCTGTCTGCTGCCGCCACTTGTTTGAGTCTAAATGTATAAAGAAACAAGTTGAATGTATGAACCGAGAAATAGTTTGAATGCTCAATCAGTCAGTTAATCGTATTCACTCAGAAGAAATTGACCTGCCGGGTGGGTGCGAACGGACCGTTCTCCAACAGATTTGTGAAGAGCTCGGCAGGTGGCGAGTCGCCTGTCGAGACCCATGCACGGCAAGTCAGCGGATAGCACTGTGCATGCTTAACTAATGTTTTAATTAGTGCTAATTATATTTAAGTAGTGCTAATTATAATTAATTGACACTAGTCATAAAGTTAATTAAGCATTAATCATGTGCATGCTTGCTGCTGCACTGAGGAGGCATGCCAAGCTTGATAAATCTTAAAAAAGGCTAAATTTATAAAAACGGATAGTTAGACACCAAACTTTAGTGCCAGTTATATTTCTATAAAAGGTCCCTTCACCTGTTTTGCTACAGATTTATTTCACCAAACTTTTTATAAGAAAACCTACCTAACATAGTAAATTACAAAACTATATCTAACTACAAAAGAATGAAAAGATATAAAAAAAATGTATAGAGTCCTCCGTCCATCACGCTCCTTCTCTCTCTCTGCCGTCGCGCCACCGGTGCCGCCCTGAGAGAGGTGGTTCGTTCGGCCTGGTTGAGGAGACAGATGGAGACGAGGTCTTCGTCTACGCGTCCTCCGTCTAAGCCTGTTCGCGAGTGGTGCACAGTATATAGGTTTCTGCCTGGCTCGTTCTCCCTAAAAAAACCCTTAATATTAGCTCACCAAGTATTTAGAAAAATTATATATTAGCGCCCTAACTCTCTAAGTCGTCTCAGAAAAAAAAAGCGCTCTAAATCGTCTTTTCTCGTTTACCTTGCGCTCCTTGGTAATTACCTATATGGATGCAACTATTGACCGGTCGTACTCCTAAGGGCTTCTCATGCGCACACCCAAATATGGCTAAATGATAAAATATATGTTTCCACTATTTTCTTTTCTGTCCAATAACCCCCATGCAAAAAAAGGTGTTTCTAACCACGAGGAGCGTGCGCCTGTGTAACTCAGTTTTTTTCTACACAGCCTTAGCACACCAAGGCCCACATGTGAATTCGCTGCCCTTCTTCTTTAAAAATTGTTTGGGAAGCAAATTGGTTTACATTGCAAAAATAAATCATGAAACTTAAGAGCAAACCGGTACATGTATTAGAGCAAATCTGTTTTAACTTCAAAAGCAATCGGTATAAAATATAAGTTGTTTCATTTTATAAAATGGAACCAGAGAGTTGAGCGCTCTAATTCTAAAAATAAGAGCAAATCAATATAAATAATGAGGAGAGCAAACAACAATAAAAATAGGAGCAAATTCCTACAAAATTTGAGAGTAATTCAAGGGATAAAATTGAAAAGGCAAACAAAGATACCAGAAAATTCAAGTATTTTGAAAACAAACTATTACAAATTTGGGAATAAATAGAACAAAATTGGAAAGCAATTCAAGATAATTTCCCAAGCAAAATCAAAACATTTCAAGGAGCAATTCAAGTCATGTACGAGGCGGCATTGCAACAGCTCAGTTCGCCATTCGGCTAGCACGGACTGAGCTCGCCTCAACACCAAATCACGCCCATCTCGCTATCACTTCGCCAGGCCCTGTCGTCGTCACCTCGATCCACACTGGCCTTCCATCAACCTAGTTGCCTCATGCTCGTCGCTGCCGCTCGGCTCACAATGTGGTGTGGTCCGTCACCGCGTAGCGTGCAACAACGTTCCTAGATGAGAGAGAGGATGCATACAATGGGGTCAATGGTCTAGCAGACTGCGTTGGTAGTGAATCAAATCCCGCCAATGCAACGGTGAGGAGCCGAGGACCAATCGATGACAAAGATGTGTTTAGTGGAATACCAAGGCTTTAGAGATTTTTTTTAGTCTGACGTGTTGTACAGTGGGGGATTAGAGATAGAAGCTGGAAAGACAGACAGAAGAGATAAGGACACTATGACTTCACCATCTGCAGAATAAAGATTTTTTTTTTTTTTTTTGCCATTCATGCCTCGCATCGGGTGGCTCCAAACTCTAAAAGCATCTACAGTTGAACGTGTGCGTACCAGAGAGCAAAAGGACGCACGAGCCGGGTTTTTTTTTTGGGCTTTTCCGTAACTGTATTACCTGGGCATCCTGGCACACTGTTTCTGCATGAAAACCCTTCTCGTTTACGAAATTCCGGAGAGGCCCCCCTTTGAATAACGGAGCACCACTTTTTGCAGAAAGAAAAGGCCTTGTGATTTACGCACATGTGGCCGTCCGATGCCGCGCAAGTAATAAGGGCATGAGCAACGTATGAAACTTTTTGAGAGCTTGGACTCAGTTTTAGCCATTAGAGCATTGATGAGGAGCTAAGCATTTTTTTTTCCTAGAGCCGATATATGTTCAGGGAAATAAATTCTACTCTACAGGGAAGAGTGTCCCATAAAACCCCCTCTATGAGCCGTTGGATCGCATTGGATCACCTCGATCTAACGGTCTCCCCAATTGAACTTTCTTCCTATGTTCAGGGGTTGAAGCCAACACAATAAGCAAAGCATAAGGGGGAGCGAATAGGTGAGGGTGTGGAGAGAGAATGGATAGTGTTAGATTCTGTTATCTATTCACTTTAATGTAACTGTGGGATCCACATGTGAGGAGATGGGAGGAGAGCTAACCACCGGAGAAAAATTGCTTAATTAGTCTGTGTTTACGTGACAGTGAGTTAGAAAACTTAGCTCCTTCGATATCGTACATACTATTAACCTTAAAACCGGAGCAAACAACACCTTACCCCTAAATATTGACATTGGTTTTGCCGCATGGCTGCTGACTTTGGCCGGTTTTGCCAGCGTGGATCACTATTTTCTCCCCCTAACACGTGATACAGCTCAGCAGTCCAGTCAGCACTCTCTTCCTCTCGAAAAATTCTAATATGCAACTGTGATACAACCCAGTTAATGTAACAAGCCAATGAAACTGTAACACCTGGCAATATACACTGTAGCAGCCATTAAAAATAAATAAAAAATACTGTTTTCCGTACTGCCACAGTTCTGCTACAGTGAATTTTAGCCCCGTGGCAGCCGCAGATTAGCTTGTGACACAAAACCAGCTGTGTAAGGGTGGCACAGTAGAATTTCTTCAACCTCTCCCTCGTTCGCTCGCTGATCTGTGTGACTGTTGTCTCCCCGAAGAGCGCCGCTTCACGCTCGCGCCCTCAGCCACCGGCCCTACGGTGAGCTCGCCACCGTCGAGTCCATCATCATCTCGACATGGGTGCGTCATCAGGTGGGTACTTCATCCCCGCACTAGCGCTGTCCGTGCGCATGCCCAGGGGTGAAGCACGTCGACATTGCAACTCGATCTGATCTGATCAGGAAAGACCAAAAGTTCTCCTTTTCTTTGCGCCGTTCACCAATCAGAAACTTTGATCCATCGGTGCATCTAAATTTCCATCATTTGGTTCTAGAAATTTCTTTCCCAGACACAATCGGAAGAATACATTGTCTTGTTTTTCTTGACTTCAGCGTGCAGGTGGTAGTAGTTGACGAAGTTCTCGCGGGCTTACTTGGCGTAGCAAGGGCGCGCCTCCGCCGGCAGCTGCCGGAGCAGCCCAGCGTTCGCCATAGCAGTTTCGCTGTCCCCGATCGAGCACCGCGCAAGTAACAGGCAGCTAGGCCTTGTTCCGTCTCTGCCCCTGCTATTTGGGTTTGGCGCGGTGCGTGCAGTTCCAGATGTTAAGCACACTTCTTTTTTCCTTTCGAAACTTATTACAGACTTGGAGTAGGTGGGCGATCCTTCCCGTGGAGGATTGTACCATACAAGGGAGGCTCCCCATACAAGTACGCTCCATGCTAAAAGTCCCAGCACCTCATGATCAGGCAGGTGGTACTTCCTTTCTCACTCTCATCTTCCTACTCTCGTTCTGTTACCTTTTTTTTTTCTTGCCTTGCTTCCTGCTTACGACAGAAGCTGTCTGATTTTTTGGCAGATCAATCAATGCAATCCTTCAAACCTAGTATCAGTTTGAGAACGCACGTTGTTGCTACTACTACTTACTAGGCTAGAGTCTGTTCCGATACCGTCCGGCCGTCCGCACTACAGTGAGCCATCGGACGGCATCGGGGACTGTTCCCAGCGAAAAGCGCGGCCTACTACTTCTTGTCAGGAAGAACACGACACTAATATCAAAACCGTCAGATCATAGATGTCACTCGCACGCTGTACTCGTAAATATCTCAACAACATGGTGTGATCAACTCGGCTTATGGCTTATTTTGCACTATTCATAAATTTCGTCTTTTTCTGAACTTTTGGCTTTTTGTTGAGCTTTTTTGTCGGTTCTTTTTTTCCCCGTATTTGTTTGTATTATACGTAATGGGCTAACATATTTTTTATATTTTTAAATTTTTTAAATTTAATTATGCGAAATAAACCTCTGTCAGCTACAGTGTTTTTTTCAGCCAGCTACAGTGTTTTCAGCTATAAGCCATGAGCTTTTAAGCCGAGTTGATCACCACCATAATCAAATAACCATGCACATAATTCAGCAACTCGTTATTCATCACCCATCCATATTGTCATTGATAAATCGTCACACAAAACTGCTTGGGGTAGGTCATTATGTACAGGATACAGACTGACATTATACTCCAGAAGTGGAGTTCGAAAAAGAAATCAAGAGCTACCAACGTATATACGTTCTGTCTGCTGCCGCCACTTATTTGAGTCTAATGTATAAAGAAAGAAGTTGAATGTATGAACTGAAAAATAGTTTGAATGCTCAATCAGTTAATCACTTGATCGTATCCACTCAGAAGAAATTGACCTGCCGGATGGGTGCGAATGAACGGTTCTCCAACAGATTCGGCTGTAAGGGGGACAAACTGAACGGAGAACCTGAGAATGCAACAGCTGGCAGTGTGGCTTGGCTGAAGCACGCAACATTGACAGCAATTAATGGGATATAAAATCTGGTTTTGTGAGAGCAACCCATTTGTGAAAAACATATGCTAAATGTATCAATGTTTACCTCTCAACCATATATGCCTGTGGCCAGGATGACATGGCTGGAACATCACCCATGGGGCGATCTGATGACATGAGAGGCCAAAGCCCTGTTACAGGATGTAGAAAGAAGCCAGGTTTGAGCAACACATATCTTGATTGCATCGATAATAACATCCACACACTTCAGCAAAGTTAGCTTAAAAATTTCGCACGAGACAGATATTAAGTCATAAAAATTTCACATTTTTTGGTCCCTCCCTCCACTGGCCAGCAGTAGAAGAGATGGGTGTCTTCCTATTTATCTTTTTATTTTACATTTCTTGCTCGTGTGTGCATTTCGGTTTGGGGGGTGTTTTAAGGTAGATGCACTTGGCTGTGGAAGGGAATATATGTCACATGCCGAAAAAACTGTTTACACGAACAGTTCATACGCATAAACAGTAACCCACAGTGCTAGCCACCTATGGTTAGATTAGATTGATTAAGATAGAGATAAGAATAATTAGTTTCTTATTATATAAGTTTACTATCTTATAGATATATTTAATCTATTGGATATGGGTTTTCTTAGAGATAGAGATTGTTCCTTAGAGAGAGAAAAATCATAAAAGGAACATCATGCATGGTTATTAAGGCGGTAAGGCGACCGACCCCCTCACACCTTTTAAGCGGTAAGGCGTAAGGCGAGGCGACGCCTTACACACTTCATAAAGCGAAGAAAACGGAGTTCTAGAGGACTAAATCAGAATAAATCTAAGAGGATAAAGGACCTAGAAGGACCTAATTATAATTTCGTAAAACTCTAAAGACTAAATTGTAATAATACCAAAATACACCCCCATCCATTTAATCTTAGCCGGCCGCCCCAGATTTGATTTAACCCTAGCCAGGCGTCCTATCTCACAGCCGCTCCTCTCTCCCCTCACTGCTCCCCCGACTTTCATCGCCGCCTCCCGTGCTCTCCCTCCGAAGAGACGCCGCCGCCGCCGCTTCTCTCCCCTCTTCCCCTCCCTGCTCCCCCAACTGTCGCCGCCGCATCCCCTGCTCTCCCAAGAGACGTCACCGCCGCCGCCTCCCCTGCTCCCCAAAAGATGCCGCCGCCGCCACCCCTGCTCCCCCAAGAGTCGATGTCGCCTCCTCTTCCGCCGTCGCCCCTGCTCCTGCCTCCCCTGCTCCCCAAAAGGATGATTCGTCGGCAAGGCCTACAGATCTAGTGGCTGTCCGGTGGATTTAGCCCTAGGGTTCCAGGCGCCGCCGCCTATACGGGAGCGACGAGATGGAGACGCCGCCATCTAGGGTTCCAGGTGAGTCTTCGCCCCTTCTCTCTGGTTTAGCCACCGCCTTAGTCACGTTTCGTAAGGCGAGGCGACGCCTTGCCACCTCGGGAGCGCCTTACCGCTTAGGCGACGCTTAAGCGTCGCCTAAGCGACGCCTTAATAACCATGACATCATGTATCCATTATCATCAAGTAATGAATAATGAAGTATTTCTAAATTGCCGATTCCTAGCTCCGGCCTCCCCCCTAAACTAGCTACTCTAGATCCATTCATTCCCCTCAATCAGTGCCCTCTTCACCTAGCGCCGTTCTACTTCAAGAACCGGCCGCCTCCACGCCGGATCCGAGCAAGAGGCCGAAGGCAGCTGATCCGACGCAGAGGAAGAGTCCAAGGCTGAGAAGAAACCGGCGAAGAAGATGAGCTAGCGGTGAGGTGTGTACGAAGTCTCGATTGGCGGCGATCCGAAGAGTGGCAGCGGCTGAGCGAGAGGAGGCGACGGAACCGCAGGAGCTCGAGCGGCAGTGGAGGCGACTTGAGACGACTGCGTCGAAGCCCAGATCCAGCGTCGATGAGCCTGGATCTGACGACGATGAACAACGATGGCGATGAGCACTGAGCAGTGGCAAGGCGGCCACGACGGCGTCGGCGGAGGAGGCTGCACACACCAACAGCGACAGCAACGAGCACCAAGCAGCGACAACTACCAAATGCGCGAAGAGGCCGACGGCGGCAAGCCAAATTTGGCACGGAGGAGTCTGGATGTCCGGATCCGGCACGGTCAAGGCCGGATCCGAGAGAGGTGACGCGCACGAGCCGGATCCAGTCCTAGTGGGATCCAACGGCGACGAGAAGAACGCCTGCGGTGGCAGTTGCCCAAAGAAGAGGGCGACGACGGCGGCTGGGCGATAGCCGCCCCTAGATCAATCCTCGCGGGGCAAAGGCGGAAGATGAGCAAAGGCTAGGGTATGAACTTAGGTTCTGGTACCATATTATATCTATGGATGAGTAGATAAATCGCACATGTATTGCACAACCCAATAGGCAATATATAGTACAACACTCAAGGGACACAACTAAACCCTACAAACTAGGAAAAGACACAAATACCCTTATGTTCTTAACATCCACCACCGCAGCTCGAGGGCGAGCTGCCTCGCCGGGAGAGGTGTAATGTTACGTGCATGTATCCATTATGAATCAAGCAAAGATGAATAAACAAGTCATTAATCCCTAAAGTTCAGCTGTAGTTGTTTCCTTGACTAGTTATTCTAGATCTATTCCTCTCTCAATTGATGCCCTCTTCACCTAACGCCGTTCTACTTCAAGTCATCACCATCTCTCCGACGGATGATTACCCCCTTTGTTGTGCTAGTTCACAACAATTAGTATTAGAGCAGTCGATCCCTTCCGACTTCTTACCATGAAACGCGCTACCGCTGTTCCACACTGGCTGCCCTCGTCGCCAGCAACTTCCTCGACATCGAGCAACGCTAAGGCTCTCGTGCCTTCACCATCAATCGTCATCAACATCTCCCATGTGAGGCATCGTGATGACTTGCCAGATTAGGTCTACCAAGGGCTGCAACCATGGCCGCCACCACAGCCTGAAGGGGGAGAAGCTTTCATGTGTTGAAAATACTATTCATGTGCACTGTTCATGCATGTGAACAGTAACCCACGGTGATAGCCGCTCATGGTAAGATTGGATTAATTGCGATAGAGATAAGAATGATTAGTTTGCTTATTATATAAGTTACTATCTTATAGATATATATATCATCTATTAAAGATAAGTTTCCTTAGAGATAGAGATTGTTTCTTAAAGGCCAAGTCAAGTTATCCCTATAAAAGGGACAACATGTATCCATTATCATCAAGCAATGAATAATGAAGAAGTATTTCCAAATCCTCGATTCCTAACTCTGGTCTCTCCCCTAAACTGGCTACTCTAAATCCGTTCATTCCTCTCAATCGGTGCCCTCTTCACCTAGCACTGATCTACTTAAAGTCGTCACCGTCCGACCTCTCTCCAACGGATGTTTATCCCACTATGAATTAAGATTCATGACAATATGAGATACAACAGGAGGATGGAAGCAATTAACAATCAACAATGGAGAGCAAAGGATGGACCTGACTGCACAGGAGGATTCTCAAATCCTGAGCATAGTAGAATTTCCTGCATGTTAGGATAGCAAACTTCAGGATAACATACATCGCATTCTCATGAAAAATATGTTTCCATGTCATGAAAATAAAATCTCACCTCTTCTGCATGGTCTAGAACACCGTCAACATGATCTACAAGCAAAAAAGGCAATGTAAAAGGTCAGTCCGCAGCATGCAAGCTAACAGAGTAGTAATGTAAGGAAAATGGGAGGAAACCCATCTCCGAATCAGTAGAGAAATGAATTTAATTTTAGATAGCAAAACATAAAGTAATCAAGTTTTGCAGAGATATGAATGTATTTAAGCTGTTTAAACGTGTGAATTCAAACATTTTGTTGGACCAGTGTGCATTTAGTCAATGTTATTTTGGTTATTCTGAACAAAATTTACATCCACATTTATTTTCCTTTTTTATTACTTCACTATATAGTGGAGACAAGTAAAATTCAAAATAAATGTTCACAAGATTTACTAACAAGAAATCTAAAAAAATCTCAAGATATTAACTGAACATATTCACAGTCAATTGAAATAAATTAAACATGCCAGTTATATTGATTACCATAAGAGATATTATTCACTACTTATATACCACCACCGGCAGCAAACACTTTTTAAGGACAAGCTTGTCCTTTGTAAGAACAACAGAAATCAATCTAGCATAATTCCATATCCTGTTTGCAGACCAGAAGTTGCGAAGCCAGTAGCCACCTAGTATACCATGTTCTGATTAGCTCCTGATTGTTTCCAGCTAGTAAGTTCTTTGCTATTAACGCCCAAAATCAACAGTAAATGCCATTTCCTGATAGTTTTTTCAACCCTGACCACAGTTGATATCTGTTTTGTTACTTACACGTGTACTATAATCTTTTTAGCTAATTCTCATTGTGAAGTCCACCCTCATCAATTTCACTATAGCTAGCAAGTCTACAGTTAACTGTATAGTTCCAGCCAGTAGTACACACGAGACAATTAATAGCTGTGAAGAAATTTGACAGGGATAAAATATTTTGGGCACCTGTTCCAGGAAAAGTTGGCTTTAGACTGAGGGTTAAATCAAGGTAACAGTCATCAGGTTCTGTACCGCAATCCCACAGGTTCAGTTCCAACCTTGGTTTTGCTCCTGCAAAAAGAAAAATAAGGAGCTCCATCAGAAAAAAATGATAATGTATTACAAAAAGTTAATCAATTTAATGCAAATTAATTGGATTAAAAACTCACTAGATTCATTTGTCTTTGTATGAAAAGCATCATGGAGAGATGTTGGTACCCAGTTACCCACCTAGACAACTCAAAAGTCTCAGGTACAACAGAAAAGCAAAGCAAAGTACCCAAAGACAACTCAATGTGTAAATTAGTACATTAAAGAATGGATGCTGTAGTGATTGCTCAGCAGTTGGCCTTCTTTGTGGATCCCAGGAGCAAAGTTGCTATCAAAATGACAGCAAAAGGGTGCCATGTTAATATGGAGAATTATTATCGGATACATAACATCAAGCAACAAAACTAGATTATCCACAGCATACAAACTCCTATTTTACACTATCTATATGTAGTAATTAGTAATATAACTTGTGGGTTTACACTCAAATAAAGAATAACTTTGTTCGAAATCAAAAAAAGAAGCAAAATTCATCACTGTACCTGAATCAAGTCAATAGCTTCCAAGGAAGCATTAGGAATAAACTCCCATAGATTTCTAGGTGGAATCTTTCAAACAGAAAAAGAAAAGATATTAGTACCAGAAAGGCATTTGATTCAATGATTGTAGAAGGAAATCATTTCACCTGAAAAAACTTAAAGCTATTTGAACGAGGCAGGTTCATTCCCTCTGGCCAGACAGTATGATCTGGGGTCCCAAGCACATTGCATATTTTGTATAGCTGATCAGTCTCGCTGTGATCAAATAAAACATTAGAAGCAATGCAAAATCACCACAATATCAAGGGAAATCAAAAGTAAATCTGGTCTAGGTTTACGCTACAACAAGCTCAACTGGGCTTAAAAAAGTACAGGTGCAAGCTCTATTGAAGTGAGCAACAATGTTTCAGCAGCATCAATAACAATAAGACAAGATTAATTGTATAAATGGAAAAGGCAGCCAGTGTATGAGCTTAAAAAATCAAGGATGAAGAAAAAATAATTACAGTACAGAGAAGTATTCCAACATAATTACAGTTTTACAGTCTCGAAACTGAAAGTCTAAAACTGTAGTGTAAAACTGCCAAATTACAAAGGCAGATTATCCATAAGACCAAAACAACATGTCCAATCATTAAAATAACAAATAAAATTCACTTTAACAGAAATCAAAAGTGTGATTGTTAATTTGTTATAATAAAAACATGAGTAGGCAGACAGTGTATACGCAGACACAGGCACAGTAAATTATCGATGATACCTAACATAGAAAACTGCAGAAGCAATAGAATTATGGTTCCCAAAGGTCATATTATACATACCTTTCACCAGGGAAAAGCGGAGACAATGTTAAAAGCTCAGCCAAAATTGCACCAACAGCCCACATATCTGTGAAAGTGCGCATTTGTTAATGATGATATCATTCAGTAGTAAAGGCTCATAAGGGGAGGATACAAAAACACACAAAAAAACTAACAAATATTTTTATATGCATAAATACACAAAGATGTCATTTGTTTCTTGTTGAGATGGGAATTTATGAGGTGTTGGATAGAATCAAATAACTATGGCAAGCAGTCAGGATAAGCTATATGATGATTTGCAACATAAGAGGAATCCTTTCTATGCATATTGTGGTAATGGAAATCAACCCCGCTATACAGACCAAGAAAATGGTAGGTTAATAAACAGCAAAAGGCAGGGGCAAGGACAAAGGGCATCACCAATAGCAGGTGTGTAAGCTGAAGATTGCAACAGCACCTCGGGAGCCCGATACCTTCAAGATAATTTTGTCAGTGTTAGGTACATATTCAATAGAGATAAAACGAGCATTTTCAAAAGGCAACTCACCATCTGGTGGAAACATAATCAGTGTAAGGAGGATTAGAAGATACTTCTCTTGCCAAGCCAAAGTCAGCAATTTTAACAATACCATTTGTCACCAAAAGATTCTCTAAAAAAGAAGTCTCATTAGCTTTTACTGGTACAGAGACAGCAAAATTCAAACAGCAATACAGAATATAGTCCAATAAAAAAATACCAGGTTTCAGGTCACGATGGAAATATCCATTATTATGCATATACGCAAGACCATGCAGTATTTGGACCATAAAATTCCGTATCTCCTCTTCAGAGAAAGCAGCTTGCCTTTCTCTTATGACATCATACAAATTACACTCCTGAAAAAAGATCAATGACACTTCAGTACGTGAGAGGCCATACAAAAACCACATAGCTGCAGGTGAGAAAAGGCAGCTTAGAGAAACTCAAAGCTCCAGCCGATAAAAGAAGCTTGGATCTCTCACAAGTTAAGAAATGGCAGTCTAAGCAAATATAGTGGTATTGATGACCAATCTAGTGAAGAACACATGCAAATTAATGTGGTGTAATGGTCACAATAAATGCCAGCGAGCACACAAATACACTACAGGGCTACAAAGATTATCACTGAGATGCATGTAATCTGTAAACCACATTATCTCTTACAACTTAGCAGTTTCGTGCCAATATAGTTTTAGCAGGAATTAGCACAAAAATCTACAAGATCATAGCAGTGCAGCAATTACATAGTAACATAGCCTTTCCTTCCTTTTTCTTTTTATAATCAATGGGTGGGTTCTTTTGGACTGATAGTTTATAGTTTATGGCTTAAATATTTGAATTATGGCTGTTCACGAGAGGCAGTATGCAGAAGAAAACAGTCGAATTCAATTTTAACAAGTACATCTGAACTCAGTACATATTTTACTACAATTTTCATATTGACCCCGCCTTAAAAAACGCACTGTTTAAAAGCTAGTTACTGTAGACGGTATAAATATAAGCCAACTTTAAACCCAAAAGACCTCGGCCATTATATAGCAAAATTATGCCAAGAATAACTTAAGACCAACCATGTTTTCAAAAATGAAGAACAACTCATGATTTTCCATTGTCACCTCCTTCAACTTCACAATGTTAGGGTGATTTAGTTTCTGGAGGGCCTGCAGAAGGATGGTTCTTTGTTAATCAAACAACTTGCAAACAGTCACATATATGTGATATTCACTACTGACAAAATAAATTACCTTTACTTCTCGCAAACTAATGCATTCTTCCCATAGGTAAAACTTTCTCTTCATTTTTTTAACAGCAACCTGGATGTAGTCCAGAAAATACCAAACAGTTAGTATGCAAATGGGGTATATCCATATGTGTCAGCAAAGTTCAATAAAAATGGCTTTTCACTCGGATAAAGGTGCAGGCTAAAATCTGTAATACATCTGGAATGAAATAAAAAAAATGCTATTATTTGGCAGTGCCCTCTAACTCATTTTTAAACGTAAGAAATTAAGAAGTAACATCATTCACTCCTAATAGGATAGATAACGTGCAGAAGATGGAAGTTAATCTGTTATGTTGAAAGAATTAAAGTTCCAAATAACTAGTGTCGTCACAAGAGAGTTCTTGCACTTACAATTTCATTTGTTTCTATATTACAAGCCCTGAAAACATTTCCGCAGGTTCCATCGCCTATCTCCCTTATTACTTTGTACCTGCAAGAAATTGGAAGGCAAGTCAGAGTTAGTTCACGCACCCCAAAATATAGAAATGGCAAAAATAACTAGTTAATCACTACTCACCTTTCCATGGTCATCAACTTTACCACAGAGCTTTTGCCAGGAATCACTGAACACCAATAGAACTCCACACCATAGAACCCACACCACCTTTAAAACTCATCACAGTCACTTCCACACTAGGTTTGCTTATACACGGTTGCATCAGAAGAAGAAAGTTCCAAATGAGGGTGTCAGAACATGAATGGTTAAGCATCATAATTTGCACAACCGTCATGCTTATTGCAGCTTCAGTCAGTTCAGCATATGTGTTGACAGAGATTAGCTGACACCATTTTTGGCGACAAAAAAAGCACATAAGTTTCAGATCCCAGCATTTTTAGCCCAAAATGCATCGACAAATCTGCAACCAAAGAGTGCAAAACTTTGCTTCAATATTCGACTGTGCAGACAATAACCATGGGGTCTTATATGTACGCATGCAGACAAGAAAGTAATTCTACATATACAAGTGACAAACAGGAGCCTACCAGTACATAGGCGCAGAGATCTTCTCTAGAAGATTCGAGAAAGAAGCGGCGCGTGCAGTAAAACAGAGATGAATTACCACACGTAATATGTGAAATGCAGAGAGATTAACCCCTTCATGGTTGCTTCAAGTTAATTAAATCGCAAGGAAGGCCCGAATTGAAGGAATTGGGCAGTGGACGAAGCGAATATTAAATTTAACCGGAGATGAAGGCAATCAAACAGAGCAATATTACAACAAGCGATAGATCAAACCAAAATTATCATGGTATCGCACAATGAACCAGGAAAATCTGGGGGGAAACAACACATTTCCCTATTCTGTACGTTTCGAAAACAATTCAAAAAAATCCCCCAAATTACACAGAATCTAGCTAAATGACAACAATTTACAGCAAAAAAAATCCTCAAACAAAACGTACCGATCACGAACCCACCTAAACCAAAGGGAATCGCGCGAAAACCCAAAAAATCGCAGCAATTGCCCCCAAAATTTTCAAAAAAAAAAAGGACATCACCCAAAGAGCGGAGATGGTAATCGAATCGGGGATCGAAAATTGGAAAGAGAGAGGCAACTAGGATCGAAAATTGGAAAGAGGGAGGAAACTAACTCACCATAATTTGGGGCAGCACCAAAAAACAGCGTCGGAGCCTCCGATTCTCGGGATCGTGGGCGATATTTTGGAGGGAGAGGGCACGAGAAACTGGGGGAAGGGGGAGGAGATGAAACGAGAAGATATGTCGACGCGACGGTGGGAATCGGGGGACCGCGCGTGGACCATTTACGATCCTACCCCCAATGGATGCGGGCATTTACGAGGAGAACCGGGAGGGTTCACGTGGAACTGCAATGAGTGGATAAGGACGGCAAGGGCAGTTTTGTCATCTCCTTGCCGAGCGCGTAACGCCGTCGTGCTCCCGCGCTTGCTGCTAGGTTACGGCCACCGGGCGCGGATCCGCTATAGTTACTACCCTTGGTGGCATCAGATCGATGGACCACTAGGCGTGCATAGAGTATTGGTAACTTAAATTCATACTTAATTTTATCTATATCTATTTAAAATGGTATTATCTATATAAAATAAAAAAGTATATCCAATGGGTTTAGATAAAAGGAGAAGTAATAAGAGGGGCTAAGTCAAAGAGACTTATGAAGAAAGTTTTTATAAAATATCGGTATTTATAATTTCAACCTCACGTTCACACCATAAAAGTTTCTCGAAATTGACTGGAATTTGTTGGAGATGATTCTGCGTGTAGGGGAGCTACTCTATGCAAATTAGCAGGACTGGACGTACACGTAGTCCTTATATGCTTTTATAGGAAGTTTTCGTAAAACTTCGGTATTTGAAATTTCAACATCGCGTTCACATCACAGAAGCTTTACAAAATCAACTGAAATTTGTTAGCAATGATTATGTGTGTAGAGGAGCTACTCTGTGCAAATTGGTGGGCACAGGTGCATAGGTGGCTTCCACATGTTTTTATAGAAAGCTATAACTCAGTATGGATAGTCCAAACTCATGGATAATCTAAGTACACTCTCAACTTTATGTTTGAATTGGTATGGGTAAAGATGGGCAAGTGGATATTACCTTCTCCATACACAAATCTAAATGGATATTTTATTTATTACTTATACCCTACTCAATAGTGTGGGTATGGGTTTAGATAAGGGTAATGGACACCCAGTGGTAGCCCTATGAACCACGTGGTTAATCTGTGCTCGTTTGAGTTTAAACTTCAAACTTCTATCTTTTTAACTCCTACCTTCTTAATTTTGTCTTTTTTTATTTTTAGTTTATTTTTAGGTTTTTCCTTTTTTCTCTTATTATTTTGCATTATCCATGATGATATAACCATTTTTTAATTTTTTAAAATTAATTACGTTGAAAAGGATACCAGTAGCTACAATGCCAAAAAAATTACTACAGTAGTAAAAAAAGATACAAGCTTAAGATTCATAAGCTCAAATAAGTACCCCTATACATAGGGACATAGATTTGTATCTCACTATTTAAAATGGGATGATTCACTTGAAGCAACCAAATATATAAATAGTTTTTTCTTTAAAACCATCTCATATCTCTACTACTTAAAAGAGGGGATTGGTGATGGTGGTTTATCTGCCCCTTCTAACTCCCCCTTGCATCTTCCTAAAAAAATCTCTAACAAAAACAAAAAACAATCTATGAAAAAATAAATTCCACCACACTAAAATTATCTAACAAGAAAAAACAATAGAACTCTATTGGGTAACGATGGAGTTGAGGGCGTGAGACATGACGTGTCCGAGTGCGTAGGCCAGATAGGTCGATTTCGACAATACCGACTCAACATCCTAGAATAATATATTTTTTATTTATAGCAAAGCACAGATATTCAGCTAATATGTATCACTTGATATAACAACTAAACACATCATAAGTTAATTGCGCCTGCTGGAGTTGTCTATCTCAGCCATTTATTTCCTTTTAAGGCTTAGGTTATGCCGCCTAACTCCCTCTAACTAATTATGTCACTAGGTGGATTTTGGAGGGAAATTACCTTGTCTTTTGGAGCGTTCCCTCCAAAACTCTCATATTCCCACAGTAACATCGAATATATCTGAATTTGACAATACAATACTTTGGTCTTACCCTTTTTGCTTTTTTGCTACTGTTTTTGTCTTCTCTAAAAATTGAAAAGACAAACATCAAAATAGGATGGCTTCTTGAAGTGGATTCACCAAACGACTTTCTGAATCTAAAACCATGTGTGCCATCCACGTCAGTATCTCTGTCGTCTGCTGTCGTATTGAAAAACACAGACAAAAACTAACTGCAACGAAAAACCATTAGCCACGACTCAAAAGAACACACCCTTATTCCCCATCATGTATTTGAAGGATAAGATTAGAGATGGCAATGGGTACCCGATACCCGAATACCTGACGGGTTTTACCCGATAAAGAGACGGGTATGAAAAATTTTATGTACCCATGGATACGTTATTGGGCGAAATCCTCTACCCGCCGGGTAGGCGGGTGCGGGTGTGGGTATATACTACCCATACCCGCCTACCCGCGGGTAGTGAATACCCGCATTAGACAACTAGACATCCCACTCAAATGTTAATTTTATTATCTACTTGTTGTTGATTGTTTATTTGTTTGTCATATGTTGATATGGTCATGTCAAGTATGTTTATGTGATGTACTAATTTTGATCATTAGACGCTTTTGTGCTTGGCATGTATGATTAATGAATGTCTAAATTGATGATATTCTTATGTGTTGAACCGGGTATGCTTGCGGGTACGGGTTACCCGTCGGGTAGTAATACCCGCGCGGGTACGGGTATGGGTAAATTTTCCTACCCGCGTGCGGATACGGGTAACCCGACGGGTAAATTTACACCTAGCGGGTACGGGTATGGAATGGCAATACCCGATGGGTATTTACCCGTTGCCATCTCTAGATGAGATATTGACGTCATGGCATAATGGTGAGAGATTTCACTATGCGACAAATCAATCCCTTGAAATTGCGCAATCATATCATGCTATGGTGTGAGGGCACAAAAGATCCGACCAGAGACTCCTTAGAAGGTAAACATTCCAGGATTTCAACTTGTTAGATTTTTTTTGGCTTAATAGTGCCTTTTCTGACTTGTAGTTCTCCCTTTTGATTTTGTAGCCTTATGTCTTTCCGAGATAAGAGAGAGTGAAGGCAATTTGCGAAGGGGAACCCAAACAGAAAGGAGTTCCTTTGATCCTGACAGGTTACATCTCCAGAGGATAGGATCGAGAGACTCAAGGTAATTTATGATACCCGTAACCTAGAACTATCTTTCGAACAGAAAGGAGTTCCTTTGATCCTGACAGGTTACATCTCCAGAGGATAGGATCGAGAGACTCAAGGTAATTTATGATACCCGTAACCTAGAACTATCTTTCGATTGTTATGTTCTAATATTCATGACATATACAGATGATCGGACCAGACAACTTTGAGCCAAAGGAGGGTGCAAAAGAAATTGTACCAACCCCAGGAAACGACGACTATGAAGAAGTCATATGGGGCATCTGGATCTTCCTGTGTTTCCTATTTCTTGTTCAAAAGCTTATTATACGATAAATCAGATCCATGGTTTCGCTAATTTGCGGCTCTGTGGTGGTATTGCTGTTTGCCTTCCACTTCTAATTTTTCTGCACTGAACTTCTGTAGAATTATCAGGTGACTGCTATGTGATTTGGTGAATACGAATGGATAATGGATCTCAGATTGTCAAGTGCATTAATTCCTGTTGATTTGACATGGTATTTTGTACAAAGTGATTTTGCTATTTTTCTTTTTCACTTCGAAACTATTCTGCGCTCTTTCACATTACTGCCTTACAGTAGAATAGATCCTCGAATGTTACTCGCTTTTTGAAGCTGGTGAAGTAGAAATTTTCTAGACCCAAGAGTGTAATATTTAAGAAAACTAGCATCTGCTGTTGTTCCCATGCATCCAAAGGGCGCCTTTCCATTATTTTGTATGTCCTGTATATATTGTTTAACGCCATGATATTGGTGTGCCCTTATGATGTGCTATTCTGGCTCCCTTTTGTCGTTCTTATCTCTGAAGGTTGAATTCATAATATGCAAGTTGAGTACAGGTGCACTATTCTTTAGCTTGATATTATACTCTGTAGCTGGTGGATTTGTTTCAGTATTATGTCGTAAATGATAAGAGACCCAAAATCTTCAGCTATCTATGAGTCTATTATACTTGGGGCCCTGGTTTCAATTCAAATCAAGTGTTGCTTCGTCAAGATTGGTGGAGTCAACTTTCTGTGTGAGCACTAATCGAAACATGCGAATAGAAAATCGATCGCTTGTTCCTGATCCAATGGATGCACAGGGATTTTGGAACTTTTTTTTATTATGATTTATGATTTATAACTTCCCTCAAATAAATAAGTGGACGGTTTCTTCGCTGTCTTTTCGAAACGTCTTATTGTCATTCGATTTATTCATATAAACGCTCGTATGAGAACTAAAAGCTATCAATTGTAGCCGAGAAGAACCCACCTTTTATCTTCCTTTATTACAATCATCACGTTTGTGATCTCATATTAGCCTAGCTTGTCTTGTTGAATCTTTCAGGTTGAAGGCGTGAGTCGTGAGTCAGATCAGCGTTTTGTTAATTGTAGATTTCTTCTTGTAGCAGCTTAAACTCTCTGAAGCGCAAAGCCATCTGAACAAACGTAGCATCTTGGCATACATTACTCCCGCTCTTCCGCTGTGCCACGGAACAAGTCCTACACCTCAACCATGGCAGTCGCATCCCTCCTCCGGCTCCAACCCCTCCTCCTCGTTGCCATTGCCACCGTGAAATCAACGGCCGCGGCGTCGCCCTCGGGCACCGCGCACTTCCTGGGCGGGCAACGACCTCCCGCATCCGCACCCCGCGCTCGAGCTCATCCGTTCGGCTGGCGACGCCGCCGTCAGGTTCTACGACTCCAACGCCACCTCCTGGCCGCGGCCGCCTCCTCAGGGCTCGTCTTCGTCCCGAGCGTCCCCAGCGAGCTGATTTCCTCCCTCGCGGCCTCCCAGCCCGCCGCCGACGCCTGAGTCGCCTCCACCCTCCTCCCCTTCCGCCGCAACCGCCGCCTCCGCTACCTCTTCGTCGGCAACGAGGTCCTCTCCGACACCACCACCTGACCACCAAGCCCCGCTGGTTCCAGCTCGTCCCCGCCATGGTCAATCTCCGCTGCGCGCTACGCCGCCACGGCCTCCACCGCGTCAAGGTCAGCACCACGCTCGGCATGGACGCCCTCGACGGCCAAAACGTGTTCCCGCCGTCCTCCGGGGTGTTCCGGCCGGACATCGTCGACGCCGTCACGCGCCTGCTCCTCGCCTTCCTCCAGCGCACCAACTCCTACCTCTTCGTCGACGCGTACGCCTACTTCACCTCGGCGGTGAACCACACCATCGTGCCGCACCCTACGCGCTGCTCGAGCCGGAGCCGGGGTATCAGTACCACGACCCCGGCACGGGGCTGTCCTACACCAACCTCCTCGACCACATGCTCGACGCGGTGGTCGCCGCCATGTGCCGCGCGGGTGGCTGCGGCGTCAGGATGGCACTGGCCGAGATCGGCTGGCCCAACACCGGCGACCTCGACCAGTTCGGCGCGAACCTGCGTGTTACAACTTTTAATCTTTTATGAAGGAGAAAACGTCCACTCGCAAATAAACTAAGAGAACAAGAAAGAAATTTCTAAATTTTTTTATTCTTTTATTTGCTCCCCCTCTTTTTTGCTTTTCTTCCTTGGATACAAAACTAGGTACAAGCCCCCTGAATATATAGGCTAATACTCTTTTACTCGTATTCCGATTTGGATTTCAAGTTGGACTCAACTTCAACTTGAGTTACATACGGAGACAGACTCTACTACGTCTTGAACTCTAAGTCAAGATTATTTGTAACAATCTCCCCCTTAATTTCGATTTGACATACTCTAGTTTTAGTATCAATGCATTATGAACTACCAGCCGCGCCTCCACATAAAGCGTTCTACATGTAAGCTACATGTAGGAACTCAACTTAACTGGTACGGTCCACCAGATGCAAAGATTCTAAAACATTGAGGCAGTCGGACTCAACTACGACTTACTAATCTCATACTTTGACATGAAACAGTGACACGTCTCCTCTGCCTTGCTGCGTTGCTTCGGGACGGCTGCGTTGTTTTGTTTCTCTCGACGCTGATTTTTGCTGCTCCACCTATACAACGCGTGCGCGGAGGCTTCGAGAGCACCGCTCGAGACGAGCATGAAACGGAATCGTCGAGACGATTTTTTTCAGCGACTCGCTTCTCGTCTAGGCTCTGATACCACTTGTTACAACTTGGACCCTAGCCGCATGCCTAGGTCCAACCGGGTGCCACAGGTTTAAATGGACTGAACACAACTAAGCCCACAGAGCAACAACATTATAAGTGGTATTGAACATTCTCCCCCATTCCCCCAAAAAGACTAGTCCAATGGGTGGAGGCTCCCTCACACTTATAAGTTGTGCTTTCTCCTCTCCCATAATCCATGTGGGACTATTCTGAACAATCTCCCTCTCACATATGGATTGGACACTTATGCAACCATGAGGTCCAAGGAGATGTTAGGCGCTTGGGCTCTGATACCACTTGTTACAACTTTGATCCAGGAGAAAACACACACATCGCAAATAAACTAAGAAAACACGGAAGAAATTTCTGAATTTCTTTATTCTCTTATTTGCTCCCCCTCTTTCTTTCTTTTTTTCCTTAGATACAAAACTAGGTACAAGCCCCCTGAATATATAGGCTAATACTCTCCTACTCGTATTCCGATTCGGACTTCAAGTTGGACTCAACTTCAACTTAAGTTACATACGGAGACGGACTCTGCTACGTCTTGAACTCTAGGTCAAGATTATTTGTAACAATGCGGAACGCGGCCACATACAACCGTAACATGGAGCGGCACCTGGTGTCCGGCGCCGGCACGCCGCGGTGGCTGGGGATCCGCATGCCGGCGTTCGTGTTCGCGCTGTTCAATGAGGACCTCAAGTGGGGGCTCGTCACGGAGCGGCACTGGGGCCTCTTCTACCCCAACGACAGCGCGGTGTACGAGGTCGACCTGACGGGGCGCCGGCCACCGACGACGAACGACATGCCGTACTCGGGGCAGCTTGTTGGAATTTGTTGTAAGTCCTACTCGTGTGTTCGAGTACTGTAGTCACAACGAGTACTCGTGTGTTGAGTATAGCGTGGTCGTAGTCGAGTACTCATGTATTGAGTACTGCGTGATCGTAACGAGTACTCGCGTGTTGAGTACCGCAGGTCGTCATCGAGTACAGGGATTACCAAGTGTTTGAGTGAATCCCCAAGTATTTGAGTGGTCGTAGTCGTAAGTCGTAGCTACAGTTGTCGTAGTTACAGTAGTCGTAGAAGTCGCAGTCATGAGTCGAGCTGTATTATGGTCGATGGTCAGTACTTGTATGCTACAGTATATCGATCGTGCTCGAAGACCGTTAGTATCATCTGTGTGAGTGTTACTACCAGAGATGCTGGTCAGCAAGCCGTGGTCGGTGAAGCAGTCGATGAAGTCGTGGTTGATAAGCCGTGGTCGGTGAAGCGATCAAAGGCACCGTGGTCGAAGGCAGTGGGCGAAGCAGCCGTAGTCGTGAGGCATGGTTGAGGCACCGTGGTTGATAAGATATGATTGTAAGGCAGCTGTGGTCGTAAGGACTCGTAGTCATAAGAAGATGACTTGGTTAGGTCTGTGTGTGGTCGTAGACTTGATCAGGAGTGTGTGCAATTGTAAGTGTCTGAGTTGGTCTCAGTTGGATCGAGTCTTGCGGGCAGTGCGCAATATGCGCCAAGTCGTGGGGATCGTGACGACAAAACCGGATCACAAGTGGTCTAACCAGTGGAGTTAGTGGGTGCATACATAGGTGGTGTAATCGTGTATATGTGAGGCTTACTTAAGCCATGTAATTTGTAAAGCAAAGTGAGGAGTTGCAAGTGAATAACAGAGAGAAGAAAAAAAGACGTGTATTGCCACCAAAAGATCTCTCTTGTGTTTGTTCGTCCTCCTCCCTACTCGTGTGTGTGTATCGTTCCAAGGGAGAAAGTATATGTCTGTTTTCTTGACGAGTAGTTATCGGAGCTGATAGGTTCGGTATTAATATAGCTATGGTGCGTGGTAAGAATGGACCGTGGGCCGATGAACAAGACAACGAGGGAGAAGGTGGCAGCGGCGTGCGCGGACGAGGCCGAGCTCTGCGGCCCGGCGGCTATAGCTACCTGCCCTACACGTTGACCAAGCACGCGAGCTGTACGTGTTCAGCGCGCACTGGAACAAGTTCAGCAAGCAGTACGGCGGGCGGTGCTACCTCGGCGGCCTCGCTGTGGAAACGACCGTCGATCCCAGTGAGCCTTTCTTCCGCCTTCATTTGTATAGAGTTCCTTTTTTCCTGATGCTCTTCGTTCCCTTTTCTTCTGGCGGCAATGCACTCTTTGAAGTGTGCCGGATCATGTGCCTTTTCTCTTCTTTTTGTTTTGGCAAGACATCACATCAGTAGGTAAGATTTCTTTTTTTAGAAAAAAGACAACAGTTCATGTCTGTCATCTTAGACCCCGCAACCAGTTCATGTGCTATACGAAGTCGTCATGGGGCCATGATCAAGGATTGAATACTCGCAGCTGGTGCCTGGTTGCAATCGATTTTAATTCTAGATCTAGCTTGTCAGCAGCAGAGGAAATAAACTAGTAATGGTTGATCAGTTGCTTGCTAAGTCAAGTGTTGTTTTCTTACAAGCTGTAGTAGCAAAATTTTGAAGTGTTACAAAAGCATCTGAATTTGTTCATGCGCTAGCTTCCCTCACTATTCTTGGGTGCAAGTGAAGTGATCACCATTGGTATTGCATCCTGAAAAACAACTCACCATCTCATATATATATGCACTAGTATACCACTAAGGCACTAACATTACAGTGTGATAAGCTTAAAAAAAACATCACAGTATGAGAAGAATCCAGCTGGTCCAGAAGCACTTAGGGTCTGTTTGGAACAGAGGAATTTCACAGGAATTTTGCAGGAAACAGTTCAATTCCCGCAGGAATCGGGAAAATTTCCTCTGTTCCAAACAGGCCCTTAACATTTCAAATCCAACCCAAAAAGGGGCAAATAAAACAAAACACATGCATTGGTCGCACACGAACGAACGCAGGCAAGCCAGTCCACCCTCCCGCAGAAGATCCGGAGCCCAATGAAGCCTCCCCACCAGTCCACAGCGAGCGACGAAGTCCACCCACGACCACGAGGAGGCAAGCCGCGGCACCCCTCCCCTCCCCTCCCCTGCCCTCCGCCTCGTCGCTCTCCTATCCTCTCCTATGTAGCACGCCGCGCGCGTCTCACTGCATCGCTCCAGACTCCGTCTAGCAGATCGTTGGCTCGATCATGCTTGCTTCCTCCGGCCAAATGGCGGCGCTCTGCTTCCCGCGCCACCCCTCCTCCTCGCCGCTCCCCTCATCCCTCCTCCGCCGCCCCGCCGCTCTGCTCCTGTGTTCCCGCTGCCGAGGCTACCATCACCTCTCTGTGACTCTCCGCCGTCGGCCGCGCGGCAGCGTGCTCCACTGTGCCGCCGCACCTTCATCCCCCTCCGCCGGCTCTACGGTCAGTCACTCACAGACTCACTCTGGGCTTCCGACCTCTTCAGTTCCCTGTTCCGTGCCGATTCCTATCTCATCTCATCCTAGTGCGTTACGATTCTATGATTAGTAGTAGGAATTGTTAGAGCACATGTTTGACAAGATTATAAGAGATAGAATATAATCAATTAGAATGAATATATCTCTAGTAACCTTCTATATCTGGTATTAGAATGACTTGATCTTCAAGTCATATTTTACTCTATATATATGCACTTCGATGCTTAAGCAATATATCCGATACTTATTCCGGCTGTTCTATCTTTTCACATGCGGGTTTGTATTTGGACCAGTTCCTAGCCATCTCTAAATTCCATAGCGCATCACCCGTGGGAGAGATGATTCAATCTCCTGGGGCTGTGCAAAACATTGTAGGTAGATAGCCTCCTATCTTCCTACTCCGGATCAGGTCTAATCTAGTTGCTGTCGCCCGTCGCCCGCGTGCATCGCCCACACTCACGAGTAGGGATGGCAATCGGGTACGGCGGATACGGGTAGTGCTCGCCCACACCCGTACCCGCGACTCCGATTTACGCCCATGGGCATACCCGCAAAAACAACGGGTGAAGAACCTCGCCCATACCCGTTGCCCGCGGGTACCTGTCGCCCGTGGGCATACCCGTTTACCTGCGAACTGAGAGTCACCATCTGAGAGTTGAACTAATGACAGGTACATATAAGCAGTAGCTATTGTTAGGAAATATAATAGCTATCAAAAAAGTTTATAACAATCAATAGCAATTAGAGATGTGTAAAAGTTTATAACAATCAATAGCAATTAGAGATATTGCTATGGCTGCGCCACCTGTCAATCTTATATCGTGGGTAAACGGGCGGGGCGGGTACGAGTGGAGCTTACCCATACCCGTGCCCGTTTACCCGACGGGTAGAGTATTCCCCCTATTTTCATACCCGTGGGTAAAGAAAATATCCCATACCCGGCTCCATTAGGGTATTTATCCACGGGTATACGGGTAAATGGGCACAATTGCCATCCCTACTCACGAGCGCCAGCGCGAGACGGAGACAAAGGCGCTCTCCATCAGCTCCTCCATTGACGAGCTCCTCTCCAATGAGCGGCCGCTCCTCCCGGCCTCGTCACCGCCTACACGTTGGCGCCAGGCCCGGATCGGCCTCCCTATCGCTCGATCCGATCTCCTTCGTGCCGGATCTGGCCGGGCCCCTCTGCTCTCTTCGGTGGTCTCTCTGCCTGGATCTAGAGCTGGCTCTCTCCGCCGCTCCTCTTTGTTGGCTCCAGCGCCGTGGATCTCCACGATGGGTCTGGATCTGACCAGATCCGAGCTCCACGGCCTTAGATCCGGGCTCTCCGACGAGCAGCCCCTCATCTCGGCCCAGTCGTCACCGCCCCAACTGCCGGCCATGCCTGCCATTGTGACTGATTGCTACTTTGTAGTCTCTTCTTCTCCTCCCCCTTTGCCGCCGGTGACGCCAGCTGTTTCGTTGGCATCTTCTCCTCCCCCTCTGCCATCGGTGACGCCAGCTGTTCCATCGGCATCTTCTCCTCCCTCTGCCGCAGGTGACGCCAACTGTTCCGCCAACATCTTCTTCTCCCCTTTTGCTGCCGGTGACGCCAGCTATTCTACCGGCATTTTCTCCTCCACCTCAGCCGTTGGTGATGCCAGCTTGCTCCATCAGCATCTTCTCTCATCTTTGATGTCGACCACGACAGGTCGGCCAGGGTAGGTCGACCACGGTGGCTACGACCATGGTGGTTGACCACGGTGGCTACGACCACGGTAGATCGACCACAACGGCAGGTCGACCACGGTAGTTCGACCACAATAGATCGATCACGGTGGTTGCGACCATGGCAGGTCGACCACCGTAGATCGACCATGCCACTCTCCTTTCCTCCCACTGCCCCCTCCACCAGCGTGGCTTCCCAACTCCGCCGCCTCTCTGCTCCTTTCTCTCATCTTCCCAACTCCGCCGCCTCTACGGTAGACAATTTCACCATCGACTCTTCACATGGCACCCTCGTTAGCTTCTACTTCAACTTGAGCATCCTCGTCGACTTCTTCTCCAGCCTGAGCGTCCGCGACGCTCTTGCGCTGACTGCAGGGGATGTTAGAGTACATGTTTGGCAAGATTATAAGAGATAGGATAGAATCAATTAGAATGATGTATCTCTAGTAACCAACCATATCTGTATTAGATCAACTTAATCTTCAAGTCATATTGTACTCTATATATATGTCCTTTGAGGCTCAAGCAATATATCCGACGATTATTCTGGCTATTCTATCTTCCCATAGGAATTACTGTGCAACGGTCGCTTGAATTCGGGTGAGGCGAGGGGAGCTGCGGCGATCCGGCTAGACGTCGCCGCTTGCTATAATTGCTAGGCCAGCGGACATGAATTCGTTAGTTGGAATTATCGTCGCTTTAAAATTGCAGTACATGTCCCCCTTTCCTGGGAAAGCAATTAATTTGTTTCGCTTTTGGAAGAGCCGCTAGTTTTAGATTCGCCTTCGCCAAATAGAATTAGAAAAACAATTGAAGCTTTTCACTGGTTTTTAGTTGTTGTAGACCATCTCATTGTCGAATCAGTGCGATCGAGTGCAACAGAGCTGGGTAGCCATCAACCATGGCCATTAAGGAGCAGATGAACTGCTGGTACTGCTATTCCTAACTTCATTCTTCCCGGGCTAGGTGGATCTCTTTGCTGTCTAGAATTTTTTTATTTTCTTTTAGAAAAAAACCTGGTTCTTCCTAACTTTGCTCTTTGCTGGAGTCTGGATTTGATTGCGTGCATGAAATTGCGCATGCATTCTGCTGTTGTACAAGCAATCGTGAAATTGCAATTATATGCATGAAGTTATGGAATTGTGGGAGTTTTCGGTATTGTGCTGCAAATAATACTATTATGAAGTAGGAATGATTTATGTCATGGAATACTCGATTGATATACTAAATTCTCACTCAATGTATAAAATGTTTTGCCTGAAACTTTCATAAATCCGCATTGCAGCTAGAATATCCAGTTCGCAGAAAATGCTCGCCTTTACTTGAGAGTGCTCTATTGCCTGGTGGAAATGATTTGACTGTGCAAGAATGGAAGGCAGTTCCAGATATTTGGAGGACAGCAGCAGAAAAATATGCTGATCGTGTAGCTTTGGTAGATCCTTATCATGAACCTCCATCAGAATTGACTTATAAGCAGGTACATCTTGAACTTAGACAGTTTCTCTAAGAATAGGAATGCAAAGTAGACATGCATTGGGCTATATGTTTTTTTGGTTACTGAATAGCTACCTGTAAGCTTGTGCAGTAGACTGCAACTTTACACGTGCACTTCGATTCTATTTTAGAGAAAAAAAGAAGTCTTTATGACTGACCGGAGCAAGGATCAGTTAAACAATCTGCAATCTCAATCCATAGTCCGGTTGGCAATCTTTAAGATTTGTGTTTTTTTATTTCATGTGTGCTCTTATCAACTAAGTACACTCATATCTTCCTTAGCTCATTTCAAATATAACATTTACATTTTAATTCTGAGGTTTAATGTCCACAACAGTATGTATCTAAATGCTAATTACGATCATTAATCAGCTTGAACAAGAAATATTGGATTTTTCTCAAGGTCTAAGGGCCACTGGCGTTGCTCCAGATGAAAAGCTAGCCCTTTTTGCTGAAAATTCATGCCGATGGCTAGTTGCAGATCAAGGTAATTTACCTCTTTCGTTTCAAGATGGTCAACATGAATTATGATACCCAATATTGATATTTCCCTTTGATGTGTCTTTCTCATGGTGATTAGTTCTATTATGAATGGTACTGATTCTTTCCTAGCAAATAGGACATGATGAAAACACCCAAATAGCAATGTCTTTGCTATGGCATTTGACTGTTACAGAATACAGATAAATTTTTTTGAGAGACAGAATAAAGATACTGGATCATAAATATCAGCTTGTTGAATGGTGTGCTTACCATTTATTATGCAAGTTATCTAGAGGAATTCCTGTAACTATGTTCCAATACATGATCAGCTATGTTCATCAGTGATCATGTCACAAACACATGCCATGCAGGAATCATGGCTACTGGTGCTATCAATGTTGTTAGAGGAACTAGATCTTCTGATGAAGAATTGTTTCAAATATACACTCACTCAGAAAGGTGAGTTTTCTCAACACTTTTTCATATGTGAATTTGAAATCATTTTTTCTGGTTTAGATAATTGAGTATTCAATCTAGGGGTTGGACCTTACGAAATCCAAGTCACACACAACACTAAATGAAGTTCCAGTTATTTATCTCTTTCAACTAGGGTGGCCTTATGAAGCCTCACTGTTTCTTATTGCGGTAATAAATGAAAAAACGAATCAGTTAGTTTCTGTTATTAACTGTTAAGCCAAGCCCCTATGAGAATTCAACACTTGGCTATTTAAAGCCAATCAATCATTCCATAATGCCTAATCAAATCCTTCCACTAATTCTGTTCGACGGAATGTTGAGATGGGAATTGAGCAAGATGTTGACGGTTGAGGGGATATGCAATTTGGGGGGTTGCAAGTTTGGCATTTTGTTTGCCATCTAGAGTTAACGTAAGAGCTGGATGGACTACACTTGGTAATAGAGTACTCAAATAGGCATCCTTTTACATTGAACCTATTTCAGCATTTGGAAATAAGTACAACATCTGCAATGCATTTTTTACTTCTTTAACAGGCCAAAATGTTTGTAATATGCTATTGTTATCATATGCATAGCTGGCCATATACCTGATCGCATGAAATATGCTTGTGAAGTTATTATTTTGCAACTGGAAATTTTCATCTTGAACCTAACATGGAGCATATGCTTCAGATTTTCAATATAACACTGGTGCTTGCCTGCTTGGTGAATCAAAATGCCATCAATATTGTACAATGTATAAATGTGTGAAGCATCTTCAGTAACTCGATTAATGTAGGTATCATATGGACTGTTATATGGTACTACTGTGAGTGTCTTATGCTTCTGAAGTCTTCCAGTGCTGTTTCAATTTTTTTCTTTCATGTTATGATATGACTTCATTGGTATTTTTCCCATCACAGTGTTGCACTTGTTGTGGACAATCCTCAATTTTGTAACCGGCTTGCAGAATCTTTCATTTCAAGGATTAATGCAAGATTTGTTGTGCTACTTTGGGGTGAGAAATCATGCCTAAACAGTAAAGCTGTCAAGGACATACCACTTTATGACTACAAGGATATCACTGAACTTGGGCGAGGAAGCCGTAATGCATTGCGTCACTCTTGCGAGCAAGGTATCTTTTGCATGATATTATAATGTGGTATGAATCACATAATAAATTAGCTGACAGTGTACGCTGGAGTTTTCTTCAAAATTTCTGGTATTTCACCTTTTGCAACATAATCTTCTGCATTTCTGGCGTTGAATGACAGAAAACTTGATAGTTTAAATTTCCCCGTAGTATTTTCATCCTGTTATCTTGTAAGATGTCTTATCAGTATATCACCCAGTAAGCTAAGCATCCAAGTACAAGTAAACAGCTAATGGATGTACCGAGCATAACAATATTGTGAATATACTGTCCGTTTTGCAAAATTCTGATTTACTGGTTTGCTTGATCATTTAGTTATATCAAGAGCTTGCCACCTGAGTTCTTTGTGGCCCACCCCAAATTGTTTTTTTCTAAGCAGAGTAGCTTTGGAATCTGTTGTTTTAAATAGGAGCACTTACACCTTTTTTGTATCTTTTGAGAATAGAATGCTAACCAAAACTCTCACCCATCTTTTAGTTCTTGAGAAAATTCTTTCTTTTCTAATTGATATTGTTATCTCATGCAACAGAGTGATTATGCATGTGTAATTTGGCAGGTTTGCATGTACAATACTCTCAGTTTTGTCAAGTTGGACCAAAAAAAGGGTTCCTTTTCTCGCAATTATGCTTTAGTTCATTGGAACTTTTGTTTTTTTCCCTTTAGGTCGGCAAGATTTCTTCGAAGCCATTAATCCAGAAGATGTTGCGACACTAATATATACTAGTGGAACAAGTGGCACACCAAAAGGCGTGATGCTTACTCACCGAAATCTCTTGCATCAGGTTAAACAAGTGGTGATATCAAAATTTTAACCATGAGTTTTAAGCAATACTATGCAATTATGCAATAACCTCTCATTTGTTTCCTTGTCTTGATGTGATTTCTTATTATATGAACTTGGGCACTTGTTCTGATTAATATCATGTTTTTCTGGATTTCCTAGAAATATCTCAAACCTCAACTGCCCTGAAAAAAATTTGAACCAAAGTGCTTAGTTTTTTTCGATACATTCCTCATCTATCCACATAAAGCTTTGTGCTATTATGTTCTGCAGATAATGAATTTGTGGGACATTGTACCAGCAGTACCTGGTGATAGGTTCCTAAGCATGCTTCCACCATGGCATGCGTATGAACGTGCTGGCGAGTACTTCATGTTCACTTATGGAATCCAACAAGTTTACACAACTGTGAAGTACCTCAAGGTATTGTTTTGGTATGCTTCATCATAAATTTGTCTATTATAGTTAGTTTTAGCATATGGACCTATTAGCGTCCTTAACAAACTATTACGATCCAGTAGTATATTCATGTGTACTATAGCACGGGTAATTCTGCAATATTCTTTAGCAGCTTACTGAAAGCTGCAATCTTGAGTCAGATCTTGTATTAGCTGGCAGCAGTCTGCAGAACTCCAGACCTGCTAATCTTCATGCTGACCCAGTGTCACAATGCATTCAACAAGACTCCTTTCTATTGTGCAGTATTCTCCTTGTTGTTCACTAGTTTTATTGTCTATCTGTTGCAGAAGATGCTGAAGTTGCTTAGGCATTTTAACATCTTTTTCTATCTTCTTTGATAGGAAGATTTGCAGCGGTACCAACCTCATTATATTATGTCAGTACCACTGGTCTATGAAACTCTGTACAGGTTAGTTTTTTAACTATAATGGTAAACTGCTTATATAAAGTATGCTACAGGAAACAGTATTGGAGAAATAACAGGATTACCTCAGTTCACTAATGCCCTCAATTTGACTCCATGCCATATTCACCTTAGGGATATACTGATATAGTTGTTCACTTTCATCATCTATGTTTTCTTTCCCTCTTGTTTAGGAAGCAGTGTGGACAACCTGTCAATCTTCTTTTTTTAAAAAAATGTCCATGAAATTGAAATTTTCCTGTGAACCGGTAATGATTAGTGACAGTTCATTGAAAATCTTCTATCCATTTTCTAATGTTTCTTCTTCACTTTGTACAGTTCAATTCACAGGCAGATTTCTTCCAGTTCGACTGCTCGAAAAATTGTTGCTCTTGCACTTATCAAGATAAGTTTGCTATATATGGAGGCAAAGAAGATTTATGAGGTCTGGACCATGAGTTGGCATAAGTTTCTTCATTTACTTAGCTGCAACTAAAATCGTTCAGAGATGTTATTTTTTCCCTTTCTCTCATTCTTTGATGACCGGATGTTGTAGAAATTCCTGTCCCATTAAATTCTTCTATCTTTTTTTTTTCTCTTTTTTTAAGAGGAACAATTATACTTGTAGCCTCTTTCTCTGCCCTGAGTCAAATTTTCTTTTCCTTTCCTCTTTTTCTCTTCCATTGGAAAGGGAACAGTCTTATCAAACAATCCTGTCGAACCATCATTTGTTGTCTATATGATCAATTGGCTATGGGCAAGAATTGTTGCTGCACTTCTGTGGCCTTTGCATAATCTGGCAAAGAAGTTAGTCTACAAGAAAATCCATTCTGCAATTGGAATTTCAAAGGTATATTTATTTTGACCATGTGCCTATTTCTTTGTTACCTTGATCATCCTTGTGATTTGAGTGTGAAATGAGTTTCCTTAACATCAATCTTGGCTATACTCAATAAATTATGTGGTTTCTGTGATAACTTGCAGGCTGGTATTAGTGGTGGTGGAAGTCTCCGGATGCATGTGGACAAGTTTTTTGAGGTAGAGGATTGTCAATAAATAAGCTTCTTGTGTTAAATGTTGGCACTTTCATCAATATTTTGTTCTTTCAGGCCATTGGCATCAAAGTGCAAAATGGCTACGGTCTAACAGAGACTTCCCCTGTTGTAGCTGCTAGACGACCATTCTGTAATGTAAGAGGTTCTACAGGACTTGATATTGCTCCATTTAGAAATTGTTTCTATATATTTTTGGCATTTCTTAGCTGATCTTTTGGCATGTTAAAAAATATTTGGTTTTGTATTTGGTATTATTCATGATTTTCTTCCATTGTGGAAAGAACCAGATAACAAGTTCATATAGGGAGAGCCAATATTGGATAATTAGGTGCTATTTCCTTAAAAAAAATAAAGGACCCAGGGTTGTGTATCTGGAAGCCTTCACAGAGGCCATAATTTCCTTCAACAATGAATACTGGCGGGCGGGCCGGGGGGAGGGGGGGGGGGGGGGGGCTGGCAGGAGCCTGGCCCCCCTCATGATCTTTAAATTCCTACTATATTTCTTTGATTTTTTGTTACTTTCATTTGTATTAGTACTATTTCGTCCCCCCTCATCAAATATAATTACACTGTATAACTTATTTGCCCCCCCCCCCCCCCCCCCCCCAAAATCTAAATTCCAGGCAATGATCAAATAACCTAATCTAAAAAAAGATGAGACGTTTTGGATGCTTGCTAATCTTGTGTTTCCTGGACATTTTTGTGCGTGATGTGAACTGGTAACAAACTTATCTGCATTAGGATGGCATCTTGAAAATATTTTTCATACTTCTCATTAGACAGTTACATGTAAGTGAGATGAGAAACACTTATTGATTCATTGCATGGGTAAATCATTCATACCGTTTCCTATTTGTAGCCTATATTAATAGTAACATAACTAGTTTGTGTCACATGAAGGTTCTAGGCACAGTTGGCCACCCAGTAAACCAGACAGAAATCAAGGTTGTGGACATAGAGTCTGGTGAGGTGCTCCCAGATGGTTCAAAGGGGATTGTGAAAATTAAAGGACCGCAAGTAATGAAGGGATATTACAAGGTTTTATTTTCTCACTTTACTGATACAAATCAACTGTCAAATTTAAATTAAACTGATGTTCCATAAAAATATTGCTTGGGTCAAAGTAAACATATTGTTTGGGCAGAAATAAGCAGATTATTTATCTTGATAAGAATTCAGGGCCTGTTTGGAACAAAGGAATGCAAAACAGAGGAATGGTAGGAAGCGCAGGAACGGAGGAAAGTGAAAAGCGGAAAACTACAGGAATACAAACCATAGGAACGAAAAATGTGGACCGTTTGGATTGCAGGAAATAAATTTGAATCTTCACATTTTCCAATGAACAATGTAGCTGCGTGCGCTTGAATCGCAGGAGAATTTCCAAAGAGGTTGGGGTGGATTTTTGTTTTCCCGTGAAAGTACAGGAACTAGAAACTTTCCAAAGGAAATTTTTGACCCCAATCCTCCATTCCAAACGCTAGATTCCCACAACTTCCCTATAGGAACTGATTCCTCCAAAAATCCTCCAAAATTCCTTTGAACCAAACGGGGCCTCAACATGCGGGCTATTCATAGGGAGCATAATTTTAGATGTTATGAACTTATAATCAACTAAAGGATATATAGGTAACAAAAACAACACTTTTGTTGATGTATGTGTTATAGCTTATAAGTCATAACAGTGACTCTAGTATTTGACAGAATCATTTAGCAGCTTAATATCTTCAATAAATATTTAACAAAAAACTAAGTAGCTGTGATATTCCTGAAATATCATTTCTATAGATCAATTAAGATCATCTGACATGGTGTTGATGGATATCGCCAAAACCAAAATGAACCAGGAAGAACAAATCTTATAATTCATGTTAAGGCACCATGCTCAGAGAAGTTATGTTATTTGAATCCTCAACTTTCTTAGAACGTTCTCATTTAACTCCCGAAACTTCTTGTGTCATAGAATCCATCTGCTACAAATGAAGCTTTGGATCAAGAAGGTTGGTTCAACACCGGAGATATAGGTTGGATTGCACCTCGCCATGCTACAGGGCTGAGTCGGAAGTGTGGAGGGATGCTTGTTCTTGAAGGGCGTGCAAAGGATACGATAGTTCTCACTACAGGTTACATATTGTAATTAATCTCATTTTTTCAGAATGTTACATATATAAGATAACATCTGTTTACTGTCATCTTTATACATTGATTATGAGCTTTATTGCTACTTCTTTGCATATGGGAGTGTGATGTTGTATACTGGAAGTCAAATAATTCATATGTAGTTGGATATCACGTAACTCTTAATAGATTTGACTGCCCTTAAATGTTTACTAAATCTGATTGCACTTGAATTTGAATGTCCTAATTTGCAGGTGAAAATGTCGAACCTGCTGAGCTTGAGGAAGCAGCCAGCAGGAGTAACTTGATTCATCAGATAGTTGTTATTGGCCAGGTAAGAGATAATTGCTAGAAATATGTCCTATTATGATCATTATTATGGTCAGTTTATGCTTCTTGATGTGTGAAAATATTTTTTTTCTAGAAGAGATAAGAGGAAATATTTTAGAGAATCACCAGGTCATTAGCCCTTTCTTTTCAGCTTATGACTTATAACTTCTCTAGAATAAACAAATGGGACAACTTTTCCGTCATCTTTTTAATGTGGTTTATCGGGACAACCTTTTCAAAATAGCTTAGCAGCATTCGATTCGTTCTCATAAGCGCTTACGCTAGATTCAAAAATCCTCAGTTGCAGCCGAAAAGAACCCACGATTAGCTGTAACCATGTTGTGTTACCATTAGACTTACATTGATTACATTTCTTCATGAAAACATTTGCCATAATGGGATTAGATTTGGATATTGCAATGATGAAATAGATTAATAACATTGGCAAAGTCACGGACTTCTTTGTTTGTTCTTTGCATAGGATCAACGGCGCCTTGGTGCTATTATTGTTCCCAACAATGATGAAGTTCAAGCAACTGCAAAAAGAAAGTCCATCCTTGATGGGAATAACGAACTAGCCAAAGATACCATCTTGAGCTTGCTATATGATGAACTGAGAACTTGGTAAGAGTTGCCTGCTTTGTTGTTTCTATCTGTTCAAATAATCTCTCATTTTATTATGAGCTCTGCTTACACTAACATACTGGAGGATTTTAGCTAATTTTAAGATGTGCCAAAATCACAGTAGAGTTAAATCACACATTGGAAATACAAAGGTAAGAATAATTAAAAAGAGGCAGACACTGGCATGTTGCTGTTGATAGGTGGGAATCAAACACTTGTTGCTGATGATAGGTGGGAATCAATCAAGGGAACATATAGTATGCACTTACTTTTACGGTATACTCATCGTGCACTGCATTTAAACTAAAAAAGTCACGAAAAATTATGAAAAAAATTCTAGATGTACTTGATAATTTACTCCACCTATATATAAAATTTCAAGTTCAAATTCATTTTATGTTAAGAGTACCAAAAAGAGAAAATTCTGATAACTTGAAATTTTATATATAGATGAAGTAAACCATGAAGTACATCTATTTCGGATTTTTTTTCATATTTTTTAATTCAAGTACACAGTGAGTGCATACTATATGTTCCCAGGAAACAGTTACACACTTGGGGTTTTGGGGGATTTGCCCTCAAAACAGTTTGGTGATCATATTAGGGTTGTAATTTTGATGTATGATTTGAGCTTTGTCGGTTAAATTAGAGCAAGTATTGAATTATTTTGTTAATAAATGTCAGGACGGTGGGTTGCTCGTTCCAGATTGGCCCTATTCTAATTGTTGACGAACCATTTATGGTAAGTATTTTTTACAACAGTTTACGGGAAGTTTCACGAGCAAAATGTTATGTACTTGTCATGCTTGCAAGCTTGACATTATTTCTGATTCAGGTTGATAATGGTTTGATGACTCCCACCATGAAAATAAGAAGAGACAAAGTGACAGCCAAATATCAGAGAGAGATCGAAGCCTTGTACAAGTGATGTGGAGTTGGCATGAGTACAGACAGTGGCTTTCATTTACTTGCCTCCGAAGACATTCTCGAGTATTGATTAGTTCAAATAAGCATACAACAACGCAACCATTTCAGTGAAATAAGGTTGCTGATCCAGTACATCTCATCATTTCTCTTTTTTTACTGTTGAAAGTCTTATATTTGCCGTGCACGTAAAATGTGTGTGCTGTCATAAACATCACGAACTGATTTGCCCAAAAGTAACGCGGGCGGCATCGCCGTCCACTGGGGCCAGAACGGCGGCGAGGGCACGCTTGCCGAGACGTGCGCCATGTCCTGGCAAGTTGGAGCACATGCACATGATTACGAGGACTCTACGTACACGCGGATGCTTGGACTCAATTATAACTACAAAGGTACTTATGAATGACCACGAAGGTACTCGTACACAACCATGAAGGAATGTAATCGAAATGAATTAGGACCATGAAGGAACGTACTTTCAGTGAGCTACGACCATGAAGGATCAAACACTCGCGAACGTCTGGACTCGCTGGAGAACAATGAATTCACTAGACAACAATATTTTTTTGCCGCCCCAAGAATTGGTTTGCGGCGATCTTCTTCGTTGATCTTTATACTACTAAAACAAAGTAACTGATCCAACTTTCACACCATGTCTAGCTCTTCACGACGTGACATCCCATGTCCGAGCTATTCATGATATTCATTAATTGTCTTAACGTACGCACTAATGCACGTACTAATTCACTATGGGGCTGTTTGGTTGCCTGCATGTGCTCATGCAGCTGCATGAATGTGGCCAGACTGAGGAGGGAAGCTCCTCAACCATGTTTCTCCTCAGCCTGGCTCCAGTTGATTTTTTGCATCCACTCGTGCAGGCTCTCTCCTCCATGCAGGCAACCAAACACCATCTCCCTACATGCGCTGGTGCGAGCCATCCCTATGCAGGCAACCAAACAGACCCTTAACGCACACACTAACTCAGTTACGACTATGTGCGACGTGGTTAAGTCCAACAAATCACCTCTTAACCATGATGCATTGACTTCACCTCGATCACCCCGATCTTCTACCTCAGTTCGATGAACTTGACGTGACCAAGCGCCTTTGTAATAATGTCAACCAGTTGCTCATTTGTGCCGACATGCTCTACGTCTAGTTTGCCATCTTCGATGTAGTCACGAATGAAATGATACCTCGTATCAATGTGTTTGCTACGACCATGAAGCACAACATTCTTGCACAAAGCGATTGCCAACTTGTTGTCCACAAGTAGATTTACTTTCTTCGGCTCCACACCCATCAGGTCTCCAAGGAATTGACTTAGCCAGATTGCTTAGCATGCTATTGTTGTTGCCGCGACGTACTCGGCTTCGCACAAGGACAACGTCACAATCTTCTACTTCTGCGACACCCAAGTGATCAAACTTGCACCAAAGAAAAATGCCATACCCGTGGTGCCTTGCGGTCGTCAGTGTCGTCCGCCAAGTCACTGTCACTGTAGCCGACAAGTTCAGGATCCAGCGTGCTTGCTCTCATGTAACGGCACTCGAATCCAGTCATGCCTCTCATGTAGAGAAGAATATGCTTCACCGCGGTCAGATGCTGTGACGTATAGCTATTTTGCGACAACGAGATTATCCTGTCTTCTTGCTTAACCTCGATGCCCAAATAATAACTTAGCAAACTAAGATCGATCATGCCGAAGAGATCCTTCATCTGGGCCTTGAACTTGCTGATGTCGTTGATGCTTGAACCAGTGATGATGAGGTCGTCGACGTACACCCCCACGAGCAAGAATGTGTTGCCCTTTTCCCGTCGGTACACCGCATGCTCGAGTGGACTTCTCGTGAACCCAAGTGACACTAAAGTGGTATCCAGCTTTAAGTTCCAGGCTTGCGGCACCTATCACAGCCCATACAATTCTTGTGCTTGTCATCAACGTACCCTAGAGGTTGCTGGCTATACACCTCCAGACTAGATAACCATTCCAGAACGCGAACTTAACATCCATATGATGTATCTGCCAATTGTTGTGCACTACCGGTATAATCAACACCCGCACTGTCTCCATGCTAGCCACCGGTGTGAATACCTCGCCAAAGTCCACCCCCTATCGTTGTGCATATCCTTTTGCAATTAATCGGGCTTTATGCTTAACAATATTACCTTGAGGATTTTTTTCACCTTAAAGACCCATTTGAGTCCGATTGCTCGATGACCAGCAGGGAGTACGACGAACTCCCAAGTATTATTGTTGTAGATGGACTTCAACTCTTCGTCCATGGCCTGCTTCTATGCCGTGTCTGAGAGCGCCTCCTATACGCTCGTGGGCTCCTTGGCACCAAGGAAGCACAGGTCGATGAGCTCCAAGTCTTCTTTAGTAGACTCGGCGTCATCGATTTGCACTACCCCAGTTGTGCTGTAGATGTTTGACATAGAGCGATGCCACAGTGGCACACTTTCGGAATCATGCGACGCGGCAGTCAGTGGTGTTTCCCATTGCACCGCAGCTCCAGGCGGCATTGTGGACCGACGTGGTTCCGTTGCCTATGGCGTCACAGGCGTATCCATCGTTGTCGAAGACGTTGTGCGATCGGCGTCCACCGGAGTGTCACCCATCACGTTGGTATACTCGACGATGAACATTTTGAGTTCGCTGGTGTTAGTCGATGAAGATGACGTTGTCCAGTTCCATTTCCGCTCTTCTTCGAACACAACATCTCGAGTCACATGGAGCTTCTTTGTGACCGGATCGTAGACATGGTAAGCCTTTAAGCCCTCTTCGTATCCGATGAGATAGTTTGATATCTTACCAGGTAGTGGGACACTTTCTCGTTTGCGGGGTTTCGAAAGTAGATGGCCCTCGACGACACGGTAGATGACTTTGCTTTTATCCAGTTTCAGATACGCTCATCAGGGAACCTGACAAATGGCGGGGCAGTGTCTCACATGATTGCCTGCTTGTCCTCCTTCCTCCATTGTGGGATTTTACCCGCATACCCAGTGGTGCCGAGTCTGTGTGGGTGTGTGTGTTTTTTTGCCTGAAGGGCCCTGTGCGCCGCACTTTCACTTCTAAAATTATATGTCGTCTTTATTTGCACAAACTATTCCCATTGCGGTTGCAGGAATGGATACTTGTAGAAGGGCGTCAGATCCTTCTCCACGTATTACTTGGCAAGCAGGTTCTTGAAGTTCTTCTACGTTTTGCACGCCACTAGCGATACATGTCGTTGCATGGAGGCCTGGTGTTCTTTCAGGATCTCGAATGATCGAAAAACTTCCGTCAGCAACTCACTTTTCTGAGCTCTGGTCACCTTCTTCTACGAATTGAACGTGATTTCAATCCATTTCCGTGCAACTAGATCTTTCACCAATGGTACTAGGTACACATCAATATCATTCCCAGGTTGCTTCGACCCTTGGATAAGTATGAACAACAAAATATACTTTTACTTCATACACAATCAAGGAGGAGGGTTGTACATGTAGAGAGTCACGAGCAAAGTGCTATACCATCTGCTCGTATTACCGAAAGGATTCATTCCATCTATACTCAATTCGAATATTATATTTCTCGGTTCTACACCGAAGTCTGCAAACCTCCTATGGATGTTTTTCCACTGGGCAGAATCAGCAAGGTGTCTTAGCATTCGCTCATTTTTACGCTCCTCCGAGTGCAAACACATCGGTTTTGCCTCCTTTGGGTTCGCAAAAAATCACTTCAAATGGGGAATTACAGGAAGATATCATACCACCTTAGCGGGATGTCCTCTCTTCACCTATTCCTTTGCCATCATCTGATTGATTCTTACGCTTGTATCGAGAGGCGTTACACACCGGACATGCATGCATGTTTGCATACTCTTTACGGTAGAGGATATAGTCGTTCGCATATGCATGCATTTTTCTACTTCTATTCTCAATAGATAAAGAACTTTCTTTGCTTTGTACATGGTTTTGGCCAACTCGTTTCCCTCCGGAAGTATATCTACTAAAAGACCTAATAGTGCCGTGAAACTTTTGTCGCACCAACTATTGCTTGCTTTCAGTTTTAGCAGTTCAAGCATAACTGTCAACCTCATGTATTTTGACTTACAACACATGAATAAAGGTTTCTCCGAGTCTTCCATCAAGCCCCGGAATTTAACATACTCTCTCTCATCATAGTTCCTTTCCACATCGCAAAGCATCTGATCCAGATTGTTATCATGCAGCCTATTCGAATCAGAACCATAATCGACATCATCCGGCGGCATATCATTGACTTCGTCGGTGATGTCATTATTACTACCTTCCTGTATAGTCTGCTCTTCAACATGACTGGTCCAACGCGCATACCCTTTCGAATCAAGTGCGTTTCAATCTGCGCTCGGTTCTTAAACATCTTTAGATTATCGCAGTCAATGCATGGACAATACATATATTGCACCCCCTTATTCAACATATCTTCCTCGGCAGCTCTTGTGAAAGTAGCCATGTCATTAATGTAATCTTCACTCACACGGTTCCCAACGTACATCTAGCTTCGATCCTACGTTACGCATATAATTAATAGTTTAGCAAGAACAATTAATTAAATTAAGTAGAAATAAACTATGAATTGACTAAACCATAAACCATGCTAAATGTAAATAAACTTCTCTCTAGATCTAAATCTATGGTTAATAAACTACCTATGGTTAATAAACTTCTCTCTAGATTAAGCTAGCTCGATTTAAGCCATCTTTAATTCTTATTTCACGTAAAGCTATAGATCTAAATTATAATGCAATTATGAATAAATCACTAATAATAGGTAGTCAAGATGGTTTGTATTAAAACCCGTATGTGATAATATCGCAGACAGTTTGAACTATCTGTGATACTTCACAGAAGGTTCTCACCATAAACCGTATGTGATATTCTCTCTCTACAGATAGTTTTTGGCGTTGGCAGTAATACATACGGTATCTAAACTAAGATCGTTTGTGTTTGTATTTAACATTGACAGTTTTGAGGAATTTTCTGTGATGTACCATTTAATATTAGTTTTTTTTAGTAGTGCACATATCCGGCAGGCAAAGGCAAAGTCAAAGGCATATGTACACATGATATGTTCGTTTCCCGGCCGCGCGATCGATGCATGCGTACGTGTGGTGCTCGGATCGGCAACGTACTGCATGCATGCACGGTCCGAATCGACGGATCTACCAGGAAACCCAACCCAATCCTACGTAAACAAGGCACCTGGCATCAAATCCGGCTCGGCCGATCACTTGAAACGGAAACAAAGCAAGCACGTAGCTAGCTAGCTCCTCTTCCTTGGAATCAACCAAAGCACGATTAATTAACTAATTTGCGCAATTAAGGGGAAGTTGAGGCCCAAGTTTTTCGATTTAAGTTCCTTAACTCCCGAGTTATCTCTAATCAAGCTATTGCTATCCACACTAGTCGTCCTCCCTCCGCCTCGCTTGGCTGGCTCTATATAAGGCGCGCCTCCTAGGTCTCCTCGCCCATCCGGCGCCGGCCAAACCCGAAGGCGCCGCGCAGCCTTTCGCCGCCTCGATTCGACTCGAGGGTTTAGGCTGCCGCCGCAATGGCCAGCTACTTCGACCTCCTCAGCCTCGCCGACGACGAGTCCGGCGATGCCGCCGTTGCCAAGGTCGTCGACAGGACGAAGGCCGAGGCCGAGGCCGCCAACCCTAAACCGAAGAATGGGGAGCCTGCGCGGAGCCAGTGCCTGCGGCACCAGTACGGTATGGGTTTTGATCTCCCACCCTCTTCGTTAGACGATCTTGTTCCTTGCGGTTGGTTTGCTTTGTGAATGGTTTGGCGGTTGGGCCTCGGGTTGCTCATTGCGGTGTTCATGTTGCGCGGGTGCATCTGTAAGGGTTTTTTTACGAATCGGCGGATTGTTGTGCTCTTCGTTGCTATGATAAAGATGCTTCCTTTGTTTCGAGGGTTGATTGATCGATTAATTGTGCTACCCGTGTCTAGATCGATCGTGCAGTGTGATGCGATTCCGTGTGTTAAAGAGTTAGATGATCAATCTTGTAGGGTGCTGTGGTTAGATATATGATTCCTAATTCTGATCTGGTTGAAGCTAATATATCGCCTGTCATCAATCATATGCAATTGTATTGATGTTTACATCTTACTGTTTTATTTTGTATATAGTAACTATGCCAAAAATTAGTTCAATTTACCTTATCGCCTGTGATTATGTATGATTACCGATTCATGGATTGTCTTGTGGTCTTGTGATTGATCGTTGCAATGCTTGCCATATATGATTAATAGTTTACCTCCATGTTTTGCTTCAGCGATTCATAATTAATCCACGTCACACTTTCTTTTCTTGCTGGCTTTCAGAGAATGGCAGAGAAGACCGTGGCAGAGGGCAAGGACCTGTTAGTGGGCGCCAAGGTGGCGGCTATCAGGGAGGAAGGGGACAGGGTTACGGACAGAACTATTACAATGGTGGCAACGGCGGCTACTACCATTACAACAATGATTATGGCAATGGTGGCTATTACAATGACAATGGTGGTTATGGGCAGGGTTACTATGAGAACAATGGCCAGTATCAACATCAAGAGGTTGATAATGGTGAGTACAGCTCATATGGATATGGTGAGAGGCTGGCAGAGGGAGGTAACTACTACAATAATGGTGAGAGGCATGGGTACGGTGGAGGGCAGTCCAGGAGGAAGAATTTGAAATACAGGCCAAAAGAGAAGCCAGCTTCTGATGCTGAGCACAAGCCTGAAGAGAAGGTGGTGGAGTCTGCTGGTGAGATAGAACAGAAGAAAGCCAATGCTGATAATGGTGATGGAGTGCCTGCTTCTGAATCAGAGAAGTCCACCGTGTATGTTCTACAAAATATAAATCTTTATGTTGCTTATTGTGCAAATACTTTTGTACCTCGTTGTAGAAACATGATGAACCTTATCAATGTTGTTGTGTACTTTTGCCAGGGGTGCTGCAAAAGATGATTCTAAGAAAGAACAAGGAGAAGGTGGCTCTGAAAAGAAGGCAAAGAATTCCAATGATGTGAATGTCAATGGCTCTGTGAAGAGGAAGAAGAAGAGGCAAGACCCTAAAGTGGATGATTCTAAGAAAAAGACTGATGAAGAATCGGAGATAAAGGATGTTAAGGAAGAAAAAATGGTAATTCCCTATGCTTCGTGCATTTTTTGTCGCATGATTACAAGCCTTACCATCTTTTTTTTGTCTAAATTTCTTGCTGACAAGCAAATTTGGAACAGGAAATGACCCTTGCTGAATACGAGAAGGTGCTTGAAGAGAAGAAGAAATCTTTGGAGTCCTCAAAATCAGAGGAGAGGAAGATCACCGCTGAAGGGTTTCAAGGTTTGCAAATCTTGGAGAAAAAGAAGGCAGATGATGATGCTAGCAAGGCAAAAAACGGTCAGCGCAAGGGAAAGGAGGGAGCTGTAAAGGAAGGCAAAGCTCGCAAGGTAGCAAAATCTTCTCCATGATTTTTTTTTCAATTTTCAGCTGTATGTGTGCTGTTGCAGAGAAAGATTGCCACATAATTATAAAAATGAACATAATTTAGAACGTTAAACTATATGCTGGGGATCTCGTTCTGGTGGACTGTGCTTTTAACTTTGCTAGGATTTTCAAGCCAAAGGCATTGCTGTTTTTTTTTCTGTTGCAGTTCTTTGTTGTTACATGTGATGTCTAATCCTCATTACTATTTGCAGGCTATAAGCATCAATGAGTACCTTAAGCCTGCTGATGGACAGGAGTACGTCCCTCCTCGTCCACCAAGGCGTGCTTTTGGTCAGGAAGATGGCTACTCAAACGGCTACTACAGGGGTGGTGGTGCTCCTGGGCGTGGCAATGGTGGTTTCAAGGACCACAGTCGTGACAACAGCACTGAACCCCAGGCAGACAATACAGGCCTTGGTGACAATGGCAGAGTAAGCCACAATGGAGATGGAACCAATGGCAGCGGTGCACCAAGGAGTGGCTACTCTAATGTCAGGGGCAACGGTGGATACCAAGAGCGTCGGGATGGGTTCAATGGCAGGGGCAACGGTGGATACCAAGAGCGCCGTGATGGGTACGATGACAGGGGCAATGGTGCATACCGGCAGGGTGGCTCCTCAGAGCGCTCTGGCAATGGTGGAAACCAGCAGGGTGGCAATGGTGGTTACCGGCAGGGCAGCTACTCTGGCAATGGTGGGCACCGTCAGGGCGGCGTCTATCCTGGCAATGGTGGGTACCGGCGCGACTACTCCCAGCGTGCCAAGCAAGATGAAGTGCCCAAGCCAGACTCCAATATTCACTTTCCGGCGCTAACGGGAACAGCAGTGAAGAAGGCGGAGCCGCTCGCGGAGCCAGCGGCTCCGTCACCAGCTCCAACCCCGGCACCTGCCCCGTCTCCAGCTCCAGCCTCGGCACCTGCCCCGTCTCCAGCTCCAGCCCCGGCACCTGCCCCATCTCGAGCTTCAGCCCCGGCGAAGGCTCGGGCACCTGCACCGGCACGTGCTCCAGCCCCGGCGAAGGCTCAGGCCTAGATTCTTCTTCTTGGGTGGTTTTCTTTTTGAGGAGAGGAAGGGAGGAGGAAAGCCTAGTGTTTTTTTTCCTTTTCAGTTCTGTAATGGAGTGACTTCTATCCTCCTGGTACAAGCATTGCATTGAGTTTTATCTTGATAATCGAAATCTGATGTCTCTCCTTTTAGGTTATACAGTTCATATGTTGATGGTACTAGCAGAATAAGCGCGGCGCACGCCGCGCTAGCTACCGTGTGGACCAAAGTAAAAGAGACGATAATTCGCAGGGAGTTTCATTTAAAAAAGCGAGGACACATGCGTAATTTCAGGAAAACTAAAGGTCTTTTTCGGAAAAAAACCAAGGGCCTGTAAGGACCTGTATGTAAGTAAATAAGGACCTATACGTAATTTTGGAAACCCGCGGGGCGCCATCCAAGATTTGTTTTAAAAAAAACTTGCAGGGACCTTTTCGCGAGGAAAAAGGACCTCTACGTAACTTCCGAAAAGCTAAGGGAAATGCCCTCCCCCGGCCGTACCGAAATCCCCGCGCCACGCGCCGGCCGGGGCGCGGGCGACATGGCCGAGCGGAGGGCGCGGCAGAAGGGGAGTATGTCTCTCAGATATTTCTGGGACGTACGGTCCGATTAATTCCGTTCCAGCCCGGACGTGATTGTTGAAAATTGATTGGTGTAAGAGTTTACTTTGTGGTGATCGGTTCGGCTGAAAAGCTCGTGGCTTATGGCTGAAAACACTGTAGCTGGCTGAAAAAAGCACTGTAGCTGACAGAGGCTTATTTAGCATAATTAAATTTAAAAAAATTTAAAAATTTAAAAAATATGTGAGCCCATTACGTATAATACAAACGAATACGGAAAAAAAGAACCGGCAAAAAAGCTCAACAAAAAGCCAAAAGTTCAGAAAAAGACGAAATTTATGAATAGTGAAAAATAAGCCAGAAGCTCAAGCCGAATTGATCGGGTGGTTGCGAAGATGTACTCCGTATGATAAATATGGATCATTTGTGGAAGGTGCGAATCAATGACTACGCATAAATCCCGTGATTGTGCGATGCTGTCATGTTCTGGGTTGCAGAGAGAAGCATTTGAAAACACGGTACGGTTAGAATTTTGCAATTGAACGGTTTATGAATTCTCGACAAGATTGTCGTTTGAAAGACGTCTGGGAATTGCTGGGATACATGACGAACGAACTGACGAGTTTCAGATGATATGATTCAGGATGGCGGCAAGGGGAAGGAGAGAAATGGGTTGCATAACGCGGACGCGAGGCTGACGTCAGGGAGCGGGTGACGCCCCGCCTACGCAAGCAGCAGCAGCAGCCGCGGCCGCAAAGAAAACACGGGAGGAAAGGAGGAAGCCTCCGGATGGATCCATTCCCTGGTCGTATGGAATGGTCAACCTATCTCTCCATTTCGTTTGTTTTTATCAACACGATCTGGAGCTAAAGAATATCTCCAATAATCCCGGTCAAATTCACCAAAGTAGTAGTATTCATCTGTATTCACGAGTGTATCAAATCGAATCGACGATGACGCCGACCATGAGGCTGAGGCAGCAGCTGCTCCTCTCCTCTTCTTCCCCTATTTACTAGCCTCAAAGGCGCGGCGACACGCCGTGCCAGACACCGTATGTACCAAAGTAAAAGAGGCGATAATTTGTGAGGAGTTTTTTAAAAAAATATCGAGGTCAGATACGTAATTTCGGGAAAATCAGAGGGGTTTTTTGTAAAAAAACGATGACCTGTAAGGACTTGTACGTAACTAAATAAGGACCTATACGTAATTTTGGAAACCCGCGGGGCGCTATCCAAAATTTTTTTCTTAAAAAAAACTTGCAGGGACCTTTTTGCGAGGAAAAATGACCTTTACGTAATTTCCAAAAAAGGCAAGGAAAGTGCCTCGGCCGGCCGTACGCGAATTTCGTCCGCCACGCGCCGGCCGGCCGAGCATTCGAGGCGACGTGGATGCCTGGGGGGCCGGAATCCCCCCAGGTTTGTTATTGGTATTATACTACATTCAATTTCTTCATTTAAACACAATTCATCTTGTTATAATTTTAATACCACTCCTATGATTTTTTTTTTCCACCTATGCCCGTGCTCCTCTCTACAAGTAACAAGATAACCAGGCAATTGTGATGTCCTAGGATTCAAACTGACTTAGGCCTAATCATATTCTAGATAAGTCATGTACACGTAGCAATCTGCTTGCACTTTTGTCCTCGTTTCATGCAAAACGGTTAATCGGAGATTGTCACCATTGGAAGCCCTAAGCTTATATGTAGGTGCTTATCCCTCTAAATCAGCAAGGTGATACTATACACTCATTCATACATACTCATGGGCCATGTATGGGTCTAATTTCACATGGATCGAGGTGTCACATATATACCCCTTCAGAGAACCCGACGTCATCGTCGGCCCAACATACCTACACTGGAATAAATGACAAGGGCCTCTCCTCTTGGCATATATCTGTGCGTCCAGTGCTAGCACATATATCATGTCATATATCCACTTCGGACCCACACACGCCATGCATCATATACCCACGCCCTTGACCCGTACGCACCCATGTAACCGCGAGGGTCGACTCTAATACCATTTTATAACACCCTAGGGTCTAAACTAGCTTAGGCCTAACCATATTCTAGATAAACCACGTACACGTAGCAACCTGCTTGCACTTTCATCCTCGTTTTGCGCAAAACGGTTAACCAGAGGTTGCTATCATTGAAAACCCTAGGCTTATATATTGGTGTTTATCCCTCTAAATTAGTAAAGTGGTACTAACACACTCATTCATACATACTCATAGGCCACAGATGGGTCTAATTTCATATGGGCCGAGGTATCACAGCAATTCTATGATCACACAGCGTGTTTTCAAGCTTGGTGTGCTCCATGAAATAGATCAGCATTCTACAGTTGAAAACCCAGTGTCTAGATAAGAGCTTTCAACAATTTTAGAGCATGTTAATTGAACAAATAGTAACCAAGGACATCATTGAGCAATTAAACTGCATACTTATTATCCTGTCAATATCTTAGTTGTATCATAGAAGAACCATTGCATGGTTATGACGGGCCCGACAAGGGTGATCCGAATAGGTATGCTTCTTGTGAACAAACCACGAATTCCAATGCTTTTCACAGCCTGAAAGAGTAAGATGTGACCATTAGATCAATGGGATGGTGAGACTTGAAATTAATTAATTCCTAGGCTGGAAAGGTACAGTCATATGCTTACATGTATGATATGTTTAGCCTTTTTGTTGTAAAGAGATGAGGCAATGTTATCTGCAGGATTTCAAACAATAGTACCAACAGCACCAGCGATATAGCCAGCTAGACAAGTAGCACCAAGCTGCTGCACTGTTGAACAATTCTCCCTTTTCTTTTGGATGACTCTTTGATATAAGAAGTCCACAGTAGCTCAAATGTTGAAAACATAAGCATAGAAACTGCATGAAGAACAAAACATGGGGATAAGATAAACCTGAAGTGATAAAAGGATTCCACGTTTCGAAACCAACCAGAAGATACGTTAATGAACTCACAAACTTAAGGAGAAGTTGGGGATAGGGTTCAAATAAAACAGAGAGAGAACTTTCCAAATATCAGAAGCAGCGACTGCTTGTGGTCTTGTGGGTGCTGATTTAAAAGTTCCTAGTTCTCTGAGCAGAAAGAACATGATCCCCACAAGACAAAAGGTGGACAATACAGATATCAATGCACTCATGTAACTATCTGATAAAGTACTTTAAATGATCCAGCAGCATTTTGTGAAACAAAGCGTATATCAAACAGGGGGGAGTTATTACATGGAAGATTTCGTCCCCAACGAGGTAAAAGGCCCCTCTAAAAGCTGCAAATAAACAAGAAATATACTTTCCTTACAGTTCGGAAGATCCGGTCATATATCAAGGCGTAGCAATAGTGCATATAATGAAGCTCAGAATATGTAATATCTTACTTAAGGAAGCTTACCCAGACAAGCCTTCAATGGCATACACCCTTGGAAAGCCATCAACCAAACCTGTGCTGCAAAATTATGTGTGGTTTCAAGCAACTTGCATCTGTTTTTACGAAAGGAAAACAGAAGGCTGGGAAACCTGTGCTGCGCGATCGGTGTGCGTTGTGTGGGCTGTCGGATGGGCTCACGGGCCACGCAAGGGAGCTCCGCTTTCGGGCGGTGGAGGCGGAAGTGGAACGTGGTTTGTGTATTGTGGGCCGCGAACGAGCCTTTGGGCCAACCCTAACTCAGCGTTTCATCTTTTTCACTTTTCTCAGTTAGGCAAAAATTGATGAGTGTGTATAGGCACCCGTCGGATATTTTTTTTCCTAATTATAATCTAAATTTGTGATCTTTAGATCAGAGATCAAGAGACCCATTGTTTTTAAAAGGGGTACAAGCAAATTTCGCAGTGATTACGAAGGATTGAAAAGTTCGATCGCCTGCTTAGCATAATGCAATCATCTAACCACGGATGCAGTGGAGTATACGTATCAAGCAAAAGCATGCGCGAATCGCGATGATTGTTGTCTACTAGTCTTGTAGGCGCGGCGCTACGCCGCACCAGTCATCGTGTGTACCGAAGTAAAAGAGGCGATAATCCGTGAGGAGCTTGTAAAAAAAATTTAAAAAAATCGAGGGCACATATGTATTTTCGAAAAAGTCAAAGGGTTTTTTTGTAAAAAACCGAGGGCGTGTACGTAATGAACGAAAAAGTCAAAGGTCTTTTTCGTAAAAAACTGAGGGCCTGTACGTAATAAACGAGGACCCGTACGTAATTTAGAAAACGCGGGGCGCTATCCTGCAAAGTGGAGGGGCTTAAAAAAACTGACAAGGACCTTTTCGCGAGGAAAAAGGACCTTTACGTAATTTCCGAAAAACTGAGGGAAATCGCTCCCCCGACCGTACCGTTTTTTGGGCGCCACGCGCCGGCCGCACGGAGCGCAGGGGCGACGTGGGCAGGCCCTCCGGCCGGGAACCCCCCCACCTTTAGTATTGGTATGATACCACCATCTCACATCATCTCACCAAGATCAGCAACAGCCATCGACTCTCGGTACTAGCAACCAAGAGAACACGTAGTGCTTTGAACACCACCAAAACCAAGCTACTGCTAGTACTTTTGTTGCTTGTTCTAGCGGTCTTGCTACCAACCATCTTCTTGTTTCCAGCAACCATGTCGTCTTCTTCGGATGCGGTTCCTTTCGAGAAGCCGAGGGTGGTGCTCAAGAAGCTCCTGGCGGAGTCCCAGCCCGAGGGCCAGGGCGCCACCGTCAGGAGGAGCATCGGCAGGTATCAATCATCGCTTCAGATTCGCGTGAATTGAATGGCCTTGATGTTCCTTTTGGATCTCACTCCATTCAGCCCTCTTCTTGGAGGAGGCCCTGCTAGTTCGTTCCGGCAATTTCTGATGGGGCGCTGACCTTTCTCTTGTTTCTGCAGGCCTGAGCTCAGGAACCTCGACCCTTTCCTCATGCTCGATGAGTTCTCAGGTGCTTTTCACTCACCGCCCTTAAAATTAAAACCTTTGGATACCCAAGTGATCAAATTTTCGTTTCGATTGTAACAATCCGTTAATTCTTCGAAACAATCCGTTAATCCTTCTTTTCTTTTACCAGTTTCCAAGCCCGCCGGATTTCCTGATCATCCCCACAGAGGTTGATTTGTTGCTTCTTCCCCCCCCCCCCCCCCCCCAATTAAATCTTCAGCTTGCATATGCACTGGAATTTATAAGTGAGAACGAGAATTTCTGATCTGGTTTGGTCTTTTGCTTGCAGGATTTGAGACCGTGACCTACATGCTTGACGTACGTATGCTTCCTTTGTTTACATCTTGTGTTTTCTTACATGTTGGCCTTAAGGTGTTTGCTGAAATTCATGCTTGTGTTTGGGTTTCGTTCAGGGCGCCTTCACTCACCAGGACTTTGCAGGCCACAAGGGCACCATCAGGGCAGGAGATGTCCAGGTCTCACTCTACTCTCTGATTAATCAAGGACATTATAGGGCACTTCATTCCTTCAATTTTTCATTAGGCACAGAGAAAAAAGGAGTCATTTTTCCTTGTCTTAACATTGCAATTTGCAACATCTGTTCTTCAGTGGATGACGGCAGGCCGCGGCATCGTGCATTCAGAGATGCCGGCAGCAGATGGAGTGCAGAAGGGTCTTCAGCTCTGGATCAATCTCTCTTCCAAAGACAAGATGTATGTAACAATCTTCTTGGACAACTTCCTACATGATCAGTCACTCGACATTTTGCTTTGCAAATGCTCATGCTTGTGCTGCTCGCAGGATTGAGCCCCGGTACCAAGAGCTTCAGAGCAAGGACATAAGCCGGGCCGAGAAGGATGGCGTCGAGGTGAAGATCATCGCCGGAGAGGCCTTCGGCGTGCGCTCGCCGGTCTACACCCGGACGCCGACGATGTACATGGACTTCACGATGCAGCCGGGGTCCCAGCTGCACCAGCCCATCCCCGAGGGCTGGAACTCCTTCGTGTACATCATCGAAGGCGAGGGCGTCTTCGGCAGGGAGAAGGCCTCCCCTGTGAGCGCCCACCACTGCCTCGTGCTCGGCCCCGGTGACGGCCTCAGCGTGTGGAACAAGTCCGGCAAGCCACTGCGGTTCGCGCTGGTCGCCGGGCAGCCGCTCAACGAGCCGGTGGTGCAGCACGGGCCGTTCGTCATGAACACACGCGCCGAGATCCAGCAGGCCATGGAGGACTACTATTACGGCAGGAATGGCTTTGAGAAGGCGAGGCACTGGAGCTCTACCTGAATATCTCATGATGATCAAAGTGTTGCTGCATTGACATGAAAAGAAAGAAAAATTCTTGTGTTAACAGACTTGGGGAAGACCAAACCATTTGACACTCTGATTTATTATCTTTTTTCATTGTTTTTTTTATTGTTGTATGATACATAAAAGGATATGCTTGTCATATATCATGATGATTTCAATGTAAGAAAAGTGTGTTAAGGAGGAATTCCATAATAAATCATTGTTTCTTTTCTTTTCGATAAGATTTTCGTATGGGATGAGCTTTTCACCAGAATTTTTTTGAGATGAAGAGAGAGTTGTTGTTTTGTGCATTCATTTTCCATTTTCAAGGAGATTTCGGAGCCGTATTGGGCCCAGCTGAAATCCGTTGAAACTGTTGTGAAATTGCAATGCAGGAAAGGGATTCAGTCCGTACAATTGTGCATTGGAACATCGATCAAGGTAGCTTTGCCGAGTCCTGTAGGGGGGGAAAGTTAGCTCATATGAAGAGAGAATAAGTCCATTTTACACCATTGAGCTTGGCAAAAAAAACCCACTTAACCCCTTGACCTATAAAAATTGGTAATTAAGCCCCTGGACTTACAAAACAATTTCAATTTACATCCTGACGTGATTTGGGAATGGTTCGGCTAACGTGGAGGTGGTTTTGCCACGTGTACAGCTTCCATAACCAAATTTCTTATTCCTATCTGTACTAGCCTGTAAAATGTTTCTTAGGGTATCTCCAATGGTTATAGCTAGCAACTAACTATAAGACTTCCACATCATTTATATAGTATACACTAAAGCTAGCATTCTAAAGAACTATCTATAAGGATAGTTATTTGATGCTTACATGCACATACATAATTTATAAAGGCTGCCTCGTTTGGCGTTATAGACTAGTGCTTAAGGAAGAGCTGGCTCGATTTTTTTTACATACTCTCTTTCCTCCACATAGGATATATACTGATGTGTACATGCATATAGCTAGCTGACTCAGACCATTGGAGATGCCCTTAGGCCAGTCTCAGTGGGGGTTTTATGAAGTTTCATGGACATTAAATACGCTGACATGACACTGTATTGATGAAGAGAGAGATGATAAAAGTTTCATGGGAGTAGAGAGAATTTCATGGGGATGAAACTCTTCTGTACTGTTTTCAAAATATAGGTGTGTTGGAAACTGAGACAAGAAACCTCCACTGAGACTGGCCTTACGACTTCTTAATTATCGAAAGCTATTTGGGCTTCGGAAATTATGCCATCTGGAACTTGCTTGACCACCACTTCTTGCTCATCCTTCTTTGGATATATATATATATATATATATATAAACACACACACACACGTCCTGTTAAAGAACAAGGCGCTGTATCAAGGGCTTCACAGCCCTCGCATGGCTTATCTTCTTTCAGAACTATTGTCTGTAAGTTGGGAGCTCGCCTGAGCACGGCTCGTATGAATGTTAACTGTTGTTTCAATAGAGCCAGTTCTTGGAGCAGCGGAAGTCCGTCTCCCATGAAGGATTCGTCCTCTCAGGGAAGGTCTACAGTCTAACCTCGTCGTCCACCTCGCATGCATGCTCGCATAACTATATTTGCATGAGCAACTCGTTATACATATAGTTCGATTTCCGGATTGGCATTTTGATCATATTTTAATCATTGATATGTCTTCTGAATGGCATTTTGAATATCAAGCTGTCCTCTGAATGGCATTTTGATCATATTTTAACCATTGATATGTCTTCTGAGATGTTAATTTCTTTCATCTGTTGGTGTAATGTAACACCACAAAGCCTCTCTTTATACAGTGAAAAAAAGGGTATTCTCAGTACCATGCTTGAACTTTCTTTAACATTGTTCTTTCTAGGTTTGAATATTATACTGTATCATAATAAAGATGCCATAATTTGATACTACGGATTATGTAGCTAGATGGCGTGCTAGAGTAAACTACAGTGTAGAAGCTGCCAAAAAAACATTGCCCATCTGGAGTTCTCTGAAAGTTTAGAAACTATTGTCCATAGATCACAAGTCTTATGCATTCCATCTTGTTTCCTCACTTCATTTCCTTGCATTGGGAACTTAATACTATGAGTTATGCAAAAGATTGTAAATTGTCCGATGGCTGTGCTGCTCTGTTATCAAATTACAGGGAAAAAAATGTCTTTTTTAGAATCTTGTAGGAAAAATTGTTTCAGGAGTGTAACAAACTGTAGGATAAACTACGATCGATTTTAACTTGGCAGGTCCAAGAAGTATATGTGATGAAGAAGGTGGTACGAAAGAGTACTAGGACGTGTTCCTTTGAGTCCAACGCGCGGTGAGCATGAACAGAGGCATGCTTCTCCTCCCAGTTTTACGAAGCGATTATACTGAAACAACAGTACGAGCGGACCGCCGGAAAAGTTCGTCGTTGTGTTCCACCTCCTGCTGAACTTCATCTCAATTGGAGACTGCATAACCGAAAGTTGTAAAATTTTGCAGTACTACGACGAGTAGGTAGGCATCCTTCGTGCATGCATCTAATAATTGGCTGAACCCTCAAGAGTCAAGACAGCCTGCATACGAATATACGTATGTAATGCTACCAGAAGATGCTGGTTCAGACTTCTTAGTAACAGCTAGATATGGCTTCCTTGTCAGAGCTGCTTCTTGCAAGATGTAAATCTATTCTAGTAAGTATTTTCTTTGGCCCAGAACTATTCCGTTCGTTTTGTGGGTTGACTTTGGAGAATCGAGTTGGTACTGATGTACTGCCAGGATTCGGAAGTATCTAATCCGATATGTTTTTGAGTTACAATTGCGAGCTCGTAGCTACATATAGCAAGCTGCTAGTCATCGATCAATTCAAATAAAACACTAGAGATTAAGCTGGTCACTGAGATGATGGAAAACAGTCAGAATCGATCGAAATGAGTGGGATGTATACATTGATATTATCCAAAGGGCGCACATGTTGACGCCCCTAGAACTAGGTCAAGGCATGGATGTCTGCGACCGAGAGGGTTCGTGGCATTTCGGCGTGCCTTCCCGGTAATTTAAATACAATCGCCACCATCCATGCATGCCCTAGATATTCCTATATATATATAGCTGGTGTCATGATCGATCTCATCGACGTAGTGATACTTCCAAAGGGCAGGAAACAAGAACAGTGTTGATGATCGCAAGAACAACGTACACAAACAACAAGAAGCCTCTCAAGAAGCTGACAAAACAAGAGCAAGAGCCAGCACCTGTATATGTATGCACGCACGCTGCATCGAGCAAGCTCTCCACGCACTCCATCTCACGAAATCAATCGCATGGTAGCAGCTATGTCGCATGGCGGCGGTAGTAGTAGTCGGGGATCTTGCACCTCGGTGTCGCTCGGCAAGTACGTCCGTCGCGCGCTCCGCGCCGCCACCGGCCGGCCTAAGCGCATCAAGGACAAGCCGGCGAAGCGGAAGCCGAGAGACCGGTCGGTGGACGGCGGTGCTGGCGTGTCGTTGGAGCTGAACAGCAGCCCGTCTTCGTCGTCGGCGTCGGCGAGGAGGGACTCGGTGGTGCGGGTGGTGCTGTGGAGCGGGGTGGTGGAGGTGTACACGGGGGTGGTGCTAGCGTGCACGGTGATCCGGAACCACCCGCCGGGGCTGTGCCTTGCGCACCCCGACGTGTTCCGCAACCCGCACGGCGCCAGGGTCCGCCCTCTGGAACCGCTCTTCCCCGGCCAGAAGTTCGTCCTCATCCCCGAGAGCACCATGATTAGGCTGCTGCGCGACATCCCCGAGGGCTCCATCGGCGCCTTCGACGAGGAAGAAGAAGATAACCACGAGGAGGAGAAGGACGCCGATGGAAGCGAGGAGGTCACGACGTCCACTGAAACGACGTCGTCGTCGGAGGGCCAGGACCACAGCGGCGTCGAGACGTCCTCGGAGGAGCTCCAGACGGAGCCGGCGGCGGCGGGTGACGACGGCGGCGGCTCCATGCTGATGAGCGGGTGCTGCGCGAGGGAGTACTTCGAGGCCAAGGAGCGGTGGGTGGAGGGCAAGTTCAAGCAGATGGTGGCGCGCGGGCTCGCCGTGGAGCAGAGCGCCGAGCCGGCGGAGCGGAAGGAGAAGGGAACAAAGAAGAAGAAGGGGAAGAAGAAAAAGAATAAGAAGGGGAAGAAGCGGGACGATCCGGCCGCCGCGCCGTCCGCGGGGTGCAGGACGTTCAGCAGGGTCGCCGCAACGCCGAGGAGGACGTGGGAGCCGAGCCTGCCGTCCGTGGAGGAGGAGGAGATCATCATGTCTCCTCTGCACCATCCATCATCAGAGACCAGGACTGATCATGAGACGTTGTGAGTTCTTTTTTTTTTTGTCTTGTCTTGTGCATGGGACCCCCTGATCCGATCAGCTACCTCCTGATCTGATCTCTTGTAATCTTTTCATCTATACAACATGTGACTGTTTTTTAGAACAAAAATAGTCAGATTTTGAGCCGTTAGATGGAGATTCAACGCCCTAGATCAATTTTTTTTTGGAGCAGTTCATTTTTTTTGGAGGGAGGCTTGTATGGGTGGATCCGTTGGATGGAGATCTAACGCCCTAGATCAATCTGACTGTTTTTGTTCTAAAAAACAGTCACATGTTGTATAGACATTCCTTTTTTTCATATACGGCTAGGATTAGAGTATCTTATGTCATGTTTAAAAGTGATATGGCTTTTGGTTAATTATGAGAGAGTAAGAGATACTCATATTGAAAAGTCACTTCGTTTAAAATAACTTCTACAAAGGACTTATGAAAACCATCGTGAAAAGTCACTATATTCAAAAGCTAGCTTTTAAAAGCTAGAAGCTCTTTTGGAATAGGGTTTTCGAATTAGTATATGAGTATAATGATGGGAGTAGCTGCACTTGGAAATAGAATGTGTGTGTATAGTATAGTATAAATAACAGGGGCACTATGGTGTGCAAGCTCCATATTTGAGAATTTTCATCCATGATTGATTCAACATACTAATTTAATGAATTCCTTTTTAAATTGATGTCTTTTTGAATTAATGAATGTTAATGGGTTTACGTGATACATTATATATCATTGCACTTGCACACATCTAAAAGCAATCCAAAGGTTAGATGCATGCAAGTGCAATAAATAACAGGGACACCATGTTGCCCAAACTCTATGATTGAATCGTTTCATCCATGATTAAGACTTTCCATCCATGATTGAGACTTTCCATCCATGATTAAGACTTTCCATCCTGATATATTATATATCATTGCATTTGCACGCATCTAAAAGCAATCCAAATACAGGGAGGTCTGGTGCCCAGACACCATGGTGCCCCATTTCAATGTCATATATATATATATATATGTGTGTGTGTGTGTGTGTGCGCGCGCGCGTTTGTGTGTATGTATGTATGCATATATGTATGTATGTGAATCAATCATGGATGTAAAGTCTTAATCATGGAGTCTGGTCACCATGGTGTCTCTGATATTTACACTCACACACACACACACTATATATATATATATATATATATATATATATATATATATATATATATATATATATATATATATATATATAGAGAGAGAGAGAGAGAGAGAGAGAGAGAGAGAGGACGAGTGTTTCATGCACCATGGTGCCTAGGCACCAATATCAATACCCGTTGATTTGCTTCGAGATTCGCAACGTTTGATGTGGGTATCTTCATATACCCATAAAAAAGTATATTTGAGATATCAAACTCCGAAAAAATTTAAATTCAACTTCAGTTTAATTAGTTTGAACTATTTTTATGGTATATACTCACTGTAGTTGCATTGAACTCAAAAGTAGTTCAAACTAGTTTGAACTGAGTTCAAAACTAACTTACCATAAATATATCAAGGGTATAAAACATTTTCATACCCAAACTCAAAAAAATTATCAATCATACACGTGTATCGGATGTTGGTGCCTAGGCACCATGGTGCATTACGTAATTTTCCTATATATATATATATATATATATATATATATATATATATATATATATATATATATATATATATATATATATATATATATATATATATATATATATATATATATATATATATAAAACACAAATTCTCAAGGAATTACTTCACCTGCGCTTTCCTGCTGGTGAATTTGTCTGATCTGAAAAATCAAACCCGCGATACAGATTGATTGACCGTTGACCTTTCAGTTGTTGGGTGGAATGCATACTATTGTCTTAGCTGAGTGAGATCACAAAACCTTAACCGATGTCGTTCTAACCCGGCCAGTGTTTCCAGATGACAAATTCCTCATCCCACTGTTCGTCGTGAGTTCGCTGTACATTAAAAAAACTCACAGCACTGCTTTTGCGAATATCAATTACTCTACTGAGCAAGACAGGATTACATATGAAGAACTAATTTAATGCACTTGCGTTGCTACAGGAAACTACAGGAAAAAATCGTATGAGTCAGTACGTCAAGCTGGATTCCAAACGAGATCCATTTTTTTAGAGCAAAAAGGAAACTCATGCCCCGGCGATTGACACTCGCCCCGGCGGGCAGCAGGGCGCTACGGTCGGCGTGCACGGCTGATACCGACGTCGGTGTAGGTGACGCGGGTGGAGTTGAGGACTGGCGTCGCAGGAAGGGCTGTGTGGCTCCGTCGAAATTCTGGGCACAAGGTGTGGATGACGAGTCCGAAGATGAAGTATTGGTGGAGTTGAAGAGCCCATCGACGCCGGAGTTCATCGTGGAGGCCCTGGACGCAGGGTTCACGGTGGATCAATTGGCTAGAGCCGAGAAAGCTCTAGCGCCAGGTAACGCTCATTCCTCAGCAGATCGTCTCCTTCCTAATTCAATTGTCGCTAAGTTGGTTCAAGGTAGATTGGCCGGAGCGCCATGGCAAGGGCCCTTGCCATCTCCTAGAGTTTCTCCCCCGAGGACTCTCGGCGATTGTGTCGCAAAGGCTAGAAACCTCAGTGTAAGAGCTCGTGGCGCCTTGCCGTCGTCTAGTCGGCCAAGATCGCCGGCGGAACGGCACGACGGAGTCGGTGCCGATGTTCGCGGATCCCGGTCATCACCGGCGCGGTTACTATCGGCAAGTGACAAACAGAATACAAACAAATTTGAAAATCAGAATCTTCAGTGCTGCGATCCGGAATTTCCTCCGTTGTCACCCGCGAAACTACCGGTCGTCTTGAATGCGTGCGTAGACACGGGGAGTTCGGTTCGAGCTTCTCTGAAGATAATTGGGCCTGGTAAAATTTTCCGGCCCACCAAAGGCCTTTGTGCTCTATTCACAAGGACAGGGACCAGGAATATCAGGAAAACCCTATCGAAGCCGCCGTCCAAGCCATCCATCGCCTCATCGTCGTCTCCTATCGCGCCATCGCGTTCTTTCGCGGACGTGGTGCGGGTTGGGGTTGGGGCGACCATGGCGGCTCAGGGCTCGGGCGGAACCTTTGGCCGCGGCGGAGGGGGAAGGGCGGCGGGCTACGACCCTGGCTTCCACCCGGGATTCGATCTGGGACATGGGAGACGGGGCAGGGGCCGAAACTTAGCCCCTTCCCGTGGGCGCGGCCAAGGAGGATACGGCGGTCCGGGCTCCAATGGCTACTACTCCGGATTCAACGGCGGTGGCCGTGGTGGTCGTTCCTACGGCGGGGCATATGGAGGAGGGCGCGGCCGTGGTAGCTGGCAAAACCATGGCCGGCCGTACTACCAGCTCTCCTCGACACCGGGACAAGGCGGGCATCAGCCTCCCTTCCAGGCGGGTGGCACGTTCGGGGCTGGGATGGCTGCGAGCCCGTCACAAGCGGCTGGTGCCGGTGGCGCTGGCAGTGACGGCGCGCACGCAACTGCTGGCGGTGGTGGCGCACTTGTGGCCGTTGGTGGCGGTGGTGAAGCAGGGCGAGGGGAGATGGAGGTTGGTCAGCAGGCATCTACGACTACGACTTCGACGACAGCACCGGCAGCACCCGAGGCCCCCAAGAGCGCTGTCCTACCAATCACCAATGCCTCAATTGGGACAAATGAAATGCCAGAGTCATCTCACCAAGGAAAGCCGAAAAGCAAGGGTAAACCATTTTGTTATCGCTGTCATACTAAAGGTCATACTATGGCAGAGTGCACTGTGATTTTGTGTTGCGAAATTTGTTATGGAGATCATGTCACAAAAATTTGCCCAAATATGAAAAAAATGAATATTACTGCTATTCCTTCTGGTTATGCGGTCGAAGGCTTGGGCTTTTATTTTATTCCAGTCGCTGAAACTCCCAAGGTGAATTTAGAGGAAAAATCAGCTGTGGTACGTGTTTTGGAGGGTTCACTTACTGCTGATCAGTTAGCAGTGGAACTTGACAAACTACTACCTGGAAAAATCAAGTGGGTGATTGAGGAGAAAGGTACTGATGCCTTTATCACTAATTTCCCATCCTCTGAGCTACTGGATTGGGTGGTGAACTGGGGTCCTATGGATACAAAGTCAGTGAAAGGTAAAATACGTTTTGAGAAAGGGGTTGAGAATGAGGTATATAAGTATGAAATTGATAAAGTGTGGGTTCAGTTTCGTGGTCTACCAAAGGAGTTTTGGGAATTTCCTATCATTTGGGCGGTTGGTTCCATTTTAGGTGTTCCCAGAGCTGTAGACACAAAGTTTACTAAGAAGTTTGGCCGTGCCAGGATGAAGGTAGCCGTGCTGGATCCTAATCTTATCCCGGACCTGGTGGATATAGTGATTGGGGATTTTGTTTATGAGCTACAGTTCCGTGTTGAGCATGATATATCTGATGGTGAGCCTCAGGTCATTGACATGGACTCTGCCATAGATGAAGATAAAAAAAATGGGGACAAACAGGGAGACCCTATGGATGAGGATGGTAAAAAAGATGTGGAGTTAGCAAAGAATGATGCAAATGGTGACCACATTCCCGGCTCTGGAAAGCACAATGGGGTCACAGTCCAGCAGGAGGATATGGGTGCTGGTTCTGGGATTCAGCAGATCAAGGGCGCGGGTGCGAAGCCGGCTTCGGCAGGTGTTAAAGCAAACAACAAACCAGTAGTAGTGCTTACTCAGGGGTTAACATCAGATGGAACTGGCCAATGGAAGGCTAGCTTGATGGCTTCCCAAAATGACTCTGGCTTATCCAATAAAATGGGCGTGCATAATGGTGAGATAGTGTCTCCTATAAGATCCAGTAAAAGAAATGCGGCGGCTACCGATCAGGACTCTTTGGAGAAGGCGTCGAAATTAAAAGCTCGCAAAAATCTGGACTCTTATTCAGCCAAAGGTACTGGATCTTATCCAAGCTCTTTCCATACTTTACATGATTCCATTTTGTTAGCTACAACTAAATCGATAGGGGTTTTTCTTGGGAATAATGAACAAACTGTGTCGCTTTCTTTAAATTCTTTAAAAGATTTAGAAGCACACAGGGTGAATGATTCTGTTCGGGTAGAGGAGGACAAGTTAGAAGTTGCCTCTTCTGTTTGTTCCATAGAAGACAATATAGATTTAGAAGCCTTGAATCTTATTTGTTTAGAAAGCTCAGAAGGCCTTGGTGATGGGGGTTGTGACCCTTTGTGTCTACAGACTCCTTTATCACAATTCAAAAGGTCACGTTCTAGGAACAAGAAAAAATAAGCAAGACGATCTAGATGAAAGGTATTTTCTGGAACTGTAATGGGTTTGCTGACCCTAAAAAATTTAGATTCCTATCTGACCTATCAAAAGAAAAGAACCTAGATTTTATTGCCTTATCAGAGACGGGTAGAGCTAATTTTCCGCAATCGACTTTGAATAACATCTGCGCTGGCAGAGATTTTCTTTGGCATTGCATGGCTCCGCGGGGGCGGTCTGGTGGCATGATCCTTGGTACAAACTTGTCAACTTTTGACATTGGTGAGATTGAAGAAGGGGATTTTTTTATTCGTTTTAAAGTTCGTCATAAGGAAGACGACTTTAAGTTTAATTTGATTTCAGTGTATGGGCCGGCTCAGGTAGAGAAAAAATCAAATTTCTTATCAGAAGTAGTGCGAGTATGCTCAAAAGAAGCTTTACCTATAATTATAGGTGGCGATTTTAACATTATTCGTAGCCCTGATGAGAAAAGTAATGACAACTATAATGACAGATGGCCTTTCTTGTTTAATGCAGTGATTGACACTTTAAGTCTTAGAGAATTACAATTGTCGGGAAGAAAATTTACTTGGGCTAATCGTTTGCAAATCCAAACCTTCGAAAAGTTGGATAGGATTCTGGTCTGTACGGATTTTGAGTCCAAATATCCACATACCACTGTAATTGCATTGTCTAGAGATATTTCTGACCACACTCCGTTGTTATGGTGCACAAACAATGCATCCTCATCTTATCAACCCCAATTTAAATTTGAATTGGGTTGGTTGCTGAGAGATGGTTTTAGTGACATAGTAAGAGAGGTGTGGCAGAGCGTACATACTGAAGGCACTCCCTTAGAGCGGTGGCAGGCTAAGATCAGAAGGCTACGCCAATATCTCAGAGGTTGGGCAAAAAACGTGAGTGGTGCTTATAAGAAAGAAAAAGTGACAATTTTAAATAAACTAGACGAACTGGACAAGAAGGCAGAGAGCTCTATGCTCAATGAAATGGAATTGAACTTAAAACATGTGTTAAATGAAAGGCTAGCGGATTTGCTTCGTGAAGAGGAGCTAAAATGGTACCAAAGGGCTAAGGCGAAACATCTATTAGAGGGTGATGCAAATACGAAATACTATCATTTGTTGGCAAATGGTCGGCATAGGAAAACTCGAATTTTCCAGTTGGAAGAAGGGAATGATATAATAAGTGGTGATGCTCAACTTAAAAAGCATATTACCAATTATTATAAAACACTATTTGGCCCATCGGATAATTCTACCATCTCTTTGGATGAGTTACAAACCGAGGATATTCCTCAAGTTTCTGCACTGGAAAATGAGGTTTTAACAGCTGACTTTACAGAAGATGAAGTAAGGACTGCAATCTTCCAAATGGATCATAATAAGGCGCCAGGACCGGATGGTTTCCCTCCAGAGTTTTATCAGGTCTTCTGGACTTTAATTAAAGATGATCTGATGGCTCTGTTTAAGGATTTCCATCAGGGATCCTTGCCACTAAACAGTCTTAACTTCGGAACAATAATTTTGCTACCTAAGCAGCAGGATGCGAAAGTGATTCAACAATACAGACCAATTTGTCTGTTGAATGTCTCCTTTAAAATCTTCACCAAGGTGGCAACTAATAGATTATCTACCGTAGCCCAGAAGATTATTAGACCAACACAAACAGCCTTTCTTCCTGGCAGAAATATCATGGAGGGTGCGGTAATACTCCATGAGACGATACATGAACTTCACTCGAAGAAGCAGGATGGGGTTATTTTCAAAATTGATTTCGAAAAAGCATACGACAAGGTAAAATGGAGTTTTTTACAACAAACACTAAGGATGAAAGGATTTTCACAAAAATGGTGTAGATGGGTGGAGAAGTTCACGCAAGGAGGAAATGTTAATATTAAGGTTAATGACCAACTAGGTTCATACTTCCAAACAAGAAAAGGCTTAAGGCAGGGTGACCCAATGTCGCCCATACTATTTAATATAGTGGCGGACATGCTGGCCATACTGATTGCTAGAGCCAAGGAAGCAGGGCGAGTTGAAGGGGTTATTCCTCATCTTATTCCAGATGGATTATCCATTCTCCAGTATGCGGATGACACGGTGATTTTTATGAGTCATGATGTTGAGAAAGCGATAAATATGAAACTAATACTTAGTACTTTTGAACAACTATCAGGGCTCAAAATAAACTTTCATAAAAGTGAGATCTTTTGTTTTGGGAAAGCACAAGATCAGGTAGTGTACTATTCGCAGTTGTTTGGTTGTAAAGTGGGGAAGTACCCATTTCGCTATCTTGGCTTACCAATGAATACTAGGAAATTAACCAATACAGATTGGCAAATGATTGAGAACCGAATTGAAAAGCGGCTCAGCGGGTGGAAAGGCAAAATGCTTTCGGTTGGGGGTCGATTGGTCTTAATAAACTCGGTGCTCTCTAGTTTACCGATGTTTATGATGTCTTTTTTTGAGATCCCACGGGGAGTGTTAGACAAAATCAATTGTTTTAGATCAAGATTTTATTGGCAAAACGATCAACACAAGAGAAAATATAGACTAGCCAAATGGGAAATCTTGTGCCAACCGAAAATACAAGGTGGTTTAGGCATACAAAATTTGGACATTCAGAACAAATGCTTGTTGAGTAAATGGCTATTTAAATTGTTAAATGAGGATGGCATGTGGCAGGAACTTTTGCGGAATAAATACATAAAAGATAAGCCACTAGGGAGCTGCGTTAAAAAACCAACAGATTCTCAATTTTGGAAAAGCTTGATGAATGTAAAAGACACCTTCATGGGTTTTGGTTCCTTCAAAGTGAAAGACGGGTCACAAATCCGATTCTGGTTTGACACTTGGTTGGAGAGCAAACCACTAAAAGATAGATTTCCATCGTTGTTCAATATCGTAAGAAGGAAACAAGACACTGTGGCACAAATACTTAGTTCATCCCCACTAAATATTTCATTCCGCCGTAATTTAGTGGGCACAAACCTAAGGGATTGGCACAGAATTGTTGCCTCTTTACAGGATGTAAACTTATGTGAAGAAAGGGATGTTTTTGTGTGGGCGTTACATTCATCAGGAATTTTCTCTGTTAAATCCATGTATGCTGCGTTAATTAACAATGGAGTGCGAGTGTCACAAGATATTTGGCAAATTAAGGTTCCTTCAAAAATAAAAATATTTATGTGGTACCTTAAAAAGGGGGTGACTTTAACTAAGGATAACCTAGTTAGGCGGAACTGGAACGGTGACACGAAGTGCTGCTTCTGTCACTCTCTAGAAACTATTCATCACCTTTTTCTGGACTGTTTCTATGCTAAGTTTTTGTGGCGAGCGGTACATTTACTGTTCGGTCTAACACCTCCACATAGTATAGATGACCTTTTTAATGGGTGGTCAAAGAAGGGTAATAAGAAACAAAACGCATTGTTATTGACAGCAGCATCGGCACTGTGTTGGGCAGTTTGGATAACAAGAAACGAGGTGGTTTTTGACAAATGTAGACCAAAATCTTTTTTGCAGGTAATATTCAGGGGAACTCACTGGCTCCGACAGTGGGCAAAGTTGCAGCGACGTGATGATCTACGGGATCGCTTGGTCTTAGCTGGGCAACATCTTGAGTCGTCAGCTTTGCAATTCTTCGGTTCCAATGGATGGTTATCAACAAGATTTATTGGCCTTTCTTAGTCAAAACTTTACTTGCGTTTTATTTCTCCATGTGTTTTGCTGTAAAGTTGGAACCTTTTCCAGCTTTTGGGCCAGCCTTTGGGCTACCTTTTGTAATAATTGGCCTGATTCTATCGGTTGATAGATGAAGCCGAATATTTCTATCCTTTATCTAAAAAAAAAGTACGTCAAGCTAATGTGGACGAGGCTTTGTTAGGCCGATTAGGATCTCCTAGGGGTAGATCTAGGGGTTTCTTGTTCGGATTTGAGAGAGATGCCGAGAGGGAGAGAGGATTAGGGTTAGGGGTACCGACCGTCCGATTGCGTGGAGGAGGAGTTGGCCATCGCTGGTTCGTCGATGAAGTCTGCGCACGGGCAGCGACGGTCGGGGAAGAGAAGGTCGGCGACGGCGTAGAACTGGTGACAGTGACGGCGATGGAACTTCCCGCCGCCTACTGCGCAGCCTCTAGATCGGTCTAGGGTTTTGTCGGGTGGGGATTGCGGCTCAGGCGAACCTCGTTAGTCGAGCCGCCGGCCCCCACCCTCTATTTATTGCGCAGCGCGACAGGGGCCCATCAGCCAGTGGTACTTATATGCTCAAGACTTATAATTTGATCCCGAACTTTGTCTTTCACAACATAGTACTTTATGTCAATGTGTTTGGCAGCACCACTTGACTTATTGTTGTGGGCATACATTACTGCGGGTTCATTATCGCAGTACAACTTAAGTGGTCTATTGATGTCGTCAACCACTTTTAAACCGGGTATGAACTTCTTTAGCCAGTTCACCTGCCCCGTGGCCTCATAACATGCTACAAACTTGGCATACATTGTGGACGATGTAGTGACGGTTTGCTTAGAGCTTTTCCACGATATAGCTCCTCCAGCGAGAGTGAACACATATCCGGATGTCGACTTTCCATCATCTCCCGCATAATCAGAATCTGTATACCCCCTATATGGAGTGAATCTGATCTTCTGTATGTCATCATGAGGCCTTTTGTTCCTTGCAAATAACGCAAGACTTTCTTTATCAATTTCCAATGTTCTATTCCAGGATTGCTCTGGAATCTGCCAAGTAACCCGGTAACAAACGCTAAGTCAGGGCGCGTACACACTTGAGCATACTGCAAGCTTCCGACAGCTAAAACATATGGAACCGCTTTCATTTGATCGATCTCATACTGGTTCCTTGGGCATTGAAAATCCCCATATCTGTCGCCCTTTACTATAGGTGCAGGTGAAGGACTACATTTATGCATACCAAATTTCTTTAAGACTTTCTCTATGTATGCCTTTTGTGACAGTCCCAATATCCCTTTGTTTCTATCCCGGTGAATTTCGATCCCTAGAACGAACGAAGCTTCACCAAGATCTTTCATATCAAAGTTTGAGGACAAAAACTTCTTCGTCTCCAGTAGCAGACTGACATCACTACTAGCTAGTAGGATATCATCCACATACAGGATTAGGAAGATAAACTTCCCATCTTTAAACTTTGCATAAACACAGTTGTCCTCTACATTCTCTTTAAACCCAATCTTCTTATTGTACTGTCAAACTTCAAGTACCACTGTCTTGAAGCTTGCTTTAACCCATAAATCGATTTCTTTAGGCGGCATCCCATTCTTTCATTTCCTTCCACGACAAAACCTTTTGGTTGTGCCATGTAAACATTTTCCTCCAAATCCCCATTAAGAAATGCCGTCTTTACATCCATCTGATGTAACTCTAAATCATAATGTGCTACTAATGCCATTATGATTCTGAAGGAATCTTTACATGAGACTGGAGAAAAGGTCTCATTGTAATCAATCCCTTCTCTTTGCGTAAAGCCTTTTGCCACAAGTCGCGCTTTGTATCTTTCTACATTCCCTTGGGAGTCAAGCTTTGTCTTGTAGACCCATTTACAGCTTACTGTTTTTGCTCCTTTAGGAATAAATTCCAAGTCCCAGACTTTATTAGCCTTCATGGACCTCATTTCCTCTTCCATGGCCTCAAGCCATTTTGAAGAATTTTTGCTTCTCATGACTTCTTCAAATGAGGTGGGATCATCCTCCATTTGAAATTCCTCTGTATGATAAATTTGATAATCATCAGAAATAGCTGATCTTCTTACTCTTTGAGACCTCCTCGGGGCCTCCTCATTTGGTACATCTTCTGTTTGAGGCTGTTGTTGCTCCCCCTCATCTGTGGCAATGGGTTCTATAGGATCCTGAAGAACAGGTTCCTCATTCTCATTCATTGTTGCCACAGGAGGAACAATAACAGGTGCTGGCACCACAGTGTCTTGCACCGTCGGTGCAGCGACAGCAGGTAGTGTGAAGAATGGCTCTTGAATCATCGGAGTGGGCGCATACGCCCGCTTCTCTTCAAGGTCAATCTCTCGAGCTACCATACTTCCCCTCATCATTTCATCCTCTAAGAAGACAGCGTGTCTCGTTTCTACAAACTTTGTATATCTATCTGGACAGTAGAAATGAAAACCTTTTGACTTTTCAGGGTAGTCAATGAAATGGCAACTTACTGTTTTGGGATCAAGCTTCCCAAGGTTTGGGTTAAATACTTTAGCCTCAGCAGGACTCCCCCACACACGTAAGTGGTTTAGTGAGGGAACTCTTCCTGTCCACAACTCGTACGGTGTTTTGGGCACCGATTTACTAGGCACTCTGTTGAGAATATGAATGACGGTTTTCAACGTCTCCATCCATAAACTCAATGGCAGTGTGGAATAGCTCATCATGCTTCGCACCATATCCATCAGGGTACGGTTGCGTCTTTCAGCTACTCCATTTTGCTGAGGTTCGCCCGGTGTAGAATACTGGGCCACTATGCCATTTTCCTGTAAAAACCTTGCAAAAGGTCCAGGAACTTGTCCATGTGGGGTATGTCGACCGTAGTACTCCCCCCACGATCAGATCGGACTATCTTAATCTTTAAATCGTGTTGGTTTTCAACTTCAGCCTTAAATATCTTGAATTTATCCAAGGTTTCATTTCTTTCTTTGATTGGATAAATATATCCAAAACGGGAGTAATCATCCGTGAATGTTATGAACGAGTCATAACCATCCACACTTTTCACAGGAAAAGGACCACAAATGTCTGTGTGAATAATTTGTAGAACTCCTATGCTTCTTTTGGCGTCTTTCTTAATTTTCTTTACATATTTTTCTTTAATGCATTCTCTGCATTGTTCTAGGTCTGAGAACTTTAATGGAGGAAGAATATCATTCTTAACTAGTCTTTCTATTCTCCCCCTCGAAATATGGCCTAAACGACAGTGCCATAATTTCGACGACGCATCTAGAGTTCTCTTTCGTTTCCTGTTTACATTCGTAGACGAGGATTCATTCACATTATCGCATACGACATTCACATCATCACATAATGATAACAAATAAAACTCATTTTGTAGGATGGCAAGACCAACACATTCTTTATTAAACATTATTTCATAGTTGTTTACACATTAAATCTACATCACCGTTGGGCAGAAATAGAAATAATGCATAAAATCATCAATTAAAATTATAATACTGTTAACAGCAAAATTATATGTCTTATTTCCAACGTTGGTCAAAATACGACATACAATTTTATCTATACATTAAATCTACATCACCGTTGGGCAGAAATAGAAATAATGCATAAAATCATCAATTAAAATTATAATACTGTTATTATCAACGTTGGTCAGAAAATAACAATATCATAATTCACAACAATTCTCAAAAATTAAATTCTCCCGTTGGTTCGAATTTAATTGAAAGAGTAATTAACATTAACTTTTGCAGCGGAAACATGAAATTATTCTAAAATAATTCATACTCAGAAGCATTATTACTGTACTCATCTAATCTCTGGGAAAAAAATAACACGTTGGTGCAAAATTTTACAGAGATTTGATGCAAATTTCATTCAAATTCACTCAAAAATGCTTCTGAAAATCAATAAAATCCATTTTTGGAATTACTGTTCAAAATGGCCATTTGGCCTGTTCCACGCGGCCGCGGCCCACAGCGGCCCGCTCAGCCCAGCTGAGCGCGCGCGCAGCCACGCGCTCCCCCGCGCCGCACCCGCAACCTGGGCCTGGGCCAGGAAAGCTCTCGCCCGCTTGGGCCGAAAGCCAGCCCGCTGCCCTCGGCGCGATCTCAGCCGTCCAGCGCCATCCGACGGCTCAGCGGCGAAATCTGTGGAACAAAACCGCGCGCCGAGGACGACCCCGAAACCCTAGCTTCATTCGAACCCTCTCCCCTCTCTCAGCCTCGCACCGAGCGAAACCAAACGGCGGCGGCGACTTTGTCCACGCCGCCGGAGAAGGAGAGACCGGCACCAACGCGGGCCCTCTCGCCGGCGTGGGCGCTCCCCTGAGAGGGAGCGCGCCGCCGTCGAGCGGCTCCGTGTCGGCGCCCCTTTGCACGCGCCCGGCGCTCTCGGATCTGGTCCCGTGGTCGACGGTGGCCCGCACGAGGAGCGCTGGCGAGCCCACGGCTCGGCCGGTCTTCCCGCACGCCAGCGACGACGGCCCGGTGACGACGGCTAGGTAAGTCCCGATCTTTTCAGATCTAGGGTTAGGGTTTTGATCCGGACGGATCGAGTCCACCCCCTCTCTGTTCTCTTTCTTTTGCCGTTTTCTAGGGTTAGGGGGGCTTCTCTTCTTTGTGCTTTTCTTTTCCGCACGCCGGTCAACCGACGGCGGTCGCCGTTCTTTTCCGTCTAGATCTACGCCTAGTTAGGGCTCTGATACCATTGTTAGGTCGATTAGGATCTCCTAGGGGTAGATCTAGGGGTTTCTTGTTCGGATTCGAGAGAGATGCCGAGAGGGAGAGAGGATTAGGGTTAGGGGTACCGACCGTCCGATTGCGTGGAGGAGGAGTTGGCCATTGCTGGTTCGTCGATGAAGTCTGCGCACGGGCAGCGACGGTCGGGGAAGAGAAGGTCGGCGGCGGCGTAGAACTGGTGACAGTGACGGCGATGGAACTTCCCGCCGCCTACTGCGCATCCTCTAGATCGGTCTAGGGTTTTGTCGGGTGGGGATTGCGGCTCAGACGAACCTCGTTAGTCGAGCCGCCGGCCCCCACCCTCTATTTATTGCGCAGCGCGACGGGGGCCCATCAGCCAGTGGTTGGGCTGGGCGCCCCCGATCAGAGCGCGGATCAAGGCCCGATTAGTCGTTGGGCTAATCGGCGAGATCAAACTAACATGCTTGTGCTATGGTCTCGACTCTGACGCGGCGTTTTGTCAAATTCCGCCCTAGACTCTGCTGTTGAGCCTGACTTACGCCATGTTATCAACTAGGCATTGGTATTGTCGTGTCGCTTACAGTCAAATTGGACCATGTTAGAGCTAGTAGAGGTGGTCTCACTCAATGGTGATGAACAGGATAACTTAGCAAGATCAAATTTATTGTAATCTTATTCATCGGTGGTGACTGAAAAAAGAGGGAAATATGAGGAGATAATGGAGACCTATATAAATGAAATTTAGACACGAAAATTTTTAGTAGTTCATTTATTTATTTATTATAGGATGATTTTTTTTGTTAGAGACATTTTAGGATGGAAGAGGGATATGAGCGGAGAGACAAAAGAGAAGTATAGAACGTATCAAACTCTTTCTTTTAAACAGTAGATACAGCAATACATCAGCGGCACGTAACCTAAGACACGTCTGTACTGACCGGTTTTGTTTCCACACGATGTGCATGACGTGTTGCATGATCAGCGGATGCACGCATGGTTGCGTGGCGGATGGAGCAGCTCTCCTCTCCACACGCGCCGCGCGCGCGCGCGAGGTGCCTGAGCGTCTCAAGGTCGTCAGGTCGTTCACGGGCCTGCTTAGATCACGTGTGGTGGATAGAGGAGGGCCACTGAGGTCTGGCCCGAAGTAGGCCCGGCCCACCTATCGGCTTTGCGGGGCCCACGCCTCTCCACCACCGGCCCACGTGCGTATACGCACCCGCAAATGCCGATCCGATGCAGCTACTAGAGTAGGTAGCCTGGTGCTCGCTCGCCTTGCTTGTTTGTCTTGTTTTGTGCAGTGGGCTCGGTGCGGTGCGGTGCCCCCACTTGGTTGGACTCGCCGCTCCGTCCCAATCTCCGACCACCGCCTCCCCCCCCCCCTCTCCAATGGCGGCTCCCTCCCGCTTCCACCTCCTCCTCGCCCACCCCCTCCCCCTAGCCCTTACTCCGTCGTGGGCGCCCTGCTCCTCCTCTCGCTTCCGCCGCCTCTCCCTGGGCCGCGCCGCGCCGCGCCTCCGCCTTCTCCGCCCGGTCGCGGCGCTCGGAGGAGGCGGCTTCGCCGACGTCGGCGAGCTGTTCGGCCGCGTCGAGGCGTTCCTCTACACCGTCGCGGATGCCGCTGTCTCGGCGTCCCCGGTGGTGGTGGAGGGCGGGGCCAAGGATACAACCGGGGACTGGCTCTCCGGCGTCACCAACTCCATGGAGACGGTGCTCAAGGTGCGCGCCTACCTTTTGTGCTTGTCCGTTTCTGCTCAATTGGTTCAGGGGCGTTTGCATAGTTGCGTGCCGTGTGTGTACGCGCCTTCTGTCTTCTGTTTTGGGAAGCCTTTGTTTGCACTTGTATGGTGTGATACTGCGACCTATGAGCTTTTGGTGCTCAAGACGCTATGTCACGGAACTAGAAATGTTACTTGAAATCTACGCGCTTAGAATAGATTGTTTTGGTTGGCTGTGAGCGATTCACCGGAGAATTTAATTTCGGATCCTTATGTTGCTGTTGCAAGGGGGCATTATACTTTCTGAACTTGCTCGAAAATAGTTTGTGCTGCTGGTGTATTCTTGCCATACGAGGAGTGGATTTTATTAGCTTTCTGAGCACCCTCTCGAGGCAAGGCAATTATTAGTGTCCTCGTGGAAAAGTAGGACTTCTGCCAGAGCACTGGCCTTGAGTATAGTCTATAGATGAGATGGGTGTTCATGGGATTAAATCCAAAGACCACGACCAACTACTGTGAGAGTCTGCATACTAGTGAACAATCTGGAAACTTTGTCAGGATATAGCTTGAGTTCATTTGATTTTGGCGTGACACTGATTGCATGACCCGGTACCTATATATTTAGTTACGGCGGCACATTACCATCATTATTTGAATAGCTTTGATCTGGACCTGCAGACCTACAGTGTTGATGCTGATCTGTGTAATTGCTGTTGTACTTGAGGCCTTGTAGGATTTTGTAAGCACTGAATTGTTTCTTGCAACTGCCGCAACAGTCTCATTGACTATTCAAAAAAAAAAAACCTTCCCTGACATCTCTGCCCAAAACAGATTAGGTAAGATTGAATTGTCACAGGCACTGCTGGGAAGGAAGATGAAACAGCGAAGGAGAGGGCGTGCAGAGGAAGAGGGAAATGACCACATTCAGCAATTAGTGTTCTGTTAATGAGCAACAGTTGCTAATTAATTTTTTTAGTCTGTGCTACAGTCTGTTCCTCAGGAAAATGGATCACCTGGAATTGAGAAGGATGGGCAGATTTCTACGTTTCCAATTTAGCATGCTTGTTTTCACTATTTTCAGCAAACGAAAATACCATGAATTTTCAGTTGTAATTTTCAATACGGAAAAAATGATACTAGAACTGGAAGATTATGCGAGTTATCTTTTCAGTAAAGTTGAGAAAGGAGATGAATAGAGAATCAGTGTTTACTTCCCTTTTCCCTGCATTTTTGTGCATGTGATCATATGAGTGGATTATTGTGCGTGTGATCATATGAGTGGCCTCTATAGTTATAAACTTTAAGTGTACGCTTTCACTTTTTGTGCAATATCTTGTGTCCTCTCAGTTCGCATGTCTTTTTTTTTGTTATATGTTTATATCATGCTTCAACACATTTTCAGGTGATATAAATTTGTTTCCCCATTGGCAGGTTCTGAAAGATGCTCTATCAGCTCTCCACATTCCATATCCATATGGTTTTGCAATCATCCTCCTAACAGTTCTTGTTAAGGTGGCCACCTTTCCTCTTACAAAGAAGCAGGCAAGTCTCTCTGCCATGTTGCTACAGTCAGAAAGATTGTGATATAGTAGAGGTTATTCAAATTAAGGTGGTGAAGGTTGCTCACTATTTTGTTGGGGGCATGATTAAAGTTACTCTTATCAGCATATTACTACTTATTGCATTTTTTTGACATGAAACCATAGGGGAGGCCCTTACAGTATATAAAATACATTATTAGATAAAGTGGAGTTTATGTACAAGTGGAAAGAAATGAGAAAAAGAAGAATATACAATCCTCACATGAGGCCAATTTTAAGTTCAACTATCTAGCCAATTGAAGAATGAAGATTAAAGATTTGTGCTGTTCCTTCACTCTATGCACATGTAGATCTACTTCTTGCTTAAACAGCTGCTTCCAGTTTTGAATTTCAGGCTGTTTTCGATCAAAAACTTTTCCATTCCTTTTGAATCCAGTTTTATTGCATTTGCACTGTGGATCTTTCTACAAGACATAATATAATATGCCCGCACTTTCACTCAACAGTCTTTGGGAAATAACAGGGCTTACCATCACCTTACTTTTGAAACATCGTGATCCACAGCTCAAGAAAATAATCGGGACGTTTATCAATACATGATTACGTGATGCATATCTGGCATTGTGGCAGTTTTTTCTTTCTTATATGTACTGGTTGTAGGCTTGTAGCTTCAAGCATATCCTATAAAATGGTGATTCCTTGCAGGACCTTCTCAGCTAAACCAGTAATTAATGCATGACTTGATCCATTGTACCAGCACTTTGTGGCAGAAACTTTAATGTGGGAGCCGTTTGACTAGTAAGGGTAAAGATTGTACTGCCTTCTGGCCCAAAACAATTGACGACATTAGGTCTTCTGAGTTAAATATGGCATTCAAGCTTTACCTACTAGTGATAAATGATGATGTAAAAGCACACCCTCCCATTGATGCATCAAACTTTAGTTTGCAATTTGCATGCATGTTGCTTTTGATAAATTATGCATCGTCTACTAATGCACCTGATATTTGGGAAAAATGTATCATGTATGTGGGTAATAATGCTTAAAGTTTTACTGGCTGCTCTCCTGCCTAAGCATTACTTGTCTTCCTTCTATATTTTATGCATATTTTGGTAGCCAACAGTTCCTGGTGGTTTCCTTGAATGATGCAAAAATAGGATATGAGTTCGATAAGTTTCCATTTTCATTAGTGAGTTGTGAGAGTTGGGTATTGCACTTCTGGTTGCTTGATGTTGAAAAGAGTGCATATAATGTTTCTGATATTCTTGTATCCAATATTGAAACTATCACATTTTGTTGTTTCCATATAGGTTGAGTCTGCACTTGCAATGAGGTCACTGCAACCTCAAGTGAAGGCTATTCAAGAACGATATGCTGGTGATCAGGTACTTATATTTTACGTATTGATCTGATATATAATAATATAGGTTAGACTGTCACACATGTTCTTGTATTGGATCACCACGCATGTTCTTACATTGGATTCTCCAATGTGCACACCGTGGGACTAATGGCAGGGTAAACCTTGCAATTCTTATTGTTATCAATTGATTAAGGGATAAACATTTTATGTAACAACAAATTGAGGTCCACATCAAGTGAAATTTTCTCGTCTAGCTCAGTTTATTTTGTCCTCACGAAACTGTTAAGATGTTTTGTGGGAAAGCCTCATGTGAATATTGATGTAAGGTCCATATATCTTAATTGGACATAAGAAACTAGAAGCAATTTTATCTTATCGTCGTTTGCTCCTTTCTTTAGATAAATACTCGAAAATCACTTACACTAACGAATCCAATTTTTCTAAGGGACACTCGAAAATCACTTACACTATTGAATCCAATTTTTCTAAGGGACCTCCACTCCCTGTGTTGAGAAAACTTTCATCTTCCAATTCTTCATCATTCAAGTCATTTAAAAAATCAATTGCTATTGCTACTCAAAATATCTCAAGACATGCGTCTAATGGGGGTACTTGTCTTCTATCCAAAATATCTTGTAAAAACATATGGTACTTATTGTCCAAGTGCATATTTCAGATAAACTCCACTTAAACAAACTATTATTTTACTTAAAAAAGCTCACTTTTGGGAGATATAATGGAATGAACTTACAAAGCACATTATAGAATATAGATCATACCAATGTATTTAGAATGCTACTGGAATCACTTTTATCTGTAAGTTATTTATTTTTCCAGGAAAGGATACAACTCGAAACTGCTCGTATATATAAGTTGTCTGGTGTTGACCCACTTGCAGGTAGTTATAAATACTATGCTTGGTATTTCTCCTATCAATATTCAATGTGAGCCCCTCTATGCTCAATTCATAGCAAGGCTTAGTAGAAATATCTTGTCATTAGGTTTCACATTTTCTTGGTCTACTGTTACTTCTTCTATTTAGTTATTTTCTTGTATTAGTTATTCACATGCAGTTTCATTTGGCATTTTTCTACAATAGGATGCTTGCCTACTCTTGTGACAATACCGGTTTGGATTGGTCTATACAGAGCTCTTTCCAATGTAGCTAATGAGGTTGATATGCTGAAGTGTTCGTTCTTTTTTTATCATTCTTCTTTGTGTTAGATAGTAAGCATCTATATTACCTGATATGTCTGTATCTTCATGAAAAAGGGACTTCTTACCGAAGGCTTTTTTTGGATACCTTCTTTGGCTGGTCCTACAACAATTGCTGCTCGACAAAGTGGCCAGGGAATATCCTGGCTCTTTCCTTTTACAGTAAGCACGTAGAACTTGATAACTCCATGGTATATCCAGGCTTTGTTCCTTCATTGTAAGATCATTGAACATGCCACCTTTATTTGTGTGCATTATAACTGTAGCACTTACCAATCACACATCAATGCAGCTTACCCATCACTGCTGACTTAAATGCTCAATTTATATAGTCGAGGATCGTGTTGATTTTTCGCAATGTTATGCTCAATTATTTTATTTTCATGACGATTGCTTTGTGCTGTATAAAAGCTTCTCCTTATACATATAACATTTTTCTTGTCATAGAAAATGGCAATCTCGCTTAGAATAATTTGTTGGTATCTAGCTCTTCAAAAATAGAAATTTATGATACAAGGGTGGTTTCTCGTATGCACCTGCTGGCATGAAAGGCATCACAGCAGCCGTGTGTTTAACATAATCTCGTTGTCCATGAACATTAGTGGAAGGTCCTCTATAATGATGAGTTTTATTGCATTTGGTAGACATTTCTAGGATGGGCAAAAATTTTATCTGCATGTAAAACTTAAATGCAGAATTCAGGTGTGGTTGATAAGATTATTCATAAGTTGGTGTAATTTGCTTGTAGACATTAGAAAGCCATGCTTGTGTGTAATTTTATGCTTGGTAAGTTCGTGTAATTTGCTTGTGGAAATTAGAAAGGTGTGATTGCAGCGCAATTTTGATGCCTATGTACAATCTGTAGGCACATTAAAATCATGTATTTGCAAAAGCAGGCGCATCTAGTTCTATTTTACTCCTGGAATTTCAATGGTTGACAATAAATGCTGCTTTGGATTCATCTATAAGTAGTTCTTTGGATAAGACCATTTTAATGCTATTAGACATTATTTCGTAGAATGTGGAGTCGTTTTCGTATTTCTTTGACTCCAGTATAATTGATGATTTTGTAGGATGGTCATCCACCTCTTGGCTGGTCGGACACCCTGGCATACCTTGTTCTACCAGTTCTTCTTGTTATTTCACAATACATATCTGCTCAAATAATGCAACCACCACAGGTTCGTTTTACCAAGTTTTGAACATATTAATCCACTATATTCTACTCTTCCTAAGAGGACATTCTTCTTGGTCTTCAGCTTTTGTTATGGAATTTGTCTTATCAGTTGAACTGTATCTATATTCTATATGGAGTTCCTACAGAATACATACATGACTGCTAAATTGACTTTATTATTCTTGGTGGACCCTTCATGATTCTGCAAAGATGTACATAAGATCACATGTCTTGCTTTTCTCTGCTTCCCTCTAACTAACCTGTAAAGATCTGTGTAGTAATAATTATGTCAAACTCTTTAAATTGCAACCTCTTCAGGCAAAAAACGATTGGGCATTGAAAAAGCACAATGATCAAGGGCATGCAATTTCTTTGCTGTATGATGCCAATGTTCACCAGTATCTCATAAAGTTTGGCTGTATTTCAACTTACTGTTTGCTGTATCATTGTGTTGCAGAGCAATGATCCTAGCCAGCAAGGTGCTCAAGCTGCAGTGAAGTTCCTGCCTTTGCTTATTGGTTATTTTGCGCTCTCTGTTCCTTCTGGACTAAGTCTGTATTGGTGAGCACATTTACAGATTTCAACGTTTATTTAGATAAACATGTTTTTTAAGAAGAGCTTAATAATTAATAACTTCCTATAAGCAGAGCGTGCTCCATTAGAATGCAGACAGTAGCTAAATTTTGTACACAACCTGCTATTAAGTTTAAAACTTTAAATGGTCTAGAATCCTGGTTATGGCGAATCCTTGCAATGCGCTGCAAAATGTTGTCACATTGGCTGTTGAGGCCTATAAGAAGCTTGGTTTGACTTGACCTGATGATACTAATGTGATATGTATGATTAATGAAGAAACCAAATGCGATAAGTATGATTAATGAAGAAACCATTACCATTTTGTCATTGCTATTGATTTTTTGTGAATTTGATTAAAGGTTTTCCTTTCTGTATTGTTGTAAATTGACTATTTGACTACCTGAAAGCTTTGAGCTGGATTAGAAAAAGGAATCTGTTCTACCTTTAGACTGATATGAGCACTCTTAGGCCTTGCTTATTTTGATCGGTTCCATTCCAGGCTTCACCAGTGCAGTTTTTTTTTCATTTAATCACAAGCTTTCTCAATATTGCCTTGGAAGATGTTTGACAGCATAGTGGTACATTTAAGTTTGTTCTGGATCGCAGATAGATTTATGTAAAAAAAAAGGCTTTTACTACTAGTAATATGGTTTCTAAGAGTATAATCACTATCTATTGAGACACCGAGAGAAAATAAATGCTTAAGTCGAATAAGTTGCTACATATACTTTATATACAGCCATGTTAGTTTTGCCAGGAATATAGCATTCTACACAATAGAAATAGAGATCAAGTTTTCACTCTTTTCATTTTGTTTTAAACATTGACTGATTGCACCTTTGTTTTCTCTTTGTAAGACATCTGTCACATTCTTTTTAGTTTTAGGTTGACGTATGTGAAATTCCCATCAAACCTAGCCAGTTTTCTGTTCAATTTTCTGGTTAAATTTTTATTTATTTGTGGTTGTCATTAGCCATAGCTTTCTTGCAGGCTTACAAATAATATCCTTAGCACTGCGCAACAAGTGTGGCTTCAAAAGCTTGGAGGTGCCAAAAATCCTGTTAAAGAATATATCGACAAGCTTGCTAGGGACGAATCAACTAATTTTGGCAAGTCTGATCCTGCCGTTAAGAGTGAATCTCTTCCTAAAGTTGGTAAACCCCAGCCCACTCAAGAGCCAAAACCAAGCGGACCTCAACGTGGTGAAAGGTAATGTTTAGATATTGTTGAAGATTACTGTTGAATGCCTGGACTATCTCAGCGCTAATGTCATGGTCACTAAACCATCGGATCGAAGATCCGTACAACAATGAACGGTTATCAGGCATTTTGATTGGCATCTTGCTAAATTAAATTTTACCATAGCTACCTTAACTTCTAGTGGAACATAATCTAGTTGGTGATGAACACGTAACACACGACATGGCCAATGTTTGAAATGGATGTCAAATGCTTAAAAATAAGGGGAAAACAGAAGTAATTAAACTCTGACTTCATGAAGCTTTTTTGTACAATTAGAAATTTAGGATCAGCACACGGGGATATTTGAAGAAGTTCTGTTGTAACATTTAAAATTTAGCAACCTCTACTAGCATATTAGCAGTTTGAATCCACTAAACCTTCCGTATGAATGCTGCATGACATCCTCTTGTTGTTTGCACCTTGTACATAGGTGTCAGTACCAATATTGTGCTATCTGTGGTGCCCGATCCAATGGTTTGATGTATCAACCTCATGTACCCATTTGCATATGGGCTGATACCTGCTAGGACATTTGGAACCACAACATCATGTGCACAGTGATGGTTTCATTTTTCAATAAAATGGAACCAGGGTTTTCACTATGTTCCTCTAAAGAAAACATCATGGGTACTGCAATCTAATTGTGCTTTAAGTATTAGTAGCTTTATGTATGCCATTTTATTGAGTTTGTGCCATATTTAGCTTGGGTCGTTGGTCATTTACAAGTTACAAGGGAAACCATACTCCTATTGTGATGAACCTTTAGTTCATCCGGGTAAACACCACCGGGAGGAAGGCCGAGCGGCATCAGCTTGGTGGTTTGATGAATTTGACTATAAATTGGGATGATAGAATTTAGGGAAAAAAAACTAGATTAATTTATCTACATTGCTTGATTTATAATAGATACATGCTAACTTTTTATAGAGATAATTTGACTTGACCTTCAAGAATAATCTCTATCTCTAAGGAAACCTATCTCTAATAAATAGAACATATTTATAAAGTAGTAAAACTATGTGATAAGGAAACTAACTATTCTTATATCTATTCTAATCAATCTAAGCCTGCCATGTGCGCTGCTACATTATACGGATAATGTTCATGTGTGTGACACCTATCCTATAAATAAAATCAATGCATCTGGCAGGGAGAAGAATATAGAAAAGCGAGAGTTAATAAACCATCAAATCTTAACTCTCCAGAGGACCACCTTGGGGAAATAGCAAGAAAAGAAAATGGAGGGTGCAAGTGGGCTATAAGTCTAATCTGGTCCTGTATCGTTTGAAGGATTAATTGAAAATTTGTGTTTTGTTAACCCAGTAACCATGAAAGGGTACATTTTGAGTTTCAGATTTAGGAAATTAAAGGAAGAAGAATCGAGGAGAAAAACGGTTCTGGAAGAAGCAAAACAAACAGAACAGGCAGGCACAGAATCTGGCGCCCTTGATGGAACACAGAATTCTGACGTCTCTGCCGGAGACAGCAAAGATGAACAGGTCAGGTTAATTTGTTGATTGGTATATCACTTAATTCAGATACTGAAGTCCATTTGGTTGCTGTGAAATATTGAACAGGAATCTCATGAAAACGAACCGATTATAGCTAATAGCAATGGTGGACTTAGCCATAGTACAAATGAAAGGACTCCGAACCGAAACACAGAAGAGGTACTTTGTTCTTACCTTCCAGCTGTTTAAGTATGAAAATCTGAAGAATTGGGAAACAACAAAGCTCTCTCAAATATCAATCAATGAAAGGCTGAAAGATTCTAATATAGCTGTTGTGCTGTGTAGGAAACAATTCAGGAAGCAGCTGACAGTCATTCTTCAGCAAGCAACCCTGCCTCACCGGATGACCATAAATTGAGGGACCAAGAGGATGGAAAAGATGCAGTGCAGTGAATGCAAGTTGGTGGCTCTAGCCTATCTACTGCATTATTGTGTTCATCGAAGATCGCCTGCTCGATCTAGCCTCTCTGCTGCTTCAATGTGTTGACCCAAAATCATCAGACGGGCTAGTTGCGAGCATGATTCTTACAGGAGGCGGCTACCAGGCGTCATAATTATTTCAAACCATGCCCTAGCGTTATGCTTTTTTGTTCTTAGAATTGAGGCTGTAGAGTACGTGTAGCTTGTAGATTGCTCTCGAGGAAAGGATTTTGTTCATCCCTTTGCTGTTATCCAGTTGGGATGGATGTAAGGTGGCTGTAAATGTATATCTTCCTCGCCTGATTTTGACCGCCTTTCGACTCACTATTTAGTTAGCAGTTTGCTATGTACTACCAATAATTATGAAAAGCATGGTGACATATTACACGAAAGAATTTGAGACAATTAAAGAAGTCTCATCGTATGAGAAAAAAACAAATTTATACATCAGATTAGCACTGGTGTGTGTGTGTGTATACCTCGTATATACTGGTGCGAAGGTGCGCATATATATATATATATATGACGAGTGTTTTCATGCACCATGGTGCCTAGGCACCAATATCAATACCCGTTGATTTGCTTCGAGATTCGCAACGTTTGATGTGGGTATCTTCATATACCCATAAAAAAGTATATTTGAGATGTCAAACTCCGAAAAAATTTAAATTCAACTTCAGTTTAATTAGTTTGAACTATTTTTATGGTATATACTCACTGTAGTTGCATTGAACTCAAAAGTAGTTCAAACTAATTTGAACTAAGTTCAAAACTTACTTACCATAAATATATCAAGAGTATAAAACATTTTCATACCCAAACTCAAAAAAATTATCAATCATACACGTGTATCGGATGTTGGTGCCTAGGCACCATGGTGCATTATGTAATTTTTCTATATATATATATATATATATATATATATATATATATATATATATATATATATATATATGTATGTATGTATGTGTGTGTGATCAAACGAGTCGGTGTACGCTTTCTGTAGATGGGGAGGTGCAGAAAAGGTGGAGGTTTCGCCCATTCCGAGCAACCCATTACACGTGGATCCTGCGACGCAAAACGATTCTAGGTCATGGTGATGCACGTGTAATGGCCCCCATCGGCATCAAAGGAGCCGAGCGGAGAGTCCGCCACGGGGGTGAGGATGGTGGAACGGGAAATTAATCTAGATCTTTTTATTCATGGTGAGCTAGGAGGACATGTGGGAGGCGGATAGCAATGGAATGTCGGCGGGAGGGAGGGAACTTTTTGTCTAACTCCATTGGCTCTGTTGTCTTCTCCCTACTCGCTTCTCCCATCTGGTACTTCCGTAGAGTTCACCGTCGATTCGGCAAGGAATCCATGGAGGTGTTTCCTTTTTCATAATCCTTTTGTTATTTCCTTTTCTTCATCGATCTTGATCCTGGTCCAATCCATGACGGCATGACCGAAGGACTATCGTCGTCTAACAACCTTGGCGGTGGCAAGGGACGAGATAGGACACTGGCTGTGCGGGTCCCACGGACATGGTAGTCATGCATTTGGAAATGGAGCTGGCGTCGGCTTGCATACGTCTGCCCAAGTTCGTCATGGATCGATCATCTAACAGAGGAGAGGAGCACACTTATGTACAACAGCATTTAATTGCCAAATGCCAGAGTCAGTGACTATTAACATATGGTACGAGCTGCTACGTCCTTTCAGAAATTGTAACGACTTAGGGTCTAAATCGGCTTAGCCTAACTCCATTTTAGATAGATCATGCACACGTAGCAACCCACTTACACTTTCGTTCTCACTTCGTGCAAAACGGTTAACCGAGGGTGCTACAATTGGAACTCATAGGCTTATATATAAGTGTTTCTCAAGCTAAACTAGCAAGATGAGACTAACTCACACCCTCATGTACACACATATGAGTCATCATTGGCCGGGGTGTCACATACACCCCTCTCAAAGGACCCGACGTCCTTTTCGGACCAACATACCCACACTGGGGCAAATGATAAGGATCTCCTTTTTTGGCACATGTCCGTGCGTTCAGTGTAAGCACATATGCCATGTCGTGTGTCCACTCCGGGCCCACACGCGCCATGCACTATATGCGCGCGCCCCTGACCCGCACGCGTCCATGTAACCGCAGAGTCGACTCTGTTACCATTTGTAGCGCCCTAGGGTCCAAACCGGCTTGGCCTAACCCATTCTGGATAGACCACGCACACGTGTCAACTTGCTTGCACTTTCGTCCTCGCTTCGTGCAAAACGGTTAACCGGGGGTGCTACCATTGGAACTCCTAGGCTTATACATAAGTGCTTCTCAAGCTAAGCTAGCAAGGTACGACTAAACCACACCCTCATGTGCACACATATATGGGCCATCGTGGGCCAGGGTGTCACAGAAATAAACCATGATTTAGTAAGCTTGCAGTCAAACCCCTTCAATTTTGACTATTAATATAAAAAAAGCCATTTAAATTAGTCATGCAAAAATGATATAATTAGATTAGTGATGAAAAATATTTTTTATAATATAATGATTTCATACTTTTTAAAATATATTTATATAAAAAGTTGTGATCAAAATTACATATCGAAAACCGTATTAATTTCTAAATCGCCACATATTCTTAAAGAGAGTAATTAACATTTGATTGACACCATCACTACTTGCCTAAAATCAACCAGTGGTTGAGGAACATAAGGCCAGCTAGCTAATCTACTCCAATTCATTCTGAACTTCCTATCAGCAGCTAGCTCATTGTTGCTGCATTCTGCAGTACAGGCCGGTCCACCCATATTTATCGGGACGAAACTTACAGCCGGAGATAGAGGTGTAAGTGCGCCTACTCTCCTAGCTTGGGTACGGCGAGGCGTCACTTTGGATTATATTTGCTATAGTAATTAGTTTTTAAATAATATATTTTTTAAGATAAAGTTTATAGTTAGATTATAGTATAAACTGTATTGAGATCAGTTATACTAGCCAAAATCATATACAATTATTTTTCACCGCCTATTACCTTTTACGAACACTAGAGTTCAAAATTTTTAATCAAATATCATAATAAAAAAAATGAAGAAGCCATCCATTAGCCCCAGAGTGAGTGCTGACCACCCAACCAATTCAAAGGGTCGGTGCAACAGGATTGACACATTTAAACCTCTCTCTCTCTCTCTCTCTTACCCAGGCCGTACGGATAACAAACTATTAATTTTTTTTAGATATTTAACTAAAAATAAAATAAAAAATAGAAAAATTATAATTATATCTTTATAAATAATACAAATGAAAAAAAAACAGAGCCAACGCGTTCTGTTTGGAACGGGCGAAAGACTCCCATGCATTAACAGCTAGCTCTGCTGCCTCAAGTCTGCTCATGCCTGTCACATCGATCGATGTACAATGATCAAATCCTTCTTGCTAGTCTCCTCCAAACACACCCACTCTGACTTTTTTTTAATTATCTATTTTGTATTTCAAATTACAGTATTATATCTATAGCTTTTTTGCAGTTTTGATTGTATATCGCTCCACGATTAGACGATTTAGGCTAATCACCCAACCGTTGAGTGACACATGGCTAAGTCGCATCAACCATTGGACAACTAGTTCCTATCGCCCCGGTTGAATGATAATGCCCCTAGTCGTCCAACGGTTGAGCGACTAGAGGGTATTACCTAAGACTCTAAGAGGAAAGAAAGGAAGGGGATAAGAGAGAGAAGAGGAGATGAGGAAAGCAAAGGAGGAGAGGAGATGAGGGAGGAGAGGAGGGGGATAGGAGAGGAGAAGATGAGAGGAAGAAAGGAGAGGAGAGGGAGGGAAAGAAAAGAGGAGAGATCTATGCATCGATGATGGTAAGTTCTCTGTATTTTTTTACATTTACTTTTAAAATATGGTAGGAAAGCAACTCAAATCATTAGATGTGTAGTTTTGAAACAAAGGTATGTTAGCAATTAAAATTATTATATATGTAGTTGTGTTTGGTACGTCGTGTATTGTTGATATTTGTAAATAATGTAGTCGCAGAACTAACGTTAATTTAGTTGTTAATAATTGTACTTTTGAAACCATGGTAGGTTAGCAACTAAAATCATTGTACATTTAGTTGTATCGAGTATTTCGCATATTGTTACTAGTTGTAATAGTGTAGCTGTATAATTAACACCAATTTAGTTGTTAATAGTTATAATGCCACTATAGCTATGCCCTAGCCCCAACCCTAACCTGTTAACCATATACCCTAACCCTTAATCCTAAACCTTGCAAATGTAAATCCTAATACTGAAATGCACCATCTTGCACCATCTTGATGTAGTCTGCGGTCGACCGCCGCTTCGCCTCCACCTGCGCGCGCCCACACCTTGTTAGAATCTTGCAATGGTAATGCCGACGAGGAAAACAATGTGGCCAAGAACGAAATGCATGCACGTACATCCATGGAGCAGAGGTAAGAGTAGATGTCGAAGGCATATGGCGCACAGAGCTGCGGGTCCCCATCCTCATCGGCGGCATCGGGTGCCGGCGTTAGCACGGGCTTCATGGGCTCAAGGGCGTGGGAGGACTTCTTGGGCCTAGGGTGTGGCTGCAGCACAACGTTGGAGAGCGTGGGGAGCTTAGCTTGCGTTTGGCAGCAACGGCCACGGCGGTGACGGTGGCCGCATGCTTGGTGGCGGCACGGGTGAGGCGGGGCGTAGCGGCGGCGGCGGCGTTCTCCTTGTTGTTCATAATTTCTTCGTCTATTCTGTTACCCCTGCAAGGAGAATGGTTCGGTCAAATTTTGACCGAATTTATCCCAATTTGAATTTTGTTCAAATTTCATCTAAATTTTAGTTAAATTTTGTCAAAAAAATTGAATTTTCCGTCCGAATTTTTGAATGAAATGAAGAAAATTTTGTTCTTTCATTCGTCTCATTACCCTCTGAGTTATTTTTTCAATATGAAACTTCAACTCTGGTTGGCCATCGGAGGTGGTAGTGGGCGGGCGGCGGCTACTCCTCTGACTCCGATCGTGGTGATGCGGTGGCGGGAGGGAAGAGATGGGGTCGCGTGAGAGAGGGAGATGTCATTGGGAGTGAAGAGATTGAGTTGCGCGATAGAGGAGATGGCATCGGGAGGAAGGAGGTGGAATCAGCAGGGAAGAAATTTGGGAGCCCATTCATTAGCAAAAGGGTAAATTCACATGGTATTAACAGGAGGGAAGACCTAAGTGGTATATTACCAAAGATCTATATATTTTGGTGGTAGTAAAGTGAATCAAAATTTTATTGTGATAGATATTAAAAGGGATATATTTCAGTGACATGTGTGCAATTATTTCACTTAGAGGCTGGACATATTTCAGTGGCATGCACCCGATTTGAGCATTCCAGCAGTTAAAATACACTATCCAATGGAATGGAAACAGTATACAGACTAGTAGATTCACGTGGAGGCTGCAGTTAAAACGCACGGCTGCTGCTTCAAGTTTCTCGCCACGCCGCCGACTCGACTATAAAAAGGAGCACAAGCAACAAACGATGGCCGCCACGCCCTCAATTTTCTTGTCAAGTAGCATCTAGCTCACTCCCGTGATGGACATCGCAACTGCTGGCCGTCGGCTTCTCCTCCTCGCCGTCGCCACCGCCGTCGTGGCGCTTCCGGCGGTGGCGGCGGCGTCGCCGTTCCGGACGGTGTACGCGTTCGGGGACTCGTTCACGGACACGGGGAACACGCACTCGACGACGGGGCCCTACTCCTTCGACTACGTCTCCAGCCCGCCCTACGGCGCCACCTTCTTCCACCGCTCCACCAACCGCTACTCCGACGGCCGCCTCGTCGTCGACTTCCTCACGCAGGCGCTCTCGCTGCCCGCCTTCCTCCCGCCCTACCTCTCCGCCTCCGCCTCCAACTCCACCATCGGCGTCAACTTCGCCGTCGCCGGCGCCACGGCCATCGAGCATGACTTCTTCGCCAAGAACAACCTCAGCGTCGACATCACGCCGCAGTCCATCATGACGCAGCTCGGCTGGTTCGAGGAACACCTCCGCCGGACGGGCGCCAAGGACAAGGACATCAGCGACGCACTCTTCTGGGTCGGCGAGATCGGCGCTAACGACTACGTCTACAGCTTCATGGCCGCCACCACCATCCCCCCAGAGCAAATCTCGACCATGGCCGTCGACAGGGTCACCAGCTTCATCGAGGTACGTAAATTAATCTACTTGCATGCAGGGCTTGATTACTGGGGTATATGCATTGCCATTTCTCGGCACAGCTAATTTAAAACATGCATGGCTCGCTCAATCACTGTTGTGTAATAATCCATGCACATATTTTGTGCTTCTCACTCCCTCCCAACACTGATCATGAGGACATACATGCATACATAAATCTAGTAGTATCAGCTATCAAGCAGAAATCTAGAGTTCAGTGAGGATGTTGATTAAAGTTTAGCAAAAGATTAGTGGTGTAACTCCGAATGCTTGCTAGATCTTAGAGAAGTTTTTTTTCTTCCAAATTCCAGAATGGTCAGTAGGTGGTAAATAGTAGTAAAATGCAGTTGGTACATGAGTATAAGCAAGGCATTCTCGTCTTGTGCTGTACCTCTCGGTACCTGATTTAACGTGTGGTGATGCTTATTTGCGTTTATAAGCTTAAGGTTTATGGTTTTACTTTGCACTGTAGTGGTACCGGCTAGAACCAATAAAAAACAAAATTAAAAAGCTAGAAGTCAGAAACAGAAACTCTAATAATCAGGGTACCGGCTTGTTTCAGATAGCTTCAGGTCCTAGAAGAACACTTTGGCTTTTTAGCGTGGTTCTTTTTTCATTTGTATTGTTTTGGGGGTATAACAGTGTTTTTTTAATTAAATGACTTAGAAAAAACAAATAACCATTATAGTATCATTTCAGCTAAAATTAAAAGCCATCAAAAAAACCAAATTGAATTATCCTTAGGGCTTGTTCATATTGGTTTTTACTGATGGCTTTCGGCTTTACCTTACAAATAGTAACAGCTTATAGAGATCTGTATGGAGAGAGAAACTCGCATATGATTTCGGCTGATATAAATAAAGTTATTACAGTATGTACTACAATCGACTAGTAGACTCCGTCTTGAAAAGATACGTCATTTGAAACCGTATATAAACACACACACACACACAAATATATAAGAGACCGTATGATGTCGAAAACAGCGAGTAAAAAAAGAACAACTCTTGATTTCTACCTTGAATGGTTGTAACTGCAGGGTGGTGATCATTTGGGCATTTTTTGGTGGCTTATGGCTTAAAAGTACTGTAGTTGACATAGGCTTATTTAGCATAATTAAATTTAAAAAAATTTAAAATATGTTAGCTCATTACGTATAATACAAACAAATATGGGAAAAAAGATCCGGCAAAAAAGCTCAATAAAAAGCCAAAAATTCAGAAAAAGACGAAATTTATGAATAGTGAAAAATAAACCGGAAGCTAAAAGCTGAAGGTAAAACGATTATAGCCTAGCTGTTCTTCCAGTTCCAGGCACCGCCCAGGAGTTGATGGATCGATGGTGCTGACGGCTCCTTAGTAATTTTGCTGTCCCTGCCAACATTTACTGCTGCGGCTCTCATCTTTCCCTCTTCTCTGTTTCCGCAAACAACACGCGAGAATGCTGCTAGTGGCAACTATCCTAAAAAGGATTCTTCATCTCTCCCTTCTTGTATCAGTAGTTCAGTACAACATTGTTAAGTTGCACTCCAAACTGTCAAACCCTGCACTGTAGTATTAATTAAACTTTAAACTTAATACACTGCTGCACAGTACACAGCTCTAAAAAGGAAGCTAGGAGGTGCCAATGGACACGTTCTTTTGGACTATGCTGGATGTTTTTTAGATTCAGCTAATAAATAATAATAATTAATGGAGATATCACGACAGAGTACGGAGTAAGAGAAGCTTTCATATGATTTTAGTCGATATAGATCTATCTGAAAAACAATTTATTTAAAAGTTTGTTACAATAAAAAAGAGACAAGATTAAACCGAAAGTTGGAGGCCAGTACATACTGCATTGAATTGGAGATGCAGAGGACCAATTTCAATTTTGATGATACCATGTGGCTATGTTAGGGCTAGGCTAGATTGTCTGCATGTAACTCAAGGCGCCGGACATGAGCCTGTGAGGACGCTAGAGGCCGCTTTGATGAGGCTCTGCGGCTTCTGCAGTCATCAGTACCGTGGCATGCATCACCCCTCCTCTAATTTGATGTCCATTTACTGCACACTGTCTCTATGTCCTACTCCTACCGCTGCCTGTACGGTACTCACCCCAAATTCTGCACCAGTAGCTACCCGGACATGTGCATGAATTTACTGCCTATCTGAATAATGCAGCGGTAGTTCTTTTTATATTCGGTAGTAAACACATGGTAGTTCAGTTGATCATTGTTGTTCATGCAGTAGTAATCAACTATTTTTTAGTCAGTGTAACTGCCAAAAAAATGCAGCATTGACCTGCAAACCTGCACCTAATTATGTTTTGTAGAATACCCAAGGTTCAAAAAGATTCAGAGAATTCTCGCAAAACGAATCTTTGTCCTAAAATTTCAGTTCGTCCTTCCATTCTATCACTGACAAGTACTACAAACTTGTCAAAAGGCTGACATTTCAGAGTTCTTTTCGTTATGCCATGAGCCCATGAATCCATGATCGACGTACTACAAATATTGCATGAGTCTGATGGTTCTGAAAATGGCATGCAGGCGCTGCTGAACAAAGGTGCCAAGTACATGGTCGTGCAGGGGCTGCCGCTCACCGGCTGCCTGCCGCTGACCATGACGCTGGCCCGGCCGGAGGACCGCGACAACATCAGCTGCGTGGCGTCCGTCAACCGGCAGAGCTACTCCCACAACGACCTCCTCCTGGCCAGCCTCCAGCGGCTCCGGGAGAAGCACCCGGCTGCCGTCATCGCCTACGCCGACTACTACGCCGCACACCTCGCCGTCATGAGGAGCCCTGCGAGGTACGGCTTCACGGAGCGCTTCCGGACCTGCTGCGGCACGGGGGGCGGCGCCTACAACTTCGAGATCTTCTCCACCTGCGGCTCGCCGGAGGTCACCACCGCCTGCGCCCAGCCGGCCAAGTATGTTAACTGGGACGGCATCCACATGACGGAGGCGATGTACAAGGTCGTCGCCGGCATGTTCTTCCAGGACGGCCGATACTGCCGGCCGGCGTTCAGCTCCTTGCTGGCCAGGAAAGGCCATGGTAAGTGAGGGCCGGAATCATCATCATCATAGTCAGCAGTTAGCACCGGGCAATGCTCCAAGCTCTCAGGAATTCAGTAGTTATTGTTGTTTGCTAGCTAGGTTGAGCAGCATTGCAAATGTATCGTACTATCGTGACCAATGCATCCATCGGTCACCTTGTCCGTGAATCATCGTGATTTGTCAGACGTATCTGACTACAAGTTGATGAACAGAGGGTTAAATAAAGGATATCCAAGAGTTTGTAGCCGGTGAAGTTTTCCATTTACCAGCTCTTGATTCTTAGCCTTGAGCATCATATTCAGTTTTCTTGGAGTAACATACACTAAACGCTCCATATGAAAGCACATGAAAGCAAAATGCATGAACACTTACTGACCACGCCATAATAAAATTAAGGGATAATCGATAACTTGCCCTAAACTTAAGGTGCAATCAATGATTTAACCTATAATGTCTCACTAACGTGACATAAGAAAGGTAAATCATCAATTGCACCTTAACTTATAGGGCAAATGCTCAAATGCCCCTAAAATTAATGCACTTCACACATTCTGTGAGCAATATTTGCTCACATTGTACCCAAAAGAAAATTTCGCTTCCATTTACAACCATGAAGGCCCACGCCGACTCAACAACAACCATGACTCATTTTGAAGCTCTAACAGTTCTATCCACTGACCACCACCAACCATTTGCTTCCGAAACAAAAATCCATGGGAAGATTGCACCACCAGGTAAAAACAAATCAGAACCAACTTCGGACAAGGCTATAGGATACAGCAATTAACTGCAGATCTCAGCATGCCAAAATAAGCCAAGACTCAGTCTTGAGATCTTTTGTCAATTTGCCTGCTTTAATATACCTTGTATATACAATTCAATCCTGTACAATGTTTCATGAATCTCTGAAGGCCTAACAATTAAAGGAATTCATACATTAGAAAACACTTGCCCAAACTTAAACTACCCAGCAGAAAATAATAAACTTCTTTACCACTTCAATAAATTCGCTACACAGCTGAAGATTGATGAGATAAGGTTCGAGAGACAAGCACAGGCTCTCCACTCGTTGCTTTTGCTGATGCAATCTCTTCTAGGCGTTTCCATGTGGCTTCTTGCTTCAATTGGGTCTGCTTATCTTTGGCTTTGTCTTCCTCATATTTCCGAAGACACTCGTTATATAATCCAGGATCATGATCAGAGAACAATTTTCGCACATTAAGAGTGAGGCTTTGCACAGCTTGGTTCCAGTGCCCATTGGAATTCCTCTCCAGTGCAGGGAAGATGATAGGTAAAATCACCTTACTATTTTGTTTGACCAAATTTTCGATATGGTCATTGTTCCACAAAAACAATGATCTCTCGGCAACCTAGAAGCAGCAAAAGCACCATTAGTTACCATTCAACAATTAATGCTACACTCTGGTTGTGCAACTTTGATAGGTCTTGCATTTACAATTATGAATGTCTTGCAAAAATACAACAAAGCTTGATGTCTCAAGCCCATAATAGGGGAGAATGAAGATAAACCAGAAGAATAATGAAACAGATTTGAGATAACTGGGTCCTATGGCTACACATAATGAACCAAAAGCATAGTAGACACAATAGGATGTCCACACACTACACATAAGCTTGCAATTCGAACAGATTTGCGATGTGACACAAGGGCTCAAATGAAATAAAATGCAAGTGAAGTCAGTGAATTGGGTCAAAGCCCTCACACTAAACAAACATTTATCTCTGCCTATTTGAATGACACAGTAATATAAAGAGAATTCATTATCACTTATCAGGAATCCACTTGACAACCCATGGTGGAGACAAGTCATACAGCTGATAGAATTTGCTTTTGTGATATCGTCAGTAGCCAGAGAACTGCTCAACCATTATTCGAACTAACTGTATAGAATTGACTTTAGCATGTATTCTGCTATAGAATTAATGTGGCGCTGGCGCAAAATACTAAGTCGCTTGAAAAAAGGATGCCCCCAAAGTAAACTAAAAACTATAGGATAAAGAAAACTATCATGCGAAGTGAATGGAACACTATTGACGATACAAATATTACATTCTGTGGACAAATTTCATGTGCCACTTAGAATACTAAGCTGTCTAATTCTAGGCCCGCCACAGGGTCAATTAACATAATCCACACAATAAATCTAGACTACCATGCCTTGAATAGAAACACAATAAGCAAAATGAGATGATCAATAATCAGGTAATGCATCTTTATCAAGTTTAACAAGACAAAAGGATGGAAGAAATTACACAACAGAAATGGGAATTAAAGAAACACAAATGGTTTTTTTATGACAAAGGCAACTGTTAGAAATAATCTTGACTTAGAATTCAAGACATAGTAGAGTCCGTCTCCGTGTATAACTCAAGTTGAAATTGTGTCCAACTTAAAGTCCGAATACGTATACGAGTTGGAAATTATTAGTCTTTATATTGAGAAGGCTTGTACCCAATTTTATAAGAAAAAAAGAAAAGAAAAAGGGGAGCAAATAAGAGAATAGCAAAATTCATAAATTCTCACGTGTTCTCTCCGTTTATTTGCGTGTGTGCGTTTTCTCCTGGATCAAAATTTTAACAAGTGGTATCAGAGCCTAGGCGAGAACCGAATCGCTGAAAAAATCGTCTCGGTGATTCCGTCTCGCGCGGCGCTCCCGGCGCACGGCGCTCGGTCCGTCAAGAAAGTCAAAGACAGGCAGCAGAGCACCCGTTGCGCGGCTTCGTCCGAGACCATTGTCCAGCAACAAACTTAAGGTGGAAAAATTGGAACATTAAGGAGATGTGTCATCGTTCTGTGTTAAGTATGAGTTTAGTAAGTCGTAGTTAAAACCGACTGCCTAAATGTTTTAGATTTTTTGTATCCGAATGAATCTGTGCCAGTTAAGTTGAGTTCCTATATGTAGTTTGCATGTAGAACACTTCATGTCAAGGATCGAAATCCCGGCGGTAACCGGCCGGTTACCGCCGGTTATTGGTTGTACCGGTCCCGACCGGGAGGAGGAAAACCGGCCGGGTTTCAATATTCAAAAAATTGAAATTGTAGATGTTTGGATGGGTTCCAGGGGACATTATAGCTACATTGGATGCTTAAGAATCAATTTAGACATGGTGGGTCCATGGGCATGAGAAAGTCATGGCTTTTTGTGTTGCATGTGAACTTTTGAGGACAATACTCTACGAATTCCTCCGGTTTTCCGGTTTTTCCGGTAACCAGACCGGTAACCGGCCGATTACCGGAAACCCTCCCGCCACCGCACAAATTTTGTTTGCCAAATTTCATCCGGTTTGTAACCGGGTTTTCCGGTAACCGGCCGGTTACCGGTACCGCCCGTCCGGCGGGATTTGACCCGGTTCCGGTTTTTCGATCCTTGCTTCATGTGGAGGCATGGCTGGTAGTTCATAATGCATTAAGACTAAAACTAGAGTATGTCAAGTCAAGATAAAAGGAGAAATTGTTAAAAATAATTTTGACTTAGAATTCAAAACATAGTAGAGTTTATCTCCGTGTATAAGTCCGAATACGTATACGAGTAGGAGATTATTAGCTTTTATATTGAGGAGGCTTGTACCCAATTTTATAAGAAAAAAAGAAAAGCAAGAAAAAGGGAAGCAAATAAGATAATAAAGAAATTCATAAATTCTCCTGTGTTCTCTCCGTTTATTTGTAATAAACGATGTGTGCGTTTTCTCCTAGATTAAAGTTTTAACAGCAACACATACAGCTAATATTACCTGAAAGTGAGAACTGTTCAGACAACGTGCAATCTGGCGGAAAAGAGGAACCATGCATTTCTGAAACTCTGCAGGTTGTGTAGCTTCTAATATCTCTTCCAACTCACCCAAAAACATCACCTCCTTGGAGCTGTTTGTGATGGGCCAATATTTCAGTAGGCCCCTGATGACTGTGTCTGCAAGTTTGCAATCTTTTTCAACAAACTGGGTAATGCAGTAAGACAACTGTTGATGATACATTGAAATGTACTTTGGCTTGTGAAGTGGAATCAAGGCCCGGAAAAGGAACAATTTATGCTCTTCTTTAAGTGGCAATGCAAACCCATTGATGATGCTTCCTAAAATCTCCAATAATTCTGCAATTCCATTGTGTTTTTCAGTTTCATAGATGGACTGATAGAAGATGTTGTTGATGGCTTTCCTAATAAATGGCCGATGAACCATGAATTTTCCATAGACACGGTGAAGTATCATCTTGAGGTACTCTCTCCCCCTAGGGTCTTCAGAGTCAAAGAGATCAAGTAGCCTCAAAACAAATGAATGATCAATGTATCTTTTAGCCAACTTGGCATCAGTCTCTGGAGACTGAATGAACCTCAAGAACAACTCATAAACAATCTGCAAGTGTGACCATGCAGGGTCCATCATAGGCTCCTCCTCGTCCAAATCAAAGACTGAGATCTTGTTCTCTCTGGGAGGGGTAGTCAGTGTGTTGAACAAGTTTGCAGAAACCATTCTTGTGATCTCTTGCATAATTACCTCTGGAAACTTCCCATTGGCCGAGGCAATATAGTCAACGAGCTCCAACAAAGTTTGCCTCTTTACTTCCTTCTCCTTTATGCTCTTTGTCGGATCAGTGAAGTCAAATGTGGTGCAGCACAAGTTCAACTTCTTGACGAACAGGCTATGCTTCTCTGTGTTGGGCACATCCTTAAAGCTTGGCAGCAACTCAATGGTTGATGATACTGAATTACCATTTACCCTCGAGTTTGCATTCCCGACATGCATGCTGCTCCCATAACTGAGCCCAGAACTTGAGATAACCGCTGTCTGGCTACTCAAGTTGGAGGACTTTTCTGTACCTCTGGGAGCCAACGGCGGGTTCGACACTGCGGGACTTGACCTGCCAATAGGGCCCTTATCCCCGGATTTGGATGGCTTCTTGGGGAACCGTCCAAGAATTTGCTTGATCATGCTATCACCCAGCCTAGTTGAAACCACCCAACATCAACTCTCAAGAGCTTCGGAAACAACTTCTCTTGTCTTCTGACTTCCGAGTGGCACGAGCTACCACCCTACTACTGAGCAGCAAACCCTAAGTCCATTGCCATATCACGGGGACCTCCCATCCCAGAGCTGACGTTTTCGGCGAGCTAGCGTACCAACTCTCCAACCTGGAAGAATCAAATCGACAAGGACAAATAACAAATCACACTAAGATCGCGTGAAGAAGGAAAAGAAACAACTATCTGTAGGATCACACGGTAACCGATCAGAGGACGGAACCAAGTAACGCGCTCTACCTCCGCATCGCAAAATGGAAAATAATCCGACAGCAACAAAAAAAAAATAAAACCTACCCATGCACCCAAAAAATGCTGTTAAAAATTCAGCTTTTCCCCCAAATCCGCGGCGCCTGCGCCAAATCGGCGCAACCGATCGAACAGCGAGTCCACAAACGCACACTACGGGGCAGCCACCGAGGAGAGACTCGAGGCAGGAGCAGGCGCACAAGTCAAGTCGGAGAGCGCGTATCCTTCGGGCATCCTAGGCGGTAACTGAAGCAGCATCCAAGGCACAAGTGAGCGAACAGTAAACTGGGCTCCGAGCCGGTACGCACCTGTCGTCGTCGTCGGTGCCGGTGCCGGCGGCGCGGTGGTTGGGGCGACGCGTCAGCAATCGCCTGAGCTGGAAGAAGCCAGGAGAGACCTCAGACTTGGACCTCCTCCTCGTTACTTTTCTCTCTCTTTTTCCTGCTTTCTCTCTCGATCGAACAACCGTGGAGTTTGCTGGTGGCGATGTGGCATTATGTGTTGCTCGCTTTTCGCTTTTTTAAATTCCGTGGGCTCGGGGCGGTTGGCTTTGCTTGTGCTCGTATCATGCTTGCGATGCTAGGCTGTTTAGGATTCTGATTAAGCCGTGCTATTAGGAATCGTGTTTAATACGCCTAATAATACTAACACCTGCCCCATGATTATACTTACAGCTAGGAATCGTGTACTTGCATATTGCATTATGCAACTACTCAGGGTCAGGAGGACCCAGGAAGGATGGCTCCGATGGCTAGCAGCACTGTCGCGCGTGCAGTCTATCCTGATATATTTAATCTGGCGTATCTTATCCAAATAAATTATAAACAAGGTACACATGTACATACGCGTTCAGTGAAAAAACGTGTGCACGCACTCCGTAAGCCCTTGTGTCTTTGCGAAAATTCCCAACGTGTGAAGGGAAGACGAACGCGCGTGTGTGCAAAATTACCTTCTTGACTAAGTCTATCTCTGATCAAATGAAATCGAAAAGGCTTTTCTTTCGATTTTCATTAGTCTACGACCCCCTTTTCTCAAGTAAGTTATTTTCACATAAAATTTGGAGCCTAGATGACGAGGATATAGTAATCATCGATTTATTATTTATCTATAAATAATATTATTGCATCATTCTACTCCTTAAGTATACCTCTTCTATTCGTAAGGGAGAGACCTAACCATGTGATCATGAGTCTTTCCACAACCACTCTATGGTCATAGTCGTAAGCCGTTTTACGACCACCGTGTGGTCATGAACTCTTCCACGACTAGTCTAACTTTGACTAGCTTGTCTACGATAACCTACTACATTGCGGGTATGTCTGACAAGTCAGTTAACATATGCAGTTGTTCTCTGGAATAACCACTCGTAACCTCTTTCTACTTTTAGCGATAACCGCCTAGCAGCGAGAAAGTATCAAATCACTGACAATAACCTTTGTCAGACAGTTTATTGTCTGATACATCAAGATGTCTCTTGGCATGGAGTAACCACCATCTCTTCATACGCTATATAAAGGGTGAAGTCAAAAAGAAAGGGGGATGCAAGCGAGAGGATCAAGAAGGGCAAGACATCAAGTATTAGTCTTTCTCTTGATTGTAATCAGTACACTCAATATAGCCACGCAGGAGTATGATTGTTATTCTCTTCGGAGAAGGTCCGAATCTGTATAAAATTCCTATCTCTTTCTCTGTGTAGTTAGATTTCTAAGAGATTTCCTGAACCAAATAATCATACATAAGATCGGTATTAAAATACTGACATCTGTATGGTTGGAAAGTACACACACTTTAACCATAAGTTAGTAGTTTTGCAAAAAAAAACAAATATGGAGAGATCAAGTCTGGATTGTATGCTAAGCTCAAAAGAAGAGGACATTTTATTTTTGAAGAGTGTTTTTTAAATTGCATGAAAATGTTCCTTGCTTAATTTGTTCAGTCAAAAGTATTACATGCTTCGCACCAACTTGTCATCATAAGTTTCCAATGTTGGAGAAAAAAATAAATACGAAAAGAAATGTATGATGGTAGGTGAACTTTCCAACTGTACAAAACAACGTTGGGTTCTTTTGACTTAGCAACTAAGAAATGATCCATTTTGTGAACTTTGTAAAACCAATAAATTCTTTTTTGTGCACTTTGCAAAACCACCTTAACAAATTCAATGTTTCTTGTATAACTAGAAAGTACATCCACCATTGTGAATATCTCTCTATACTATTTGTTTCCGCAACAATTGTAACTTATGGTAACAAGTAGGCGTGGTGTGTGGTCAATGGACCACTTTTGACCAAGCAAACCAAAGAAAGAATTGTTGCACTTTGCAAAGCCAACTCTTTAAAAAAATTAGTGTCCATGCTACTGTAGTTCTCAAAAGACATTTGAGTGAACATATAGCAAACATTCCATATAAGTATTAGCTTAAGTGGTAACATTTTATAATAATGACCAAAATAAAATTACCAAACGATACAAGGTCAACCCCCCACCCCCATTCATTTAATAGCACTCAAAGCTATCCATTCATGCTAAAAGGAAAAAAGAATGGACCATATGACATGAAAGAGCATCGCTAAATTTGAGAAACTAAACACTACTATGTCTATGTGATTTGCCACCTGTAAGTATTGCATGTATTTCTTTTTTTATTTTGTTACACCAACTTTTTTATCACAACATTACATCATGTGATGTTCATGATAAGATAAGAACAACAGAACTAGCTAGTTGAAGCTTAGTTTGTCACTATTCACAAATAAAGCATTCCACCAGCTAATTACCCAACAAAAAATTAATTTGCTATAGACATGTTACATATAAAACTGATGGCTTGTGAGTGTAATATAAACTTGTTGGTGAAGCTGCAGTGGATACTATATGTTTTAAAATGAATATTGTAGGAGTATGGTTGGACCATAAGTATAATAGTGTAACAACAACATGAATAGTCACATAATTTAAAATTTTGAGAATGCCTACTGAGTTGGCACTATTTTCAATGATGGAATATTAAATTTAATTGGTATTACTAGTATATTGGTTTCTTCTTCTTCCTTTTTTTTTGTAAACTGGTGTATCACAATTACCATATTTATATGTAAGCCCTCAAAACATGTACATGCGAAAATAAGTATACATGATAGGCTCAGATTTATTTTATACAAGGTCCCTTAAAATCCCATTCACACAAATCATGATTTTGGATAGATGCTAGAAAGCTGCAAGTGTAATTATCAAATTTCATATGACTATACGCAAAAAAGGTTTGTTAATTATGTATTAGGTGTGCTTAAAATATGAGCATAGTTATTGAGTAATAAAGGTTCTCTAATGTTTGCCCTCTTTATCATTATTCTCCTCTTCCCCCACCTTCCACTTTTTAACCATTGTATTTTGGATGGAGCTTATGAGCAATCATATTGAAATAGCTATGCTTCTAATATATTGCTAAGTATAGACAACAATGGTGTTGCCTTTCCCATTTCCTTCTTCCAATCATAGCAACTATTATCTCCTTTCTTCACTTCCCTACTTTCCCTTTTTCCTCTGGGTACTTTAATTCTAACCAACGCTATCAATTCTTGCCTTACAGAAGGGCTCTTGTTTTTCTATCAGTTAGTTTTTTTCCCTTTTATGATGGAGCCTTCTATTTCTATGGAGATCATATCTTATTGGTTGTTGCTTAAAGGAAATGGTTTTGTTGATCTCCTCCAGCGCATAAATTCCTTTGATGATAATCAAGTCTTTGCTATTGCTACTACTGGCAAAAATAATTGAGATCCTTCATGGGAACCCTGGTGATTTGACCTTTAGATCTAAGATAGCTAGCGAGTTTCATGAATATATGGTTGTAGGAATTGTATCCTGCCTCAAAAATGTCTTTGCTATAGAGCATTAAATGATCTTTGGAGAAAGGCAAATCAGGGGATGACAAACCATGGGATGGAAGAATCAGTCCATTTGAGTAGTCAAGCTTATCAACATTACAAGGGTCAACCTTATGGGAGCACTATAAGTGTAACACATATTGAAATCATCAATATATTTACAGTAATTTCTTAAAAAGATGGTATTGAAGGCTTTTAATAGTTAAATAGTAATTGTATTGATGATGATAATGGTTTCCCCACTTACCATTCTAGAATGAAATTCTATTTTACTTGATACAAGTCTTTTTTTAATGCAAAGTTATGAGCACCAAGCAGAAGGCACAAATTTAGGAGTATGTTTGGTGCTAGTTGGCACGTGCAAGATACGGTCAAACTAGAGGGTGGAGTTCATTCAATCAATCACTTTGAAACATGTTTGGATATTAGGAGTCCTTGGCACTAACGAAACATTGGAGTAAGCACAACATCGGGATCAAATATGCATGATTTGGAGTCATCGCTTAGTCAATGCATGCTTTCTTCCCATTATCCATCAGCAACAACTAATAGCGTTCCTCAAAGTGACTTGGCAAGTTCTATGATGAATGTGGATCCTTATTTCTACTCAAATATGCAACATCATCATCATCCCCTTGTTCCACAAGATGAGAAAACCTTATTTGTCACTTTCTCCAATAGATATCTATTCACTAAAAAGGATGTATATGACTTCCCTACTATTCTCTTTCAAGTTCATATTATTGGCGTATCTTTATTTTTTATACATTTGCTAGTATTGTTTATATATTTTCGTAAAGTATAGTGTTTCTAGAAATTATTTCTTCTTATAAACTTTGTTGATTGAGAAATCAAATTGAGAGTACATCAATCAAGCACCCCTAACAAATTTTCTCACTAGACATCGTCCTCCTCTATAAATACCATCCAAGTGGTCTTAGTGCCTAGTGAGCATTGATTGGACATGCTCTAATAGATGAGTGAGTCATGTGTGGAACTCGGATTTAACAACCAATAACATACAAAGCCTGGCATGCATTTGTGTTTTCAAAAAAAGCTTTTTAAAGCTACTTAAAAATTTTTGCAAGTATTTATCATGTAGTACTATTAATATGTATCTATAAATAGACACACTTTTATTTCAACTTTATTATTCATGTATGGCATTATTATTATTATCATTTATTCGTTTTTATATTGCAGACAGTTTGAGGATGTTGAACGAGTGATCATCGAGGAGCCTAATGAACCTAGGACACCTCAATATGCAGCAGTCATATTGAGCTCATCTGAGACTTTGCTATGTGCCCTTGATGGGAAAGAAAGGTCAAGTTCATGATGGGGAACATTTATGGGCTCGAAAATTTGAGTTGAAGGAAAATAAATTCAGGTTACTCTTAGCCCAAATGACTAAATAATCTGAATATCATGCGATACACCTTGTTTATGGAAGAAATGTATTATAATAATGCTTCCTTTGAATCTAAAGCCTAGAACTATTTGCTTCTTCATAATGTTATTTTGCTTGGATGTGTGGTTTATTGAAGAATCGTATTGTAATAATGCTACCTTCGGATCTAAAGCTTAGAACTATTTGCTTCTTCATAATTTTATTTTGCCCGGATGTGTGGTTCACATGTACGCCCCCCGCACATTGCAACTGTGGGCTTATGCACTGTTGAGTACTGTAGCAAACTTATTTTGCACTGTAACTGTTGTTAACCTTTTCGGCGTAATTAAATTTAAAAAAAGAAAAAATGCTACGTCATCCCAAACAATGAAAATGAATAAGATAAAAAAGAAAAATACAAACAAGCCAATATAACCAAAAAGACGTAATTAAGAAGCTAAAAGCTCGAAGCTAAGGGCCTGTTTTTTATGGCTATGACTTATGACGTTTGGCTGAATTTTTTGAATTTTAACTGTATGCGACAGAGATTAGGAGAGTGACACTCGCTTGTGATTTTAGATGGTATAGATATTGGGTTTCAAACGTATATTACAATTAACTTGTAGACCTCATCTCAAAAAAATACTCTGTTTGAAAGTAAAATACTATAATAAAAGCTAAAAGTCAATTTTATAGCTAAAAAGAATACGCCCTTAACGTATAAACTTAATTGGGCGGGGCCATAAATCGGTATACGTCCGAATATTTAATGTGTTTTTCATTGGTAATACTTCTATTTGCCCGGTACATTTTTATTCTCTTGTCATGTAACTGCCTGATAGGGTTGGTAGGAGGTTAATTATGTGTTTATGTACGGTGGATCAAAGTTGGTACTTGGTAAACATCAGATCAGATGCCATCCAAATTCCAAAGTACTCCGTTCCAGCGCACAACGTCACTTTCGTCCGGTGCTTCCCTGTTCGAACAGTTCTACTCGTGTGAGCTGCGAGGCCGGTTGGGCCCCACCGTGTCAGCGACATGCGTCGCGTCGGCGTCGAGTCGTCCGCCCAACCCAATGCGCCGGCCGCCACGCGCTTTCTGACGCGGGGCGCATCCATTTCGAGCCGTAGACCCGGTCCACGGATCATCACCTGAGCTGTGCCGACGAACAGATGGACCCCAGCTGCCGGTAACGGCCGAAACCAGCCACCCCGCGCTCGCTACCTCCAGCCTCGCTGACGAGTGGATCCCACGTGATCGGAGCCCATGTGTCATGCATGCTACGACGGCGTCCAGCTCATTTTCCGTCCCTGGTCAACAGCCACAGCATCGGCGTGTTGCGCTGTTAAACGGCCTGCGCATGAGCCCTCAAAGTTGGCTTTATTTTTTTTTTTTTGCTTAGGCAGCTTATAAATAGTCTGTTTTTAAGGCAGGCTATTTTGATAGTCTCATTTTTTTTTTGTAGAGATGATTGGCTTCTTGAGATATATGTCTAGAGAAATGACCGGTTGGGAGGCTCAGATGGAAGTTTTATATCATAGGAAAGTTTTATACTAAATTTGTGGGGGTAATTTCTTTCTAGTTCGACGGCAAACATCATTTTTATCCCGCAAAAAACTAAAAAAAGAGAGCACATTTTAGATTTTTTTTCCTTTTAGTAACATATGTGACATAGGCTTTCTAAAAGCCCATAAAAAAATACCCGTTTGTCTTGGCTTAGATATTTTCCTTATAAGGGCTTGCTTTAAGTGGTTTATAAGTCGAAGTTTATAGTTTAGTTTATAATATACCTGCTGTTGACTTATTCTACATAATTAAATATAAAAAATAACAAACATTATGCCAGCAGAAATAATGCAAAGGAATAAGTGCAAAAAGCCTAAAAACAGAGAAAAAATAAAAAAATATAAATCATAAGTCATAAACTAAAAGATAGAAGCTATAAAACTGTTTAGAATAGAGTCTAAATATAAGCTTAAGGTGGTGATCGGTTCGGCTGAAAGTCTCATGGTTTATGGCTGAAAACACTGTAGCTGGCTGAAAAAAACACTGTAGCTAACAGAGGCTTATTTACCATAATTAAATTTTAAAAAATTTAAAAATAGAAAAAACATATTAGCCCACCACGTATAATGTAAACAAATACGAGGAAAAAAAGAACCGGCAAAAAAACTCAAAAAAAAGCCAAAAGTTCAGAAAAAGACGAAATTTATGAATAGTGCAAAAATAAGCTGAAGCCAGAAGCTGAAGCCATATTGATCAGGGCCTAAGCCCAACATGGCTACAATCGTGTAATTAGCGAGCTAATCCTCCCCTCTCATAAAGACGGCTTTAACCTAAGCGGCCTGGGGGCGGCGGAGGCGAAGCTGCTCTTTTGCTGTGCTGCTGGCCACCGCCCTCTGCTTCCCTTAGCTTCCAAGCTACGCTTCGCTCCACTTCGGCTTGCACCGCCTCGCTTCCTCCGAACTCTAGAGCAGCGCGCCCTGGTGGTGGCGAAAGCTCGCGACTGCGGCGTGCAGGTAAAGAGCTCAGCTCCTTCTGGTTGGTCGGTTGGTTGTCTCCTCGAGATCTCCGAAGCTCTAGTTTTTTAGTGACTTGAGGCTTGGCCTGCAGAATTGACGAGAAGCTTGGATTCGTTCAGGTGGGGGGCTCGTCCGATTTTTAAATTATTTTTTCGGGGGATTTGGGATTGGTTTAGCCGCCTATCTTCCTCTTGTTCATCGCCGGCCGTTTGGTTCAATCCGTGTTTTTTAGAAAAAAAAAATTGGGTGGATTTTGCAGGAGCTTAATTTGCGTAGAGGAACATTCCATTTCGATCGCTTGGTTGATTCCTTCCTTTTATTTCTTTAACAGAATTACTTTTATGTATGTAATTACTGGGTTTAAAATGTTTGGTTGGTGCTGCGCATTCATTACTCTTCGGTTTTGTCGGCGAATTAAGGCGCGCGATTCCGTAAGATTAGATGCGAGCTTTCCATTTTTGCGCTATTTTTATCTCCTGTTTTTTTATGCGAAAGAATAGTTCCCGTGACCGTGTGGGGTTGGGGCGATTCAATCGGCGCATCTCGCTTACTGGTAAGCAATGGAGGAATTAGGTTCGTGTGATTCTAGAGGCTTGGTTGTGTTTGCACTTTCCACGCGCTTCTGGGCATATGCTGAAAGCGACTGAATTGCTACGCCCATTTGATACCTGGGATATCTCGTTCTAAAGACCTCCCCCCATTGTTTTTAGAAAAAAAGATAGCTTTAGTGCTTCTAAGAATGATTATGTTGGTCTATGGCTCAATGCTGTCTCTGTAAATGCTGTATTTGGAAATTTAAGGTTTGTTGGCAGAGTATGTAGTCGAACTTCAGCTAACTTCGTATGTTGAGTAGCGACATTTGGAGGATAGATGTACTTGTTGAGTGATTGTATAAAAATGTTCTTTTTGTGTAATGAAATGACCTTAGTCACTGTAGACTCTGAACTTTTGGTATATGCTAACTCTTTTGTGTATTTGGTGCATGGATTGAAGTGGTGAGGAGGCAATATGAGGCAGTGGTTCTGTTGTAATTGCGGGTTTGACGACGAGGAGGATGCCCATGAAAGGGAACATTCCAAATCTCAGATCAATAAGTTAGATGGTGTGTGCGCTTGTGTTTTTGCCATGTGAATTTCAGTGCAAGTTATTCCTTTTAAGGTTGCAACATATCAACTTTTACTCCTCTCTTGATGTGTAATGGGAACTAGGACCGAAGTCAGCCAGGTTCAGTTTGAATAGTGGCTAAAAGCAATTTTCTATCCATTTTTACTTATGCTTTCAGGTTTTAATATGAGTCTGATTATTATTGGGTTCAAAATATGAATTGGTGCACTCTGGGCTATGAATACAAATTGAATATCGATTGTATCCTTAGTGGATTTTGATATGAATTTGATCACTAGTTATCAGCTTAGCACATACAAGGATACAATGATAGCGTTTCTCATAGCAATTGTATGCACCATTATTTACCACCTTCTATGTAAATTAGGTAGAAAATGCTTCAAGCTGTGTTCATGGAATGCCAGCTCTAGATTTTATGTAACATGCTTGATGCTACTTTTGGGTTATGCAAACTATTCTTATATTCTTTTTGTAAGGGGCCCAATTTACAAAATGTTCTTCATACATGTATAATGACTGCCATGAGTAGTGAGTAGCAAGATTGGGTGTTAATGGTCTTGTGTCATATTTGACCTTGCTGTTGTGTATTTTCTCTCCAACGTCCTAAGGTATTCTGTTATGATCTATTTGGGAAACTATGTTACTGCTCCTGGTAGCTTGTCAGCATACTTTTTTTTTTCATTTTTCGGTCCTTGGCCCCTTGCTGATTCCATTTTTATGTTTTCATTCATCAGCCAAGCAGAAGCCTTTGAAACCTCCTGCTGGTCAACCTGAGCCAGAAATTTCCCCTCCTACAATTGATGTCCCTGAATTGTCATTGGAGGACTTAATACAAAAGACCAACAATTTTGGATCGAATGCTCTGATTGGTGAAGGTTCATACGGACGAGTATACCATGCCACTTTGGATGATGGGAGACAAGTGGCAGTTAAGAAACTTGATGCAGCTGAAAATGAGCCTAATGATGAATTCTTGAGACAGGTGAGCACTCGCAGGTCTTTTAGCTTAAATATTTCCTTTTCTGTTGGTTAATTCTCATTACTTGATGATAGTACCAAAGGACTTAAGCCCTATAATTTATATGTTTATGGACTCTAGGTCTCACTGGTATCAAGGCTAAAACACGAAAATCTTGTTGAGATGTTGGGTTACTATGTGGAGGATAACTATCGTATACTAGCATATGAATTCGCAACGATGGGTTCTCTTCATGATGTTCTGCATGGTAAGACATTAAGCATCTAGTATTCTTAGCATGTGGCATTTGAATAATGCTATTCTTTAGGATATTAAGTTCAGTTATGATGGACCTGCGTCGTATTTCTTAACAAAACAGGAAGAAAAGGAGTTCAAGGTGCGCAGCCTGGGCCTGTGCTTGACTGGATGCAGAGGGTCAAAATTGCCATCGAGGCAGCAAAAGGTCTAGAGTACCTGCATGAGAAGGTTCAGCCTTCAATCATCCATCGGGACATCAGATCAAGCAATGTACTTCTGTTTGAGGACTTCAAGGCCAAAATTGCAGACTTCAATCTCTTAAATCAAGCTCCAGATATGGCAGCACGCCTCCATTCAACTCGTGTATTAGGAACATTCGGATATCATGCGCCAGAGTAATTGTCTAATTCATACTAATGCATTTCTGCATGCATTCACTACCTTGCATCACTTTTACTCAACTACAAATTTTTCAAGTCTTGAACCAACTAAAATATGATAACATTGTAATGTATTGCAAAAGTGAGTGCCCCCAACTGCATATTATCAGCGCCTCCAAAGTGACCCTTCAGGCTGTGGTGGTGCTGCCAGGGAGGGACACATGCATTGCTGCATCCAGCCCAACAAATCAACACTGCAGCACAATACTGCGAGATTTACTGACCAAATAAGAATGGGCCAAATGTAGTGGCTTAAAAAAACTTCCTGATTCAAATCCATGATGTGCACCTGTATCAAAAGATAAATAGTTGCCCCAACCACTACTACTGACCATTCTTTGTGGCAGAAGTAGGAGTCAAAAGTTGTACGTGCCATAGTCGCCAGGAACACGGTACATGGCACGGCACTTCTTCTCCTAAATTCCATATCGAACCCATCCCTGTGCTGCAAATTGACTCTGTGTCGGCAAATCTGGAAACTATGATATGGGGTAATATATCTAGGTTCACTTATTTTTGGTCCACTGGTCACTTGCGTAATACATTACATATCAAACACACACATTACTAAAATTTTTCACGAGGATACATAAAACTACTTCTAAGACTTGTAAATATGCAAATCCATAGTATCACTTAATTTTGGAACCAACAGTCCTACTAGTGAACAACCAGTCTGGTTTTTAATAATTATATATCTAGGTTCACTTATTTTTGGTCCACTGGTCACTTGCGTAATACATTACATATGAAACACACACATTACTAAATTTTTTCACGAGTATACATAAAACTACTTTTAAGACTTGTAAATATGCAAATCCATAGTATCACTTATTTTTGGAACCAACAGTGCTACTAGCGAACAACCAGTCTAGTTTTTGATAATTATGATATTGACTTCAATATTTTACACATTCGTCCAGTAAATCACTGGTAACTACATATCCAAAAGAACACTAGTAATTCTGACTTTAATGTGTTAACAAAGGGGTGGCTATGTGCAGTGTACATTTCGTATGATACTGATATCATGTTGTACATTGACATCAAATTGTCTCTCTTATAAATTCTATCCACCATTATATGTTGATGTGGGCATCAACTTATTTGAACTGTCAACTATATGATGGTTGGTTATATGGTGCCCCATAGTTTTTTTTAACCCTGGGTCCTCCCCTGTGCAATGTATTAGAATGAGCAATCTGAATAAGTTTTTCAGGTTTGACAGGAACATAAATACTGTGTAGAATCAAGTACTGAATTCTTTTGGCTTCTAGTGATATTTTGGCATGTAGCCTTTCTTTCATTACCAATGTTCCAATAAACAACCGCCAGGTTGGTGTTGGCTTAAAAACAACAATATACTTATTTTGGGTGAATATGTCATTTTTTTTAGTCAGCCAACACAGCGAACATGTTTTGTAGAGTACTAGAGTGTATTTCTATTTTTGGGACAAGTCACCTGACATGTGACTGGCATCTGCTATCCTAATTCCCACATAAGACAACCTAACCGCCATTTTGGAATATTGAGGTAGAATATCACTAATTTGCAAAATAGGTGTGTGCTAACCAAGCAATTGACAACCTTATGATGGACTACTTAAGCCAAATTAAGCAGCAATCTTTTATGACAGGCCTACTTAAGCCTGACTATTCGTGTTATTTTCCCTATCTGCAAAGTTAAAATATCTGGGAACAATTAAATATGTTTTGTTTTGCGGTCCAAACCTTCTGAGATTGCTTTCATATGCCTATAAAGGAAATATCTGTTCACTGGTAGTGTTCAAACATAAGAAGTTAGATTTTTCTTTGCCATTGATGATTGATTTTGGTTTGCTGCCTTTCAGTAGCTGCAATCTTTGTGTTTTGTCTTGACTATGTTAGTTTTTCTCTTCTTAATGTTTATCTTGGATATAATGATATCATGCTGTGTAAGTTACTTGTGTAAGTTAATTGTAAAGTTACTAAGGACTGGCTTAAAGTATTGTGTCTAGCCAAATCAAGAATTTATGTGGCAAACCGTGTATGTTTATCTAGCCAGATCAAAATTGCAGCAAAAAGAATATTTGTATTCTTGGCATTAGTTGTGGAAATATTTAAAGTCCCGCTTTTCATGCATTTCCTCTAAATTTGATGCTCCTTCTCGATGCAGATATGCTATGACTGGCCAGCTGACACAGAAGAGTGATGTCTACAGCTTTGGCGTGGTTCTTCTGGAACTTCTGACTGGAAGAAAACCGGTAGATCACACAATGCCTCGTGGGCAACAAAGTTTAGTCACTTGGGTAAGTTATTTCGCTAGCTTGCTGATGCTGTTGTTGCTTATTTATCGGCCATTGATGACTTCCCCATGTTTGCTGTGAGATGTATCAAGTGGTAAAATTGCAACTGTTAAGAATTATGAAGAAAAATAGTGGCAAGAGAGACACCACCATTTTATTTAGGGAATATGGATCAGATGAATCTGGCCAACAATAGTACATCGAAATTATCGACATGAACATTTAGCAGAATCGAACAACATGCTGGTTCAGCATTGGATTCTGACGGGGACTAGCTGAGTAGATACTTGCATTCACAGACTAAAATGGTTTCTAGAAAATAGCCAGTTTAATTACATGTCACTTTGGGTTTGAATTTATTCCCATGTAACTCAGAATGAACTAGAACAACAACAAATCAATCTGGCTTCCAGTACTAGAAATCAACCAGTTAGTGTCTGAACACCAAACCTAACAGGAAACTGGGTGATAACCAACCACACACATTTTCTATCAAGAATTTGGATTTCTCTAATGGCTCAGATTTTGGCTGGTTCCAGCTGGTAATTGGTGAGGAGTGGTACTGATCCATTTCCAGGACCACTCTGGTAGCAAGATCAGAAGCAAGGTAAAATTCCATAGCTAACCTGTTAGTGTGCATTCTTCTTCAGGCTACTCCAAGATTGAGTGAAGACAAGGTCAAACAATGTGTGGATCCTAGGTTGAAGGGAGAATATCCTCCGAAGGGAGTTGCTAAGGTTTATCCCTCCCTCCCTCGCATTCTGTGTATTTCCTACTTCACATTATTTTGGAGTGACCATCTTGATGAACAATGACGTTATTGATGTTATTCCTCGCACTCGTCTGCAGCTTGCTGCTGTGGCAGCTCTATGTGTGCAATACGAAGCAGAGTTCAGGCCCAACATGAGCATTGTTGTCAAGGCGCTCTCCCCTCTGCTTCAACAAAAACCAGTAGCGCCAGCTGCCTCAGCCAACCCCGGAAACTGAGAATTGAGATGTTAGATCATAGTACCTCTCGGCACATACCAGTCCGCAATCAGCACATTTTGTGTAATTGAGAGTGGTTTGGACGTTTATTTTGTGGGATTCTCAATTGGATACATAATACATGAAGTTCCTCTGCCATTTGTTGCCACCTAGGCTTGCTGCTTGAGATTCGTGCTGTACATTGGTCTGCTTGTAGGTTCAAGGTTGGTTGTTGGGTTCCTTCTTTTTTTCACAACTGCGCATCAGAGGTGTGAAAAACTTTTACATCGTTTGGAATAGATGCAAGCTGTTCTGAATTTTTCATCTGGTGCTCGATGTGGTTGCAACCATTTTTCCGGTGCTGGTCTATCTGAAATCTTAACGGTGTTGCGCATACTGATCAGAAGCAGTATTTGACACTTGGATGCTGTGATTTCGCTTGTGAAAATTAGACCCCTGACCGCAGCACGGAACCTGAATTGCTCACCAAATCGGGTGAATATCACTGATGAGATGTACATCACCATGACCTGAATTGGAAATCTCTGAAGTGGGTTTTGAGATTGCAATGTATAAATTTAGGGGATTGAATATACAGAACACTCACTTTTTAAAATTCTTTTATGAAATAAAGTTTAAAATATTTAGTCTTCTATTCATAACAATTAACCACTAAATTATATCATATAGCTCAAAAAAAATTCAAAAATACAACTAAATAAAATAAAGTTATCATATAGATTTTTAATAAATTAGCTGACCGTGATGATTCACCCCCAGAAATAAAACAAGGGATACATCAAACTTATTTCTTAAGCAGGTTGTATCGACCCAAATAGCATCATTAAAATATTGGTATGCTGCCCTGCTGGATCTTGAATCAGCCCAAAGAACACTCCTTTAGATGACCCTCTACATAAAAATCCATGACATAGAAGAAGTTTGGCTGCTTTGCCTGCATCTCTGCAAAAAAAAAAAAAAAAACCATTGATGGCATCAACACCACCCTCCCCAATCTTAAGCCGCCCCCAGTCGTCAAATATCGGGACTTCAATGTCAACAGAAGTTGAGCATTCACCTCTGGGCTCTGGCAGCCCTCACCACTAGATCATTACTCATTCCACTGGGCAAGGTCATCTCCGTACGGCACCCTGTCGGCCGGCCCCATCCAGCTCGACGTTCTCCGCCGCCGCTTCCACCGTGGCAGCGAGCTCCTTGCTGCCGGGCGAGATGTCCTCCGCGTCATCGTCGTCTTGGTTGTCAGAGAGAGCCAATTCCTCCACCGGATTCGAGTCCACCTCCATCATGCTTCGTTCCCGCCAATCTACAAACGCAATGGAAAATTGCAACGCCTCCTTAAACAATTGAACAAGTATTTGTAATACTGATGCGGCCAACCTCGAACACAACTAGTGCAACTCATACAGTCGAAATGATGCGAACTAGCAGCTGCTTTTTTGGATCGGATTAAGAACAAAGGAGGAAGAAGCTTACGCTTTTGCACGCTACGGATGCTGCCTTCTCGAGCTGCTACGGATGCTGCTTCCGCGTGAGGAGGCCGATTCGGCGCGTGCCGCCGTCAGGCGTCGCCGTCGCCGCTTCGGAGGCAGTTGTTGCGGGCAGGGCGGCGTGGCTCTCTTTTTTTTTTGCCGGGCGGACGTAACACAAAACCCTAGAAATCATTTTTTTTTAGTGGAGATCCTTATTTTTCCTCTCGCACCTCTTACTCCTTTTTAAGGTCCTGTTCCAAAATATAGTGGCCTTTGGTCGTAACTTTTGATTGAAAAAAGGTTGTTAGATTTTTTTTAAAATATTTAATAAAAAATAAAGAAAAAAACACCATTATACATCTCTCTGAATAATACAAAGGAAATTTAAAACAAACGGAGGAAAACCACCTTAAGAACTTGATATGATTCAAAAGGCTTTTGACTTCTAAAAATCAGAAGGCTTCGCTGTTTAGGACAGAGCCTTAAGCTACGAAGATTTCGTCTAAAAAAGCTGATAAGGTTTCCAATAGCCCCCAAAATTTATGTTATTTTGCTTTCGGTAATCCTTTTTAACTTTTACAAACCTCCTGGTCAAACTTTGAAAGATCACTTTGAATTCTTTTTTAGTGGATTACTTTGATTTTTCACGGATATTACTCTGATTTCTCCCAAGGAGATTACTTTGAATTCTTTTGGAACTGGTTGTAAGAACCGTGGTGTTTGTGCAAATAACAATAATGATGATAAATACACTATCTGTGGTCGAAAAAAGATAAATATTTTTATCTAGTACGTGAAGGAGTCATCTAGTCAGAGGACTAGATATGTTTCCTTTACACTACTCATGTATGAAAATTATGTGGAAGTTGTGATAAAAGGCCAAATGGCTTCTTCCTCACATTTATATTGTAATGTACACACTAAGCACCGCAATTGCTCTGTTTAACAAACATTGTAGTCTATAGCCAGGGTAAAACAGATAGAACAGCAGTCTAAACTCCTACTCCATGGGAAAATTGATTTCTGTACAGCATACTAATGCTGGAGCCTTCAGAGACTGCCGAACTGACGCATCAGTGTGTCCCCGAAAGTTTTCTGACAGAATATACAATAAACTGGATCCGTGCAATCTTGCTTGGTAAATTATATTCTCATCCTTTGTGCGCCATGACGCATCGCTCTTATGTGTTTATGTCAATTGGCAAGTGAAGGGAATATCTGTCTAGACTCTAGATTAATCCCTATATCTGCTTTTATGCTTTGCTACCTCGCGTTCAGTGCTTGGTCTTCTTCTAGATATAGTGGCTGCTCTTGTTGATTTCTTACGGCACTGCTGTCAGTTTTGCCTTGGTTGTGGTGAGATGCCTGTGTCATGTAGATATGATGTAACTCATTCTTTCTCAGCTATGACAACAAAAACATCCTTGGCCGACCACCTTCGCCTTGAAACTTTGTCTCGTGGATTGATTATGGCAAGCTCAGCATCCCCAAGACGGTACCCGATGACAACCTCTTTCCTCTGCCTAGCACGTAGCATGACTTCGAAGAAATTTAACTCCTCTTCTTCTCGAAGGTACAGATCAGATGGCCGTATCTGCATTTCATTCCCCTGCAGAAAAGTTCAGTTGCAGAGTTAGACATTAGTCATGCTAGTCAAGCTATTCATATAAAGTTCTCCTTTTTCTGGAAGTGACGCTCTATAGGTAAACTTAACCTAATGCCCTACAAAAATCAGATACATGCATATATAAAAAAAATTAAGTGATGACATGTTCAACATCATTTTCATATATCTTGCAGAAACATGTAATCTGACTGGTAGAAGCCTAACATTTTGGGGGGGGGGGGGGGGGGGGGGGGGGAATCTGAGAATTATACCTGCTCAGCAAAGAGCTCCTCCAAGACATCATTTATTTGCCGATCTTCTGCAACCATTGCCAATGCCATGCTCACAAGTTCATTTGAAAGAACATAGTCACTGATTTTTGACATTGACAATAAATTTTTAGTCCTAGGATCCAATATCTCACTGATTATGACAGATTTATCAGATGCTTGTTGCATCTCCCCTATCCAAGAACCTTCAGAGAAGCTTCCTCGAAGATCATGTGAAACCATTGCTTCCCTGAATGGAAGACGTTTTGCCTGCAGTAGTCAAGAGTGTGAGAACAATCTTCAGTTAGTAAAGATCCTATAATAGCACTTGAAAAGATAAGTGAGAAATGAAAATAGCACATAATCAAAGACAATCGCATGTGATCAGAAGATGACACAATCAAAACCAATAATGAATTAAATCCAAAATAAAAAGAACAGATTAAATGATTTTTCTATTCCTAGAGAAAACCTGAATGTCTCTCATCAGCAGTAGTGTTGCAAGGGACCTTGAATCAGCTTGGATTGCTGAATCTTCCACAGATTCATCTGCCAAAATTAAGATCTGCATTTTGCTTTTAAGCATCAGTCAAATGAAAGAAACAATCAATTGTATTCATAGGAAATTAAAACAGTACATGTTTTCTCTAGGAATTACAGTCTTATTTTCACAGAACTTACAGAATCAAAAGATTCTAACGGGAGACTCTCCAAGTGACGACGAATAACAGCATTTCCTTCACGATGAACCAAAGTAATATTTTCTAGACGACTGAAGTCCAGACCTCCGTCAATTAGCTTTTTTTCTCTATCCATCTCAGGGACATCATTGAACATCCACAATTCTGACCCTAGCGCTAGGAAAGCATCTAGTACCTGAGTATCCAAAACCAAGTTACAACATGTTGTTCTAGACAAAAACTAAATGCACTATGCCAGGAATTGAAACAAAAAAGGTCATGTGTTGCACCTTGCATATCCATATATAGTTTGATAATGCTATGTTGGTGTATAAATATAATCTTTAGAGTACTTACAGCTTTGAGCTACACATTCAGTACAACAAGGTCATACTTAGTACGACGAAGTTCTAAATTTAGCATACTTTATTTTCTTTATGTACAATTTTGTTCAATCCAGACTTGAAAGTTAAATGAAATGTATCTCATGTGAAAATGATGCAAACACACAAGAGCTTCTCCTAAATTAGAGTTAGCCATGTACATCGAAAGTTAGAAAAGACAGTATAAAATAGGAAACATCAAGTTCTATTTTCCAAAAGCTATATCAACAGTACATCTTTAAAAAGGATCATAAGGCATTGAGGGTTCATTGCCTCATCCCATCAACTATGCTGCTGTGGCATTAATTAGACACAAGGAAAGTTCGAATAGGAAGAAATACTCTATTTTTTATTGTTTTGACTTTTGACACAGGCAGATTTTGACTCCAAATCCTTTTGCTACAAATGACTGCATTATAGCCACATGAATATTCCAGCAGAGGATGAGAATGTCATTTTGGATCCATCATCAAGTTACCATTATCATATCTTCCATATCACGGCGCCAACCACAAAACAATATTCTTTCTGGAGACTTTGGAACAACAAAATCTTTAGGCAGATAGCCTCTCCTAACCTGCACAATTTTATAGAGAAAAGGAATTAGGAGCTTCAAAGAAAGGGCTTACCACAACCATATCATTTATATCCCGTCGCCATCCACAAAGAAGAATCTTCTGAGGATTTCTTTCAAGGTGAACAATGTCTATGTAAACAGCTTCTTTAACCTGAATAATAAGATTGACTTTGCTTTTGTAAACTTCATTATAGGATGTTCGATGTATGTGCACTGTCTATGTTAAAACTTTTTGAAGAAGATAAGATATCTAGTTATTATAGTTTCAATAACTCAGCAAGTGATAGCAAGCCTTATAACTGTCATCTGTAAAGCATAAAACGGCACCACGCAGTTGCACTTTTGGTGCTCAATGAACAAAAGTGGGGAATGATACTTTTTAAATCATAATGCCAAAGCAATCAAGTTTCACTTGAGAAGAAGCTAAAATTCTATTGATTGTTGTGTGTTTGACTGCACGATCCTAATAATGAAACCTTATACAGAGGGAAGCATTTCCAGAAAGGTGTTTAGGAAGAATTCGTGTGAAGTTTTATAGGAAATTATATAGCACAAATGCATGGCTCATATTTAGCAAAAATCCCATTCCGATTTCCAAGATTGATCTAAAAGGTTCGATAAAGCAATCGCATGTACAATATGTACACCGTTAGATGCCACTTGCTAAAGAAAATATATGAACAAAATTGTCAACTTTGTACAGTTGCTGATAAATGCAACCCAAAAAAAGTTTGAAACCAACTCTGTACTCGCAATATTCAGTTGGTAGTAAGTTGTGAAGATAGGAATGTATCAATAAAAGATGACAAATGTTGTCAGCATAGGAATGAAGCAATAAAAGATGCCAAAGGATAGATGAATAGATAGATATGTAACAGAACCAAGTAAAACAATGTCACCCAAGAAGAATATAGTTTATCAAATGCAATTAGTAGACTAACAATGTACAAGCACCAATAAGATGATGTATATATCTCATGACCAATACTGCAAAGGAACTACTCAAATATGTTAAGATGGCATGGCTCAACATCAATATTGAAATTAATGTAGTCAGCACTCAGGAGGGCGAAAAAATATTTCAACTGATAGATGGTAGCAAAAGAAAAGAAAACTTCACATCATTTCATTCTAAGAGATGAATGAATTACCTTGGGTAATGGTGCTGGGGCATACGAATCATCGTCTTCTGCAATCACTATCACCTCATCACCCTCTTGCATGACATAACAATCATCAGGATTTAAAATAATCTTGCCCCCATATGAAGCCACCTTTATGCCACATGGAACGGCATCAGGAAAGCTAATCAGCACGTCTTCAAATTGCATTCCATCCAACTGAGGCCATCTTTTAATGTAGAACTCACAGTTCTCAAAGCCAAGGATATCTTCCCATATCTGTGTGTGCAACTCAATTAGTCTTTAAAGGTACAATTAGAAATTTGCAATAGAAAAACTATGTGTAATTAGTAAGCTTGATATAATATTCAACCAGCAAGGTAGTTACAGTAAAGCATTCTGTAGATGTAAGTAATATTTAAGTGTGCACATGTTGCAAATGTACAGCTAGCAGCTAGGTTAGTTTCATAAAATATTGCAGGCCCAAACTAAAAAAAAAGAATAATGGAAGTAAAATGAAAAACACAAACCAGTTAGTGGCAGTGCGAACAATAGCATAACCATGAGTGGCATTAAATAGGGCCGATATAGTAGCTTATGTACATCAGCAATCAAGCGAAGATTGTAAGTTTAGTGCGTGCAGACTGCAGAGTTTACACCATAAACAGCTGTACAAACAAAGGTTCCCTAGATGCACATGACATGGGATTCCAGTATTCCACAATGCAACAATAAATAGAATCAAACAGAATGCTCAAGAGGACTTTCCTTTGAAGAAGCAGGATGTAGTCATCAAGAAAGAATTCTTGTCTGAATAAAATAACTATATTTAGAAAATATTGTTGGTTAGAAGGAAACCTGAGCAAGGCCTGGCTGACGTGCACACTGTATCATCAACCGACCTATCACATCATGTGCAACAACAGTTTCCACAAGGTCTCCACCAACAAGTTTAACTAGAACCTCATTGTCAAGATCGCTAAGCTCAACTACTATGTGACCTCTTAGTCCTTCTTTAACTCCAGTTAAACTCAAGACTGTTCGCAGCGCTCGGGCATCACTCTGGAAAAGGGGCAACAATGTAAGAAAGAGCTTCACATATAATGGTACAACTTAATCAGCAAAATGTAAGAAAGAGCTTCACATATAATGGTACAAATTAATCAGCAAAACTTACCTGATCAGCATTTCCTTCTTCAGCTAAAACCACAATTGCACGCGCCGTAGAAACTGAGACCTTGTGAACGATGGTAGATTTAGTTCAAAAATAGGTGAATAAAGATAGAAGTAAAGAGCTAGCCGCGCATTAATTAAGATCACAACATCCTAGTATTTACTGTCGATAGACCATAACGGCATATTAACAATTACAGAAGTAGGAGGATCAAATAAGAGGAAAAGCATGTATCAGAATCAGTAGATCATTATGTTCACCTTTTTCAAGTCAGCCAGAATCAGAGGGCTTCCACTTCTACATATTACAGCTGTTCCTTTCAAGTCAAACTCCATTTTACCAATGTCTGCTTCCATTTCCTCTTTGTCTCTCTCAGCCATCACTACGATGGTCCCTCCTCCCAAACTTTCATTAGCAATAGCAATTTGGTTCAGTAAAGATCCCTATTGCCATAAAAGGAAATAGGTAAGAGTTAAGACTAGAGTAATCTGGAGAGACGCAGCCTGTGTTCAGATAATAAGTTGATATGTAAAAAAAAACAGCTATATAAAATATGCATAATACAACCAAATACTAGTATCTAGTACCTACCTTACTGATTATAGGGATAATTTTGAAGCGAGCTGACAGAGTGCAACACATATAGTCACACTAGAAGACTGACATACTACATCTGTATTGCCACTGCTCATTTTGAAACTACCATTGTGTATAAGCACTGTGGCTATTTTAAGACTTTTCTCCTCACCAAAATGGTAACAAATCAGATTCCGAAAAAAGACCGTACTTTATGTGACATCTGCACTGTAAGTTGGAGGCCTCATAACCTTTCTGTTATAGTTACGAACAAAACAGTGAACAATGGAGCTACCGGGAGGCCAGAAAGGGGCTGCCCAAAGACTTAGAAACCATGGAGATGAGGGATAGAAGTGTTTGTATTACATATACTTATCTTTGATAAAAAATGAGACCCCCCTTCTCATGACGCCCTGAGACACATACTTATAGCTATGAGGAGGTTGCTTACATAAAGACCTCTATCTGGGTCTCCTATTGTATGGGCAATCACGTCATTTCTCTTGAGACAGCCCTCTTGGGCTAACCACGTAGTTACATGATTATTGGGTCTCCTTGGTGCAATGAGCCGATTGAACCAAGGTGGAGGCCATTCCCCCCAACACTTTCCATAACATGCCTCTAGACTTGAAGCTTCAGGAAGCATGAGTAAAGAACGCCCTTATGCAATAGGAAGCAATCTAACAATTTCAACTATATCCCTAGTTGGGGGCTATTTATTAGCTATTGATATAGCATTCATACCTGAACAATAAGGAACATGGCAATACAGCTAGGCAGGAATAGGAAATTTTGCAAAAAAAAAAAAAGCAAAGGTTGATTCTAAGATTACCAGCTTGTCACTCCACCCAAGGATCAGAGTGTGGCTTCGCTCTATGACCTCACTTCTTCCTTTCCTCAAAGAATCAAACTTCTCTGAGATTGAATCAGTGACAAGCCCAAGCATCATGGCAAAAACCAACATTCCACCAATACTTATTAAAACTGAAACCAACTTGGGTCCAACGCCTGCCGCATTTGCATGATTGCCCGAATCAGCAACAAAGGTCCAGGATAGCCAAAGGCAATCTGATAAGCTATCATCAGTCACAACATAAAGAGCCAGGCTGCCAAGACCAATAAGTAACAATGTAGCGACAAGAAGAACCAAGGGTTTAGAATATGGATGAAGTGACAAAAATATATCAACTCTGTACGCCAACCGCTTGTTGATGGGTACTTCTTCAGAGTCTTGTGAACTCCTTAGCTTTGAGAAAATGTACTTAAGAATGACTATTGGCACAGACAGTATAGAAAGTAAGAGCAGCAGGGAGAAAGTCTTCAGACTTCTGTTCTGCACGGCATTGTCATTGCTCTGATACGACAATATGCTGCTCATCTCCAATGAGGAGTCTATAATGCATGACTGCAACTTTGCAGTAGCTGTAGCAATCTGTCCCTGGTAGAATCGGAACGAAATGCAATAAGATTGCTATTTTATAGAATGTGCAAGTAAATAAGTCGATTTTTTACCTCCAAATGGTAAACGTGTTCATGCAACGAGAAGTTCCTGCGGAGAAGGGAGGCGAAGCACAGCAAAATGGCCTGAGAGCATCACATTTCGCGATTAAACAACCGAAGTCAGCAAAAGTCAAACACGAAACCCCGCGAGGTCACCCATTTCTCACCGCCGCGGATACCATCCCTGACCATCGGAGGGTGATCGCCGACGCCGGTGAATTCCTTCCAGGCACCGGCGCGGCCGTCGGAGTCGACGCCTTCTGGGCGGCGGGTGTTCGGGCATCGCCGCGGCGGACACCCGCGTACCGGGGGTCTCGGCGGCGCGGCGCTGCCGGAGGCTGAGGCTGCTGCTGCTCCGGCGGCGGGTGCGGGGAGCGGGAGCGGGAGCGAGGGGTCGGCGGCGGCCGGCGGTCGGCGAGGGAGTATGGCTTGGAGGAGCGGGAGGTGGAAGGGAAGGGGGTCCTGGTGGTTAGGGTTCTAGAGGACGGGAGGAAGGGCGGCGCCGGCGGGAAGAACCAGTCGCGGTGCGGCGGCGCCGGCGAGGGGTCGGGGTCCAGGGTCATTTTCGGAATTCTGGCACTGGCGGGCGGCGGATGCGGCTGATGAGTGGGAAGGGATGTCGTCTGGTTTGTTCTGTTGGTGTTCGTGAAATAACTCCCCGCTGCCATTGACTTGTTTCACTTTTTTTTTTTGGTTATATTCAACTCAACTCAACAAAGCTTTTTGTCTCAAATAAATTAAAATAAACTAGAAATAAAATCTTCTCGATATCCAAGAGATGAGAGCTTTAAAATAAAACCTACAATACTAAAATCCTAAACTATACAACCTGCTATCTGAGCCGAGAGCCTAAAACAATGCTCCTAACTTTCTTATGGTTCCTATACGTGAATCGCTAACTTCCATGCGCTCCTATCCAAAGCTAATTATTTAGATACATTCCAATCTCTCAAGTCTCTTTTAACTACTTCCTCCCACGTCAGTTTTGGTTAACCTCATGTTTTCAGCACGTCTTAAAATTCCACTAAGTACCGGTGCCTCAAGAGGCTGTCGTTGGAGATGTCCAAACCATCTCAAACGATGTTGGACAATCTTCTCTTTAATTAGTGCTACCTTCACCCTATCACGTATATCATCATTGTGAATGCGATCCCGCCTTATGTGACCACAGATTCACCGCAGCATCTTCATCTCCGCTACACTCATTTTCTGTATATGTTGTCTTTTAGTCGCCCAATATTCTGCTTCATATAGTATCATGGGTCTGATTGTCATCTTATAGAACTTACCCTTTAACTATTGAGTGACTTTTTTGTCACATAGGACACTAAATGCTTTGCGCCATTGCACCCACCCTGCTCTTATCTTGTGGCTCACGTCTTCATCAATCTCCCTATCCCACTGTAGTATCAATCCCAAATAACGAAATGTGTCCTTCTTAGGCACTACTTGTCCATCCAATCTAACATCTTCATCATCTGCCCTAGCACCAATTAAATCATACCTCATATACTTAGTTTTAGTCCTACTAAGTCTAAAACTCTTCAATTCTAAGGTCTTCTTCCACAACTCAAGTTTCCTATCAACACCTATCCAACTCTCATCAACCAGCACTACATCATCAGTGAAAAAGCATATACGAAGAGATATCTCCTTGTATGTCCCGTGTGACCTCGTCTATCATTAGGGCAAAAATGTATAGACCTAATGCTGACCCTTTGTGTAGTCCTATCTTAATAGGAAAGTCATTAGTAACACTACCACACGTTCTCACATTAGTCGCAACATTTTCATATATGCCCTTAATTTTCACCTTTTTCAAGCATAAATACATTATTATAAGCATTAATATAATGAATACATTATTATACACATTAATACATTTCGTACAACTTGTTTCACTTTTTTTATGAAGAAGATATATTATAAATCTTCTAAAATACTTTCTCCAATCATTACATAATACAGACATTAATATAATTATCAAAATATAACTTTGACCATTAATTTCTATTGTAATATAGTTATAATACCCAATAATATTATGAAAAAAATCAAGACAAATCTATAGATATGATTTTCATATATCCAAACTAAATATTTGAAAAATATCAATAACTAATGTTTTAAAAGTTTGACTATATGTATTTCAAAACGACATGTATTTGTGATTAGAAAGAGTATTTACAATTGCAACCTTAAAAATCTGTTGAACATCTAATTTTTCCTCTGTTCAATAGATGCTGCTATTGTCGTGATTAAGGCAATCATTTTGGTCACTTGAACATTAGACTAGAATGGTCGCTGATACATAGACACGCAAAACTTTTTGGAAGATTAGATCTTATTTTTTTGACTTTATGATTTATGATTTCCCTCGAACAAATAAATATGTCTACTTTTCCGCTGTCTTTTCGAACCAGCTTATTAGGACAGTCTTTTTAAAGTAGTTTATCGGCATTCGGTTCATTTGCATAAAAAGCTTACGATAAGACCAAAATACATCAGCCGCAACTAAAAATAATGCAACCTAGAATGGTCACGCAATAGTGATTGCAAATTGCTCAAACACAACCAATTCACTTATAGATAGTTGCCTATTGGGAAGTAGGAGTTCACCGTTCTCTTTTCATATTCCTCTCCAATAATCAAACCGAAATTGTTGTTTTTAGTTATGCACACAAAAAACTTGGATTTCGAAAATAAAATGACCGTAGAAAACATAATGTTGGACCAAAATAGCACTGAAAACAGTCCAACAATATGTCTAGATTGATCCTTCTCAGTCGCCCTCGTGTGGCCACGCGAAATGTGGTTAACATTGCCACCATCTTTGTGAACCTCTTTTTGATCAGGGTACTCTCATAGTTTTATTAGTCATCCGTACAAGTTGATGATTAAAGATAAAACATAATAAATATGTTAAAAAACTTGTCTTGAATATCTTTCACCCAACAATTTAAACATTATTTGCATCAATTTGAGTATATTTGCTCGAATATTTATTGCCATCTCCTTTACATAACCTGAGCCTACAACCTTTCCCGCGCGAAACTCACCCACCAAAACAAGAAAGCGCGGCAAAACAAACAAAACAGGGGAACAACCCAGCACAAGAAAGAGGAAAAGCTGAAAAGGGGCAAATTTCTCAATCCGATCCATGGATGCGGAGATGGGGGACGCGGAGGCCCAAACCGAGAGTGAATGGGATGGCGGCGGGGCCGACGCGGTGCTGGGCCTTGCCGGCGCCGGCGTCTCGCTGTCGGTGTGCTACCACCAAGCGTTCGGCCCCCACGACGACCTCATCCTCCTCGAGGCCGCCGACGACCTCCTCCCCGACCTCCTACACGGCCGGTAAGCCATGCTCCCCACAAACACGCACCCAAGCGTTAATTTACCTTGCCCCCAAATCGAGCAAGAACTTCGAGCGCCCTTCTTTCATGGGCTTGATTAAATCGTCTCTTAGGAGCACACTCTTTATTCAGATGTCAGATCTTCGATTGATCTCAGTTTTCCCCCTGATGTTATATGGACTCGTGTTGATAAGGTGTTTCTCATGTTGTTTGTATTCACTATGTTTTAAGTATTTTGATTTAGACAGATAATTAACTTGACATTTTAGGCTAAAGTGTTACATTTGCACCGTTCGCCTTGTGCGTTCGTTAGTTTACATGAATTACTCGAAGCATAATTTGTTAATGCCAAACTGGTTGCCACGGTTGACCTGTCCCAATGATTAAGAGCAATAACATTTCATTTATATCTATTAAGAGCTTTGATATACTTAGTTCTGTAACTGTATTCATCTGGGTTGTTCTGTGGTTTTTTCATACTTGATTTCCCTTTTGAGCTGGATAGCGCACCGTTAGACGATGACCAGTGGAAGAGAACATCACATTGCAAAAGCTTAGTCTCTTGATTTTTCTTGAGCTAAAGCTGAGGCCAAACAAGGTGCAATCTAGTGACAGGTCTCGTTCACATGCCATTGGAGAATTACATTTCTTCTACCTAATGCTTCAGTATAGGATGTGTTACTACATCTATGAGAAACTCTGAAGATTCTCTTGATACAGGGTGACTGTACGGGGGCGTCCAGACGAAGAAGCTGTTCTCTGCACACCTTCTGCAACTTATGCTATGAAGTTTGTGGGCACAACCAATTCTGTATTTCACTGCCACTGATGCGATGGCTTCTGTTGTCAAAGTAGCATCAGGAAGCATTGAATTGGTCCGGACTGCTCCACGGCTTGACAAACTGAGGGGCATTCTTAATGAGAGGCCCTATGTGCTTGATGAGGATCTTGGAGACGGCTTCCAACATAAGAAGGTGCTCTACACATGGCAAGACCTATGTGAGCTTGTTCAGGCCAGTGATGGTGAGCTGTCAGAGGGGTTGAATTCCCTTTCTGCTGTCGAGATTGATGGGTTTTGGAGGACGGTCAATGTCAATTCTGTGAACACGATTCTGGACATGATCCTGCATAACGCTGTGCTGCATGACTGGCCATTAAATGATGTGCTATCTGTCATGGAATCTGATGGTTTTACGCATAAGATTGTAACCCATTGCCTCAACAGATTTGGCATGATGGTCGAGCAGGAAGCTAGAAGTTGTTGGAGCCTTGATGAGAGGCTGGTCTGCTTGCAATTTGCTCGGAGAGCGCTTTGTGCAGGAAAGATGAAGCTCGACAACTTCATGGATAAATGGTAGCGAAGCATTCCTTCTCGACAACTTCATGGATAAATGGGAGCGAAGCATTCCTTCAGGAATGCGCGCAGATCTTCAGATGCTTGAAGGGAAGTGCTGTGTGCAGTGATTAAAAAATGGGAAAATTGCTCCCATGCCACAAAGTTAAGTGACATACTCTTATTTGCCACAAAGTTAAGTGGCTTTGTTATTATGCCACAAAGTTGGGCATTTTATCCTCTGTTTTGCCATTTTCTCCATTTTAATTTTATTTTGCATTTCAAAAGACGCTTTTGCCCTCATCCCCTCCCACTCCGGCGCTGCTCGGCCACCTCGCCGCCAGCGACGCGCGCGCCGCCGGCCGCTCGGGCAGCGCGACGCTGGGCTTGCCGTCGTCGGCGGCGCTGGAGACCTCCGGGTCGGAGGCGGAGCACGGGGCGGCCTCCCCCATTCCCCAGGGCAACTGCTCCCCCTCGTCGCGCCGCCGCCGCCCGAAGCCTCTCGTCCCCGCCTTTGCGCCGCACCGCCTCGAGCACGGCCGCCACCGCCACCACTGCTACCACCGTGTCCCCCTACGCCATCGCCAGATCCACGGCACTTCACGCCCTCCGAGCTTCGGGCTTCGGGCGGCGGCGGCGTCGGGCGGCGGCGGCGCGGCGAGGGGGAGCAGTTGCCCTGGGGAATGGGGGAGGCCGCCCCGTGCTCCGCCTCTCCGCCTCCGACCCGGAGGTCTCCGGCGCCGCCGACGACGGCAAGCCCCGCGTCGCGCTGCCCGAGCGGCCGGCGGCGCGCGCGTCGCTGGCGGCGAGGTGGCCGAGCAGCGCCGGAGTGGGAGGGGATGAGGGCAAAAGCGTCTTTTGAAATGCAAAATAAAATTAAAATGGAGAAAATGGCAAAACAGAGGATAAAATGCCCAACTTTGTGGCAAATGAGAGTATGTCACTTAACTTTGTGGCATGGGAGCAATTTTCCCTTAAAAAATCGGCCTGGGCGGCCGTCCAGACGCCAGTAGGCACTCAGGCATTAGTCGGCTGTGTGGTCGGCTAGACAGAGAGGCAGTCCAAGGTGGCAGAAAATGGCCTCGACGTGGTGGGCAGTCAGGCGGGTGGCGCCTAGGCGGTCTTGTCGGTCGCCTAGGCGCGCAAGACGAAGAAGTTGGGGAATATGAGTTAACAACAATTCTGTTTTTTTAGACTTTTGGTTTTTCTAAGAATTGAAACAAATAGATAATTTTTTAAAATAAATTCTCTAAATAGCTTTTCGAGTCTAAAACCATATATATCGTCTTCTCCTCAACTGACTTGTTATAAGAAACGGAGACAAGTTATCAACCGTACAAAACAGAAGAGAGCCTTAAACTAGATGAGGCCCAATAGGGCCAAACCTGAGCCCAGCCGAAAAAGCCTTAAACTAGATGAGGCCCACTCACCCCAAACACTGAGCCCAGCCGAAAAGAAGGCGACATGCTACAGTACATGGTGTTTGGGTTGGTCTAAAATTGAACCGCTCCGGCCGATACGGAAGCCCGTGCCGTGCAAATAAAAAAGAAGTGGCCCAGCACACCACTGAGCCCGACCCGACCCGACCGCATCGTCGTTTTCTCCCGTCCTTTTTTAGGCTTGGGGTCGGAGAGCTTCTCGCTCGCTCGGTAGAAACCCTAGTTTACTTTATCAAAAAAAAAGAAGAAGAAAGAAACCCTAGTTTACAAAACCCTCTCCTCGCCTCGCTGGAGGCAGGGCAGGGGTAGACGTCGGCCGCCATGGACGCGATGCGAAAGCAGCTCGACGTGCTTATGGGGGCCAACCGCAACGGCGACGTGCGGGAGGTCAACCGCAAGTACTTCGACCGCGACGTCTGCCGCCTCTTCCTCGCCGGCCTCTGCCCGCACGACCTCTTCCAGCTTACGGTATCCTATCCTCCCTCTCTCTATGTACATATTCCCCCACCCCCGTGCTCCTCCTCCGTGTTTTTTTTCCGTGGTAATTTAGGTCGAGGTGCGGTCGTGGTTTGGTCGGATTAGGTTTGGAGCGGAAAATTATCTTTGGTTGTTGCGTTGGTGAGGAGTCATGGCAAAACCACGAACGACAAATGGGCTCTACTTTGACATACCCGAAGTAATTCCGCTCTATGCTGCCGTGATCTGATCGACTAATCCACTCATGGCAGAAAATGGATCTCGGACCCTGCCCCAAGGTTCACTCGCTTCAACTGCGGAAAGAGTATCCTTCATTTTACCACGTTATGCACGGCATGTTTCACTCCAATTTTTATTTTTCAAATTTCTTCCCCAAACCACTGTATAGTGTTCGTTGCCTTCCTGAGCTCTTGGTAGTTATGAAGAAGTAAAAGCAAAGGGACCAGATAATTTCGATAGGGAACTCGAGGAAACGATAGATAAGCTCATTGTGGAGTGCGAGAGGAAAATTCAGAGGGCGCTGAAACGTCTCGCGGACGAGGATGCCAAGGCAGCTATTGCAATATCTGTCTCTGAGGTTACCCAGGTATTTAACCACCTGTGTGTATTAAAGCTTATTACTATTTTTCATTGAGAGCTTCAATCAAATTGCTCATGTTATTGTTAACATTTGCAGACTGACGAGGTGTTGCAGCTGTCAAAGGAAATCAAGGAGAAAATGAAAGAAGTTGATACCTTTGGTAATGCCACATCATCAAACATATTTTGTCTAATTTGTTTAGTACTTCTATTCACAGGGGTCCAGTGGTCCTGGTAACTACAGTTTGACTGCTAATATTCACCCTCTCAGCTGAGGGAGATAGATGCGAAAGCATGTTACTAATCTCATTAGGCCTAAAACAACAGCTGCTTCAAATTGTAGAACTCCTTGCAGTTTTCTTTATTTTCAAAAGATACTCATCAATCCTTGTCGGATTGCAGATATGTTTAGCTGTCCAAAACCACAACTTGTTGCAATTATAGATGTGCGTGCTGTTGGTGTTTTTGGCTGGATAATGCACTGCTAACTGTCTTAGCTGCAGTTTTGAACACTCTTTTCATCAAATGTAACTGCACCAACAAAATAAACTCTCTCTGCTCTAATATTCTTGGGCAGCGCTTTGGATGGAAGGTGGAGAATTTATGTCTCAACGTAGATTTCGTTAAATTAGGCAATGAGCACTAGTGATCTGAGTAGTTAGTTCATCCTGTGTGCTTTTCATCACTATGTTTTAGTGCACTGATGTGTTGGTAGTATAAGCCCTAGACTGTTAAATTTTACTATCAGCACTTAATGTTTCTCATCAACATGTACCAAACAGATTTTGAAGGGAAAACTGATGATAAAATCAAGACCCTAGAAGTGGTGGAAGAACTAAGATCTAAAAGGGCTGACATGCAGGTATTACTTTGAAAGTTTGGAACTTTGAATATCTGTGTTAATTCTCATGGATCTTAAGTTATGTATTGTCCGCACATGCTGCTAATAATAAGTAATGCTTTGTTTTGACGTAACTAATTGTTATTTCTGCTTTGTTGCAGGCTACCCTCTTGCTTGATGCCTTCAACAAGGACAGAGCTTCATTACCTCAGCCTACTCAAACTCCTCAAATAGCACCAGTACCAACACCTGCTCCTCCCGATGCTCGTACTCAAGAAATGATTGATGAAAAGCTAAAGAAAGCTGAAGAGCTTGGTATGGGGAAAATTTTGACTGCTTACTGGTTTGTTTCTTCTAGAAATATATGTTAGTAATCAGGGCCGTATTTCGGAGATTTTTCTCCTAGAATATCTCGGTTTTGATTTTTGAATTCAATCACTCAATTAGTTCTTACAAGAAACAAATTTCTAGGAGCAGTATGAACTATTGAAATTTCAGTTTGGTCGTATTTTTAAGTTTTGGTGAAGGAGGCAAGAAGCCTTGAGTTTAACTTTTATTGGAGAACCCTGAACCGTTAATCGGCATGAATGTTTTTAGTTTTATATTTTTGGTATATTTTGTTCTCTAGGCCTGACTTCAATTTTTGGGCCTACTGTGTCTGTCAGGAGTTAATCGGCCTGACTTCAGTTTTTCTTCTATGACCATACCAACTACTTGATCTTTTCAAGTCTAGATGATCAATTTTTTTTGGTATTTGTATTGGTTACACACACACATGCTAGTATATTTTTTACAGCATAAAGAAGTATATGTAGTGATATTTCCATGCCTGTCCTTTTTGTAGGTGAACAAGGGATGGTAGTTGAAGCACAGAAAGCTATGGAAGAGATAGAAGCTCTGAAAAAGGTAGCTACTGTCATGTTCACTGAACTTTATTACGTCCATTCTTTCACCAGCCAATTGTAGTAGGTTAATTTTAGCATCGCCTTTGCAGACATAGGATATAGATAACTTGTGATTTGTAGGACACTGATTTTCATTATTTGGTTGTACGGACCATGACTGATGTCTTTTTTTTTTCCCTTTGTGTATGTGTGTGTGATTTGTCACTAGTTGGCGGCACGGCAGGAACCTGCTTCAGAGTCTTCTAAATATACAGCTGCTGATGTTCGAATTGTGAGTTTAACACTACTAATGATTGATTTTATTTAATTTTAATGATTGATTTTATTTAATTTCTTGTTTGTGTTATAGCATTAGTTTACACAGTATTATCAGTACCTTTCTCTGCTAATGTTGTTTGATTATTGCTTAATTTGTGGCTTATGGGTTGACTCTGGTACACATGATGCCTAACATTGTCCTTGGACCCACTTGGTTCGATACTAGCTATTCAAAGAACATTTTTCTCCAACTGTTGTGTGCTAAAGTTTTCTCCTACCATGATATTTGATATGATTATACTCTGTTATTGGGAAAATGATTATGCATTTCCTAGGCACTTCGGCAGTGCTATTAGGGAAAATTTGTAATTTTGCATTGTTAAAACTTTTGAACATTTTTTATCAGATGTTGTACTAGAATTCCCTTCTATCAGTTTAAGCTCTTTCAAGTGACGGCTCAACCTTTGCACATTAGGAAAGCTATGGTTGTCATGTATTCTAATGCGTTAATCAAATATAGAGTAGTATGCAGGCAGTGATCTGTTGTCGCTCTTCAAGTGGATGTATGTACACCTGTGTTAGAAAAATTATATGCTGATTATGATATGACCTTGGAGTACAACTATCTGCAACATCATCCCATACTACTACTCTTTGAACAAACTATCATGTATATTCCTCATAGTTAGATCTTTTGTTGTTTCCAATGCACTTGTTCAATGAGTGCTAACTCTGCACCTGATATCTGTTGAAATTATGAGCTTGTTCTTACATGCTGTCATTAGTGTAGATGTATTCCTGGATTCGTGGAAAGTGCATCATATGTAGAATTGTAGGTGTGGATTTCTTGATATTCTCGAATGTGGCGAATTAGGAATTGCATGCATATGTAATTGTATTTACTCTTGTGTTTGGTTGTTGTTCTCGTTTCCTTGCAGAAATTTTCTATTATTTATATTGTCAGTTTAAAACCTGGCCAACTGATGTTTATAGATCAAAGTATTGCTAATGGACTCATGGTATTCTATGTCCACCTTTATAGACTGATCAGAAGTTACGTCTCTGTGACATATGTGGAGCATTTCTGAGTGTCTATGACAAGTAATAATTTTAGCTCCTTCAACTCTCAAAATGTTCTGAAACTTCAGATTCACATTACACCTTTACGATGGAAATATATCTCATGCCATATTGTATGCAGTGATCGACGTCTTGCTGACCATTTTGGAGGGAAGCTACACTTGGGCTACATGCTGATTCGTGACAAACTGAAAGAACTCCAGGTACATTCTTGCGTAGTCAAGTACATGTACGATATTGGGGAGTGATGAAATAAATTTAGAATTTCAGATATTGTAAACCTTAAAGGCATAAAAACAATAAAACCAAGAGATATGCACAAATGCACAATCTTATTAGGACTTACATTCTATCTGTCCATTACAATATGAGTTTATGGATCTATTCCTTTGCACTTTCACTAAATTTGTTAAGGTGCAAATTGTGAACATCTTTATCAGGTGCTGAATGTAATGTTCCGTTTTCTGCTTTAAAGAGTTACTCTGTTTTGGGCCTTTTGTCATCTCTGAGTCTTCTTATCTCAAGGAAGAGCCCTCTGGTTCTCACATTTTCTATATATTATTTTATTATCTCATTGGAAGGCACCATGGTTATTACGATAGTCATTACAGGAATTAGTCAATGTCGCATAATTGGAATCTCATGTGACAATCATCTTCCTACCCATGGCAACAGCAGCTGTCACTGTATGTTGACAAATGTAAGCATAGAAGTGTGCAAAACATGGTATGGAGAATCATGTTTACTTAATTGTGTCAAGTTGCTCATATACTCTGCTTAGTATTATATTGATCATAAGCTGGAGATTGCTTTCTGCTGGGTGATCCATATTTTGTAGAGCTGGTGATAAATAGTACCAGTTTAAGTTACTCTCAAAGCGCACACTCCTTTTGCCATCTTTTGCTGTAAGCTACAACTTTACATATACTACCCGCTCCATAAGTTTGTAAGTTGTCATTTGCTGAAGCAATCTTGACTTTAATGTATCTCTTGCCCTTCATTTTTACTTTTTGAAACACTGTCCTTTGTTAGTTATTCTCCATTTGGTAAGTACACCAATACCATGTTTTTTAATCATTATAAAATATGTTGTACTGTCTTACAGGAGGAGAAGAATAAAAGAAGGAAGGACAGATCCGAAGATGACAGGCGGTATGGTCTTCCCCATCCTTTGCTTTATTCTAATCTAGTAAATGACATAATCTGAAAGTACATATTGGGTTTTTTTAGATCTAGAGAACACAGCAAGGACCGCAATGGTCGGACATCCAGGGATAGAGATGCAGACAGAAAGGACAGAGTTGAACCTCGAGAAAGCAGAAGAGACCATGATAGGGATCGCGATAGACACCATGATAGGGACCGTCGCCATGACCGCGATCGGGATAGAGACTACGACCGCTCCCGTGGCCATGATTCAAGGAGAAGGGATCGTTCTCGATCCAGGGAACGCAGGTATTGCTGGACGGTTTCTTTTGCATACAGGTTTTTTTATCCAAATATCTGCCTTCATGCTTGTAGAGCTATTGATGCCAAACTAAAAGATTTGACCATGGAACGACAGAACATAATGAAATTTTCTGCTTTTGATTTGAAATCCTTGTTATTGTCATTGCCAATCCTGACAGCTGTTGCGATTTTCAGGCGCCATGATAGATATTGAATCTGTTGCTCCATTACTGGCTGATTTTGGAGTACTCTGGTCGTCCTACGTGATAGTAATGGTTCTGTGAGAGATTGTTAAGTTGTGCTTTTAACTGGAGAATTCTGGAAGCAGTATATTGTCTATTGTTTGATTGATGCAGTCAAACCCTGTGCTTTCTGCATCATTTTGTTTTGTCCGACCTAATGCGGTGGGCCAGCATGTACTGTTTTATATTATACCTTGATGTACTAAAAACAGTTTTTTTGTTCGTCAACATTAGATTTTCGCAGAAATTCAAGCTTTGGGAAACTATCTTGACATCTAAACGAATGGGGCATCCTCATGGCTAAATGAATCACTGTATAAATAATTACTGTCCGCTTACACTTTCGAGATTTCATGAGCAATATATGCATAAACCGTTTCACAAATTGCATAAGTTACGTTTTATTCTTCAATTTTAGGCCAGGCGCTATAGCATTCACTATGAGGAGGAGGAGGTGAACACCAGCGCCGAGATGTAGCTCGAATACTGGCTGGCGAGGGTGCAATGAGCACACCTAGCCCATCAGACCTTCGGTCGGTTATGAATACAGGCAATGTTTGAAAGAAGATAAATCTGAGATCTGCACTCAATTGGTTCCCCAGGCCCCAGCGTGATGGGTTCCTGGTATCGCGTCGAGCCTCCTGTTCCTCCTGCTTGGCTATGGTAGCCTGAATTCGCCAGCATAACTAGCACAAGCTGTACAGTTCCACAGAAAGTGTTTCCAATGGATAGTAGCATGATGTTATGTACGATTAACGCGCACGATGTAACCCCCAAAAAAGAAAAAAGACATGCATTTGATTTCTAGAATACAAATACAAGAAAACGGCACCATTTTCTCTCAACAACAGCAAGAAGGCGATGATCCACTCCCAAGGCAGTAGCATTGGTGTATGAGTATGATACACACACGACCAAAACCTGAAGCTTTTTTTGTCCAGAGGAAACCGATCGAACACAACACGTTGACGTTCCGCTGACCCATCTAGAAAGCTTTCCGCTTGCGGACCTTGAAGCTGGTCGAGCGGATGACATCGTCGTCGGCGTTGAGCCTCAGCTGCAGGGCATACAGAGACTCAGGCTTTGTGAAGTATGTCACAAGGAGGTATATGCCGTCATAGTAGGTTGACGGCAGCCCGGTCCTGCTGTTCCTCTTCCTGATGCTGTAGGCTAGTGGGATGACCCCTCGGTTGAAGACTTCCACATACATGGCGCCACCGGCGACAAGCAGCTGCAACACATGGGCACAGAGGTAAGCAGATTTGCCAGCCGCATCCACATGGGTTGATACACAGATGTTAGGGCATAGTGAACGCCTTATGACCAATGAACTAGAGTCATAACATGGAATTTAACAAGGGTGATATCAGGCAATGAACAAGGGACTAGCTTCATCATTTGCAAATATTATATTCTAGGACAGCAAGACAGAATCCCAAGGCCAAGGTAAACCTGAATAGTACTCTTGTTAGTTGTTACTAAAGCAGGAGGTTTGCGCACACAATGGATGGAACTATATCCGAAGACCTAAGCATGACAATTGAAGATCATTTTGATGGCATATGTAATGTAGTAACTAATGCACTGCAGCAGCAGTACTGCTGTCAATGCCTTTTGGACCTCTAATGTGATATTCGATCTATTGATATCTGCTAAAAAATTATCAATTCCAGCTGGTAATAACCTTTGCTCCCCCCCCCCCCCCCCCCTCTTCGCGACTGAAATCATTTTTTAGCTCATAGGCAGCAATATCGATGGCCGGACAAGCAAAAAAGATGAATTTTTTTCGAAGAACCGGTGAATCATACATTCATCATCGCCAATTTACCTTCTATCCAGTCCTTCAAGACTAACAACGATTCGATAAACACGATACCGCATTGGGCGCAACGCATTTCCCCCCCCCAGAAATTCATGCGAAATGCAGTACAGAGGTGATCGAAGTGTGCACTAATACGTAAGGTTAGCGCAGCTAACTAACTACGAATGATTTACCTCCTCGTAGCGCTGTATGAGGGCGAGGCGCTCCTCCTCGGACATGTCGGGGCGGAGCACGACCATGGTCTCGTACTGCCGCAGCCCCGGCGGGCAGGGCGGCATCTCCCGCTCCTCCAGGCCCAGCGCCGTCTCCGCAGCCGACATCCCGAGCCCGCCGCCGCCGAGGCTGAGCCCGCTGCCGAACCCCGAGGCGGAGCCCTCCTCGACGCCGACCTCCTCCTCGTCGCCACCGGCCGCGGACGCCGCGCCGCCGTAGAAGCTCGCGGCGTAGCCGGCCGAGAGAGCGCGCGCGCTGGCTGAGGCGAGGCGGGGCGCGGCGGGGAGGCACCGCGGGGGGCGGGAAGGTAAGGGCGGGAGCGTGGGCCGGGCGGGGGTGGAGGAGGAGATGGAGAGCGCCATGGGTGGCGGCATTGGAGCCTGGACTGGAGGCAGCCGAGCCGAGAGAGAGGTCGGGGAGGAGGTTTGCTTCGTGTCCAGTGGAGTGGATAGATAAGCGGATTACGATGCAGTCAAGTGGTAGACCGCGCCTTCGCGGTTCACGACCGCAACACAGCTGCAGAGGTGGTGAGCAACTAGCTTGGAAGCGTGTCTGCCAAGCCGGAGAGGAACACTATCCTGCCTTGAGTCGAATCTCATCCATTGGATAAAAAATGTACAGCTCAGATTTGGTGTTACAGTAACACTACAGGGCCTTTTGCATCAACCAAACTTTGTTGCTAATAGTGTCACTACAGTACCATTTCATTGCTGCTAGATATGTTCTTTTGAGTTGTGTCTTATGACTTTTAACTGAAATTTTTTAATCCTGTTTGTTCACGAGAGAGAGAGAGTATAGAAAGAGACACATGCGTGTAATTTTGGCTAATCTAGATGAAGTCGCTACAAGTCTACTATAATCAACTTATAAATTCTATATTAAAAAAATATTCTGTTTAAAAGTTAGATACCGTAGAAAAGTCAAAAGGAAAAATACAGAAGCTCTAAACATTGTTGATCTCTAAACTTGTCATATTGGTTCACTTAGATCTCTAAACTTTAAAACTGCAGATTCACGTACATAAACTTGTTTAAGTGGATTACGGCTTCATCGACAAGGTCAAGGATATCATCCACAACAAGGTGGGTGTAATTACACCCAGGAGTAAAATGTAAGATCTTCCAATGTCTTGATAATCCTAAAATGCAATAATTTAAGAACTTATCACATTAACATTTTCCTCGTTGATAGAACCAAAATAAGACGAGTGGTTCCTCTTTCTTTTCCAAATTCCAACAAAGGAACATCTTCTTCGTTGATAGAATCCTCAGAGTTATACATGGGTACAGCAAAAGGCTGTTGTTTCCCCACTAGTTCCATGTTCTAAAACTTCTTCTTTGCCCACACTATACAGAGCAAGAACCAGCAAAACCTAGTAGTGCAGCCCCTGAATCCGAGGAGCCGCCTCTGCCGCCCTTTCCCTTGCCCTTGTTCTTGGCCATCACCACCAGCAGCAGCGGAGGAGCCGATAGGGCGAGCTAGGGCGTGAGCCATACCTTGATTTTTTCACCGCTGCCTTCTGCCTCTCCGTTTACTCCCTGCCTTCTGCCTCTCCGCCTCACCCCGGTCTTCCTACTCCCTGGCTTCTCTCGGGTCTCTCTCTCTCTCTCTCTCTCGCCCCGGTCTCTCCACCCGCTCGCCTCGGCGTTGCCTGGCTCTCTCTCCCTCTATCGCCCCGGTCGTCTTGGCTCCTCTGCGCCGTCTCACCACTACCGACTCTCCCGCGCCGGCCCTTGCCGCCCGGACCTTCCTCTCCTCGCCGCGCGGCTACGCCTGAGACACAGCCGCCCGGATCCGCGGCCTAGAGCCCGGATTTGGTATTCTCTTCCTCAAGCCCTCCCGATTTCTTATGGATTGGTTGCTATTTTCTTTGATTTCTAATGATTGTTCTTCTTGATGTGAGGTTTTGGAGGTGTGCCGCCCCGTCACGGCCGGTTTGCGCCGCCGCACGCCGGGGAGTGCCCATGGCCGCCGGTATTGCTTTCGATCCGCCCCACCTCATTTTTTCCCCGTCCTCCGCCACTGACCACCACGATGGCGGGCGCGGAGTAGGCAGCCGAGCCCACCATCTCGCCGCGACTCTCCGCTGTATCTGCTGCGTCTCCCTGTGGTAGTGACGTAGTGTGGTGTGTTGCGACGAGTGGTGGAGACTGGAGAGAGAGCGAGAAGGGGGCGGGCGCCACTGGACATGTGGTCGTCAGTCGTGTGGAACTGTGGAAGCCCTAGCAACATCAAAAGGTCGCCTCTCAGAGATACGTGAAGTTGTGAACCGTCCGATGCTCGATTGGATGGACAAGAATAATACACGATTCTAGCGCCACCGTTTTTAACTTCCCCAGCCATGAGAATATTTCCTGAGAATGATGCTTGTAGCTTCTCTTTTACGCTGATCTCGACTGTCTGTTCCTGATCAAACGGTCTACAAAAAAGAGTATTTTCCAGAAAAGGTAGAGGAGTAGAAGACCTCACCCATCCTGTTCATGCTCTGAAACCTAATTGTTTGTATGAACTTGAACTTGACAGAAAAAGAGGAAAGAAAGAAGGCAAGTTGGCAAAATTTGGTGGCTTCTTTTGGGCTGTGACTTTAACTTTTGACTTATGTTTTTTGAATGTCGTCTGTTCGCGAGTGACAGTATGCAGTATAGCTATAACGGTGTTTTCTATTTTTTTCTCTATTCTCTTCATTGTCTTTTAATTGAATGCCTCATAAAAAAACTAACGATCGCTACAATACTATTTTAGCTAAAAACCAAAAATCATCGAAAAAGGCCGAATTGAATAGACCTAAGTGGGAATGTCATGCTGTTATGTTTCCTACTATCTCCTAACATCGAACCACAATTCACAGACTCATTACCATGTTCATGATCACCTTAGTTTTTTTTTCTAAAAGAAGTTCGTATTTCTTAACAAGGATTTACATTTTTGCACAAAGGAGTTGATGTCATTGTCAGCAGTGGACCAAAACTAAAATTTTCCTTCTACATCCATCGTCCATGCAAATGCAAGTGTATGCGTGTTGACTTTTCATTTGCATGATAGCTCTGTCCATTTTTTGTGCATAGTTTGGTTGACACGTCGGCCACCTTTTCCTGGATTTTTTGCATTCAAGCTGCAGATTGTAAACTCGTCAGAAGCCGGCCAACTCGGGTGGCTCTGATTGAAAGCGTGTCCTTTGAATCTTTCTCCCTACCATTTCCCTATTCTTCTCCATTACTTTTTTGTTCCCTCCATCTTGCTTATCATCTATCTGTAGCTTTCAATCAAACAAAGGCACAAGGGAGTTTGTTTGGGGGCCTGTTTTTTCGGCTGCGGTTTATAGCTTTTGGCTGAAATTTTTGAATTTTGGCTGTTTACGATACAGATTACGGAGAGACAGATACTCACTTGTGATTTTGGCTGGTACAGATGTTGAGCTTTTAACGTGTAGAACGTTTAACTTGTAGACCCGTCTTGAAAAAATAATCCGTTTGAAAGTTAGGTACTATAGCAAAAATCAAAAGCCGTCAGCTTCGGAGGAAAAGAACAGGCCCTGGGGGTCAAACCATAATTCAAGTCATACGAGATGATAATTTGTTTCTGTTTGGAACGAATCCAAAACCATCTTCCCAGCTCAGCAAAATGGAGTGCTGCCAGATTTAATCCTTGGATAGGAATGTCTCCAAATTGTGCCTTTGGTTTTGGAATCTTTTTTTCCCCTCTCTTTTTCCTAGTGGGATATTGCTAGACATACATTGAAATTTGTCCACATCAAAAAAGCACTGTTGCCACTGGTTCTGAAGGTTCTGAATGCTGATACTAGTACATGGAACAAATATGGTGGATGTACCATTTTTAGTATTAAAATAAGTGCAGAAAAATCTATGAGCTATGGTAATAGAAAGAGCTAATATACCCTTAAGAAAACGCTATACCATAAATACAAAGTGCTATATACAAACATCAAATATGTTTGAATGTAACTATCTTTAAAAAAGAGGCTTAGAACCTAGAAGAGCCTGCTATACCTACGATAACATTAACAACTAACAAGTTGTGGGTGTTTTTTTATGTTGTTTTGCTGTGATCACCAAGTCATGGGTTTGATTTTTTTTTGGTTAGGGAGCAAGCAATCAATTATTGCACAACTTGAACAATGCTATAACAGACATCAACTAGACAACACGATTCAGCTTTGCAAGCTCCTTAAAAATCTAACCAAAAAAAAAAAAGAAAAGACACAAGCCAATAGACAAGGTGCACCAAAAGTGCACCTATGGTGTGGGCGTACCATTTTTCCAGACGCACTCTGTCGGAAATAAAAATCAGCTAGCTCTTGCGAAGCTGAAGCCAAGCAAGCAAACAGCCAAAGAAATTAGCGAGAAGCAGCAGCATCTGTGGGAGGAAGAAACCGAGGTTGGAGGCGAAGACTCCAAGAAAGCAGCAGCCGCAACGAGACACAAGGAACCAAAGGCGCTCGATAGGAGGAAACAAGAGCCGGGGATTCCGATCGATCGATGGCTCGCCGGCCGGCGCCGTGGGAGCAGGGCGGCGACGAGTACGACTACCTGTTCAAGATTGTGCTGATCGGCGACTCCGGCGTGGGCAAGTCCAACCTCCTCTCCCGCTTCACCCGGAACAGCTTCTCCCTCGACTCCAAGTCCACCATCGGCGTCGAGTTCGCCACCCGCACCATCCAGGTCGCGCCCCCAAACTCCCCACCCCAACTGTCTGTCTGATAAGCTCCTTCTTCTTCTTCTTCTTCTTCTTCTTCTTCTTCTTCTTCTTCTTCTTCTTGTGGGATTTTATTCAAGTGATCGCTTATTTAACTTGTCGAATTGGATCGTGTCCATGTACGTGCATGCTGCTTGTACCCCGCTGTCCTGTTTGATATACTAGATGCTTTTGCTTGATCCCTTCTGGTCTGAACAGTACAAGCTGGAGCAAAGCATTGCTGTTCTTGGTTCTTGTGTCGGGTGGCACTCGAAATCTCTATTTTTGGATGTATTTCACGTCTAATTGTGCTATTTATTTTAGTGATTTAGGTTCTTGTTTGGGTGCAATTTCTACTGTTCAGGTAGATTTTTTACGCACTGTTCTGACGGTTGGCCTGGTCCCAGTTGGACGTCTGCGTGCGTTCTCGTTAGGCGCCTTTGATTCTTGTCCCGGTGCACTATGCCTTATTTGGACAAAATTCGCTTGACGGAAATTAATCAAATTTTTTGAATTGGAGCTGAATTGAATCAATCAAGTGAAAAGGAATACGAAACGGAGGAATGCGTTTAAGAATGTGATGGCTTTGAAAGGGTTGGGGGGTAAGAAAATGTTATGCACAAGGAGAGCTCCCTCCAATTCATATCAGATGATAACTTGATTAAAATTTGATGTTGCAAAAAAACAAATTTTATGAATTTTCTTTGGAACATAACCGAAAGTTATGAACGTATAAGATTTGAGAGTCATGCACGCACGGCGATCCTAGTTGCTTTGCTTTATGGATGTAGGACCGAAGATGACAACAGAGGGGTGCATATTGTTTTCAAATTTTCACCCAAATGTTCCATAATCCTTCACTCCAATAGTTATTAAGCTATGAAAGTTAAGATGAAAAACTATCACAAAATAAGTAAGACAAGCTGCTAAAATTTTGGAGAAGAATCAGCAAAATCGAAAATACCTATGTTATAACTGCAGTACATCCGATTTTCGAATGTACCTTTGTTTGCACTACGGTACTACTTTTCCTCAGTGAACAGTAATTTCAGCACAAGTTCAAAAACAAGAAAATGAGGTTCACCACTTGAAAAACGACAAAAATCCTTTCTTGGGACAGCACGTGGACTGAAACTAAAGTTACGAGAACCAAGTCTATAACTCTATCCAACACCACAAGAAAAGGTATCAAAGAAGTTATCAACAAAATGAGTTTTCAAGTTAGACTCACGAGTGTTCATGCCATGAGAAAGGCCATGCACATATGAATACTTAGAAACATTAGCTCGTCGCATGCATTTGGCATACCGAAAGTAAAAGTCTACATAATATCCATTCTTCTTATAAAATAAGTAATGGTGTAAAGATCTACTATGAGATACGATCTATGAGGACAAAACACCATTCTCGCTCAAACGAGAAATCTCTTAGGACAAGCATGAAGACCTCGTGTTGGCACTAGGTCTACACATACTACGAGATGGACTATGTGTGTTCCTAAAAGCTCAATGATGAACTCGACGCTCATGCTTGACACGGCAAAAACAAAATTCAACAATGTGTCTATCATTCTTACAAAAACTGCAATGATACTTCTCTTTAAGAGATGTATCATATGATGCTTGGCGGCTGCAGTATCTGTTGCACCTTACATCATGCATCGCTGCGATGGCCATTAAGATCATCTGATTGATATAACCTAAATCCAAAACAGGTGGAACTTGTTGGTAGTTAGCCAATGATGTTGTTGCACTTCCAGCATTTCAGATTGCTTAAGCACAGTTGCAGTCTATTTTTTAAACTGTAAATAAAAATTGGTGATTTCCTGTTTCCTTTATTCAGTGCCAAAATTTTTTCAAACAAGAGTTTTTCAAAGGTCTTAGTAACATTGCTGCACTTTTGTAATTCAGGTGGAAGGAAAGATAATAAAAGCACAGATATGGGACACAGCCGGGCAAGAACGGTACCGAGCGATAACAAGCGCTTACTACCGTGGAGCTGTGGGAGCATTGCTAGTCTACGATGTCACAAAGGCTATAACTTTTGAGAATGTGAAGCGGTGGCTCAAGGAGCTCCGTGACCACGCCGACTCCAACATTGTTGTCATGCTCATCGGCAACAAGATTGACCTGAAGCATCTCCGTTCCGTCGCCTTAGAGGATGCAGCAGGCTTTGCAGAGAGGGAAGGTTTATCCTTCATTGAGACTTCTGCGCTCGACGCGACAAATGTCGACAGGGCTTTTCAGACCGTCATCACTGAGATCTACCGGATCATCAGCAAGAAGGCTTTGTCTTCAGATGAATCTGGGTTTGGTGCTGGTGCTGTCAAAGAGGGGCAATCTATTCAAGTGTCAGCAGGAGACTCCAGCAGTTTTACATCAAGATGCTGCTCTTTCTAGCGATGCTCGTAGTGACCATCAAGATCATTTCAGTTAAATTGCTTGGCGTGATCCTCTTTGTAGAAGTCAAAATGTGGTGTCCTGCGACAAAAATAAAGAATTACATCCAGAAGGAAAATTTCATTCTGTACATAAGAGTAACATAGTACGGCTGCTCTGACAGTTTGGCTTCGATACTCGAGTTATCAACTTAGGTGGTGCAATTGCTGTTCTACTATTGCCAGAAATGCAAATTCATTTCGTTCCAGGCAAAGTAGCTTTACTATTACTCTCTGACACTCTGTCAAGTCCTACTGTTTCTTAATTTGCTGAAATTGAGGTTGTCTGCTGACCATATTTCTGTGAGGTCGCGTTATTCATCCATCATCTTTGAACAGCTTGATAGTGTGCCACAGTTTTTTTTTTTTGAAGAATGTGTCACATTTATTAGTTTCCCATATGCTCAGGTTAAGGTTTGCCCTTACGGTAAAAAAAAAGAAGAAGCAAAGCACCATTCCTGCTAATGTTTTGGAAATTTTTTTGCGAGTTGAAATGATGCACGCATTCCTTGAGCATTCCGTTGATTATTATTCAGTCAATGCAGAGTAGTAGTTCTTGATGAAATTCTGCACAAGTGGTAACCCTGTAAGAATGTTCATCGGATTACCATTCATTCAGAGAAGCCGTATGTTTTGCTGCTCAATCCAAAAGATAACTGAATATTACATCAAGTTTCACTCGATCCAGGTATATATAATGGGAGAATTGATAATATACCCTCCCTTTACGTTGCAATCTAGCATATATCCTCCTTACCAAGGTAATCGATACTATACCTGCTCTTTCTTGGTCTTAGCACTATTTTACATCTTGCTACTATAGTCATGCTCTTTGCTTTATCTTGAAAATAGACTATTAGTGGCTTTTGCAACTTATTTGCTTTAATTGTTCAAATTCAAACTTAAATTCCTGCCTTTTTAGGCTTGTCAAATTACTCATCAAAAAGGGAGATTGTAAGAACATGTGAAGGTCACCCCATAAATGTAATAAGTATTTGACTTGGCTTGTGTTGTGTTGCTGTAGTTTGAGTTTGATTTTACATTGTTTGCCCTCTAGTTCTGTTGTCTAGGAGATGGCGGTCAGATTGGCCTGCAGTTTGACCGGAGTTGTGGTAGTACTAGCCCGTACTTGGCGGTAGCTATTTTTCAGAGAGGTCTTCGGTGTTTGGGTGAAGTTGGCGGTCTGACTGGAGTTATGGTAGTGCCAGCTCCTAGTTGGCGGTAGCTATTGGGCCTCTTCTTTTCGGCTTCTAAAATCTATTTTTCAGCTTTTCTACAATAACTAGCTTTCAAATATAGTATCTTTTCAAGGCGGGTCAACAAGCTGATTATAATACACATTGTAACGACTTCATTTATATTGGCCAAAACCGCACACAATTTTCTCTTACTCCATACACTCTTACGAATAGCCAAAAGTCATAAACAACAGTTGTAAGCCGCAATCCAAAAGAACAGGCTTATTTTCCAGAGAGGCCTTTGGTGTTTGGTTGTAGTATTGTGGTGTGGTCCGACCAGGCAAAGGATGGCAGTTTGACCAGTGTGAGTAGGGCGGTCTGACCGGCAAGATTATCATGGTTAGACCAGCTCCTGTTGCCGAGAAGGAGTACGCCAGTTTGGTACAATATGACCGGTCGACGGTTGGTGGTCATACCGACCTCTGTGGAGTTGGTCGAGTTAAGTTGGTTTTGGGAGTGTGTCATGGTGTGAGTCTATGCATGTGTTGTTTTATTAATAAGAGTCAAGTGCATGTCATTTGTGCTCAAAACGGTTGCTTAGTTTTCGATGTGCAGAGTGTTTGGTGATTATTGCTGTCAACGTAAGACCGAGGCTAGGGAAGGTGTTTTAATGCCATGGTGTGTCGCATAAGTTTGGGTAGAGCACCATCTCAAGCAGAGAAGCACAGGAGAAAGACAAAGATCGTGAGAAGGTAAATATCTATATGTGGTGTGCTAATTGAACTTGTGTATTTTAAGTGGTAATGATTATCGGAGTAGGAGTACGATCTTGTTGGCAAGTAATTGAGTATTATGGACTAAGTTGTGGTGTGGTGTGCTATAGGATTTGGCCATTTTAAGTGGTAACGATCCTCGAGCAGGCGTACTATCTTGGCAACAAGTCATTGGCCATCACATCGTGGAGGTTGCTTTGGGGAGAAGCATCGTGGAGTCTGGTGGGTGGTAATTGAGAAAATTGTTCGATACCTATTGGAGTGGCGATTTACAAAACGCGGCGGTGGTCTAAGTGATTTAGGTCACGTCTTGAAGGATGAAGCATCATATCGGGCTAATGGAGCCATGTGAAAGTTGATCTTTGAAAAGCATGCAAGTATGAAATTCATTTATGTGTATGTTACCGGGTTCCCTATTTGTAAATAGATGTATCCACCAAGAGTGGCTGGTTGTTTAGGGTTTGGTGTGAGCTAAGGAGCCTCCACTATATAAGCCTTTGTGTGAGTCGAGAGAGATAGGGATTCTAGGGTTTGTGAGAAAGACATTAGGGTTTCCTTATGTTGGAACCTTGTGTGTGTGTGTTCTAGAGTTACAGCTCTGTCCTCCATTAAGGAGTGGTTATAAAATATTACTCTCTAAGTGACATGAACATCCAAACTTCATCTGAGTGAGTTGTACTATGGATCCATCCTAATGCTTCTGATTTGCTTGGTTTTCTTAGTTGAACTTCATCTCCTTCTGATCTCTCTTGGTGCAAAGGACGTATAAGAGGTTGAGATATCTTTTGAAAGTCAGATCTCATCCATCTAGGCATATTTTAGGGGTTCGTGAGTTTGCTCGATTTCCTCAAGTGAGAGGTGATTTCAGGTTTTTGCTTTTGCAAATGATTTAGCTTAAATTCGTGCTATAATCTAGCTTACTATGATATGTGAGAATCCATCTAAGGTCATCTAGATCATTTAGGACTCACGAGGAAGAGCAGATCGTTGTTTCCCTCTTTTGCCCAATTTTCGTGCAATCTTACTTGTTTTGAATAAAGATTGGAACTTAGACATTGATCTTCTCGATCTATGATGGGAATGGATTCCTGATATTCTAAAGAGGACTTGCATCAAGTTTTACTGTGTTTGGATCAGTGATTTAGAAGTTAACATTTTTCTTGGATCGTGTGCAGTGCTCTTATGTGCATTTGCCCTCTGCGAGTGGTCAGATCGGGCGAAGCGTTGCAATCGCCTCTTGGCTGGCGGCCTAACCAGTGGAGACTGTTGTCTCAGGTGCTGTGTCTTTTGGCTCTAGGTTTCAATGAGCTTGTGAATTTGTATTTCTGCTGTATTGAGTAGATAATACTAAGGAAAAGAGTTTGAAGGAGTCATTCACCCTCTCTGACTCACTATACCAATCATACAAGCTCACATCATGCGGTGGTCATGAGTCGTTACGCTTGACTAGGATCGAGCGCATCAAACCAATACAACGGTAGGAAGAATTAAGCTAATAAGTCTGTCACAGAAATAGCCTGGCTCGTCAAAACACCATCACCAAAAAATGAGATCAACTACTCAATCTCGACACACAAACAGCCAAGAGATGTGCATATTGTAGAAGGAGATGAGTAGGAAGCCTCTTACCGTCCCATCCCCAGGCACTGGCCCGTAGAATCTCCTTAGGCTATAGGTAGAACCCGATGGGAGGCAAAGGGGGCGCACGACCAAGGAACCACGGGCCACAAGCCCCTATGCATGGAAATTTTTAGTTAAAACAACAATCGAATGCCAATAACGATAGGTTGTGAAGTCGCGATTACCTCGATGTGCGAAACAGATCGAACCAGCGCCGCCCCCGTTGCTGAGTAGCGCCCCATTAGGGTGCTAGCCGCCATCAGGTAGCTCCACATCAGGGCCACCGCCGCCGGGCAACTCCACATCAGGGCCGCCACCGCTGCCATTTCTCCTTTCATCTTGCCTTGCTTTCATATAAGGGAGCTTTTGAAGCTATCGAAGCGGTGGATTTTATCGCCCAAGCCCAAATACCGTTAGAAATACAATTTTGTTTCCTTTTTTATATCCTTGAGGGGGAAATGTGGTGTTCGGATATGCCATGGCCGTAGGGGTGTTGGATGGGATTGAGATCCTCTTTTAATCTGTGAAGCAAAGTTAGAGAAGAATAATAATACCATCAGATCATAAACGAACAACTCAGATCATATGCTATAGTATCACAGCTAGGTACTTGAGCTACAGTGTTTTCCTAAAAATAATGCAAAATATTGCTACAGTACCTCACACAGCCTTAGTCCCGTTTCAAACAACAATGGCTTCTAACTTTCAGAATCCAAAAGTCGTTCGAAACACGTTAGTTTCTTAACATGGGTTCTTTTATTTTCTTTTTTCTTTACATTATCTGTGAAGATATAATAGTGTTTTTCATTTTTTTCTTTATTTTCCTTTAATTGAACACGTCGAAAAAATCTAACAACTACTATAGTATCATTTCAGTCAAAAGTCACAACACTTTGGAACGAATCTTAGCCTTTGCTTCCTGATCCAACGTCTACAAAGCAAAATCATGGCACTGTAGCACCATGGCTTTGCTTCACAAAGTCAAAGTATCTGGGTCTAGTTGGATGATGGGAGAGTGCTCTATGAATTTTTAGGATTTAGTGTGAATCCAGATCTTCTCTACCCAAACAAATCCTCACTATATATAAGATAGACGAAGGCAGTACGTTCCACGTAGACATGGAACGAATTTTACACAAATACAAAATGGTGGTAAATTAAAAAAATTAGGTGGTAATCTATTAAAAGCGTAGGCGATAACTTGGGGCGCAGCTAATGACAAAATTTAAAACTTTTTTACACAAACACAAAATAACGCAGCTAATGACAAATTTTAAACTTTTTTACACAAACACAAAATAAAGGTAAATTTAGAAATTAAGGCTGTAATTTGTTAAAAGTGTATTTGATAACATAGGATGTATCCGATGGCAAAAATGTTGGAACACTCACAAATGTTGTTGGAACACACAGGTGAAAAGCAAGGAGGCACCTATTGAACTCTTATACGCATAGACAGTGGCGGACGCAGGAATTTTAGAATGGGTGTTCGAAGTTCATTTTAAGAATCCATGCTGAAGCATCAAGACACGGTGATATGACAGTTTTCTCTTTTGCCTCCACAGGTAGGATTCTTTCCACTAATACACCCACATTCCAGATGTTTTTGTTTTGTTGCAAGTTGCAACCAATTTTACCCAAATATTCGACATGGAACTAAACTGCTTACTGAGCATTGACCCCAATCATAACGTCAATATGATCTCATGTTTCAGACATATTATAGAATTGTTAGCCAGCACTAAGCAGTAAGCAAATGTACCTAAATTAATTCAAGAATGTCAGCATGGATAGAGTGTGAGTAAGTGGCTAACCATCTTGAGCTCTCCCTTGCCATAATGTCCCATAGACTGAAACCTCCTTCCAGCTGACACCAGCCGCTTGCCACATGCTACGCTATGTATAGCAAACAGCAAGGAACACAACCTTCAATCAAGAAACCATGGTTCATGAAACACAACTGTTGACAATATACAGATGCAATTCATGCCTGATTTGGCACTGCCCGTTAGGTAGGGCTCCATTGACGGCAGCTGCTTGGCAAGGCTATTTGATGTCGATGTGTCAGCCATCTTCCATGCCCTTGCATTCTTGCAAGATTTAGTAGCAGTCTAGCAGATCACCCACTTCTTGGCCATACTATGTCTCGGCAAAGAAACAACATGAATGATGCAAGTACGTGGTTGTAGTAAAATAAATTTATATTACATCTAATCACTGAATTCCTTACTCCAGGCAAAGGTCACGCGGCTGGAGGGCGGAGGCGCGGTCGTTGACTCACCGGTCGTGCCGGAGGGCGGAGCGGATGGCCAGAGCGGAGGGTGGAGCGGACGGCCGGAGCGGAGGCCGCAGGGCCCAGATCTGGCGGTCGCGGTGCCGGCGGAGGGCCGGCGCGGCGTGGAGGCGGAGCGGAGGGGCGGCGCCCGGGGTGGTGCGGCGCGGAGGCGGAGCGGAGGGCCAGCGCGGAGCTTTGGAGGACGCGGGGTCGCGCTGCTGCACGGCTAGGGTTACGCGAGTTGGAGCGTCGGGCCGGCCGGTTGGGCCGCACGCAGGCGCGAGTTGGCCGGCTGGGCCGCACGGCGCACGCAGGCGCGAGTTGGCGCGTCGGGCCGGCCGAATAGTGGCAGCCTGGAGGCTGAATTTACTGATTTTGACTCAATTATATATGTATATATGTATAATACCTCATATATACTAAATTTTTGTCAAAAAATTTGGGTGTTCAGCTGAACACCCATGAACCTCTGTAGATCCGCCCCTGCGCATAGACATAAGAGGCTAACACAATAAGCTTTTTTTAGCCCTCTAGACTATGGTCCTTTTGTAGGCACACAAACCGACTTAAACACACGTTAATATCACCTACAGCACACTACACACACAGCTAGACACAACTAGATACTTCAGGAGCTTTACTTCCTTGATCTTTCTATAAACTAATGAATCCAGAGGTTTTTTGCATGTTCCTAAAACATCTAGTACTAAGTTTCCCTAACATATAACGTTTGTCACATGCGGCCGTGAAGACTCCTTGTATTTATATTAGTAAAGGACATCGCAGGTGGTCGTGCCGGAGTGGTTATCGGGCATGACTAGAAATCATGTGGGCTCTGCCCGCGCAGGTTCGAATCCTGCCGACCACGTTTTGTTCTACATTTTTTTCCCCACGCATCAGACAGAAATTTCATTTGCTTACTAGCCATACTTCCGCTCATTGAGATAACTAGCTGCATAAGCGCGGCGCACGCCACGCTAGCTACCGTGCGGACTAAAGTAAAAGAGACGATAATTCAAAAGGAGTTTCATAAAAAAATCAAGGACAAATGCGTAATTTTGGAAAAATCAAAGAGTTTTTTTGCAAAAAATTGAGGACTTGTAAGGACTTGTACGTAAGTAAATAAGGACCTATACGTAATTTTGAAAACCCGCGGGGTGCCATCCAAAAATTTTTTAAAGAAAAAACTTGCAGGAACTTTTTCGCGAGAAAAAAAGACCTTTACGTAATTTTCAGAAAGTATGAGGAAAGTGCCTCGACCGGCCGTACGCAAATTCTCTTGCCACGCGCCGACCGGCCGAGCGCTGGGGCGACGTGGCTGCGATCTCCTGCGCGGAAGTCCCCGTCTTTGTATATGTTATAATATCGTAGTAATAGTAGGGCAGTTATTTTAATCGAACATTTAGGTTCCTTAGTTTGGCTCTTCCAAGGCATTCATAACTTTTGAGTTACAGTGACTGGGCTTTATACCCTTCCCCAACACAAAAATAGCTCAGGCCTCAAGTGCTCAACACTGACTACACAACACTGAATCAATAATCATATTTGCATTTTCAAAAAAAAAATCATATTTGTACAGTACGATGAGCTTCAGAATTTCAATCACTGCCTTCGCTAGCAGTCCTAAAATATGTCCAACAATCCCAGTCGCTGGTCGGAATACACTTGCTGCATTGCAGGAAGCCCATGAGAGTCAAAGCTGATTGCTCAGGCAGTAGGTTGTGGGCTTGTGGCAGCATCAATGTGCAGTTCTGCGCAGCACTGATGCATAATGAGGATCGCCAACCGAAGATAGCCGTTGAACAATGCCATATGCAATACCTATGAACAGCTAGACAGCATATAAACTGCAGAGATATTGCAGAAATGGCTGCTCATCAGGTAGCTTGCAAAGGAACAAACATCCATTCTTAAGGATTATTTGCTCATACCTGTACTGCATCCTGGAACCATGTAGCAGATGCATGGATTGCATTAGCACGAACAAGCATGACCATCAGACCTCGTTTGTTTTCCTACAACCAATGGAAAACTTTGCATGTGTGTTTACTCCATCATACATGCATGGCTAACGAGGATATGGAGTCTGTTTATAATTAATCGATGCTGTCTCTGGTCAGCATCTTCAGATCACTTCATGAATCATCTACCGAATCAAGGAGCTGATCCTCATCTATGGATAACTTTCTTAAAGCTTTAGACAGCAGTGAATATCTGGTGACTACTTGCCTGTAGAGCTCATGCAACTGCTTGACTTCTGCTGGAGTCAAACTTTCAGTTTCTGAGTCCATGAAAGGGAATCTGGAACCTGTTATTAAATATCAATTAAAACTTTGTAATTATGCAGCAAAAGCCAACTAAGATGATTCAAAACCCTCAAGTAGATTAACACCACACCAATTTCAAGGAAACTCTTAAGAGCATGATGTATAAGCCAGAGGGAAAAAAACCTTAAGTAATTTAAACCACTTGGATTATATGCTAGTTGCTAGGTAAACTGATTCTTACACAAGAAGATCGGAGGAAACCACATTGTGTCCATGGGAAAAATCTGATACTTGAGGTAAAGTGAAACTTGAATGCAAATATATGTTCAAACAAACTGCTCCAAATAAACTGAAAATGTTAACAAACAGACCTCCTGTATCAGTTTCCTTATGCAGTACCCTCGTAGATGTAGCCAACCCTTGCGAACTACTAGGGCTAGCAGCAGATGTTTGAGTACCTAGTCTTGCAGATTCCATATGCTCCTGAAACTCTCTTTCCTCCATGGATAGTGAGTTGCCATTAACATTTATTATGAACATCTTTGCTGAAATGAGGTTTGTGAGATAGTATTCGACTTCAGAAATAAGCTTTGTTTCTCTTCTAAAGAGCTGAACAAACTTCAGATTTGAGTGCAGCTGAGGAGGATTGGCCTGCATCAATTTTACAAGTAGCTTGTCAGTTGTCACTCAATATAGTAAAAACATGAAAAGCATTTGGAATTTTGGATCTAGGATTGCCTAAGTAGAGCACTAAAGTAGTATCATAAAGAGAAAGATCTATTGGTGCCAATTTTCTAGTTTTGTATTCTCTCTGGAGAAACTCATGTTCATTAGTGAAATCAAAAGAAAATAAGCTTTAACATCAATAAAGGCAAAGAACAGTAACATTAAGTAACAACCAACAACAGCAAATAAAACAGATTCTGCAATCGGTTCGCATTGTAAGATCATTACACATTCCTAACTTTTGCAGTGCGCAAATATAAGCAAGCAGTTTATAGCAATGACTAAATGGGAACTGAAGACTCAAGGTTATCTTCTGACTTTTGGTCAGCCAAAATTTGACGAACAAATGAAGCTAGTTGACATGTCAACAGTAGCAAAACAAAAGAGAAGGAATCAACAAGCCTAAGCCTATACCAGTTTACAAGTAGTGCTGCCCATTTTAGCTGTAGAGAACTAAGGGTGAAAAACCCAAATATTAACATCAAAGTATTATACGAGTTGAAGAAAACTTATGATTCTAAACCCTAGGCGGCTAAGCCTAAACAACAATTTTTGTCTCAACGAACGGTCAGCCTGTCATTGTTAGCAACCAGAATAAGAATAAGGGAGCAACAGTAAGCAATTACAAAGAGAAGCTTGCCTTGATAGTAATATAAATAAGAATAGGAAGGAATTCATCAGCCCCAGATGGTGTTCGATCATTTGACATTGACACATTTAGCAGCAAGTTATTGATGACTTGGCAACAGCTCATAATACACAGAAGCTTCTCTCGCGGTGATTTGAAGGAATTAATCTTCTGCAACTCTTTAACTGCAAGCTACAATGGCATGTGCATCCACAGAAAGGTCAGAGTTAGCTTGGGCCTTGGTTGTATGACTGGAATGATTTCTTTCATGTGGGGTTATCAGAAAGCTCTAGACATTGTTGAACTGATTGAGTATTACATGATTGAAAACTTTTGACCATATAGTACAAAGAAAACATGAGAAACGTATTAAGGGAAGATGGAACAAAATATCAATTAAATATCAACTTAATGAACTTGACCATATATTGTCCATGGTATCCAGAATACAATTCTTTGGGTTCATTTTTATCAATATATAAAGCTATACAAACAAGTAGATAAATATTGCAGAGTAACTTATATTGATTGGTCACACCATGAACAACTACAGTGATGTTGCATAGTGAACGTGTAAAACTAAACAACAAAAATCACAGGAACACTATCAAGAAGTTAAACCCGACTCAAAGGTGAGCCAATTATTGCCTTACCAGCCACGAAGCCTCATTACGCAGAACCTTGGGTATGTCCAAGTGATGAGGGCTAACAAATTGCTGCAAGAGAGCAATCTTGTCCGAGATCTCCATGTCAGCTATGGCATCCTCCGCAGACGAAGCGAAGGTGCGGTCGAACAATTTGGTCATGATATACTTCTCAAGGCCCTAACGCAGATGGCAAGCAGGGACGTTTAATGCGATGGGTCGATGCGAACAGCACCGAAACAAGAGCAAAAAAAAAACCCAACAATGTTTCCACAAGTTCACCTCGAGCGCGTGATCGATTTCCTGATTAGTGGCATTGACCCATAAGGGATGCTCCTTGATGGATGTCTCCATCGCCGCGAAGAAGGTCTGGACTTTCTTGCCATCCTCCTCGGCGTTGGGCTCATCCAAAGTGAGGGACGTGAGGAAGCTGCAGGCGGAAACTAACCTCGTGTTAAATCTACAGGAGCACATCATGCCCTAGTAACCTCGTGTTAAGATGTCAAGAACTACTCAAACAAATAAGGGTTCGTCGGGAGGCGAGGCGACCGGAGTAAGGGGTGAAGGGGGGAGGAGGGTTAGCTTGCAAGCGCGAGTGATCGACTGACCTCTTGATGGAGCGGAAGAGGCCGGCAGCGGCGGGGCGGCGCATGCGGTCGAGGAAGTCGTAGAAGTCCACCCGCGACGCCGGCGACGTGGGGCTCTCCATTGCCTCGTCTCGTCCGCTTGTTCCCCTCCTTGGAATCCGAGAGAGAGAGAGATCGGAATCTGGCCGGAGCAGAGACCGAGAAGACGAACACAACAAGGCAAGGCTAGCACAGTCGTTCTCCTTTCAGGTCACCAGTTTCCTCCTCTCGCAACCAAGCGCTGGATCTTGACAGATACATATCGACGCAGAGAAAGAACAACCAGCGTATTATATCAACAGTAAAAACTTCTGTTCTGCCAAGAGGATTTATTCAGAATAGGTAAATAATTATCCCCACAAACAGTCGCAGTCTAGCAACAAACGATGATGAAAAAGTTAAAATGTTTGACAACCCTCCTGAATCTCTGCACACAATCCTAAAATACATATGCTGCTATCAAGCTACAATACACCCGGTCGAATGAATGAATCATCGCTAACGCATGAACAGAAATAAGCTATTTTCGACGGTCTGTTGGTATATGAACAAAGGAATTCGGCCAACTTGGGGGTGATGAATGGATAGACTTTTTTGGGTTGATGGTTTATATATTATGACTTAAATATTTGAATTTTGACTGTTCGTAAGAGACAGTACATAAAAGAAAATATTCAAATGCAATTTTAGCTGGTACAACTGATCTCAATATACTTTTTATTATAATTTTCCTATTAACTCCGCCTTGAAAAAACACACTATTTAAAAGTTAGTTACTGTAGATAGTACAAACATAAACCAACTTTAATTCCAAAAGAATCCGGCCAATATCGGTAGTTTTCTAAACAACTGTAGTAGCTGCTCTCGGTGTGCTATTCAGAGCGTCATCGCTCACACGGCTGCGTCATGTGTGTCCATGAATGACATACCGCTGGCTCCATCGCCAAACCATCATGAGCGTCAAAGTTTCACTGACACATTTTCCATGCGAGATCCATCATATTGTCGTCAACATACGGGCGCAAATCCCACATAAGGCAGTAGCCCTCAAGCTCCGGTGATGACGATTTAAGGGATAATGCCCTGACAATCTTTTCCTGTAGGTCAAAGGAGCCTTCATTATCAAAAGGATGAAATAAACTGTGTTTTTTGGTATGTGGGATGCAGTAAATTTGAAAGCACAAAAGCAAATGAACATGTTCGCAGACGGATCCAAATTTACCTGCATCATATAGTCAAGCTTCAACATTTTATGAACAAGGACCATCACTGTAACGAATGATACATCGCTGTCCAATTGATCTACAGATTGCTCATTTTCCTGCCACACAGAAAGACTGTTACTCGGTTTTCATTTCACTTCATCAGCGCAAATAGCAAGTTTCCTTCTGTTGAACTATAGTTAACAGTAGCAAAAGGAATACGTGACTGAGACCTCTACCTCCATGAAGCAAGAATCACTATCCATCTTGTTATCAGCAGTATGATTGTACGAAACTTTTAAAGCACTTAAATTGGCTGTTAGTGTAATGCCATAAGCATCTCCCACTAGACATTGAAGTTCTTTGAGCAATGCCTTCACTGAACAGCAAGAAAAAGGACAGCAGACCAGTTAGTTCGAGCTCACAAACACGAGAATTTGCTATTGTACATTGTGCTGAAAAGGCAATCTTATGCACCCATAACTATAATTTTAAAAAGATAAATTGAAGAGGACATTATACTAGCCTACCCTAACTTGTTTAGGACAAAAAGGTTTGTTGTTATTGTAGACATTACAGTGAAATTGATGCACCATTCTGCTTATCTTTGGCAAATTGTGGAACCAAACTGCTATGTACTGACAAATGCAAGACACACGAGGATTATCCACGAACTCGTGAGCATTAAGATGATATTTAAAGACAGAGACCATTTGGCAAAATAGTTATGGTTATTCACGCCCACAATTCCTGCTTCCCATCGTTGTTGCATTTCTCAGCATTAGGATTAATACAGCTCCTTTCTACCCTAATTTGCAAAAAAAAAAAAGCATAAGAACCCTTCGCATGCACTCCCTTAGTGCACATATCAAGCTGGGAAAATACAGGAAATAAGAATCTATCTAGAAAGCAGCTTTTGCCGCACCAATTTGGGTACATCTGGCCATTCAAGCCATTTGGTGATTTTGCATGAGAGTGGCAATTTTTTAGAAGTCGTGGGCAAACCCACCTACTTTCATTATCAAGGTATTTTCATACGTTTTGCAGTGAAGTTGTGCAGTTAAGTTGCAGTGAAGAAGCGTTTTAACATTACAAGAATCACTTGCGAACAGAAGAAAGATTAACAAACTAACAAATTTACAGTATTAGTTATCAGAAGAAAGATTAACAAACTAACAAATTTACAATATTAATTATCATACAATAGAGAATGACCAAATACCTTTATTTATATGATCCTCAAGCTCACCCTCACATGAATGTACTGCTAAAAGAAAAAGAAAGATATAGTATCAAAATGACAAAAAAGTTAGATTATAACTTGTGCATTAAGTTTTTTTTTCTACAAGCACCCACTCATTAATAATTTATTTCTGACGATTAGCTCAAGGTAAGAAAATCATATCGATCATTATCTTACAAGAATAAATAACTCACACTGATTTATGTTCGAGATGTTTTGGTGGTGAAGGCTGCAGCCAGCTTCAAGATATGACTTCATTCTGTCAGTGCAGTTAGATTTAACAATCTCACTCATGATATCTGACTCATTAGGAATCTGTGGTCTTCGGATACATTCTGAAACAAGGTAGTTCAATAACTTTGATCTTTGATCGATGACGACAAGTATTAAAAATTAGTAGTAAACAGTGTAAGATATCAGGACAATGTTATTGAGGAAAGGCATCAAAACTGTGAACAATGTAGAATGAACCTTCAAGGATTACCAGCATTCATGCTATTGGTCAATAGAGTTGCGCTAACAAAAGGGGAGGGGAAATTATCTAAAAACTAACCTAGCTCCTGATGGAATTTGACAAGGGATCGCTTCCCGATATCACCTAGCTCCTCCAATCGTGCCACCCTGTGTTCAGAAATAAGCATTACGCATGGAACTGTGGAAGAAGCAGCACTAGTTAATGATTCAGTCGGAGATTAAAAAAGCTACACATAAGTGTGGGGGGGGGGGGGGGGGTAAGAGAAGGAAACGAGGGCAAACGACACACTACTTGGTCATGAACTCCAAGAAGACGCGGCAGAGAGAGCCTTCCTTCTCAGACGCCGCGGCGAGCGGCGGCGGCGCGTCTACCATAGTTGGAGCTTGCAAACACTAGGCGGAGGCCGGCCGGCGGCGAGTCCAGTATGTACGCCTCCACCCCTTTCGCGTTTAGGCGGGCCGCCATTCGTGGGCTGGCCCTCAGAAGAATATTAGGCCGAGCCATAAATTTACGATGGGCTGGGGTGGGCTCCCCGTCGCGGCATCGGCATCGGCATCACGAGCGGAGAAAGGCCGGCGAGGCGTCACGTGTACCCAACTGCCGCCTCAGTCGCGCGCTCCGATCCACTCCTCTTCCCTCGCGGCCTCTCCGCTGCCACCCGACGAGACGGACAAACTGGACGAGAGCCCGCGCCGCGCGCCTTCTCCACTTCTTCGGCTCCGGCTCCGGCTCCGAGATGACTTCCGCCGCATTAGCCTCACGAGCGCTGCAGCCTCCGCGCCGCCACTACCCTCCCGCGCGCGCATCCGACAATCACCACCGCTCCAAGGCCGCGCCGGGATGCGTCCGCGTGCTGCCGAGCGGTGGCGGCCGACGAGCTCTCCGCCTACCCCTCCTTCCCCGAGGGCGAGGACCACGCGCTCTCCGGGTACGTACGTGTCCCACCGCCCCCACCCGCACCAGCTCTTCACCATTCAAACTTAGACGCGGTTCAGTTCACCATTGTTGCTTCTGTTTTCTGATCGGTCAGGGTGGCGGAGAGGCCGGAGGCGGACGTCGTCGTCATCAGCAGCGGGATCGGCGGGCTGTGCTGCGCCGGGCTCCTGGCTAGGTACAACCAGGACGCGCTGGCGCTCGAGAGTCACGACCGCCCGGGAGGCGCCGCGCACTCGTTCGACATCAAGGGCTTCAACTTCGACTCGGGGCCGTCCTTGTTCTTGTGGTCGAATAAATCTGACTAGTCATAGATTATGTGTGGTCAGTGATGACCATATTATGTGATTGTTATGATTAGGTTGTATGATGTGCGTATTCGATTACAATCACATTATGTATGGTTGTAACAACTATGTTGTGTACGATCAGATTGTGTGATGTGCGTGGTTGATTACGACCACGTTATGGGTGGTCGTTTACGACCGGTGTGTGGTTATAATGACCAGCGTTGTAGTTGTAAGCGCTCCGGTCGTAGGCGCCAGGGTCAAGTCTGTGTCTGCAGTGGTCGTAACTACAGTGCCGCGATCGAAATCAAGCCGAGGTTGAAGCTAGTGGTCGTGGTTGTGCAGCCAGACACTGTAGCAGGCGTCAACACGGGTCAAAATTGGTGAAAAACATGCACCCTGTAGCTCGTAAAATTTGGTGAAAAACATGCACCCTTGAGTTCGCCAAGTAGTTCATCGACTACCGGAATCAGGAACTTGTATTTGACAGTGTGTGTGTTGAGAGCACGGTAATCAACGTAAAATCTCCATGTATTATCTGATTTCTTGATGAGCAAAACCAGAGAAGAAAAATCAGATGTGCTGCTCCCGAATAATGCGCTGTTGCAGCATCTCCGCACATTGCCTCTCCAACTCATCCTTCTAACGCTGGGGGTAGCAATAAGGACGAATGGCCACCGGGGGTGCACCCAGGAGGAGCAAAGATGGCCTCATATTCAGTCAGTAGGGCATCCAATAAAGATGCATCAGTATGCAAGACCGTGCACGCCTTGATGCCAGTAGTCCATCTGATGAGTCGTGCGTGCCCCCGCCTGGAAGGACACGCACTGGGTATCATATCAAGGGGATCACGGCACAGTCTATGGAAATGTCCATGTCTCCAATCCGGATGGCCAGGTCTTTGCATGCTCCAAGACTGGCCACTTCATCACCGTTGGCTACCATCACGCAGAGGCCTGGGCGAGATGCCAACTAACTGAGCTCCCAACCGGGTCATTGCTTCCTCGCTGATGAAGTTGTGCGTCGAGCCCGTATCCAGCAACGCGAGAAAGGTCTCCGAACGGCACTGGACCTGCAGCTGCAGTGCATGCATGGAATCCGTTGCGAGCACGCTCCAAAGTCCCGTGATGGCATGCAGTGCAGGGAGGCAACTGCCTCGGCTGATTCAGAATCCACGTCCTCGTCCAAGAAATCCTCAACTTCCAGATAGAATAAGCGCTGGCAGCGGTGGCCATGGACAAACTGCTCATCACAACTGTAGCACAGCCCCTGCTTGCGGCGTTCAGCCATCTCGGATGGCGAGAGCCGGCGGAACTGACGGACCGGCGGACTTGCCGAAGGAGCCGGTGTTGGAGCAGCCGGAACAGCAGGAGGCGTCAGTAGGGCGCCGGACGACCGGGAAGTGGCCCGTGAGCGCCAAGGTTCGGCCCTCTGTGCGAAGCGACTAATAATAGTGTTCGCTGTTCGGCCATCAGCAACGTCAGGAAGGAGTTTTGGTACGCCTGGACAGAGCCTTCATGCAGTTGCCTCCCTGCATCAGCCAAAAATAATAGCCGTGCAAGCGCGCCCAGGAAGGAGTAGTGTCAAAAATACTACCAAAACGTACCGAAAATACTTTTTGACAAACAAAAATAATATATTACCTTATGGGAAAATGAGTAGTATGACATGGCCACAAAGCCAATAGTAGCAATGATCGACAATAATTTAATCAAGTATTATGTTTCATAATACATTGATCCTTATAAATGTCAAAAAGCCATCAATCAGAAGGTACAATACACAATGATCAATATATATTTTCTGTGTGCCAAGCAAACTAATGCTGCGATCTTTAGTTTGGGCCTTGCTCCACCCCTTTGCAGTAGTGGCAGACCATAGAAATCATGTAGGCCAATATGACATAAATTTTCTCACCTTGTTGTCTTATCCAATCTATTTTCGAGTGCCATGATTATGCCACATGTCAGTCTAATTCACTAGGTAGTAACTTTTTCCCTTGAATTGACTTCCATCATGCTACCTATGGTTTGAAGATTGATGCAACCGTTGCCCTGATCAACTCGGCTTCGGCTTCTGTTTTCTAGTTTATTTTTTACTATTCATAAGTTTCGTCTTTTTCTGAACTTTTGGTTTTTTGTTGAGCTTTTTTGCCGGTTCTTTTTTCCCATGTTTGTTTGTATTATACGTAATGGGCTAACATATTTTTTATATTTTTAAATTTTTTTTAAATTTAATTATGCTAAATAAGCCTCTGTCAGCTACAATGCTTTTTTCAGCCAGCTGCAGTGTTTTCAGCCATAAGCCACGAGCTTTTCAGCCGAACCGATCACCTCCGAAATCTCGTCCGGAATTTGCTCCTCTTGCAGATCGTACGTGCAAAGAAAGCGGTTGTTAGCAATGCATCTATGCGGGATACTTTGGATCTGCTACCACCAGATGCTGTCACAAAAATCATACAAAGATAAAGTGAAAGCAACTCCACAATGTGATTCGTTTATGCATCTCCACTCGGGTTTCGATGCAGAGGTTGGTTTTCATATGCGTCATCCTAGCAAATGGTCTTTATAATGATCTCTATTTCCACAGACTTAATTGCATCCTCTCGCTGTAACCACTGATATAACTGGAACAGAATGCTAGAGAGGACCTTGGAATCCATCATATTGTGGTTAATGATTGGTACAAATTAAAGGAGTTGATGGTGACCAGAACGTTCTGAGGTACAACATAGGAGAACTGCTATGCTCTAGTTCTTCTGGCTTTTGCTGTCTAGAAAGCTTGGAATCGGTGCCTATAAATTCATGCACTTTAGCATCATTTCACCAGTTTAGATATTTCCTGGAAGTTTCATCTGTCCACCCTTATTTTTGCGCATGTGCGCATATGGCTTGTCTAGCAGTCTATGGCAAGAATTGACAATGCAAGTAAAAGAGTCAGAATAGCGAAAATAATCTAAAGTTAAGCGAAGAAGCCATCGAAATGAGACACGTTTTTGGCAAAGGACACCTCCATTCACTGACTGAAAGTTGTCGCCTGTTGTCTTGGGCAGCTTTCTAATGCGAACTTTTCAGGTGATGTGCAAAGCCGCGGAGCTTGCTCTTGGTCCAAGATGTAGCAGAGAAAAAATGCGACGTGAAGCAGGTCGGATCGCCATTAACGCACAAGAGGTTTCTCCAAAGGAATAGAGGAACCTATGGTCCAGCCATAAGAGCCGTTGGGATCTAAGTGGAAGGCATGTGCTGGTAAGTATCTACATCCTTTTCACATAAGTAACCATTGCATTATGTAGAACCTAAACTTGACTATTGAAACAACATCAAAATACTTTGTGTTGGAGCTTTTCACAGACATCACATAAATGTACGAAGGTTAAACTTATCCTCCTCACATGGGAGAGTCCAGCTGCGAGGCCCTTGGATGGAATAATTATGCGCCGGCTTCTCACAGCACACCTGAGCTGAGCACTTTAGGGTGTGTTTGGTTGCTGGGATGGAGTGGAATGGGATGGGATGAGGATGGGATGAGATGGTTCCACAAAAAAAGTGGAACCACATGGTCCAGCATCTAAGGAGAATATTCTCTAAATTTGCATAGGCTCATCCCACTTTGGACCATTTCATCCCACCCCATCCCTCAAACCAAACACATGGATGGGTTTGGTCAAAGGAACCATCCCATTCCATCACACCTCATCCCAGCAACCAAACACACCATACAGTAGCGTATGCAAACTGAATTGTAGCTGTGGCCCGCCTGTGAGGCCCATTGACCTGGTCAGCGAATGGCAGGACCCAGCTCTTCTAGTACTCTGAACGGTTTCAATTTCTGCCTTTAGATTTATTTATACTAGAAACTAGTTAAAACATATCAATTTCTAATTTTAGCTTATTTTAGATTTTTTTTTGCTTTTTATTTTTTTTATTCTTTTGCACTGTCAATGATGATATAACAGTTTTTTTATTTTTTTTTCTTATTTTTAAAATTTTCTTTTAATTGAATGACTCAGAAAAATCTAACCGATGCTATAGTGTAATTTCTGCTAAAAGCTAACAGCCAAAGCCAGAAAACGGAAGTTTAAGCTCTTTGGAGCGGGCAGCATGATGAGGATGAACAGAACGGCTATCCTGGTGGACCTTTTGAGTTCTGTTTGTTGTTACTACCACTTGTTTCTTGTTTGTTATTCCTTTGATTTGGGCAAAGGCATGTGACTGCCCCTCTTATTATGTCTCGGTTCCGGTATTACATCAAGTTCCTCTGCCTGCAGGGAGGCAGATCTGTGGATATGCGCACATACGGAAGAAAGAACCAAAATTTCCCTATGGCTGTTGAGAAAGCATTTGGATGAGCAGGAATTTTACAATGAGCAGAACAGCATCGACACATTTCCTATGTAATCTAGTTGTCGTTTACAATAAGAACCAGGGTTGATTATGTACAGAAGTTCTTAAAATGTTACTATGACCATATTGTTTTGACTGTATACTTTTAACTGTACTTTTTGAGACGATGGCTAACAATGAAGACGCTGATGTGGACAATACATGCGTCAACAGACTCATGAAGCTGTTTAAAAAATATTTTTGAAACTGCTCGGCTTATTCCAATTTCTAGAGAAGCCAAAGGCAAAAGAAAAAATCACCCTCCATGATGTTGTACAGTACGGACTACTGTGAGGTGATGATACTGGTATACATGAAGTTTGTATTTTCCCACATTGTTAATGCTGCTTCTGACAAAGGTATCTCCTGAAGCGAGCCATGCCTGCTGGATTGTTCTACCGAAAGATCTGTGGCACATGCAGGCTTTTGTCGATTTTTTTTCTGGTACGGAGAAGCATGTGTTGGATTTGTGTTAAAAGAAAGAAATGGATGCTGATAATTTGTACGACTGAAGTCGCAATGCTCCACAATGGAGCCGAAACTATATTCAACACCACAAGAAGAAACAGAAAATTCATCATTATTTATTCATCAGAAAAGTACTTTCCAATCCCATGTGCATTTCTCCCCATGAAAATATGGTTAATTAAAGTCAATTTCTATTAGAATTGCAAACTTGACATGACTTCCATCACTGAGAAAGGAACATACCAATGTATGCATTTTTTTTATCAGTTTAAAATACAACAAGTTGCACCCAAAAATAAAATAACTATTGCACATCACAAGTCACTCCCAAGTCAAAACTCCCATCCATCAATCCAAACATTTTCGCTGCCAGATTGACTGCAGCACGCATTGCAAGCAAACACCAAAAACCCTCAAATCAAACGTGTCACTTCACCTCCACAGTTCACCCCCAGTTTGTTTGCTTCTCCCCCAACTCATGATCGATCCTTCCATGCCTCCACCTCCTTAAATATTCTAGTCTTTCCAAGCCATGGCGTGCCACCCCCATCCTTTTTACCAGAAAAGGGTAAGTTTGTAAGGAAGAAGAGCAGCTGCACTCCACTCACTCACTCCCACTACCAACTTGCTACTCCTGGGAGTCCATAACCATCTCCTCCTCCACTGCCCCCAAACTCAAGAACCCCCAAAAACAATTCCCTAGAAGAATTGCAAGAACCGTGGAACTGTTAAGGTCTTGTGGTTTGATCTGCCTGCTCCGAGAATTTGCCTTCGATCTCTGCGCGGTTTTGGTTACAGGTACACTGGTTCTCTAGATTTTTGATCCCACCAGAAAAAAAGGGTCCTTTTTTATTGCTCTCTTCGGACCCGGTTTGCGGCGGTTTTGACCCAATTATCGAGTTATTGGATTTGGGACGGATCGTCCGGTTTATTTCGGAGGATCTTCGGTCCAATTTTGAGTTTGATCTGTCACGATTTGGACAAAGTTGTGGGGTTTATTTTTTACTCTTATTTTTATTCAAAGGCTCTTCTTGATCTCTGGGTGACTGGAAATTCGGGTGCTTTATTGGAGTTGTGTACTCTAGCAGAACAATTATGGGTTGAGTTCAATGTACTTCCTGAAGATATTGTGGTGTCTTTCGTCAGTTATCAATCATTGCACTTTTACATGAAAAGTTCCCTACTATGCGCAAGAGAGCTCATCTTGATCTTAAACACATTTTGATGGAATGTGTATTCAGTTGCTGTTGAAGTGAAGGTGGAGGGAATGACATTGGCAATGGCAGACCGATGATCTTCTGCAAGCAATGAAATGAGCACTGGGCTGTTTGCGGACCCTCACCTTGGTAATCTCGATTAATCCTTACCATTTAGCTGGGGGATGGCGTATTCTGGACAAAGGCATGGCGGGGCTGGGAGCTCCTCGCGGTCGGGGAATGGCTTTAAGGGGCCGGCTAGCTCGGTTGAGTTTCTTGGAAGGGAAATGCTGGAAATGCAACTGAGGGATGCCAAGCCAGATGTTGATAATGAAAGGGTGGGTTTCTACTCCTGTTTGCTTTACTAGTCACTGAACTGATGTTATTGTTTGAGGCAGAATGAACAATCACGTATCGCCACGTTCAATCAAGCACATGTTACAAAGCCATCTTCTTACCTCCCCTCCGGTTCTTCTTGTTATTTTGTTTACCTCCTGTTGTAATGAATCATTGCATTGGTGCAAACATAAGTATGTGATTTTCTCTACCACAAATTTGCAATTTGCTCCCCATCCTAGAAAGGCATGGTTTTGTGCCACTGCTTCACAATCATGTGGCTCATGCATATTCCCAGCAAGCCTAGGGAAAATTGTGAATTAACTTTGCACTTTATTCTATTAGATGAACATACTCAATTCATTTGCAGGACATTGAGCCAGATGTGACCGATCGTTCTGGTGCTAAAGCTGGTCATATAATAGCTACTACAATTCGTGGTAGAAATGGTCTGCCTAAACAGGTTAGGGTAATTTTACTTTCATCTTTGCAATCTATGATGTTTGGTCATGAAACAAATGCTGATATGGTGGTTAATGAAACAGTCGGTCACTTACAGTGCTGAACATGTGGTTGGAACTGGTTCTTTTGGGGTTGTATATCAGGTAAACATGTGGCCTTTTCATTGTCTAAACTGTTCCATGCTTAACTGATTGTGCAAGGCATATAACCTGTTCTTGTCAACTCTTTAGGCCAAATGTCGAGAAACAGGAGAAATCGTTGCCATAAAAAAGGTTCTTCAAGATAAACGATACAAGAACAGGGAATTGCAAATTATGCATATGCTTGACCATCCTAACATTGTTGGTCTTAAGCATTACTTCTTTTCAACCACCGAAAGGGATGAGCTTTATCTCAATCTTGTGCTTGAGTTTGTTCCAGACACAGTAAACCGGATTGCAAGACAGTACAACAGAATGAATCAACGGATGCCCCTCACTTATGTCAAACTATACACTTATCAGGTCTGCCCTGACTTGGTGGTTATTTTTCTGAATGATGCTAGGCTTTATAAATTGTCCTCAGTTTCAACATTCATCATTGCACTGGAGCAGTATTTTTTAAAAAGAAATGCTACCAATTTTGCATCCCATGTACCATTCTAAATCAATTGCTAAATTTTTACAAAATGCCGATTACTTCTTTTCAGTTGCATTGTCTAGTGGTCATGAGGCATGCATGCCACATGTTCCATACTAGAGCTTATGGATTATTGATGTATAATCCTGTGGGACATTAACATATCATGTTAATCCATCTGAAAGGAACCTGGTGCAATAGAGTTAAAATAAGTGCCAGTCTTGATGGCCTACATCACAAATAATGAGCATAGGCCAATAGTCTATATGATGTAGGCATACTAAAAAAAACTCGACCTGCGGGGGGTAAGACGACCCCCGGGTATTTTGCTTAAGAAGAAGATCCTCTCACGCAGATCGAGAAAACCTCCGAACCCCTGCTCCACCCTTACACAGCGGCACCATCGCCCGTGTGAGAACGACCAACGACCTGGACGGGTCCTTAGACCTGTGCTATGGTGTGGTAGCAGGTGAGGGGATTTTTTTCCCCCAGCCTAAATTCGCTCCCACTGGGAGTCGAACCCAGGACCTGGGGGGTGCTACTAGAGCGCTCTAGCCATTGAGCTAGAGGCCCGTTCGCGATGTAGGCATACTTGTTCTCCAAAATTATCTACATGTTGTCATGTGGAGCTCGTGGTGCAGAATTTTCTTGACTACTGAAGGCATCAGTATCTTATCTTTTTCCCTACTTGGTGGCAGTCCTTTGTTGTCCTCGTGTCTGCTTCAAGCTTATCTTCCAATAATTGAGTACTGTATTGGAACCTCTCAACACGTTTTAATTAGTGATTCTCACCGATTGCTTCCATGAAGAAACTAAAATAAATTTTTAGACATTTAAACATCCAACCGAGCCAGCTTGTGAGTTGTCCTGTCTTTGTATTTATGTTCTACAACTTGCTTCTTGTATGTTTAGTTAAACATCCAGTGCTAAAAATTATATCACACATGATGAGATGCTATCAAAATCTATATTTTTCCTGAGATAAGTTGTAACACATATTTTTCGTAGTATGCAATGAAGGTTGTGCATTGCATGCTCACAAGAGAGCATTTCTAAGTTTTTGTTGAGTGACTTGAACCAATAAGTTGTTACGCATATTTTTAGTAGTATACAATGAAGGTTATGCATTGCATGCTCACAAGAGAGCGTTTCTATGTTTTTGTTGAGTGACTTGAACCACTCTCTAGGGACTAACATAGATTATTTACTGTGTAACTGATAACTCACACATTAGTGCATCGTAATTGTTTACATACCTTAACTAATGTTTTGTTTCTGCTAGATTTTGTTCTTGACTACGGTTAGAATTTTAGCTAATGGTTCTGCCATAGATCCATTTGCTCTTTGTAGTTGTTGAAGTCAGAAATATACTTTCCCAGTCATGCAACAAATCATGCCCTCAGTTGTCTTTTAGTATTGTATCTTAGCATAAAGTTTGATTCTGTAATAACTCATCTAATCCTTGTTCCATAATCTCTTAACTTTGCAGATATGCCGAGCACTTGCTTATATGCATAACTGTGTTGTCATCTGCCACCGTGATATCAAACCACAGAACATTCTTGTGAGATTTTAAACTCTTCCTTTTCTATGCTTAATATGTTGTGCTGTACATATCCTCAACATATGCTGGATGTCATGTTATTGGGCTGGTGGAATATAAAATAGAATTGATTTGGTACATGAAGAGGTTCTATGCATGTAACAACTGTCTGTTTAACTAAATAAAATATGCAAATATCGACATCAAATTCTATGGTCAGTAGAAATGGTGCAAAATGTTGGTAATAGAGTCCTGGTTTACTTTGCTTTGGATGTACGTGGATTTTTCATTCAAGAATAGTGGGCAACAGGCTTTCAGGGTTTTTCTAGTCATGTTGGAAGCAATACTTCCCTCAAATCATGGTAAAGTCATAATAAACTTGGGCAAACATTGTGGTGCCTTTTTGTTCAATGGAGTACACATATGTTTTCTACTACATATTTCTGATGATGTGGTGACACCATAAAAAATAAAATGAGGTTGAATACACAGTGAGACTGAATTTGTGGTTCATATGTATCCGAATATCCTAATTATGGATTGGCTCCACATACATGATATTTGGCCCCCAATAGTTTGAAACTGAAAACATCAATCCACATGTGCATTATTTAGTTTCCTGTGGCTGAGCCATCCCATGTGCATTGTTTGGTGCTAGGCTACAGGATATCATACTGTATACTACCGTTTATACTGTTTTTCTTGTTGATGGTATCGTCTCATGGAAGAGCACTTATATTTAGTCAGTTTTGTTCTTTACCACTAGGTCCACTACTAGACCTAAATACCGAATGATTTGAAATATACTTGAGCATAGTATAAGTGCTAAGCCTCATGCAAAGGATCATGAGAAACAGTATAAACCACATAAATCAGGGATTATTTAATCAGACAAATTGTTAGCACTTTAGTTTTTTGTTTTTAGAACATGAAGAATTGTAAGAGTATGAATTAAATGAGGTTTCCATAATGCCCATAGGAGTTTACTTCCCTCGGAATTGTTTTGCTAGTTGAGCTTTCTTTACCTCAGCAATAACATATTACTGATGATGTATCAATAATTACTAAAACATTTTTACTAATCTTTCTACTGTAGGTTAACCCACATACACACCAGCTCAAAATATGTGATTTTGGCAGTGCAAAAGTCTTGGTAAGTTATCTTCTAATTTTGATAGAAATTTAAATGCACAAACGCTTCTGATTTCTGAATGAACATGCTAATTTTTCTTGAAAAGAATAAACAAATGCGCACTAAATGCAGTAACCTACCTAGACATGTTAATCTCTCTAAGTTGTTGCTTGTTGTGATGTAATGTTTTGCAAAAATGCAGGTCAAAGGGGAGCCAAACATCTCCTACATATGCTCAAGATATTACCGGGCACCAGAGCTCATATTTGGTGCCACTGAATATACCACTGCCATTGATTTGTGGTCCACAGGCTGTGTCATGGCAGAACTGCTTCTCGGACAGGTTTTATACATGCATACAGTCCTTTTGCTTCTGCTCTCTTGTTTTTTTTCTGATAACATTCATCGATGCAGCCTCTGTTTCCTGGGGAAAGTGGAGTTGATCAGCTGGTTGAGATTATCAAGGTGAAATTTTTTTATGACACCTTAAACTGTTTTCTCTTGCAATCTGTATTCTCGACAATGACATACTCAGTCAATGCTTTACAGGTTTTGGGTACTCCAACAAGGGAAGAGATTAAGTGTATGAATCCAAATTACACAGAGTTCAAGTTCCCACAAATTAAGGCTCATCCATGGCACAAGGTAATCTGCACATGATGCCTTTCATACAAAATGGATGCAGGGTGTCCTAGTTGGTACAAAATGCACAATTGCTGTTCATTTTGGTACATGCTTTTGGAATAGGGAAATCTATTGACCTCTGTGCTATTAAATTGTGAAATATTTATTGAAATAAACATTGGATTTTATACAGTAGGGCCTTCCCCTACTGTTTCACATAAAAAACATATAATTACATTAAAAAATGAAAAATCTAATTGGAGCATTGCCATTTACAATTTCACACTTCCAGTAGTGGTGTCAGGCACGCTAACAATGTCCATGCCATGTGTATACTCAGGCGCAAAAATAAATAAACATACTTTCTCAGGATTCCTTTGTTACCTCAAAGTTTTCTTTTTATCCAGGTTTTCCAAAAAAGGTTCCCACCTGAAGCAGTGGACCTTGTTAGCAGGTTTCTGCAATACTCACCAAATCTTCGGTGCACTGCTGTATGTCCACACAACCTTTTCTTTTTGTTGCCATGAACAGTGCAATGTGGTATGTTGTGAAATTTTTTGTTCTCTCTTCTAACTACGGAATCATTCTTTAGATGGAAGCCTGCATGCACCCTTTCTTCGACGAGTTGAGAGATCCAAACACTCGTCTACCTAATGGGCGTCCTCTTCCTCCTCTCTTCAACTTCAAATCTCAAGGTAGCATAATTGTACTGTAATTTTTTTTAGGGAACATGCAAAAGGTTTGCATGTCATTGCATTAAAGGAAGTCATTACAGCCAGCGGAGAAAGAACAAAAAAGGAAGAAGAGTTTGAGGGGCACAGGAGACTAGAAACGAACTAAAGCCAGAGAAGGGAAGATCCAACTAAAAAAAGCGAAAGAGACAGCGATGCAGCTAGACTGCGAGAGTTCTTGCTTGAGGTTATCCACGAGTGCTTCGGTGTCTGTCTTGATATTGTTGAACACTCGGCCATTACGTTCGTGCCATATGATCCATAGGAATAGGATGGCTATAGAATGGAAAATTTTCCTGCTAGACTTGGGTACTTGCGCCCTGAGATTCACCAGTCAAGCAGCCAGGTTTGCAATGCTAGTGGAAAGCGACGCCTGGCGAAGAGGCGTAGGAATTGTGCCCAGACTTGCCGGACCCAAGAGCGGGAGACTAGCAGATGATCAATTGTTTTTGGGTGTTGTTCGCAAAGGGGACATACTGTGGGCCTGTTCTTTTCCTCCGAAGCTGGCGGCTTTTGGCTTTTGCTACAGTACCTAACTTTCAAATGGAGTATTTTCTCAAGACGGGGTCTACAAGTTAAACGATCTACACGTTAAAAGCCCAATATCTGTACCAACCAAAATTGCAAGTGAGTATCTGTCTCTCCGTAATCTGTACCGTAAACAGCCAAAATTCAAAATTTTCAACCAAAAGCCATAAGCCGCAGCCGAAAAGAACAGGCCCTGTATGCGACGACACGCTGCGCCTCGCTAGATGGTCAGCTGTCCAGCAGTGGTCTTGAATAGCCAGCCATGCAAAAAACTTGCATTTGAGAGGAGCCTCGCATTTCCATGTGAGGTTGTGGGCCGCAAAGCGAATTCCGCCGACGAAGAATGCATTGTAGGCGGACTTAGCGGAATACTCTTCCAAAGAGTTTAGTCTCCATATCATCTGGTTGTCGATGTGCAGTTGGATAGGGATGGAAGTGACCTTGTGCCATAAGGCAAGGTATTCTATGATAGCCTGAGTCGACAAGGCTCCTTTTATTCCTTGGACCCAAGAATTGTGCCGCAGTGCTTGTGCAACCGTGACGGTTCTCTTGATTTTGTTATGGACAAGAGTGGCAACAGATGGCGCAATATCTTCCGGTGAGCTCCCTTCGATCCAATTGTCAGACCAAAACAGAGTTCGACTGCCATTGCCAAGATGAACTTATGTTGCCACTTTAAACATTGCGCGAATGGTCGGTTCATGTGTAACTTGAAGGCTTGCCCATGCGTGCGATTTATCTGTTTTTCGACCCTATAGGCAATGTAGACGCAACACATAGCCCATTGTCTTGAGGTCTAGAATTTCTAGACCACCAAGGTGCAATGGCATGCAGACGGCTTTCCAACTCACTAGACAATGGCCTCCTAACACGACGTCTGAACCCCTGCAGAGGAACACGTGACGTCTTTTATTAATTGCTTTGATTGCCCAACAGGGTAGATCGTGTGAAAGAAGGTGGTAGATGGGAGCCATTGAGAGGGCTTGTTTGACAACGATGAGACGACCACCCGAAGATAACATATTTCCTTTCCAAGACGCAAACTTCCTTATGAATCGGTCGACCAAGGGCTGAATCTGAGCTTTGGATAGGCTGGATAGAGAGTGGTAGGTCCAGATAGTTCACCCGAAAGGATGAAAGTTGACATGGAGGCTCTTGTAAGGCAAGATCGACCTCTTCCTGAGAGCAACAAATATGAGCAACCACGCTCTTCTGGAGATTGGCGCAAAGACTCGACGCTTGTCCAAAGTTAGAGAGGATCACCTTCACTGTTTGTAGGTCCTGCCGTGATGGGAGCTATGAAGCAAACTACATCATTGGCATACAAGGATATACGGTCCTGAAACCCTTGGATGCCCAATGGTGATAAGGCTGAGAGTGAGTTTGCTTTGCGGAAATAAACATTAAGAATCTCCATTACCAGCAAGAACAACATTGGGGAGAGTGGGCCTCCTTGTCTTAGACCACGCCTTAATTGGATGTGATCTCCAGGTCTTTCGTTCAATAGGATTCTGGAGGAGGCGTTAGCAAGCCACATCAAAATCCATTCGCACCAAAGCCCATATGTTTAAGGATCTGTAGGAGGAGAGGCCAAGAGACCGAGTCGAAAGCTTTAGAGATATCAAGCTTGAGCATAAGAGAGGGTTTCTTCTTGGCCTTGAGGTTCTTAGCATCAAGATGGACTAAACGGAAGTTGTCGTGAATTGTTCTTCCAGAGATGAAGGCCGATTTGTTTGGTTGCACTAGGGCCGATAGTTCCTTTTTCAGACGATTTGCCAAGACCTTAGAGAAAATTTTGGTAAAACTATGAACGAGACTGATCGGCAATCCCATTAGCTTCGTCTTTCTTTAGCAACAAAATGATCAACGCATCGTTTAGCCGATGCAAACAACGTCCTTGTAAGAGGAATAGGGCATGGAACGCGTTCATGATGCTTGGCTTGATGACCGGCCATGCGTGTTTGTAGAAGGTCCCTGTGAACCCATCTGGCTTGGGTGATTTTGCGGATGGGAGATTTTTTATTGTTTCCCAAATCTCCTCTACTGAGAATTCATGGTCCAGGTGTGCGAGGTTTGCTGACGGTAACTCGAGGAAGTCGAGATCAAGTGTGTGGTTGCGGTCAATGCAGGTGCCGAAAACCTTCTCATGCGTGGTACTGTAATTTCAGTAGAATCAGGCAACCTTAACATTACCGATTTGATTGTCATCGACATGAACAGAAGTATCTTCTGCCTTCTTTGTTGTATTGTTCTGCTTTTTCGTTAACCTCGCACGAGCTGATAGATCTTCATGGACAAACTAGCATTTAGCTTCTTGGCTTTTGATGGTACTTAGTAATTAGAGGGTTCTGAGCAAATAAAGGCAATATTTCTGATCTTCTGCCTTCCAGAATGGCAGTATCTTTTTGTTCATCAGTAGTTAATCTTTTGTTCCCTTCGATGGTCCTACTTCATAAATGCATCAGGCCGCTTCTAATTTATCCTCAGCTAAACTGATTCATTGTTTGCGATCTTGGCAGAGCTAAATGGCATTCCTCCAGAAGTCATCGAACGCCTGGTTCCAGAGCACGCGCGAAGGCAGAGTTTGTTCATGGCGCTGCGCACCTAGTTTTTCGCGGGTTTTTTAGCCGTTTCTTTCATTGTTTGTTCTTTGAGGGAAGCTTGTAAAGCTGTAGCTTCTCCTTTTCTTCCCCTTTGTTTCTTGCTTTGGAGCTTTGTGAGGATAAGGTCTTTGACAAGCACTGGGGTGGCTGTTCCAGGACGTGAGGTTGGAGAAAGAGGCTTGTGTTTGATGTGCAGTTGATTTGAGGTTGGAATTCGAGGTTTCCAGTGTTGTAGGAGACTTGCAGAGCTGTGCAACTCCTCCAGTTTTCTTGCTTTACTGGCTTCTAGAGTTTCTTCTCGCTTTGGAGCTTGTGTGCTTGGATCGACTTGAGTGGTTTGATGATCGGAAAATGCAGTCAATCTGAAAGTTTTAGTTCCTTCTTTGCCAAAGTTTCAGACCAATGCTACCACATTCACAATGTCAGTGTGCACAATTCTGAAGGGCCTATCCCAATTTCCTCGTGCTCGCTTAATCGCTTTCTCTCGCAAAAAAAGGCAAGAACGAATGAATTTTCTCATCACAAGTACGTACCAACTTCGCACGGTCTCAGCCATTCAAAACCCTAACTAAACCACGGCCGCCGCCGCCCACACGCGCACACACACCCCTCCTCCGGCGACCTCTTTCCGGCGAGATAAACTTCAACGGCGCGCGGATGCCGAGCGTGCCACCGGCGGGGGCGGGCGGGCGGGCGGCGCGCTGGCCAAGGTGGCGCTGCTGGGCGGCGCGGCCGTCTACGGTGCCATGAACAGCCTCTACAACGTCGAGGGAGGCCACCGCGCCATCGTCTTCAACCGCATCGAGGACAAGGTAACCCTCGATCGATACATCTCATGTTCTCCTCCGTACCTCGGCCACAGCCGTGCAGTGATGCGGTGCGATGCGACGGGAATCGGGAGCTTCAGTGTATCTGTTGGTTGTGGAGTTGTTTTAGCGAGCTGTGTGATTGATTGCGTTTGCGTCTGACTTGTGGTTGATTGTGTGCTCCGTGCAGGTGCACCCTGAAGGGACTCACCTGATCATCCCGTGGTTCGAGAGGCCGATCATCTACCATGTCCGTGCCCGCCCCAGCCTCCTGGAGAGCACTTCCGTGGTTTGACAAACTGCTATAACAGTTCACTGCTATAATTTGTGTTCCTATTGTTCTCACCGTTTTCTTCTATTCTTCATTTTGCTGAACTTTTGTGCTCCTATTGTTAGCTTACAAAGTTTCTTGATGAGTATTGGTTTCACATTTTATATAAAACCAAGAGGCCATTGTAACTTTGTAAGCTTTTGGAACTGTAATCATCCGTATTATCCGCCTATATTATCTGTTTTCGAGTCGAATCCGTTACATATCCCGTCCCAACGGTACCGTATTCGAAACTCCGAATATTCCGAATTCGTATTCGTATCCGGTCTTACCGTATTCGACTCCGAATCTGGAGAAAAAATATGGGTTAGGATACAGTTTAAGCAATATCCGTCCGAATCCGATCCGTTTTCACCCCTCTTGCGCTCATGCTACAACAATAAGTTATGGGACCTAATTGTATGCAAAAATTTTATCTTTTTTTGTTGAGGATTTTGGAAGTTACACCATTTTTTTTGTCTTAGTTCATATTGATTTTTTGTTCTAAAAACAGCAGACCACTCCTATGGCAGTAAGACTAGTTGTTGAAAGTTGTCTCTCTTTGGTTTTTGAGGTTTTTGCTTTGCTCTAGTTTTTAATTCTAATTTTCGTAACTCTGTAATTATTGGAGTGAAGAATTTACAAATATTTAGGAAAAAAGATTATAAGGCACCAGTTATCATTAGTAGTTCTACACAAACTCATGCGATGGGGAAGAACACATGCATATCTAATGGGAAGCAACGAAAATAGAGGAAATACTAATCAACTGGAAGGAGATACACCTCTGATTGGTTCTATGGTAATTCTGAACACCTTCGGATTATCTTGAGTTCATCTTGGCTTATTTCACCATACGTATTCGCTCCTGCCTTACTTGAGTCATGTTTCTTTAGATCGAATTTGTGCATACAATCACAAGCTGGGGTCACACTGATCAAACTGGAAGGAGATACACCTCAGGATTACGGAGGTTCTGTGCACCCTCCATGTTCTAATGTCTATAGACATTGCGACTTGCGAGTTTGCGAAGTACTGCTCGGGAGCTTGTGTCAATTCATCGCCCAAAAGGCAGAAGTACAGCTCGCGCTCTCACTCGTTTGAATTTACAAGAAGAACAGTTAGCTCTCTGAAGTACGAATCCTTGAAATGTTGTAAGTACACAACAACTCCATTCACAGTACAAAACTCCTTGAAATCGGCGAAGTTAAAGCATAATTCTAGCCAAAAAAGAACAGCTATCGACAATTTACTGTTTCATGGTCACTACCGCACTACTTACTTGCAGATAGTGCTGCTGCTACGTACTCCAGAGTCCAGATCGCTAAATTAAGCTAGATCAAGCAACTCTCACACTGCCCTATATATTACCACGAAACCACATGTTCCCAAAAGCTCTCACAGGCTAAATGAAACAAGCAGCAGAATCCATCATGCCTGATTGTCAAGTGCAGGACTCATGAATCAGCAATTCAGCCACTGAATCTCATAAATCATTGTGAATTCACACCCAAAGCATGGTAATTTTCTCTAATAAAAAAGGTCACAATATTGATACTAACCAATCGCTTTACAACACAACAATGATATTTCATTAAATTTTTTAGCATAATACAACGTTCCCTGCCTCAGTACATCCAGCAACCACCTCGAGTACTCCAGAAAGCATCAATTGATGAGGCGAAAAGAGGCGACGTGGCAACATTCTCTGACCACAACGTGGCGTCGTCGTCCTCGTCGCAGCGGGACGGAGGCAAATACGAAGACAACAGCTGGTAGCCGGCGAGCCCATATAATGCGCCGTGTTCAGGCAATGACATGCCGCCGGCTGCAGAACAGAGCTTGACCAGGGGCGGACCTAACGCGGGACATGGGATTCAGTTGAATCCTTAAAAATATGAAAAAATAAATTGCTACTGATAATCCACAATGCAGCAAGCAAATCCACCATAAACTCCATAGACTGGACCATCCATCCCAGAAAGGAAGATTTGGATGAGATTGCTCACGGAAAAGAAAAGATCCTCAGGACAAAGCTCACTCTTAGAACAATCCAAGCAAGCTAGGGCTTCCTTACCAGCGAAAGAAGAGATCAATCCGGCAGAGCGGAGGAGGACGACGACGCGTAGGAGAGAAGAATCCCTTCGCTTCAAGGGTTAAATGACGTTGGCGTGAAAATTTGAGACAAACGGCGAAGCAATAGCCGCCGTCGCGACGACATATGGAGAAGAGTTCAAGGAAGAGGATGGGTTGTAACTAGAGACGAGAGAGGTTTGGGATTGGGCTGTGAGGAACTGAGGATTGCGGATTTGGGGAGGAGGATAGAAATCTTAACAATAGTCTGTCTCTTGTGCTGAACGTTGGGGATCCATTATAGAGAGACTCATTGAATGCTCATATGTCATGCATATTACTTGGTGTTGGCCACTGCATCGCTCGGCTACCGGGTTCGTTAGTTTCACCTTGGTACATGCATGCGCGAACCGTGAGGACCAACTGTTGACCAGTGAGCAGGCTGGGAAAAATCAGTGTCAATCAAGGGAAGAAAAGGAGGAGTAGCAACGGGACAAGAGCTGGGGAAAAAGGCAGGAGGAGATCGTGGCTTTCTCGCTCCTCGCTTGGGTAACAATTTGATTTTCTCTATGTTTGTTAATTTAATTAGAGATTAGAGTTGGGATTAGAGAGAAAGTGAAAAGTATTCGTTAGGGAAAAGACTAGTATATCGGCTAATCTGCTATATTGTTCTCCTGTAATTTTGGGTACTGTATGAGAGTAATTTAAAAATGTCATCTACTAGATAATTGTAGAGAAATTTGATAGTTTTCTGTACAATATTTATTTATGTTGATCAGATAAATAGATTTTAAGCTATGAATTTGTAATCCGGCTGTCTGGTAAATTTATCTTCTAGTACCATATATTAATCTGTAGATTAAAATTACTGGATGGAATATTGGATGATTTATCTACATGAAAGATGTAGATAATTAAGGGTTCTAGAGATCCCATGAACATGATCTTAAATCCAGATAGTTTCCTAGAAATATCTAGATATTTTAGATGCTTTATTCGAAAGAATTTGATGGTGCCAATTGTCATAAGTCTAGTGGTCACAAGAATCTATATAATCCTTTCAATCCAAAATATACATCATTTGGGAGAGTTGGTTTTGGCTTATAAATATTTATATTTTATTTTTCGGAAGCAATATGTTCAAAGTGCCTATGTTAACTGTTATTCTTAGAAAGAGGTAAATCATAAATAGAGACAACATATATCAAAAATAAAAATATGTACTACTTCTTTTTCTATGTGTGTGAAAAACACAATTTAATATGCTAACATAGAAAATAAGAAAAAAGAAGTGGGTTAAAGTTAACATCTATTTAAAAACAATTTGCACACTTGTGTTGTCAACTAAAGTTGTAATAGTTTTACTCTAAAAAGTTGTATTTGTGCTGCCACCAAATAAAGTGTTAGTATTAGTTTATTATTTCAAATTTTTAGTGTTAGTGACTTTCAATAGACTTAGAAATGTGACTTTTATCTTCAATATTTATAAACCAATATAAGCATGTATTAAAAAATATAACACAATGTAATTTGCGAATACTCATTCATAAAATCCTAAATCCGCCATTGAGCTTGACCCCTCCGACTGATGATGCTTGTGTAGTCTGCTGTGTCGTCTCGCCGGACGCCGATAAGAGCTCGTCCCCACACGGCGGCGCAGATGCTGCACATGGCAAGTCGCCGCCGTTGCACTTGCCAAGCGCTGGGTCTAACAATTTGCCAACAGTAACTCCGGCGTCAAAGAGCTCGATCTGCTCGCCGGCCATCTGCTATTCCGATTCGATCGCGGCAGGTGTAGGTGGCTCTGGCATGCAGCTGGACTCCAAGAGGCAGAGCTCAACGTCGCTGCACGACGGCGCAGACGTTGGCATCCCGCTGCTGCACTCGTCACACGCCTCGGTTATCAACTCGCCTCCGGTAGGCAAGAAGGAAGTCACCTCAGACTTAGAGTGCTCGCCTCCCGGCATGTGTGTCGTCTCGCGGTAATACTCCGACGCCGCGCTGTCGTCAAGTTCGCCGGACAAAGCGATCAGGGTGCGCTCGATGTCATCCGCAAGCATTAGGTCGTCTTCCTCATCCATTTGCCACCGCACGCTACAGGGTGGAGCCTCGGTGTGGTCGCCGGCTGCCTTCCTCTTGCAGCTGAAGCTAGACAGGGACAGGGCCGCCATCGACGTTAACGAGGCCGAAGTGCAGGACGACGACAACGACCCCGAGCTAGAGGTGCGAGGCGACCAGTAAACCTTGCAAAGGACCAGGTCGTCACCTCTGTGTTCTTGGTGGATGTCGTACTCCACCATCAGCCATCCCGGCTTGACGGTGCCGGATGTCATCTTCACCTTGTAGGTGAACTTCTATACGTACCCACCGACGATGCTCCCTTTCACCGGCTTCTGGCCAACCTTCGAGTGCCACCACTTGTTGCCGTCCGAGCCGACCGTGCGCGACTTCCTCTCGCCGTGGCCGTTCTTGCGGGCGCAGCAGTGCACGTGGGTGAAGAAATACCACACCCGCCTGTCCCCATCGCCGCTGCCAGGTGCGCGCTTGTCCACCAGCTTGTCGGGGGCGGCGGAGTAGAGGTCGGCGTTGTGGATGAAGCGGGCATCCAAGGGCTGGCCGACAATCTTTGACCGGAGAAACAGATCGACGAGCTCCTGATCCTGGGGGCAGAAGGTGAGGCCTTCACCAAAACCTTGAGCCATGTTGACTGCAATCCGCGATGAAGTGACGGATGGTTCTTGGTGGTGGCGCACCATGCCCTGCCCTTTTATGATGCTCCGATCCTGGCTATCTAGATGGTGGAGATGGAAATAAATGTGGATTCAAGAAGCTGAATTCCGAGATGCGGATTGCCTCAGAGTGTGTACGTGTTAAGCATCTCGTAAAACTAGTATCTTGTGGGCTTCAAGACCAGTAATGCATGAAGTGTGTACTCTCGTTGTATTAATTAGCTAGCTAGTTTGGCTCAATCTTTTTGGCCGCGTTGTGTTAATTAGCTAAGTAGTCTGTCTCAATCTTTTTAGTCGTGGCTAATGGTTTATAGTTATAACTAATAATTTTTTTTAAACTAAATGTTTTTGCAAACAAATTAAGTACCGATAAATTGTTTTAAAAATTATCTTTATAAGTTATTTTAAAAATAAGAGAGAAGTCATTCTATTTATGATAAATTATTTTAAAAAATAAGAGAAAAGTCATTCTATTTATGTGGTAGAGAAAGCAAATACACATTGAAAAGTACTCACGTCGAACTTCGTGCGCGAAAAGTTAACGCCAAGTGGTCGTTTGGATGATAAGCCGCTCGACGCCACATATGGGCCAAAGTTTGCGCGGCCCAGCAACATGCGTGCAACCCATGGGCATCTACTGCTTTTCAAACACGAACGCGTCACTACACTCGACGCTTTCTTCATGAAACAACAGTTTTATTCGATCTAAGGCGTATGTTTTTTTGGGAGGCATGCGTGCGTGCGTGCCTGCAACTTGTTAGGAAACTGGGCCCATGGCCAAGAGTCCTGACATATTTGGGCACCCCACCGTAGACTATAAATAGAGAGTCATACTCCCCCTCATTATGTACGCATGAAAGAAAAGCAATAAAGAAAGACCGGGAGTTCTCTCTATATCTCTGTGTGTTCAATCTATTCTTCTGTGATTCTGTGATTGATTCGTTCTTATTCTAAACAGAGAAATCGCTCGGACTGGTCGCTAGCGACGGTTCCTCAACACGTTATCAGCACGACTTCGCTCCGGTGAACGAGGTAATCATCGAAGCACAGATTAATTTTCTAGATCGCTTTTGAATCTGTATTTTCTTTCGCGTTCTAGATTGAAATTCTACGGTGCAAATCCGCCCTAATCTACCGCAAGCAGACTTGAAGTCGCCGGCACAATGCCGATCGGTAGATTGTGAAACGGGGTAGATGTTGATTGCACTGTAGAATGATGCAAATCCGCCCTAAATCTACCGTGAGCAGATCTGAAATCGCCGACACAATGTCGATCGGTAGATTGCGAAAAAGGGCAGATGTTGATTGCATCATAGATTGGAATTCACACGCATAATTTTCCTGTTATTTTTCTGCACTGCCATTGCATGAAAAAAGGGAGAATTTTGCATGGTTTTCTCTGTTTGATCTTGCATGATCATTACACGAGGAAAAGATTGCATGAGAAATTTTACTCCATCCTGTTCAGCTTTCTGCATAGCATTGCAAAAGAAAAAAAACATGATAATGGCCATGAATGGCCACGGCATAGAAGAGCACCACCGGCCACCACGGCCCCGCATGGCCAATGGCTCGCGCACCGCAGCTCCTCGCACGGATGGCTGCCGGCCCATGCGAGTCGCCGCGCCCCTGCATGGGTCCACCCGGCTACGCTACGCCGTGCCTTCACCGCCGACTGGCGAGCCCTCGCACGGGCCTTGCCCGACTCCGTCGGCCCCGCGCCCGACGATGCTCACCGACCTGTCTCGGCCCGCAGCAGACCGCGCCACCTTCCGAACCGGCCAGCAGCCGCCGCCACCGGCCGGTCGCCTCCGCCGCCTCGTGCATCGGCTCGAAGCCGCCCGAAGCCGAAGCCGCTTCCTCCCGTGCGCCGCCCGCGCCCGGCCCAGCGCCGGCCACCGCCGCGCCATCCTCACCCGCGCCGACCCCGCCGTGCCGGCCCTGGCCCCGCAACGCCGGCCCCCGGCCTCACCGTGCCGTGCGCCGGACCCGCCTCGGCTCCGCCATACGCGCGTGCGCGCCCTGCACCAGCCGCCACTGCCGGTTGAGTATGGGGAGGGGAAACCCTAAGCATACCCCTCCCTTCCCCCTTGTGCAGGCCGAGCGGGCCCTTTGGGGCATATGGGCCAATTGGTCGAAATAACGTGGGCCGGGGGGGAGTGAAAGGGCCAGGCGGAGGGGGAAAAGAAAAAGAAAAGGGCCCGGCCGGGAGGGGGGCGCCTTGAAATTTTGAATATTATCGAAAAGCCTTTGAAATTGCATTTAAGTCCCGAAATTTCGCATAGAGGCTTCTGTAATTCCGAAAATTGCGAATAAGTCCTCAAATTTACGAGTGGGTCTAGAATTTTGCAGAAAACCCCTCGGTAAATCAGGAAATTGCGTAAATTTTTTCTCTGAACTGAAATTTTACGCATAAACCCCCAGAAAGTGCAGAATTTGCTGAAATTTCATATTTTAGCATAAAAGGGCCTCGGAAATCCGAATTTTGCATTATTTTTAGCATTTGAAGCTTATTTATTTATGCCATTATTATTCTCTGTATTTTCTGTATTTATTTACTATTTTTGGTTAATTGTAATTGTTTAAATTGCTTTTAATCACCGAAATTAGCAGTAAAATTATAGAAAATGCATAGAAAATTCTGGAACATTACGAGAACCTTTTGTACCATTTATTTACCCGCAGTGAATTATCCCGTGCATGTCTACCAGCAGTAGACTTATACACATTTAAATGACTAGCATCACGAACTAGAAGTTCGAGGAGCTGGCCCAGCATGGCCAAAAACTATCTGTTGTAGGCATCCGATGTCGAGATTGTGCTTGGAGCCAGGAAGCTCCGCGCGACTATTGGGATTGGCGGACTGAATGACGGCTAACCCACGCCTAAATGGAATGATCAGGCACTTCATTTTCTCAGGCACCACTTCTGCCTCACTCTCAAGAATGAGTACATGGTAGAGAATAGTGCGCTAGCACTCTGGACCGCACCCAAGAAGCAGGTTTGAGAGGCTAAAGTACACCATTCTTCCTCAAGCAGAGTAGGAGTGGATCAGACTAAGGTTTGCCGACTTTAAGACGGTCAGGGAATACAATTCTGCCTTGCACAGGATTTGTACCCCAATACAGAAAATTAAGAAAATCCTTCCACCCAAATGAAGTACAATCCGCACGCAATTATCGTCAAGATGGTTATGAGGAATACGCCAAATTGACCGATATGATGCAAGTTGCGGAGGCTCGGGACAAAGTTCTCTGTAAGAACTACGTCACTTAGCCACCTGGAGCTCCGTTGGTCGTGAAGCCAGCACCGGGAGCAACAAGGTGCGAAAGCCCTTGATAGAGAAAAGGGGAAAGAAGGGTAAGACCGCAGCCCAGAAAGGCAAATTAGATGCTCCACGTGAGAATAAGGCTAGCAAGCCAAAACGGATGGCAAAGGGCACATGAAGCCCACTCTGCATCGGTTGAGGGGGAGCGTTCTGAGCAGCTGCCTGCGCTGATGGTGTTTGAGACCATTACGACAGCAGCACCCCTCTCGACCTAGAAGCAGCCACCGTCCTGATTTCTGTTGAAGAGAATGTCAACCCCGAGAAAATAGCAGAAGAAGTCTTGTGCACTGAATGCATTTAGACTTTAATTGTCATTTATTTTGTGTGGAAGAATATGTTAGAATTTGCATGGATGGTACTTAAGAATTGTTATCTTTCTTGTGATGGTTGGATGATTTTTGAAAGAATTCATTCATTTATTCAGTTTATAATGGCATGATATGTTCTGATATTGGAGTATCTTATTTATGTGTTGATTGCCTTCTCATACATGTTAATAAATACCCTATATTAGAACATGTGTAGCGCCCTATGAAGCAAGTGTGCTTAGCCAGCAGCGGCACAACACATATCATCTTAAGAGAGATTGAGTATTTTCAGTCGATTCGTAAGAACACTGGCAGCCTTACGACAATCGCCAGAAGCGATGCATGTATAATTGGTTCGAGAAGAGCCATAATGGGCACAATTTTGATCATTGAAGAAGCCTTATTGTACCCAAAATCGACTAGAACTCTCCTAAGTTTTAAGAATTTTTGCGCCAATGGTTTCCACGTTGAGACTAAAGAAGAGTACGGTAAGAAATACCTACTCATCACAAAGTGTGAAGAGAATGGCAAAAGAATATTAGAAAAACTTCCTTCACTGGGCTATATTATACTAACATTAAAGCGCCTGCAGCGTACACTGTTCTGAAAACAGTGTTTAGAAGCTCTGAACTCTTCTGTCTCTGGCATGACAGATTAGGCCACCCAGGTCTTAGGATGATGAGTAGCATAATCAATAACTCGCATGGGCATAATATTAATGAGAAGAATTTCCCGAATCATGAAGATTTTGTGTGCTCTGCATGTGCCACCGGGAAACTAATTACTAGACCCTCCACTCTGAAAGTGAAGGATGAAGTCCCTACATTCCTGGAACGCATCCAGGGAGATATTTGCGGTTCCATTCAGCCTGTCCCAGGGCCGTTTAAGTATTTCATGGTGCTTATTGACGCTTCTTCGAAGTGGTCATATGTGGGTTTGTTGCCCACAAGAAACCACGCCTTTGCAAAATTGATCTCGCAGATCATTCGCATCAGAAATGTGTTTCCAGATCATCATATCAAGTCCATCCGAATGGACAACGCCGAAGAATTTACTTCGAAGGCATTTGATGATTATTGCATGGCGATGGGAATTGCAGTTGAGCACTCGGTACCGCATGTCCATACCCAGAATGGTTTGGCAGAGGCTTTAATTAAGATAATTAAATTTATTGTCCGACCTCTTTTGCATAATTGAAATCTAGCAGCTACATATTGGGGACACGCAGTCCTTTATGCAGCGAATCTCATCAACCTTAGACTTTTGGCCTACAACATCCATTCACCTATGCAATTAGCGCAAGTGTCACCACCGAAAATTTCCCAACATTAGGGGGAGGAAATCAACCCCTTGATGAAGAATGTCGGGAAATTATGTGGCAAGCCTGGGGAATCCATGCAGATGACCCGTGCACTAGAGAAGTCCAGAAGACATTACATGGCAAGCCATGGATGACCAGCGCATTAGTGAAGCAAAAAGAAAAGTCCAGAAGACAAGAGAAGTCTATAAGACAATCGATTTGCAAGAACTAGCAAATCAACTGCCTGATCACTTTAGTGATTTGAAGAGCATGATTAAGTCGCATGTGCCTGCAAGCACTGCACTGGAGAGGGTTGAAATACCAAGAAAGCAGAAGGTATCCCTAATCTCGTCCAGAGGCCTCAGAAAGATAATAAAGGACGAGAACTCCGGTTCCTCGAATCCTTAGTAACCGGGGACGCCTGGTGAAAAAGGATAAAAGGGATTTATCACAGCCGATCATTGAAGTCCCCCAGAATGAGAATGGGAGCCAGTTGAGACCTGGCACAAGTATGACACCTTCGAAAAAAGGGCATACCGGATCTGAATATCCCCATCGGCATGGATGTGTGCGCACACATCGGAGCCGGAAAAAAAACTAAAGGAACTTGCCATCGCAATTGAAAGAAGCGATGCGCAAGGTGAAGCTCCAGCAGAAGCAATCGCTCCAGAAGAAGCAACTCATGAAGAAATAGCTATAAATTATGTGCACACGGGAGAGTACCTGAATAGGACAACAGCTAATATCGATATCTACTTCGCAAAGAAAATTGCCACAATCATCGATCTTGATCCCGAGCCTGCATCGCTCGCTGAATGTAAGAAAAGATCAGATTGGGAAGATTGGAAGAAGGCAATAGCAACTGAATTGCTATCTCTGAATAAAAGAGAAGTGTTTGGGCCTGTATGCCGCACACCTCCCCACATACACCCCGTTGGGCACAAGTGGGTATTTGCTCGAAAGAGAAATGAAAGAAATGAAGTAGTGAGATACAAAGCATGGTTAGTAGCCCAAGGTTTCACTCAACGTCTCGAAGTTGATTATGAAGAAACATACTCCCAAGTCATGAGTGGAATTACCTTTAGATACTTGATCTCAATGGCAGTGAACTTGAATTTGGAAATGAAATTGATGGATGTTGTGACTGCATACCTTTATGGTAACTTGGTTTTGGAGATTTATATGAGAGTCCCTGAAGTAATCCCTCTCCAGAACCAAGACAGAGCAAATAGAAATCTATACAGTGTGAAACTCAGAAAGTCACTGTATGGACTGAAACAATCTGGAAGAATGTGGTATAATCGCTTGAGCGACTTTCTCTGCAAGAAAGGCTACACGAACAATGAAGACTGTCCTTGTGTATTTATACGGCGATCCCAGAATGGATTCTGTATAATCTCTGTGTATGTAGATGATCTGAATATCATCGGGACAGCCGAAGACATAAAAGAAGCAAACTCTTACTTGGAGTCAGAATTTGAAATGAAAGATTTGGGTAAGACCAAGTTTTGCTTAGGCTTGCAGCTTGAGCATGTCCCTGAAGGAGTCTTGGTACATCAGTCGACCTACACCCAGAAGGTGCTCGAAAGGTTTGGCTTTGAGAAGGCATTTCCCTCGAAAGTACCGATGATCGGTAGGTCTACAGCAAGAAAAAGATCGGTAGGTCTACAGCAAGAAAAAGATCCTTTCCGACCAAGAGAAGAGGGGGAGGAAGTCCTGGGACCGGAATTCCCATACTTGAGTGCAGTGGGAGCACTCATGTATTTAGCAAACTGCACTAGACCGGACATTGCATTTGCCGTGAACCTGTTAGCAAGGTACAGTGCAGAGCCCACCAAGAGGCATTGGCAGGGCATAAAGGACATTTTCCGATACCTCCAAGGTAGCAAGGACCTCGGATTGTTTTACAGAAAGAATCAAGATCTGAACTTGATTGGCTATGCAGATGCTGGGTATCTGTCAGACCCGCATACCGCTAAGTCACAAACAGGCTATGTATTCCTGTGTGGTGGAACTGCAATTTCATGTAAATCGTCTAAGCAAAGCCTGGTAGCTACTTCGATGAACCACTCAGAAATTATAACACTGTATGAAGCCGCACGAGAGTGCGCTTGGCTCCGCCGAATGGTTCACCACATCCAGCAGTCATGTGGAATGAACATTGTGTAAACCCCCACAATTATCCATGAAGATAATGCAGCTTGCGTTGCACAAGTGCAGACGGACTATGTAAGCATATAACCCCAAGTTCCTCTATGCTCATGAATTGCAAAGATGGACAAGATTAGAGTACTGCACACTAAGACTTGTTCATTTAGTCACTCCTCGCATCTAGCTTTGAAAGGTGCGTGTGAGGGATTGAAATGATGAGACTTAGAAAAGTGCAGAATTCAGGGGGAGAATTCTCTCAAGCCCGTTATTAAATCTTGATCATGAAGATTAAGTACCCAAAGAAATAAAGTCCTGAAGACCAAATGAAATTGGGTGAATTGTACTCTTTTTCCCTTGACGAGTTTTCCATGAAGTTTCTAGACCAAGGTTTTTAATGAGGCAATTCGTGCATCGCAACATCACATGTATCATGTATTCTTTCTCCAAATTTTTCCCACTGGGTTTTTATGGAGTTTTGACGAGGCATGAGCATGTTGGGTGAGTGCCCAAGGGGGAGTGTTAGGAAACTGGGCCCATGGCCAAGAGTCCTGACATATTTGGGCACCCCACCGTAGACTATAAATAGAGAGTCATACCCCCCCTCATTATGTACGCATGAAAGAAAAGCAATAAAGAAAGACCGGGAGTTCTCTCTATCTCTCTGTGTGTTCAATCTATTCTTCTGTGATTCTGTGATTGATTCGTTCTTATTCTAAACAGAGGAATCGCTCGGACTGGTCGCCAGCGACGGTTCCTCAACACAACTAAATTAACAATGCTAACTCAAGGCACTACTCCAACTTAAGATTCTTAAACTCACCCATATATTGCTTACTACATTGGAAATAAACAATTATTTCGAGTGTTACCTCTATAAAAATAGTTGCTAACAATGCCTTAAAGGCTAGCACTAGGAATATTTTTTACTATACATGGTGGGTTTTTTTACCTGTGGCTTACGGTTTTTTATTTCTGGATGTTCGTGCGAAAGAATATGAAGAGAAACAGTCACATACGATTTTGACTGGTATAGCTGAAGTCAATATAGTATCTATTACAATTAACTTATAGATTTCATCTTAAAAAACAAGTACAATTTAAAAAACTAGTTACTGACATAAGTCAAAAGCAAAAGTAGATTCGAGCCCACCTATAGGCCATCCGCATCTTGGCACGCTGGGCCAAAGTGTTAGAACAAAATCAGCAAATACTAACAGGTTGTAGAAGATCATCTTGACTCACTTTTTGTTAGTTCTTTTTAGCTTTTTTTAGCTATTACTATTTATTAAACTAATAAACGAGAATATATTTTTTCTTAGTCATAACCCGTGGGACCCACAAGGAGAGGGGATCAGTAGTACGACAGTTGGGTGTAGGTACTGGGTGCGGTATATTTCTTATGTTGCTTCTTGAATTTGGATTTCAAATTCCAAGGCAGCCAAACAGAAAAAAATGAATTTAAATTGGACAGAATGAAAATCAATTCCTATTAGAATAGGATTTGGAATCCAATCGAATGAATCAAATTCAATTCTAAGGAGCCGAATGGGGTAACCTTATACGTGTTAATTTGGTCTGGGTTTTTTTTGGTGCTATCTGAAAAGTATTAACACAAACTTGGTTATGATAAAGCTAACAGATAGCTGGAGTCCTTGATAAATTAAATTAAACCACCAGATACTGCTATGGTTAAGTTTATACCAATATCAAACAATAGTCAATAGATATATCCTAGAAGCTTGTACTGCACTGGAGGCATGGGCGGATGCACATTGAGCAGTGAGGGGGCACATGCCTTAGGCTGATTTTAATTTTTATTACTTATAATATAAGTTTACACAATATGTATCCCTACACACCGAAAACTAGTGCCTCATATATCAGACTACATTTATCTAAAAGAAAAAATGCCTAAACTTATTGACAAACTAGGAGAGAAAAGAAAAGAAAAGGAAAACACATAGGACATTGATAAAGCAAAACACTCCAGAAAAATATGTGTAAGTAGAAGTTGGCATGACACAACATATCAATCGATCATGAAAAGAAAACAAAACAACAAGGGCTATGTCGGACCCCGGAGTAACGACTCCCAGATCCTCTGTGTAAATCGCACTAGTATAGGATTAGGTAGTGCATACAGTGGACAACAAAGATAAATATCATCTATAATGAAATTTATTCATTAACTAAATATGGGCATGATTGCCAAAATTTACATCCACGGCCCATAGGCCAAATTTAAATATAGCAGCAAAAGAAAAGGCCGAAGCGGAAGAAACCACTGAGCCTGCCGATAGGCAAACAACAGTAAAACACGGTCTACTCGTCCTGGTCCTCACCGTAGTTGAAGTCGTCTTCCTCTGTGTGGAGATAGCAAGCTGAGTACAAAGTTGTACTCCGCAAGTCACACGGGAGAGTGCAATATAATGATAAAGGCAACAAAGGAAGGTATATATGGTTACTTAAGCGTAAAACAATATTAAAGAAATACAATAAATAGATTAAAATTGCTAAATTTGATACAATAAGTAAAGACAGTAATTGTAAATAAAATTAATACTGTTAGTGCAGTTCCATCCCCCACACTAACCTAAACATGGGTATTCTACCTTGACCATCTTTTCCAAAAGATCTCATATGGATTCCATCCATACGCTTTGTAATAAGATTTTCATAAACTATTTTAAAAAACAAAGTCTAATCTATGAAAAACTTTACTCAGCATGTCCATAACCGTGGGAACAACTATTTAGGATAAATTATACACTCTGCAGAGTTTGTACAACTCTACCCACAAGACATGATCAACTTATAATGTCCATCTGACACACTTTCGAATGTGTGCAACTAAGAGATCATGACAAGACTTTTGCAACACAAAGTCTTCAACCTGGCCAAGCTAATACTAAGATTTCATCCCAGTAAGGAGTCCATCAGACTGGAGTCCTCTGTTGAGCCGAGTGTGACTTCACATGACCTACACCACGCTCATTTTTAACCTACAATAAGACTCAGGTTGGGACCCATAAATTAGTCAATCAGGACTGTCTCATACAAGCCTTGTGGTAGTATGAAAATGACTTTATAGCAGTAGCTCACAGACTGGTCCTTAATTTGACTTAGGCTCAAACCACATACCCGTTGTGCCTGATAATCAATATTGTGTCATCGAACAATAATGCATACAGGCATTAACGACGAGAAACATTGTTGTAGTTTGCGACGGAGCTCGAGGACGATGACATTCATCTTCAGATTCAATGAGAATCAATTGAATTTTTTGTAATGGTTTATGTGTACATTATTTAGAATTGATAGGTTAATCTTCAGATTCCTCAGTGAGCTGTTGTGGGCGTCGGTTTTCCAGCGCATGTTGCATTGCATCTTCCTAGATTGATGCTTTAATATTTATGCAAATTACTATTTAGGAGAGCATAGAATCAACTCCCTTACATTGTTCATTATGTAGCCGTAATATATGTCAGTAACAAACCGGACGGTGGTGTGATTATTCCTTTTGTTCAAGTTTGGCCTGTTAACTCTTTACTAATGTGTGAAGTTATTCACTTCGTTGTCGAATGCTGCAAATATAGCTCATACCGATTACTGAATACTGACTGATCGTAATATATCTCCATTCATATGAAAATGGCATCAGGAAGATAGAAGCACTAGTGCACCGTACTCAGAGAAGCCCCTGTTCTGCATTTGTTGCTTAGGGCCTGTTTGGTAGAGCTCCAGATTCTCATTTTTCAGCTTCTGCTCTGGATTCTCCGAGAATCTGGAGCTGCCTCTGAAAAGCGTTTGGCTAGTGAGTTGGCTCCAAATTCATAAAAGAGGATATTTGAGGGAAATAGACCTTGTTACCCCTAGTTGTAACCCTTTTATTTTTTTTCACAGTTCCAAACAGGAATTTATTTCAATGACTATTGCATCTTATTTGGAACATTGTTATATTTGATATCCGTAAAGGATTGTGGAATTTGATCGCGCAAACGGGTGCTCTCTTGATGTAGTTCCACTGTTCCAGTTTCAAAAGCAGGAAAGGAACAGCTTTAAGCAATTTGATATAAACGATGGATACATGGCATCACCATAAAATTGAAATGCGCAGTTACATGCTACAAGGCCTTACCAACTCACCGAGAATCAATATAAAAAATACTGAACTTCTAAATTGTCTTCAGCCGATATATTGATGATCCAAATAGAAACTACCAGTGCAAGTTATATACAAGAGGTAAATTCATAACATCCCAACTACAACACTAAAATTATTTCGGGTTCCTCAAAACAATGATGACTGAATCCCCACGGAGGAACATCTTGCTTATGAACCTGTCCTTGTTCACTGGAAGAGCCTTCTTCTTGCCTTTACCAGTCTTTGGAACCTGTAACAAGTGCAACAGATGTTACTGAACACAGCAATACAAGACAAGAAAATAAAACAACAGTTCAGAGAGTGTGTGATAATATAACTGTAGCAGCTATCAAGCAAAACAGCCAATAGCTTTTTTCCCCAATTCATACAAATAATCGATTGACGGTGCATTGGGCCAAGCCAAGGGTTCATGAATGGCTACACATTGCAAAATGAGCTACCATATCCATGAGTAAAATAAGAGCAAAGGATACATCGTTGAGTGAATGAATTAAACAGCTAGCAACTCATCTTGCAGTGAGCTCGGCCCTTCCAGTCACTAAACAGGCCCAAATAATGAACTATATGATATATATCAAGCCAACTGATAATAACTAATCTAATTCCAGAAATTCTCAATTTAGGAACCCATATGAACTGCCTCAACTCCTAATCTCCTTATTTCTAAATTCTACTCACATCAAATCTGTGCATTGAAGTAAAAGATAACTGCATGCATAGAGTGGCATCTTGTCCATGAAAAAAGTTGATATAATCAAGCATCGGAATGAATAATTTGTAGCTGGGGGGGGTGGCGGTGTTGGGGGTGGAAGGAGGCGGCGGTGGCGGTGCTGGGGACCGGAGCGAGGCGGCGTCGGAGGAGATCTGGAGGGAGGCGGTGGGGCGAGAGGCGGCGGTGGCGGTGTTGGGGGTGGAAGGAAGCGGTGGTGGCGGTGCTGGGGACCGGAGGGAGGCGGCGTCGGAGGAGATCTGGAGGGAGGCGGCGGGGCGAGAGGAGGGCGGCGGCGGGCGAGATCTGGACCGAAAGAAGGGAGGGAAGCGGCGTGTCGGGCGGCGGCGGGGCGAGAGGAGGGAGGCGGCGGGGCACGAGAGGGCAAGGGAGGAGGCGGGATGGAGGCGGCGGGGCGCGAGAAAAGGGGGGAGGCGGACGGCGCGAGAGGAGGGGGGAGGCGGGGCGTGAGAGGGGAAGGGGAGAGGGGAAGGAGCTGGGCGTGAGAAGGGGAAGGAGGGAGGCGACGGGGGCGGGGGGGGGGGGGGGCGAAACGGGATTTGTGGTTTTCATATGGGTGGCATTTGCGGGTAAATACTATGAACTTCAATGGGTAGGTTGGATTTAGGTTGGATAGCTCCCCACGAGAATCTGCCTCAACCCAGCTTCTCTTGAACAGTTCATTTTGGAACCTGCTCCTTGTGAGAAGCTGAATCTGGTCATTTTTGGGAAGCGGGTTGTTTGGCACAGCTCCACCTGATTCAACAGAGAAGTTGGGAGCAGGAGTTGTACCGATGACTGAATATTGACTGATCGTAATATATCTCCATTCATATGAAAATGGCATCAGGAAGATACTAGTGCACCGTACTCAGAGAAGCCCCTGTTCTGCATTTGTTGCTTAATTTGACGGTGGTCGGTGGTGTCACTGTTGGTCATCAGTCATCACGATTGAATCATGCATTATGTGTGCATGTATGGGACCTTGTTGGAGTGGTGATCATTTGGGTTTTTTTGATGGCTTATGGCTGAAAAGCACTGTAGCTGACTGAAAAAACACTGTAGCTGATAGATGCTTATTTAGCATAATTAAATTTAAAAATTAAAAAAATATGTTAACCCATTACGTATAATACAAACAAATACGGGAAAAAAGAACCGGCAAAAAAGCTCAACAAAAAGCCAAAAGTTCAGAAAAAGACGAAATTTATAAATAGTGAAAAATAAGCTGGAAGGTAAAAGCTGAAGTCAAAACAATCACAGCCTAGAGCATCTGAAAATTTCCTGCTGTAAACACGAGGGTTTGATCTTGCAGTGCATCTTGCTTGGCTGGTCCAACCATAGTGTTAAATTAAGCTCTAGTCATCTCTCCCTTGTTCTGAAATATTATTGGGGCTCTGTAGTCTGTACACGAATTCAGCGGATGATGTACTAAAGCTACTGGCAATTAGGATCTTACAGTTTCCATGTTCACAAAGTCGATATGTCCGAGTGGTTAAGGAGACAGACTCGAAATCTGTTGGGCTTTGCCTGCGCAGGTTCGAATCCTGCTGTCGACGTTTTTTTTTCTCCCCAAAAGTTTTTGGATATAACCCTTTTATTTCCATTTCATGACAGTTTCGGTTTTTTTACAGAGAGGACTACCTACAAAATTTCTTTCCAGCGCATGCATGGATGCTAGTTGCTACATACCGATGGGACATGCTAACAATGATGTGATGTGAGCGTTTGCACATTGCGGCAGTTGCAGTACATCTTGGATTTTTAAAATGTGGAAGTAGACATTCTATACATACACTCTGTCAACTCATCTCCCACTCTACATTCTCAACAATTAACTAAAATCTACTCTCTCCATCTAAGTTTATAGAATTTTTTTAATATCCTTATTTATAATATAGAACATATTTTATATTCTAATACAAAAATAGTATTATGTTTCTTTTATATTCTTAATAAATACATAGTTTTATTTACTATTCTCTACATGTATGCATTAAATATACTGTTCAGAGATAATAAATATGAGTAATCTAGCTAGTTTTACTGTCTTCTTGGCCTATGTAAATATGCTTTTATAAACTTGGATGTAGGAGTAACGCTTTAGCACAAAAAAAACAATAAAACAATGCTGCAATACGAAGCAAGAAAAAGAAAATAAACAAAACTTTTCTTAAACATACCAGCACATCACGAACACTCGTTAGATACGCTAGCCTCTTGAATCTTCAGTATCACATCCTTATATTTAGTTGCTAGAACTTGTTTAGCAAAAAAACATTATACGCACGTAGCCAATGGCAAACAATAACGAAAAGTTAGCTATACTTAATACATATATTAGATTGGATTTTGATATTTCACACTCGCCCTTAATTCTTTATCCTATTTTCTATGGAATAGCCTCTATTTCACACGAGAAAAGGTACCGATTTAGCTAGAACACTTTAAATTTAAAGTAAATCACAATCTGATTCCTCTCAACCAAACGTGCTTCATAGGAATCATCGAAGAAACTATTAGTACTTAAATTATCAAGCATATAGGACCTGTTTCGCTATGGTTTTTTTTTATGATGGAGTGCTAAGCTAGTAGTCACGTATACCATGAATTCTTACTTTTTAGATTGCGACACATAAACTTTCGTGGGTTTTTCACCTCAACTAGCCGATGAGTAATTAGTGTTTACCGTATCACTCTGCTGAGCCACGCTAAATTTTTGTATACTTCTATCATGAATATACAATACAAACCATATCATACACTAGTACCATATCATATACTAGTAATCTATGCTGTCCGTAAGAATTTCTTGAGAAACAATTCAAATCTACCGGCAATTGAAAAATTTTGTACTAAAGAAACAGCGTATCACGTATTCACGTTGGCTCCGCAGTCCGCACCCAGCACAAACCACCGCACCGCATCGGCGCATCGCATTCGCATCGGACAACCCGGCCGGTTCCAAAGGTCACCAACCCTTCGAGTCTCCAGCTCTCTCTCCCCCGCTCGCGTCGTCCTCTCCTCGTGTCGCGAAACCCTTCTCCATGGCGGAGTCGCCCGAGAACGCCGCCCCCGCCCCCGCCCCCGTCACCACCCCCACCCCACCGCCGCAGTCTCCGCCCCCCAAGTCAGGGATCCCGCCGCGGTACGACCTCGACGCCAAGTGGGACGCGTGCCTCGACATCTCCATCCGCCGCGTCGCCTACTCCTCCCTCGCCGGCGCCTTCGCGGGCCTCCTCCTCCTCCGTACGGAACCCCCTAACCCCGCTTGACCTTCCCATTGCTTTTACCTCGTGAGATCTATCTATCTGTTGGTTTAGGGTTAGTGCAGATGCTCTTGTTCCATTTCGATTGGCCTAATCTGATGCGGGACATGCTAAGCTGGTTTAGGGATTAATGCGCATTTTCTATGAACTGGTTGCTTTAGGGCATTATAGATTAATTAACTCCTGTGCTATCTCTGTGGTTGGTCCCACATTTGACGGGAATTGAGTTGTTGTAGAGTCAATTCACCTCATGGGCTGTGGTAAGTTGATGTGTGCAAGCAAAAATTCCTTTATGTTCAATTTACTGTATGGCATGGAGGCCACAGCCTTATTTCGATCTCCTTGTCAATCATTGTTGGAAGCATGTTGAATTGCTGGCTATGCTTGTGATGACTTTGTTTGGTATGTAGCAAAACTTATGTGTTTACTTCAACCGACTTTAGTTGGTGTGAGCAGATCTTTCTTTTGTGGTAGTCGCTCTGTGAAAAGGTTTGATAAATTTGGGTTCATAAACAAATTAAGCCCTCATCATTTTCTCTTGACTGGTAATTTGGAGAAAGAGCAGCGCAATGTTTTAGTAGGGCGTGTCTGATTGGGATTGCGGTATGTGCGAGACATAAATACTATGCTGTTCTTCAAATTATAGCGTATCTCTTTTAGTGCTCAATCATATTTTGTCCTTTAAAAGTCTAGATCCCTATACCACTTAGGACATAGCTTTGTACAATCTATATTTTTAGTCATCCAACATGTTATAGACGTGGGCCTTGGGCCAGTTGGGTTATTATTAGGAATAAGAGATTGATTTCTATTTGAGTTAGAGATTGGTTTCCTTGTATTAGAGATATGGTTAGAGATATGATTGGAGTTAGATTCATCTGTTAGGGGGAGCCATCTATATAAGGAGGCTACCACATGCTATTGTAATCAAGCAGAGTAATAATAAAGTCTTCCCCGTCTAAAGTTCTCCTCTCTCTCTCTACGCCGACTCCATCCGGCCATCTTCTTGGTGGTGTTTACCCGTTATGAACTAAGGTTCATAACATATTGGTATCAGAGCAGTCGATCCCTTCCCACGACTTCTGCTACCATGGTTTCTGTGATTCGTCCTACTGCCGAGTCGTTAGCCATGATAAAAGCTAGCGTCAACGAGATGGCCAGCATCAACAAAAAGATGACGGACAACTTTCTCCACATACAGGCCATCCTTGAGAGGATGGAAAATCGGAGGAAGGAGCAACAAGAAACAAAGAGCAAGACACAGGATCATCCAACATCAGATCTTCAACAACAACAAGAAGAACCACGGCCACAGCCTTCACCAGAGCTTCCTCTAACCCTCGGCAGATCGCCAGATCCCGACCACATCGCCGCAACATCTCCTCTGCCGACTCCGCCCAGCACTTCACCCGCCGTCGCCTGGCGTCTGCTGCCGCCGCCGCGACGTCGTCTGTCGCCGCCGTCCTCCATGGCCGTCGCTCGGCTGCTCCGCCGCATGGACCGTCGGCGCCCGAGCCGTTCCGCTGCTCCGTCGACGGCGCTCGGGCCACCCCTGCCAGTGCAACCACCGCCATCGCCAGGGCCACCTCGCCAGATCCGCCGTCGTCCGGGTCGTGGTCGCCCAAGGGGTGGCCAGAGCCGCCGCCATCTCGGCCGCCGTCACCGCTGTCGGAGTCGTCGCTCCCGGTTAGCCTCCGCCGCCTGGTCCGCTTCCGCTTCGTCAGTCGCCGCCGCCGGGGCCGCCATCGCTGGAACCGCCGCGCGGTCCGTCGCCGCCGAGCCGCCGCCGCCGCAGCCCGGGCCTCCTCCGCCCGTTCGCAGCCGCTCCGCTGGCCGGGGCCGTCCAGCCCGAGAACCGCCGTCGCCGTGGGCCGCCGGAGCCGCCGCCGCCGGTCCGCACCGCCGGATCCGCCGCCGCTCCTTCAGTCGCCGCTTTCACCGATGCGTTCGGCCTCGTGGGAGTTGCGGTCGGGTTTAAAACCGACCGGTTAGGTCAAAAAAAATAAAAAAATAAAAAAATAAAAAAATTTGCAGGCATTCTATTTCCGAAGGCACTGCACTTCGTCTAGCTTTGTTCCGCGTGGATCTGGCCATCCGTCTCCATCCGCTGCAGCACTCCGCCACCGTTCGTCTTCTACATCGGCATCGAAGGTCTTCCATTGACAGCCGTTTAGCAGCTCGAGGACAAGCTGTTTGTCCGGGAGGGGTGTAATGTTATAGACGTGGGCCTTGGGCCAGTTGGGTTATTATTAGGAATAAGAGATTGGTTTCTATTTGAGTTAGAGATTGATTTCCTTGTATTAGAGATATGGTTAGAGATATGATTGGAGTTAGATTCATCTGTTAGGGGGAGCCATCTATATAAGGAGGCTACCACATGCTATTGTAATCAAGCAGAGTAATAATAAAGTCTTCCCCGTCTAAAGTTCTCCTCTCTCCCTACGCCGACTCCATCCGGCCATTTTCTTGGTGGTGTTTACCCGTTATGAACTAAGGTTCATAACAGATGCATAGAATATGTTCGAAATGTGATCAACAGTGAACTGATAGACCTCCTGAGGGAATAATTATGCTGTTGATTCTATGTGGTAGGCAGGAATGGATAGGGGGGGGATAGGGCTGTGGTATGACTTTCATCAATCGTTACTAATCCTGAGTTGTAAAATTTTGTTTTTGCTTAATCTGATTGACATTAATGTGTTGTCTCCAGTTATCCTTTATAACAACGATGCAAATTAATTATAATATGTAGGTGCAGTATCCCTGGTCAATCTCAATCTTGACCTTGAAGGGCTTAGCCATTCATGTCTATCCCAAATCATTATTAGTAATATGTTTTCCATGTCTTTTTTGTTTAGTCGATAATGTGTAGTTTTTTTTACTTACATTCAGAATGAATTTTGATTTCCACAAGCAAGGTTATAAAAATCGGTAACTGATACTTGATCGGTAACTTAACCTAGTAGTGATTATACGGCATAACCGGCCCGATTATGCAGATAACCGGCTAACAGGTAGGGACACCCATTACTTGTATACGGGCGAGTATACAGCCTAGTAGACCCGTTTTTAGAACACTGTCCACAAGTTCTTTAAACAGTGCAACTTGTTACTATGTACTGCCTTTTGCATCTGAAGTAGTTTAGCTTTGAGCCTTTGACTATTTTCCATACCACCCTCCATAATTTGTGAGTTGTGTAGCTCGGACAAGGACATGGGTGTCGGAATCCGACTCGGATTTGGGTGTTCGATTTGGCAAATTTTTTTGGGCACAGGCAGTGTTATTTGGAAATGGACACGGTTGTCAGAATCCGATTCGGCAAAAAAATATGGACATGGGTGTCCGGGTAACACTGGTAGCAACTAACTATATATTTTTCCATGAATGTTATCAAATTTGTTATAGCCTTATTGACTCCTGAATCATTCAGAATGGGCATATGCAAACACACACAACTTGTAAAAGAAGTAAACTCACTCATCTTGGAGTAACTGCCATCAAATTTACATACGTATGCATGTTTGACCTGTGTTATTTTATACAGGTAGCCCAACAACCCGCTGGGCGTCACTTGCACTTGGAGCTGGTGTGGGGATAGGGGCTGCGTACACTGAATGCTCATACATTTTCAATGGTGCTCCTCCAAAGTGGTCACCCAAAGTTTCAACTGTTCCTCCTGCTCATTCTGAAGTAACTGCTTTCTCATTTTCCCTTAATCGCAGTTTTTTTAGCTGATTGGCTAAACTTTATGATCAGTATATTAATTGCAGTCCATTACCAAATTGCCAATATAGTGTTCTTTTTACTTCGACCACAATTTCTTCATCCTGGTAGTATATGCTTGATTACCAGCTCTTTGTGTTTCCGAAAAACAATCTATACTCTTTGTTAAGTCATGTTAGCCTGCCCGCTACATTCATGTTCCCATTTATGGATTAAATTCATTGCAACTAAACTCTAAAGCACATAGCAGGTATATATGTTAGGAACCTGGCAAGAAAGATGTTATTATTCTGAATGCAACTTGTTTAGTGCATATTAAGGTATCTATGGACACGTTCTCCTAAGCCTCCCACTGTTGGCAATTGCAAAAATATTAGGATTTAGTTACACACCAACACTGATCTTAACATAAAGTTCAAATGTGATGTGGTTGGGAGTAATTTATCAACTTCCATTCGTGTTTAGATCCTCTTTTTTTTTTTTGGATAATTCTGTATTGCTATTTTTTAGGTGAAAGTACTGCTTTTTAAAATCTTCTGTTAAAGTTCTGATGATTTATCTCATGAACTCAGTACCTGTAGGATGCAAGTACCAAAATATGTTCCTTTTTAAACTAATTATTGCCTTTTATATTGTTATTGATGCCCTCTTCTTTTCTTTTATCAGGGAGAAGACAAGTAAAACTGTGTTCGTTGGATCAGTCCATCTTGGTGGAGTTTTGGGGTGGTGTTGAACTAGTTATTTCATGTCTGATATGATGTCGCCACTTCTGGTTATAGTATCACCTCAAAGTTAGCATGTGCCTCACTTGTGATTTTTCATAACACTTTCCGAAAAACTATTCCAACTGTGGTCTGATGGCCCATGGCTGCGCACTGCAAGAGCTTTGTAAGCTGTCTTTTTAGTGCTGGTTTTGTGACCGGCAATAAATTCTTCATCATGTGAACTTGTTGCAGCATGCACGCTAGTATCAGTATGCTTTATACAATCCGTTGATTGGTGGTTTGATTCTACGCGTGAGTTGGTCCAGTATCTGTGGTGTAAACAGTGAATGTTGACTTTCACTAAATATGACTATCACTCTAGGTAACGAACGGCCATAGCTCGAGTCCCACTAACTGTACATTAAGTGGACGCTTATTTGTGGATTTTTTTTTTTGGATTTGATGTATGACCTCTTGATTGAGGTTACGGTAGTGCATCTACACTACACCGCGGGGCAGCTCATGAAAGATGGATGGCCAGTCTCTCTACGTGACGTCCGGTTGAACTAAACTAAATTGATTTATAGTTAAAATTGTATTGTAGTTGATTAAAATTATGATGTAGCTGAAGGTGGTTTATTTTGTGTAACTAAATTTAAAAATGAAAAAATAGTTTAGTCTATCATGGATAACCCAAATGAATACGAAAAAAAGAACCGATAAAAAATTTAAAAAAATCAGAAAAAAATGAAATTTAAGAATAATAAAAGGTAAATCAAAAATTAAAAGTTTAAATTGAAATGAGCATGATACTACTGCTGAGCGTCTCGAACGAAACGAAAGGCTTGCACGCACGCGCGCGGCACTGGTCGGTGGATCGGACGCTTGCATTGCATCCACATGGATTAGCAGCGCGAAACCCGGGCGGAGATGGGGAGGAATGGCGGTTCGATCGAGGTAGCCATGCAAGGCCACGTGGGTAAAGCGCTTCCCGCCGACGAAGCCGCTCCTCCTTCCCACGCGAGACGAGATGAAACCAACTAGCTGCAGGCTCCGTACACCGGCGGCGCACCCCCATAGAATCGGAGACCAACGCCAGCGGCGCACCAACACCTGGTCCTTCCACCACGGCCACGGGCTTCTATCCCCACCAATCAAAAATGGAGGAGGATTCACGGCTCTCCTCTCCCCCCATTTCTCTGGCCCCCTCGCGCGCGCGAGCGCCTCCTTGTGCTCCCGCCGCCCATCGCCGTCAGAGCCTCAGGTGCCTTCACCTCAATCTGTTCCCCTTCCTCCTTGCTTGCTCGATCGACGCCTTGCGCATTGTGCTGTATGTTGCAATCGATCCATTTATATTTCAGGGTTTGTTTGCACGACGTAATCTGCTCTCTGCAAGGGGCCTCCTTCTTCCCAGGATCATGGCGTTTTTCTTGCTTCTGATCCGGTAGATTGCTTTCGTGCCTGCTGCCTGCGTCTTCCTTACATGGGAAGAGGCTCCGCCGAATCTGGGACGGCCGTGCTCCTGCACGGCGACCTGGACATATGGATAGTGGAGGCCAAATGCCTCCCCAACATGGACATCATGTCCGAGAGGATGCGCAAATGCTTCACCGGCTACTGCACCTGCGCCTCGGCCTGCGGCGGCCACCCCGACCAGCACCGGACCAGCAGGAAGAAGAAGATCATCACCAGCGACCCCTACGTCTCCGTCTGCCTCGCCGGCGCCACCGTCGCGCAGACCCGTGTCATCCCCAACTCGGAGAACCCCAAGTGGGAGGAGCACTTCCGCGTCGAGGTCGCGCACGCCGTCACCACGGTCGAGCTCCATGTCAAGGACAACGACATGTTCGGGGCGCAGCTCATCGGCGTCGCGTCGGTGCCCGTTGAGAAGATTGCCACTGGGGCGTTGATCGAGGGCTGGTTCCCTATTAATGGCCAGTACAGCAACCCGATGAGGCCGACGCCCGAACTGCAGTTCTCCGTACAGTACCTGCCGATCGAGGAGAATGCATTGCACAAGGATGGTGCCAGTGCTGGTCCTCGGTATCTCGGCGTGCCTAACGCTTACTTCCCGCTGCGAAGAGGAGGGAGTGTCACTCTCTATCAAGACGCCCATGTCGCCGATGGCTCTCTTCCTGAAATTGAGATCGACGGTGGAAGGATGTATGAGCATAGCAAATGTTGGGAGGACATTTGCCACGCGATCATCGAAGCTCATCATCTTGTCTACATGATCGGCTGGTCCATTTACCATCCTGTCAAGCTTGTGAGGGAGCCTACCAAGCCGTTGCCTGGTGGAATCCCATCAACTCTTGGGGAGCTTCTGAAGGGCAAAGTTCATGAGGGGGTCCGTGTTGTGATCTTGATTTGGGATGACAAGACATCGCATGACAAATTCCTTTTGAAAACGGTATGCTTTCATGGCTGATAATATCCTACATAAGAAGTAATGCGTTAAACCCATAAGGGCTTAAGGGTGCCTTGATCCAAAATAAGCCTCTCGTGAACTCCATAATTTACAGTATGAAAGGTTATTATTCATGCTTCCATGGCTGATTGACTAACTTTGTTCAAGAAGTTCTTCAGTGAAGAATAGTCTGATAGAAATAATTTAGGTTGAATGCAGGATGGTGTCATGCATACACATGATGAGGAAACCAGGAAGTTTTTCAGGCATTCAGGTGTTCACTGTGTGTTGGTTCCTCGCTATGCCAGCACAAAACTTAGCATTTTCAAGCAGCAGGTCAGGATTCCTCATCTAATGTGGCAATACACTTAACTGCCTTGTTATTGCATATGACTACCTGCGTTTTCTCTCCATTTATGTCTTATGCACCGCTCACATATTTCTACAAACCACCGTATTATTTTCTGGATATATTTCATGCCGATACCCTATATATATTTCTGATACTTCTTGCAATATTTTCTGAAATATTATCTACTCAATTATACTTACTGGCACTGCACTGAATGTGTAAATCAGTAATTCAGTAAGTCGTTTTAGAGTTCGGTACTTTAATCATATACTGTCAAAATAGAGTTGGGGTATCGACTTAGTGTGAATAAGCATAAATACATAACTATCTTAACTCTGAATAATGTGAACAACGGAGCATTACTGCATTATATGTCTGTGGACTGCTTATCATGCTGCAAGGTTACTGGCTAGTATATGTATTGTTGCTTATATGTATCTGATAGCACGGACATTCTCGATGATCTTCTTGTGCTTGAGAAAGCTATGTATTCATGCAACAACCTCCTGCCTTTTCCCTTTGTTCATTTATCCATTTATTCATTAATACCATGCTATGCTGCTTTATAATGTAACTTTCTCCAGGTTGTGGGAACTTTATTTACACATCACCAGAAATGTGTGATTGTTGATACACAAGCTGCTGGAAACAATCGCAAAATAACTGCTTTTATTGGTGGTCTAGACTTATGTGATGGCAGATATGACACACCTGAACATAGGCTTTTCAAAGACCTTGATACTGTTTTCAAGGAGGACTTTCACAACCCTACATTTCCTGTAAGTTCCTCTATTTCATAGTTAGTAGATTGTAGGGTTCCTTCTTAGTTCTTGCCCTTACACAAATATGCTGAAACTGTTAAAGCTTCCAATAAAATGTATTGATAGCTACATTCTACAATATGAGCCACTCTTCTTTCTGATAAGAATTTGAACATCGGGGCATTCTTTATCTGATCTGCAGGTTAATTCCTATGGACCTAGACAGCCATGGCATGACTTACACTGCAAAGTCGAGGGCCCTGCTGCCTATGATATACTGACAAACTTTGAACAGCGATGGAGAAAAGCTACAAAATGGAAAGTAAACCTTAAGAGAGTTGCAAGTTGGCATTATGACACATTGATAAAAATAAACCGGATGTCCTGGATTGTTTCGCCTGCTACAGATGAGGCGAATGCGCATGTTTGTGAGGAACAGGACCCAGAAAACTGGCATGTACAGGTACAAGACTTAATTTTGATCTAAAAAGTCTCTCTGGTAGCATTAACTTGTTTTGATCTCAGACTCCACTAACATTCTAGATGGTACATTGTCTTACTTATTTTGGTGCTCGGCTAGGTTTTCAGGTCAATTGATTCAGGATCTGTAAAGGGATTTCCTAAACTTGTTCATGAGGCAGAGTCACAGGTTAGGTTCCTTTGACATGTGGCAAGTTAAAAAAGGATGTATATGCACAATGAGGCCATGAAACATTAATGTCGATTTAAATGCCTCTTCCATCAACTGATTGGCTTCACAGACATGTTTCCCCACTGACTAGTTGTTTTTCTCTTTTCTTCTGCAGAATCTTGTTTGTGCAAAGAATTTAAAGATAGACAAGAGCATACACAGTGCATATGTGAAAGCCATTAGGTCTGCGCAGCACTTCATATACATTGAGAACCAGTATTTCATTGGGTCTTCATTCTGCTGGTCGTCACATAAAAGTACAGGTAAAACCTGCATTTGTAGGATTTGCCCACAATTTGTTTTCATTTCAACTGCAAGTGATGCCTGTATCTTTTTTCTATTGCAATACACAACCAGTAGTTACATCTTTTAATTTCAGATTTGCCATAATAATCATTACTTGCTTATATTATCGCTTAGTGAATAATGTTAACATAATTGGATTGTTCGAATAATATTAACATAATTGGTTTGATCACACATGTGGTGCTATTTCAGTATATGTTATTCATGTTTGAGATGGAGTAGAGGCACGCCTTTCTTACGATTGGAATGCTCTCATGATATCAGGTGCGGATAATTTAATACCCATCGAGCTGGCCTTGAAGATTGCAAACAAGATCAAGTCAAAGGAGCGATTCACAGTCTACATTGTTGTACCAATGTGGCCTGAAGGCATCCCAACCACGGCCCCAATGCAGCAAATCCTATTTTGGCAGGTTTGCTCCCCACCAAAGCATTATATTATGCACTGAAATAAGACATGGACACAAACAGATTAGTATGGCATTTTTTTGAGAGATCGTAGGCACCATTTTTCTACAAAGATCCTGATATTTCGGTATGATATTGTTTTGAAGGGGCAAACCATGTCTATGATGTACAAGGTTATAGCGGATGCTCTCCAGAGTCAGGGTCTCAATGAAGCCCATCCTCAAGATTATCTGAATTTCTACTGCCTCGGAAAACGCGAGCTTGCCGACGATGCCACATCTCCGACGAGCTTATGCAATGACTACTCTGCTCTGGTACAGCACATCATCTAGCACCAGTGCACCACTCTCGTGTACAGACATGCATTTGACTGGAGGACCTTGGAAGTGACTGACATGAACGAACCATGTTGTGCTCTTTTTGTTCTTGTAAACCTCCAGCGCACGGCTCAGAAGCTCCGGAGGTTCATGATCTACGTGCACTCCAAAGGGATGATCGTCGACGACGAGTACGTCATCATCGGATCGGCCAACATAAACCAGAGGTCCATGGAGGGCTGCAGGGACACCGAGATCGCGATGGGCGCGTACCAACCTCACTACAAGTGGGCTGGAAACAACAGCCCTCCTCGCGGACAGGTCTGCCTACATCAACCAGTCGCTCCAAAAGCCTCTTAAGCTGTCGACGATCAACGGCATGAGATGAGAGAGAGAGTGCTTAACGAGAACTGTTACGTCTTATTGTTTGCAGGTGTACGGGTACAGGATGTCGCTGTGGGCGGAGCACCTGGGCGCGGTGGAGGAGTGCTTCCGGCGGCCGGAGACGGAGGAGTGCGTCCGGCGGGTGAACGAGATGGCGGAGGAGAACTGGCGGGCGTACGTGTCGCCGGACATGGCGGAGACGAGGGGCCACCTGATGAGGTACCCCGTTAAGGTGGACAAGGACGGCCGCGTCGGGCCTTTGCCGGGGCACGAGTGCTTCCCGGACGTCGGCGGCAAGGTCCTCGGCACGCAGTCCTCGCTGCCCAACGCCCTCACCACGTAAAGCAAGGCGTAGCCCTGTACAAGCTTCTGTTGTAAAATGTCCCTATCTTATATATGTAATTACCTGCATGCGTATGAACGATCACGCATGACTCTTACGTACTGAAAAGAAGGGGAAGAAGAAAAAAAGGGGGTTCCTTTTATCCTACCATGTCTGTATCTGATGCCTGAGGCGACTAGACATTAGTAGCTAATTCGTAGAACAAGCTTATTTAGATGCTGTTTTTTTTCTGTAATACGGTAGTACGGTACGGATAAAAGTTTCTCAGTAAGAAAAATACAATTGAAATCTCGCTAACATAAGAGACTGGGACCCACATGGCATTTTTATTTTTCAAAACCACATCTTTTTTTATTTATCTAGTTGTCATTTCCTTTCTTTCTTTCAAGGGTAGAGCCAACACACTGAAGTAGCGTCAGACTAACACACTGAAGTTCTCCTGATCGAGTCCCGCCACATTATCCTTTCTTCTTCTTCTTCTTCTTCTTGAACGTGTTCTTTGGCTTTTTGTTGCTGGAACCTGTAATTAACTTGACCATGGCCTCCCTTGTGACATTGATCGAGTTTTTTAACTTATGACTTATAGATTAACTTTTATCAAATAAACAAACAGAGAACTTCTTTGTTGTCGTTTTAAACGGCTTATTAGAATAATTTTTTAAAGCAATTTACCAGTTCATCAGTATTCAATTCGTTCATATAATCACTCATATTAAAATAAAATTTTACAAATCACAGTTATAAACTATAAGCAAACCAAGCTAGATTTTAATCACCCAAGTACGTCAGTGAGCTGCTACACAGCGTGCAGGTGACAACTGTTGCTTGCTTTGTCTTCTTGGGGGGTAGTAGTACAACCTGTTAGGACCAGTTTTGCTTGCAGCAGGAATTCATGTGATCTCCCTGTCCATCTGTCTACCCACCTGCAGGACTACCAGCATGGCCGCATGTAGAGTACTGCTTTGTTTGTATTGATTCACATGTTGGCAACTTGTTGGCGAGCTTGAGCTTGCCCTGCAACGTAGGATTGTCTGCATAGTTATTGTACATGGACAGCTCGCTGAACCGCTCGAGGCTTTGGCTCACTGGTTCAGTGGTCTAACCGTCGGTTGGCCGATTAGATCACCAATTCTACTTATTATTAATACCACTTGAATCACATACGCAACATCCCTCGGTTAGGAGAGGGAGGCTAGAGTCCAGATGACACAGGTTTGGGATTCGATCCTGGGATCCCCCTTTGCGCGTCACCACAACAACACCTTTGATAACAAAATCAAACCGATCTAGGCTTTGGTTCCAATTTTTCTGGTCAAATTACTGGTCTGGTTCGGTTTTAATAACTAGGATTGTCTGTTGGCCCATTGATCATTATGGATATATAATTAGTTTGTTCGTTGGTAGCTTACTTTGGTTGTGTTTTAGAGGGCGTTCTTATTGACTTTTGTAGATGGCTTTTGACTATACCTTATAATTTTTAATAGTAGTGAACAGAAGAATTAATGGCTTTTAGGCTCCGCTCTAAACGGTTTTAGCTTTTTGGTCTTTTGTTGGCTTTTTTGTTTTTCTTTTTTTTCCATTATTCCTTTGCATTGTCTCAAAAAATATAGCGGTGTTTTTTTAATTTTAATTTTTTATTATTTTTTGACTCACAAAAAGCAATCAGTCGTTATAGTGCTTTTGTAGCCACAATACACACACAAAAGGGAACAACCTTGGCTTATAAGCCCTTTTGAGCAAACCTTTGAAAGAGGGGGAGCGGTAAAAAAAAGTAAGGGAGAGATGCGTGTGCATAATGCGAACGAGAGTAGGATGTGTAATGCATCTGTGACCACTATCTTATCCTTAGAGAGAGACGGTAGTGAGAGAAATAAAGAAGACATTTTGAGAAACTAAATGTTTATATTGATTTTTAGGTTTTCTAAGCAGAAGTTAAAAAATAGAAATTAATACAAACATGACTTAGTTCTATACTTGCTCATGCCAAGTTGACTAATCAAGTTCGTCATTGACTTAGGCAGTGTTTGGTTCGAGGGACAGGGACGTCCCAGGTAGGATATCCCACCTTGGGGTGGTGTTTGCTTCTGGGACAAGCAGAGTCAAGGACATCCCACTAGGAATATTCCTTGTAGATCCGGGACCAGTCAATCCTCTTTTTTTCATGGGACAGAGTCATCCCACGTGGGATAGAGTCATCCCACCTCTTTGTTTTTTTAAGTACTATTTTGTTTAATTTTTTTTTAAAAAAAAACTCAAAGGCTTATGTGTACAAACATATCAACAATAGCCTTCAATTTTTTTTTATAAAAAAACTCAAAGGACACACATGTCCCACCTTCATTCTTCCATCCAAACAAAGGATGGGACCATTCCATCCCACTTTATGCTTCCAACCAAACAAAAAACAGGGATGACTCTATCCCCCATCCCAAAACCAGGGACAGGATCATCCCATCCCACCTTGTCTCTAAACCAAACACAACCTTATGCATTTATTTGTCAGTTGTAAGGATAATAATGGCATCACGTCCAACATCCTCTGTGTCGGATCTCTTGATGGAGTAACAATTTGTCTGTACAGTAATTTTCTCCCGTAATTACTCTCGACATCCTGTTGATTAGTTCGTATAGTAGCACGCAATCCTGACTAGTTCGTATGTAAAGAGCACAAACAATTAGCATCCCGTTCGATCGACCAGTCAGTCACAGTCCCACGTGTCAGCGCCACCTTAGCCGCCATGTGGCCCTCGCCAAGAACGCCCCACGTGTCAGCGCGCAAGTAAACGGACCCCACGGCCTCCGACCGCAGAGGATCCGCACCGCTTTGGTACGGATGGGTATCCGAGGCGCCACCTCCCCGCGCACCTGCTCACGTTCACCGCTATCTCTGTCAGGTGGAACCCACGAAACGGCCTCCCCGTGGCTGGCCCCACCTAGCGCTCAGCCTCGCCCTCGCGCTCGCCTCCTGGCCTCCTCTCAGCCTCTCAGGAGCAGCTCGAAGTCTCCCATGGCCGCGACCACCTCAACCTCCGCCTCCTACGCATCCAAACCCTAGATCCCCACCTCGTGCGGGCGGAACCACACCACCATGGCGGACGCGATGCACCACCTCCGCCGCCCCCGCGGCTGGTGCTGCTCATTCGCCGGCACCCCGCAGAGCCCCGACAACCGGGCGCTCCCCGCTGCGGCAGGAGGAGCCGGCGGTGTTCGGAAGCTCCCGCCCAAGTCGCCCTCGGTGCCGTCCTTCCACAGCTCGCCGTCGTCCAAGCTCGCGGGCCTCATCGACCCCCGCCGGATCATCTCCCCGGGCCGCGTCTCCCCCATCGACCCCGACGGTTCGCCGGCGGTGGCGGTTGGGGCGGCCGTGGAGGAGGAGGCTGCGCTGGTGCCGTTCGTGGCGCTGCGGGAGGAGCAGGAGGAGGAGGAGGGGAGGGGGCTGGATCTGAGGCTGTGCCTGCGGGGGAGGGACGGGAGGTGCGTGGTGATGGAGCTGGACTCCACGATGCTGCGCGAGAGCAGCGCCTTCTTCGCCGCCATGGCGCCGCCAGAGGGCGGGGGCAAGAGGATCGAGGTGGATGGGGTGGAGAACGTGGAGGCGTTCAAGGAGACGGTGGAGCTCATGTTCGAGCCCGATGCCTTGCGGTGGCTCGTCGGGGCCGGCGTGTCACGCGCAATAGGCGTGCTCGCGGTGAGATGCATTTCCTTTCCTCCTCTTTGCTGTCTGCTTCAGTTTTGAGACGTGGACCATGGCCGTGTAGTTGGGGAAATAGTGTTCGTATGAGGCACATTGCAGGTTTAATACAGGTCAATTCGATTGTTTGCTTGGTTGATTGCGCTGATTTCTTCGTAAATTTGTAGGCGATCATGTTTACCTATTCTGTTAGTATGCAGATGCAGCTGTTTTTGGATTCTAGGCTAACGTAACAATAAAAATTTTGAATACACATGTTAGTCTTTAGAGGTGATGTTTTGGTTATCAACTATTTAACTAATGTGTTTTCTGTGTGTATCAAAACCATTGTGATGGTATTGATCCTCTAGCTTATGCAGTTTGCTAGAAGCCACATTTGTTCTGGTAGGGGTTGCACTCGCACCATTCTAGGACTGCAAATTATACGGTGTGAATGATAGTGCCAGTAAGTGCTGTGACTGTGAGCAATAAGCCTTACTGAGAAGATTGTAGGACCACCTTAAGCATTCGGTAGTTGATCATTTTGAACAAGTTTAGGCTGCAAACTCAGCAAATAAATGAAACTAGCCAACTAACTTATAGTTCAGTAGTGCTTTTACTTCATCTAGGGTTGCAAATTAAATAAAAATTTCTTCCATAATTGCTACGTGGCACATTGTCTATTTGTTTAGTGTAGTTATGGAGGGATGAAGTTATAATGCTTCTACGGCTAGGGTAGTTATAGAAGAATGAAGTTATAATGCTTGTCGCGGTCCTATCTGTTGAGTGTGATTATGGAAGAATGAAGTTACAATGCTTCTATGGCTAGGGTAGTTGAGGACCTGAACTTAAGCCCATTGATACTAGTATGTCAACATGACGACATGAAAGCTCTAATCAAAGAAGGAAATATTAGTAGAGTACAATTATTGATGGCGTATTATCAGAGTAGCAATCTTGGTGGTGCATGGCTAAGATTCTTCTGAATTATTCGACTGAAATTTGTTGGCATAGCCGTATAGGATGTACGCACTACACAGCATAGATTATTTTGGCAATTTAATTTTACTTTGGACAAATTACATTTGTTTTGGTGTCACATGCTTTATCCTTTAGCTGCTCCTAGCTACTCTGCAGACTGTTTATATACAACCTCTTGTACCACAGTACGGCGGTGGTCTCCAGTTAAAATGCGAGATGTCAATTACAGAATAGCTCAGCAATTGTACCACACCATCAGGAGGGTTCCGATGCCCATATTAATAGTTTAACATTGTTATCAATGCACATGCGTACCTATTTTAGTCTCCCCATATTTTTTCTTAGCTTCTTATTCCTGATATAATCTCAGTTGCATCTCGTAACAGGTCTGATAAATGTTGTTATGTCTTGAATTACAGGTTGCTTCGTCTATTATGTTTGACAGAGGAATCAAATCATGTTTGGAGTATATTGAAGCAGTTCCATGGAATGAGAGTGAGGAAGAGAAGCTTAAGAATCTCTTTGCTAGATGCACTTTCGATGATGCATTATCCAAAGATGTGCTGGCAAGATTACATCCGCAATACCGCAGCAGCTCGGAAGACCTGACAGTTCAGCTCATCCAGTCTGTCACCAGCAGCACCAACAATGGTGCAAGAAAAGAGATGCAATCCTTGATCAATGGTCTTCTGAGCAAAAGCTCGGTCTATCAAAAGGATTTGTCTGGACTAAACAAAGGGAGCCTTTACGAGATTTGCTGTTCTTGTCTGAACTTACTAGTGGAACTTTTTATGGAAGACTCAGAGTCAATATGCCACACAGAGCAGACATTGAAAGTTAGGGACAGTAAGCCTATGATTGAAAGAGTCAGTAAGCAAACTGAGAACCTGAACTGGCTATTCGAGATTCTTGTAAACAATGATATGGCAGAAGAATTCGTCGAGTTGTGGGCTAAGCAAGACGAACTCATCAGAATGCACGATCAAGCATCGCCGATGTTCAGGTACGAGCTAAGCCGGATATCAGCGTGCGTGTTCATTGCACTTGGGAAAGGGAAAGTGCAGTGCCCCAGCGATCTGAGGAGGCAACTGTTCTACGGATGGTTTCCACCAATTTTAATGGATTTCAGTTGGCTTCGAAGGTGTTCCAAAGGGCTAGATGTAAGAATGTTGGAGGATAATCTGGGGCAAGCTCTTCTCACCCTTCCACTTCAGCAGCAGCAGAGCTTACTCGAAGAATGGCTTCGATGCTTCGCGTCTAGAGGTACGGAATGCCCGAACCTTAGTAGAGCCTTCCAGGTATGGTGGAGAAGGTCATTTGTTAGATCATCAGTAGAGGTGCGCCGTTGAGATATTACTTGTTCTGTAAGGTATATCAGTATATGTGGGGCGTGTGTGTTTGTGTCAATGTAAAATTAGAGTTCTTGCTGGTAGAGTTGAAATATTCTTTATAAACTTGGCTCAGTTTTTACCACGCCATGCACTAGGAGGCAGCAGTAGCATTGCTACAAGAATGACAAGTTAATCAATATGTCCTAGTACCATAAAAGTTGCCAGAAAGCTTCGTACACATCCTGATAATGCAAGCCTGATCGTATTTTACATTAAACATGGCATCGCTGTACATGACCTTATTCCTGGGGAAATATAGGTAGGGTACTAAGCAGGCAGGCAGCCATATCCCGCAGGGCAAACATTTTTACAAGGGTAGATTTGTGCAATGTACCAGTTATATACATACATGCATGCTCTCCTTAATTTCATCACGACACAGCATTTTTAGCAGCTCCTACCAACCAGAAGGCCATCTGGCTGGGCATCAGATGTGTTGAGCCAGCGGCAGTCGTGGAACGCGCACTTCCCGGAGGCTTGCAGCGTCTCGCCGACGTCTTGAGGCTTGAGGAAGTAGGGCGTCCACGCCGGCGTCCCGTCCTCGAACGAGTTGTGCGTGAGCCGCCGAACGTTCGACCCGTCCATGTTCACGGTGAAGATCTCCCCGTAGGGCTGGTAATGGTGCGGGTTTGAGATGGGCTCCGCGGAGACGGCGGCGTAGTCCGAGGTGAACACCAGGCTCTTGGAGTCCGGGCTGAACCAGGGGTGGTTCGTCCGGCCGCCGTCGCCGCTGTGCACCACCCTCCGCAGCCCGGTGCCGTTCGGGTGGACCACGTAGATGGCGAAGCTGCCGCCTCCCGGGTTGTGCCGGTCGGACGCGAAGGCGATCCACTCGCCGTCGGGGGACCAGTTGCACATGGTGTCCGACCATGGCCCCTCGGTCAGGCGGCGAATGCCCCCGGCCTCGCCGTCCTCGGCGTCCATGATGTAGAGGTTCTTGTGCCCGGACCTCCCAGAGCGGAACACCACCCACTTACCGTCCGGCGACGGGGACGGGAACGCGTTGTTCTCGCCTCCGACGGTGAGCTTCCTGATCGAAATGTCATCAGAGGCGTCGTCGCCGAGGGTCATGGCCACCACGTCCACCCTTGTGCTCTCGCTTGCGAAATCTGGCCCGATGCTGGTGTATATCACCCCTTTCCGCTTCCAATCCCATGATGTGGCGAAGGCGTTCCCTGAGAAGGCTTTCCGGCGGCCACCGGAGCCATCGGAGTTCACCACGTACAGCCCCGGCAGTCCGACGAAGGCGATCCTCTTGCCGTCGTGCGAGATGGAAGGGTAGAACCCGTCGATCCTGAACAGCGAGAACGTGTCCGGCGCCGGGCTCTTGATGTTTTCCAGCAGCAGCGGCGAGTCCCCGTTCCCGCTCCCCCGGCATCGGTGGTACCCGACGCGCGCGCCGTCCGGCGAGATGAACGGGTTGAAGTGGTGCACGCGCGGCGCCTCGGGCCTGGTGACCTCGTAGTAGGCGTTTCTGCTGCTGTTGCCGCTGCTTACGTCGATCACCTCGATGTGCCGGTAGTCCGAGCCCGGCCGCCTGGTCGCTACCGCCACGAGCCCCGGCGCGCCGGGCGACGCGGCCGGTGTGAAGGCGTGGAACCCCGGCGGGGTGATCCGCTCGACGGACGCCGCTGACAGCCCGTCGTCCGTGACGGAAATCTTGGCGCGGTACACGCCGTACCAGCCGTCGCTGTCCCGGCGGTGGAAGAAGATGGTGGTCTCGTCGGCCCAGCTCGGCCAGCCGCCGTCGTGGATGGCCAGCGTCCGCCGGGACCCGTCGGAGGTCCGGAAGACGTAGATGTCCGTGCGGAGGTCCTCCACCTCACCGGTCCACCCGGCGGAGCCGGGCGACGCGGCGGCGGTCCACTCGCCGGAGGGCGACACGGCGGGGCTGAAGTCGGCGATGTCGGGCGGGGTGAGCCGGCGCGTGCGGCTGGAGGGGAGGTGGGTGGAGTAGACAGCCGCCCAGCTCCTGCGCGGGGAGGCGGCGGGGAGGGCGGTGGAGACGTAGACTAGGTGGGAGCCGTCAGGGGTGAGGGACGGGCGGTCCTTGAGGGCGATGGGGTCCCAGGGGAGGAGCGGGGAGAGCGGCGCCACCTCAAGCACCTCGCGGCGGGAGGCGGCGGTGGTGGGGACGGGGGTGAGGTAGAGGTTGAGGGTGCCGTTGCGCTCGGAGACGAAGAGAAGGGAGTCGGAGGTGGGGGCGAAGTTGCCGTTGTAGTTGACGGAGGCGCCGTCGGTGAGGCGGAGCTCGGAGGCGGCGGCGGCGGCGGGGGAGAGGGAGAGGGAGAGCGGGAGGGAGAAGATGTCGAAGGCGTAGCGGCAGCGGCCGATGGTGGCGAAGACGATGGTGCTGGTGGAGGAAAGCGCGGGCGTCGCGAGGAGGAGGAGCGCGAGGAGGAGGAGCGGAGCGGTGAAGGTGGCCATGGCGTGGGCGTGGGCGTGGGGTCGACCGCTGTCAGGGCTGCGGCGGAGTGGGAGATCAGATGCTCGCGTCGATTTGGGGATTTTTGCGGCTGTTTGGCGACATATGCACAAACAAGAGTGTCCGGTTGCCACTGCACATTTGCTCATGTGCCCTAAAGTTTAATGGCGTTTGCTTATTTGCCTTATTATATGGGCCTTGAATCCGCATGTCAGTGAGACATCATGGGGCAAATAAGCAAACGTCATTAAACTTTGAGGCAGGGGAGCAATTTTTCCTAAAAACAATATTATTCGTGTGGAAAGTTTTGAGTCAGCGAGCACGTGTATGATTTGATACAGCGAGCTAAATTTGCTACGAAGTAACAGATTCTACATAGGCTAATAAATTAGCTAGTGCAGTGGTATGCTAGCATTCGACAAGCTCAAGCTTGGTGAGGAGAGTAGGTGCTCGTGCTCCTGTGCGACGGAGGCGCGTTATATCCGGTGGTGGAAATGCAGTGTAAGCTGATGCTCAAGATAGGGATAATTAAGTATTTGTTATTCTATAAAATAACGTTTTAGAACCTGTCGTTGTGTATATTATAATTTAGTATTCACCACTCTCTATAATGGTACTTTATAATTTACCACTTTTTTGACATTTTTACTCTTACTTAGACAAACATAAACAGTTATACCTCTCTTCTTCCTCTCCTTCCCCTCTTCCTTTCATCTAGCTCCAGCCATGGCCTCTCTCACACTCTCCTCAACATGGGAGGCAGCGGCGCGGCTCCGAGGCTGCCACGTCTTCTACTTTCATCGCCTCCCCATCCTCCTCCTCCAACCCATCTTCCCTCCCACTCCGGCGCCATCTCGCCTCCAAGGACATGATCCAAGACCCAATGTCGGACTTAGAATCAAAATTTAGGGGGGGAGACTAATAGGACTTACTGACCAATTTGCTGAATACTGAGTTACCGGCCTACGATAGACGTGTAGACACGAGAGGGAGATAGGCTCCACGCCAAGAGCCAAGATGTCGTTGTGGTTTGTAATCATCACTACAAATACAATTTTCTTCATCATGCAAAGGTTTTTTAAGCCTGACAAGGTCATTTGTATGGCTAGCGTGAAGTTGTAGGGGATGAAAGAGGTACACACGGCCAACCAGCTGTAAGGGGCTGGCACCCCACTTGACCCACCGCTAGGTCCACCATTGCCGAGACCCTTCATCGGGGAAATGCCATAGGATACGTCATCTGATCTTGACACGGCAGATGAACACCAATTTTGTTTTTTAAATCATCTACCACCTCGATGGATCGGCCGCCGCTGCCTGCACCGACCAAAATTAGTGATCATCGAGACTGGCCGGATATGGAGGAGATTGCACCTGAGCTGTAGTCTATCCATTCCCTACAACGTACGTACATGATCGAGCCAGCCGCTTGTACGCAGTGGTGCACCGGAGACGTCATGGGAGAGAAAACTTTGAAGACGATGCATAGCATAGTAGAGCTGATGAGTCGTCGTCGCTCTCCCCTTGTTTCGCTGCCATGTAAGAATATATCATTGTACATGACCAACTGACACACAGGTCCTTAATAAAAGACTAGTAGACCAGTTAGTTGAGCGTACATCTGTTACTGTTGTAGCTTGTGGCTTCATAAGTCAAAAACCATTTGAAACACATTAATTCTTTAATATAATTTTTTCTTTGCATTATATATATAATTATAACCGTATTTTTTTATTTTTTTAATTAAATATTTTAGAAAAAAGTTAACAACAGCTATAATATTATTTCAGTCAAAATCTAAAAACCACATCACTTTTGAACGGGTATCGGCTTATAGAGTTGTAGTATTAATGTACCTTATGATATTTCATTTATGGTATTGCAACCTTTTTTACTTATATTAGGTGTGTTCATATTATCTTTTTAGATGATATAAATAAAGTTATTACAAGATATATTATAATCGACAATTAGATATATCGAAAAGATATTTTATTTAAAAAAATAGACACTATATAAAAAAATTATTTATCATAAAAAATATGCTTTAAAAGTAAATATGGAGAGAACCTTAGACACCACGGTACAACTGGACTACACGATCTGATCCACCTGCTACTGTCCTAGCAGTGGCATACTAGTCTCTTAACACAACGTGAAAAGGTGTAAACGCACGCGAAGTCCAGAGTCAAAACACATGCTGGTCTGGTCTCCATTCTCTTTAATTTATACTCCCTCCTTGTGTGTATATGGCTCCGTTTGGCAGAGCTCTAACTCTAGGAAATCTGTAGATTTCCTAGAGCTGGTCATCTGTAGCTCTAAGAAATCCTGGATCTAGAGTTGCAGGCATGTTAAGTGCATTTACATGACTCATTTCATTTATATTATATATTAAATAAAAATATTTAAATCACTTTAATTTAGTCAACAAACTACAAATCCAGCATAGATCTCGGAGCTAGAGCTGTGCCAAACAGGGCCTATATATAGAGAGAGAAATACCTTTCACTTTTTGGATATAATTACATCTATTTCTAGTATAACATATAAATAAACTTAAAAATACTTATTTATCACTTTAAGTATACTCGTATACTAATTATAAGATACTACAAGATGATTCACACGAAAAAATTGCAAGGGAGTCTATAGTTTTTAGCGTATTATATAAATACCTTCATATACGCACATAAAAAGGAGTATATCAAAAAAATATACATACCACCTCTGAAAAATTGTTCCTACCACCTAGATGGTCTTAAATACTCGTATACTACACGTGCATATTCTCCGTTACGTGAGATACTCTCTATGTTGTGAGATATGACATAGAGTATAGTTATACCTGGGAGCAGAAAAGAGGCATACCCAGGAGTAGAAAAGAGGCATACATACATAAATACATACACACACAACGTTGGAATCATTTTCATATCTTCTTATACTTCGCTGTTGGAATCGCCTATTAAATATAGCTTCATTTATCAGAAGCACGATGTATTCGAATACCATTGTAATTATGACTTTGTAGAGTTGCCCATTTTTACCCACAAGATCTCTTAATCCCCACGACAGAGTTAAGAAAATAAGACTTTTTACCGCTCATCACTTTATATAGCATCTACCTAGTAGGTTCTGTACCCAACAAACTTGGGTGGTCCATGCCTCGCCCAATTTGGAGCAGACTTACTGTTGTTAAAGTATGGTTTATCGTTTTCATACCACACATCTTTGCTCCCTCCACCCTTGTAGATATTCAATCGAGTTGAGTAGCTATTAGACCAGGTTTGACGAATCAAAACTTACGGTTGAGCGATCATTATGTTCTTTACTCAACATAAGGTTCTAGTCCTTACTTTTCACTGAGGCCACTTCGATCCACAATCCAGATCCCAGTGCTCTACGGCACTGCCACCCCTTCTGTCCAAGCCTACTCCCTAGGGTAAAGTCATGGAACCCTTCCATCTAATGGCTTTCCATGATGTCTTCTTACCCTATAACCACCTTTGAAATTACAACGACAAAATGCCATGTCTCTTAACAGTATAAAACAATTGGGTTCCTAGTCTACCATGATTATTTAAGTAATACATTTAGTAATACTAGGTCTTGTTAAGGTGAATATGGCTATCAAATTAAACAGAGCCTTTTCTGTGGTAGGACATAACTAGTATCATGTTGTTCTAAACATTTAATATACATGAAGTAACAGTGCGTAAATAACATAATGAAAATAAATAATTAAAGGAATGCATATTCAATATGATTAAAAACATGTGACTTACCTCCTTATCCAAAGTCCCTGATTATTTTACAGTAGTCTTCGGGGTTTGATACTGACGTCTTGAATTGCTCTTGTGTCTCTTCGGTCGACCAACTCATTGGGTCCAAGTACTAATGCGGAACGAATGCAAATAAGTTCCTGCTTTACAGAATGTAAGCTGGAAACAAAACACAATAAAATAGCCAAAAGACACAAAGAAAATTGGTTTGGGTGGTTAGGGTTTAGGTGGTGCTTAATTTGGCTGAATGGAGTTGGGATTGTGCTAGATGGGTTCGGGACAGTCGAAAAAGTATATAGGATATGGGTTTCTATGAATGGCTGCAGGGATGGATGGTATTGGGTTTGGTGTTGGAATATCATCTGGGTGGTTTAATGCTTTAGCGAAGTCTGAGACACGTTCAAGACAATCAAAATGGGTGTATATGCATTTTTAGGGTTTGATGAATAGTGATGGCGAAAATAGTACTAGACATAGGCTCGGAATGACATCTGTGCTGGCTAGGGTTTTATCAAGTATAATCTAGCTAAACAGGGTTGAGAATGGACTTTATGAGATCGAAACAGGCAAAATAAGTATATATTTGCATTTTAGGGTTTGGATGAACTGTAGCGGGTATTTACTGTTCACTACGGGTTGGACTACTACAGTATCAGGTTAGGATTCACTGTTTGCTAATGGGTTTGGGTTACTATTGGGTCGGATGAATGATTTAGCACAGTAATGAACAGTGAAACCAGCGGCCCAATCTGCTAAAAAATCGGCCTTTTATAGTTTGGCCCAAAGCCCACACTGTTCGTCTTCTTCCTCCCATCACGAGCTACAGTGACCAAAGAACAGGGGAAGAGAAAAATGAGTAAATCTCAAGTTGTGGTGCATTGAAACAAAAACCAAGGATATGGATGGACTCCTAGGGACGAGAGGGTTACATTTTTGGGCACGACACGACTTGGGATGGGTTGTAGTGGGTCGGTGGTGGAGAGAAGTTCACGTCAGATTTTCATGGCACTAGAGCTACTGTGAGACTAATTGGTGGAGTTAGTGATGATTTATCCATTTGGGGTTGAGGGGGTGGCTCAGGTTAAGGAAGTTGGTGGCGAGCTGTCCACGGCGATGACCTTCGGCCGCATAGCGGACATGGGCACTGAGAAGAAGAGGGCACAGGAAGCTAAGGCGATGCTACGATGGTGTTACTAGGGGCAAAGGGGAGCTACTGGCCGAAGTAATTGGAATGAAATGAACTGTATAACGAGAATTGAAATTGCAGCTTGGATGGCTTACCTAGGCACCGGTGCATCTCAATGGAGGGGCTCGGGGGTTTATGTAGGGGCTCTAAGGCGGTTGGCTATAGGGGTGGCTCCGACGGGGAGGCGGCACGTGGCTGGGTCGGGAAGGCACAAGAGGGCTCGATGCAATTAGTTGTGGCAGGGCACGATGTCTCCTCGGGCATGGCAATGCGGCGGTCAAAAGGTTACAAGGTGTGTCAGATCGACTGTGAGGGGGAAGCACAGTGATGGCTTAGAGAGGACGGTGAAGCGAAGGGGAGCGAGGCGGGTACGACACTCAACCAAGTGGGGGTCACAGCAATTAAGACACAAGGTACGACAGCTCATGCTAGCAGTGGTGGCTTCGCAAGGTCAAGAATTGCGACGCGGGAGAGGTTGGCCATGGGAGAGAGCAGAGAGAGTGGAGAGAGCAGAGGTGGTTGCAGCTCTGATTCGACGCGCTGCCAGGGAGTAATTAAAGGGTGTCAGCAGCTTTGCAGCGCGAAGCGTACGGTGTTGATGGGGTTGCAAAGGTGTGGCAGCGGCATATGAGCGGCACCCAGGTGGGAGTCTAATAGTTGCCAAATTGTGAATAGTAGCTATGGCCAGGGTTGCGCACAGATAGACGAAGGAGATGGTGTGGCGGGGAAAAGTGGCGCGAACAATGAGGAAGGTGCTGGATAGGGTCAAAAATCAAACGGAAACAAAATTTAAAGAAATTCAAATTATTTTAAAATTTAGGTTGATTTATATATAAGAGAGAGCTGAGCAGGTGATGGACGGTCACGTACGAGCTACCATGTGATCGATGTACGTACGTTCAATACAAATCTACCCATCTTGCTCGTCGATGACAACCACGTGTGACCTACCTTACACCGATCTGCACTAGAAGTCCAAATACAAAATTGTCATATGTAAACATCGCTAGCTCGAACGACGCCGACCCGACAAATTGGATTTGTAAGACCAGTCGCTAATGAAGGTATGGTACAGATGTTCCTTTCGATGCGAGCGATCGAGCTGTGCGATTGGACGGTGCATGCCAATTGCGAAGCAATGGAGTTGGTGTAAAACGAGCGATCGACGATGATGACCCAATGATTCTTGTGTCTTTTGTTTGTTTTTGTCCTGCAATTGATCCATCCAGACGTTGATTCTGTACTTTTGCGGCTGACTGACGGCTAATAGTTGTGGTCGATATCTTTTATCTTTAATTAAATGAATTAAATATTGATAAATTGATTCGAAAATGTTATCTTGATAAGTCGACACAGCAGTATAGCCGTCCAGCTGAAAAAGAATTGTGCTACTACATCCTGTTGCTTGCTGATGTAGAGAACTCACACTACTATATTCTAGTATTATTTTTTTTTGTCTTTTCTCTCTCTTTCAATTCTTAGCAATGACGACTATTATACTGCAGGTCTTTGTTCAAAAGTTTGCAGGCTGACTCGTTCGTTGGAAAATTCTACCGTGCAAGGCTGCAACTACAAGCAGGCAATGCACAATTTGACTTGTATTTTTCTTGCTATTGGAAAGGAAAAGGACTCTAGGCTAAGATCGATTCGATCGAACTGGGATTCGATCTGCATGAACTAAACAGGAAATGGATCCATCCATCTACCAGTATAAATCTTTTTTTACCGGGTTGAGGTCAATGGTTTCGTAATAATTAGTAGGATTATAAGAAGTGGGTTTGGAGAATTTCATTTCATATTAATCTGATCAAATTAGATCTGTTAGTTGAACGATCGAGCAAGTAGTACTTATTCTTCTCCAGAAGAAACTATAGTACAGTACTAGTAAGTACTAATCTTACTAATTAAGAGGGAATCTAAAGCATATTGAATGATGTACGCATGCATGTGCCTGTTCCTCGAGTGTTGGCTGCAAGCATGTTCCATCGGTCTAGCGTAGATTACTTACGTACTAGTAGAATATTTGTCCACTTGCAATAAATCTTAAATAAACAATATCACAGGTGTAGGACCGAAGATACTAACAGAGAGATGAATGGTGTCTCAAATTTTTTTTCCAAGTATTTACCAATCCTTCACTCCAATAGTTACAAAACTATGAAGATTAAGATGGAAAGCCACCACACAACCTAGCAAATCAAAATGCTAAAAAATAGTGCAATGAACAGTAATTGCGGTACTACCACTACGGTAATTATGTTACTGCTGCTACTATATTAAAATAAGGATAAATAGTGTTTTCAACACGATTTCAAAAACCAAAATAAATGGAACTTTTGATCAGTAGATCCACATAACATAAAAATTTACAGGGATCTACTATAGGATATCAAGAACCTATTACAACAAACAATCATAAAAAATCGTGGCCAAAATTGATACCTTTTTCAATTTGACAGAAGGTTGCACCGAACTCGAGTCAAAACCAAAAACAGTGAATACAACTTGCTTGTAAGTGGATGATAACTAAGATGGATCTATATGTATTTTCACATGTCACAGCAACTTAGAACACCGAAGAAATTAAACCAAAAATTCTCGGATCAAGAAATTGATCGAAGAGGCCAAAGTCAAGCAAAAACAGATTTCCTCATGAACTTGCTATCAAAGTGTCTAGATGGGTGAAGATAGATTCCCAAATATTATCTCAATCTCTTACACGTACTTAGCACAACAAGATCAAGAGGATGGGAGATGAGAGATCAAAACCAATCGAAACAAGAGCATATCAATCAAAACACGAGAGATTAAAGGAGATGCACAACGATTGATATATTTCTTACTTGAGAAGGTAAGTTTTACGACCACTCTACCTTGGAGGACAAAGAGCACATAAGTCACTCAACTCTCAAACATTAACCCTAGATATAAGAGCACAAGAGAGATGGGTTGGATAGATCACAAGTCTCCATCCCAATCCGTTTATATAGGTGGACTAACCAACCACACCTAGCTCCTAGTAGATATTATCCACTTAGCATAATGGAAAAAGTTGTTAACCCCCCCCCCCCCGCCCTTGCCCCTCCACACATGGGTTTTACTTACACATGTTTACTTATGCACGTCTTTCAAAGCGCATAAGTCTGTATCCGCTAAATCCTTAATCTTGATCAGTCTTGATCAAATCAGCTTCTCTTTAACCTAAACTGCTTTCCAAGTGTCACTCATGTGCTGCGGTTTTGATCTAAGGTAGATTCCAGTATTTTGGCCAAATTACCAAAATTCTTTTTCTTGACCCAATCATCACCATCCATTGCAAGAATCGCTATGCTTACCACGTGTCGGTGCACCACTGGCTTGCCATGCATCGCCACGTCTCTCCTGTCCTGGTTCCACCGAATCACGACTCACTTGGACCGTTCAAGCTGCATGGTACAATCCCGTCGTTCGAACTCGCCTTCAACATTTCCTGCCTTTCTCATGCCATGCTTGAACTCACCATCTCACCTGGCATCCTCAATTGTTCTGGGCCTCAGCCCCTCCATGAGCATAGCTCTAATCCTCACCGTTGACCATGGCTGACTCTAAGCGTCCCTGCATATCCAAAGATAAAGAAATCATTTTTGTGCACATGTTCTTCACAATTTGACCCACGTTAGCAAAAACATGCATCATACAATCTTAATGCAGAGATCTAGATGACTTCAACTCAATCCATGACTCAATTTCCAAAAACCAGTTTTTTTTTCGGAATCCGGTAGTACCGCACGCAACATGTCGATACTACCATGCTACGGTACTATTGCTCCCCAAACCGGTACTACCGCACCTTACAATTCTAAAATGGACATATCTGGAAATAACGTACCGTTGTGTAATCGGTGCTACCGCATTGCGGTATGACCACACAAACACCTGTGGTACTACTGCTCTGCGGTATGACCGCGCCAACACATATGGTACTACCACTTTTCTTGAAAATTTCAGAAAATAGTTCAAGCAAAACACAATCTTTACAAAATTATTTAACGACTCTATAAACTTACAATAATTCATCACAAACATTATCATGGAACTTCCAACATCCTCCTTCAACGGGCAAAGCACGTGCCAATATGCCGATCGATTGGGTCAATGAGGAAAAGTCATGCCTGGGCATGCATCTGCACTAACCGTGCATGGCGTCATGTAAAAAAAATCACGAGTACATGGTACAAGTAACAAAATAATTAGGTTGATTTTTTTAACGGAAAAGGCAGCTAAACTTAGCGGTTGGATGTTATGCTTTGCTCGCGATAATTCCAAGGTTGATCTCCGTTGTCAGGCTTTGTTGTTTAATTTACACAATATACAATTTTCCACCATAGAAAGCAGCCAAGAATAACTAGGAATGGATCGCTCTCAAAGTAGGTCGATGGTTTTGAGGTCACATGCATTTAATTTGTAAAGAAAATTAAGGTCAAGCTAAGAAAGAAAACGCTCACCTTTCGCTAGCTCTGTGCCATGCATGCAGATGCAGGCATGCATGCAGCATACTCCCTATCAGATCTAATGCTCATTGCGCAAGGTTCAAGCCATAAAGTAGTAGTCAATTAATTAGTACGTAGCTGACAGCTAGCTTTGCATCTGCAAAGATTAGCATGTGATGATAGAGGAAAAGTGACCTCTTCTTCTTCTTCTTCTTCATGCGGTCATTACTGATGATGCCGCCGCGATAGTTGAATTGGACTGTACTAAGGTGAGAGGAGCCACCATCTATCCAGTACATCAGTTTCTTGTCAAAGCTGGGAACTCATGGGTTGGTTAAGACCTTAAGATTAATCACTAGCCAGGCAGGCGGTAATACACTAGCTAGGCAGGTGATCGATGAAGTAGATAATCACTCAAGTGCATGCACGCATATACATATATATGGCCAGCACAATCCAAACGATCGAGGGCCACACTAATTTGAGAGCTTATTTTCCACCGAATCTTTCGTCTAGATGAAAGAAAGTAAAGGAACTGACAGATGCAAGGAGGCACTCCGGTGAGAAGTTGCAGAAGAATAATTCGATTCTCCTACGAGAGGAAGCAGAGTGTTAACGGAGCAGGGCATGTGACCTGTAAAAGCAAGCAATGAGATGCAGCAGAGAGCAGAAGAGCTACTGTGGAGCTCACGTGCAGCACCAAGGGCCAAAAGATATCCGAAAAGGCAGAGCCTGCACTGCATATTCTGTCTTCTTGCTTATTGTTCATTATCCATAAATTTTATCTTTTTCTAAATTTTTGGTTTTTTAGCTTTTTTGCTGGTTCTTTTTCCCGTATTCATTTGTGTTGTCCGTAATGAGCTAGCATATTTTTTGTACTTTTAATTTTTTAAAAAATTAATTATGCTAAATAAGCTATCTTCAGCTACAGTACAATTTTAACTATAAATCACAGCTTTTCAGCCCAGCCGAGCATGGACGCGAGCGAATCACCGGCTGAGTGCCTTGCATTGCTATCAGCTGGCGTAGTCGCATTGGATTATTATGCTATGCAAAAAGCTTAAGCAAAGCAAAGCAAAAACAAAACTAGGAAGGGGTCAATAACATCTTTTAATCGTTGCTGACATACTGACATGGATGGGTGGAGTGGAGTGGTTGTCGACGTTTTTGACTCGGCAGAGAAGAAAAGAAGGCTGACCGAATGAAACGGCCGGCATCGCAGATACATGTATTCGGGTATGAAATTGCAATGCTTGGATCATAATTAATTTGGCACTTGCTATGCTATTGCAAACTACGTACCTGAAAGAATAGGTGGTGATCAGTTGGGTTTTTTTTGTGGCTTATGACTGAAAACACTGTAGCTAGCTGAAAAAAACACTGTAGCTGACAAAGGCTTATTTAGCATAATTAAATTTAAAAAATTTAAAAATATAAAAAATATGTTAGCCCATTACATATAATACAAACACATACGGGAAAAAAGAACCGGCAAAAAAGCTCAACAAAAAGCCAAAAGTTCAAAAAAAAGACGAAATTTATAAATAGTGAAAAATAAGCCGGAAGTCAGAAGCTGAAGCCCAACCGATCGGGGCTAACTAGGTTGTGATCAACATGGCTGAAAAGCCCGTGGCTTATGGCTGAAAACACTGTAGCTGGCTGAAAAAAGCACTGTAGCTGACAGAGGCTTATTTTGCATAATTAAAATTAAAAAATTTAAAAATAAAAAAATATATTAGCCCATTACGTATAATACAAACGAATACGGGAAAAAAACCGGCAAAAAAGCTCAACAAAAAGCCAAAATTTCAGGAAAAAAATGAAACTTATGAATAGTACCAAATAAGCCTCGTAGCATCAGCCACAATGATCGCTACCCAAGAAAAACGTCAGATATCGACACCTCAATGCATATTGTTGTACATTTTCCGGCTCCGAGCGTACCCGAGTGAAGGTGAAAGTGTACATCACTCGAAGTACATGAACCAGGATAGTACAGGGACAGCACAGCACTACTCCATTTATGTATTCAAATTGCTCCGCAATTAATACACTGGTATTAATTACGTGGTCTGCTCGACAAAACTTTTGCTATATATATAACGTTTTTTTAACATGTATTTATAGAAATAGCCATATATAAATAGTATTGATAAAAATAGTGCTTTTGCCGTCCGATAATCGGACGACAGCGCCTGGCAGTCAACACATGGTGCCTGCCGTCTGGCCACCCAACGGCAAGTGTAGCCTGCTGTCCACCCACAAAATGGCAGTGATTAAGCTGACTAATCAACCAGCTTAATTACCTGTCTAAATTTGTAATTTTATATCACATTTATTTAAAATTTTAAATATAGCAAATGAGTTCAAAAAAATTATAAAATTGTATGCATAGCCTTCCGATACAACGTACTATATTGTATAATTTTTTGACAATTTTATCCATTCTAAATGTTACTCAAAAATTCATGCAATTTTGATATTTGTAGGGGTTGTTACACATAAAAAACGAATTTCAACAATTACAAAATTTTATGTGAAGCCTCCCGACACAGTCGACCTAATCGTGTAATTTTTTTTAGAAATTTTATGTATTCCGAATTTGGTATGTTAATTTAATCATAATTAGAGATATGCGAGGAGGGATGTCACCCCTTGGTGCTGCCCCTTGCCCGCTCCCTTCTTAATAATTATAATGTAGGGATACATCAGTATATTCTTGTATACACATGTCCCTATACTATTTCGCGTATTACATATTAAGCCAGTTCAAAGGCCTCGCCATAGGGGATTAGGCTACCCCTACAATAGTACTCTCTCGACAGCAAACACTGAGGTTCCAATGGGCGAGCTGACGTGACCGACTATCCTAACCCTCCGTCCCCCGCCAACAAGCATGAAGGTTCCGATGAGCGAGCTGATGCAATTAATAGCTCCAGCCCCGCCGACGCTGAGGTTGCGGCCGTGCTGTCGAGATCGTATTCTGACATGGGTGGCACACAAAGGTGTAGTCGTCGATCGCGCCGCCCCTCCGAGGCGTTGCCTTCGAGAAGGGCGGCGAATTCTTGCGACACAGACGAAGGTGTCCAGTCGAGGTCGAGCTTTTGAGGCGGAGTCATGGGTCGGGCTGTCCCTCTGAGGCGGTGGCTATGAGGAGGACGGTAGCTATTAGATCTATTATATATTATACCAGTTGTAAGTTCCACCACAGGATTGGACCGCCCTACAATACTTACATAATAGTGGAGGATACATGTGCGTGTGGGCAATTAAGGCTAAGCTTGTTCGCAATGACCAAGCATGTAATGTGACCAAAGCCGTGCACCGTCTCGCTAATGACCTTGCATTACACGTACATATAGACTCTCAACACACTAAAAAAACAAACTACAAGAACAATACGTGCGTGTACTACAATTTAGTGAGTAGTTCTCTAGTGTTATACTCAGTTAACTAACACAAAATAGTCGTAATTAATTAAGGGGCCGGATGATGAAATTAAACAAGCGATCGAGATGTACATCGATCTCGTCATAGTACTGTACGTTGATGGTGATAGCTAGGCCCAGATGGATAGAATAGAAGCGTACTACTGCTAGTAGCGAGACATCAGCAACTGAATTGTTTTGCAGCTGAGAGCTTTTGATTTTTTTTATTATAATTTTATAGAGTAAAAATGTCAACGCAAACAATACGTATGATTTTAGGTTAAAAGCATTTAAAAAATCTGCTATAAAAAATCGTACTGTTTATATAACTTTCGAAAAATATAAAAAGCCAAAAGAAAAAAAAAGTCACCATTCGTCCTTAGCTTGCTTGATTGCACCACGTGGCGATGGATGGATGGGTAAGCCATGACAGCGTGTCTGGCTCTCCGCACTCGCCTTCTCTCATCCGAATGGAACGGTCCATTCGATTCGTTCGTCCTCACCATCAAAATGCAGCACGGCTAGCTGTTAACGACGCTTTACGGTTTTTGATTTTATCAAATAAATAATAATAGTTTGTAGAGGAATTTATAGAGGGATATTTACGTCTGATTTTAGCTGATATAAATAAAGTCACTACAATATCTACTATAATCGATTAGTATATACTAACTTAAAATACATTTCGTTTAAAAATATATATATACTACAGAAAAATCAATTACTATGTAAAAAATAACTTTAAGAAGTCAATACGAAGATAGCCATAACTTTGCCATCTTACTGCGGCTTTTCTAGCCGAGGTCAGTTCTTTTCACACGAATGAATGAATGCATACGAATGTCGCTCCGATTAACAAGGCCCTGATCAACTCAGCTTCGACTTCTGGTTTCTGGCTTATTTTTCACTATTCATAAGTTTCGTCTTTTTCTGAACTTTTGGTTTTTTGTTGAGCTTTTTTGCCGGTTCTTTTTTTCCCGTATTTGTTTGTATTATACGTAATAGGCTAACATAATTTTTTTTATTTTGGCTTATTTTTTTAAATTTAATTATGCTAAATAAGACTCTGTCAGCTACAGTGTTTTCAGCCATAAGCCACGAGCTTTTCAGCCGAACCGATCACCACTAAACTTGCCAATCGTTCGATAGTATTGACGAATACTATAAAACTGCACAGTACACAGCCAAAGTTCATTCGATACGTACTACCATACTGATACCGTACGTGTCTTCTTTCTCTGGTTAGCAAGACGACGCCCCTTGGGTAGTTGTGTAGACCCACACACGGGCAGGTACCACTTTATCAGTACACGCCGTTGTTCGGTACGCTTCCCATTTTCCCGTTTGTCTTATCTGGTCTCGGACATTTTGTTCACACATACTCTCTACCCCTGGTACTGGTAGTATATTATTGTTTGCTTCGTACGTTTTAAAGGCCAGGCGACCAGAAGGTCTTTGTTTTCTTTTCTGGTTTCTTGACCAGCAACAAAAAAATTATTTTGCCTTTGCTGTGAAGGCAAGGTCGGAAGTATATAGTTTACTACAGTAGTAATACACATACAGATATTCCTTCCCATAGGGTCATGTATTGAAAAACCCTTTCATTAGTTTTGGTTTTTGCAGCGCTCGTCATTGGATCACCAACTATGACTTGGAAGACAAGGCTTCTCATTCTATTATTTTGTTTCAAGGGTTTGGACCTGAGCATTTTATTTTTTTGGTGACAAGAAGATTTTAAAAACCCAAACTAGTATCTAGAGGTTCAACTCTTCTCACTGAGGGGGATAATCACTCACTACATGTCGTATTCTTTTTTGTTTTTTTATCTTTGGCTTTTTCAGAAGTCAGAAGTCGGAATAAATTGGACGGTTTCTCCAAACAACTTCTCAAAACCACTTCTCCAAATGACTTTTGAGCTAAAAACTTGTACATCGTTCACGTGGACGACTTTACCATCCACTGTCAACTCAAAAAACATAATCAAAAGCTATCAGCAGTAATAAAAAAAGATAGGGCCATAATCAGGGGCTCAGTGTGAGGAAGACTGCCTCTCCCTCTGACCAATTTTCATCGCGTGGAAACTCTTGTCTCAGGCAGTCAGACTACTCCAACTGTAAACTGTGACCTAACAAGCACGCCTCATAAATTTGAGGGCAAAATTCAACAGCGCATTCTTTCTCAGGAAACGTAAACTGAAAAATAACAAAATTAGGACTGAAATAAAAACACTACTGCTACTATATTTCCCTCAAAAAAAATACTCCTACTATGCTTTTTTATTGCCCTTGAAATACAGACAAGATCCTGAACATGCAGGCTACATGAGCTGACCAGAGAGTGACCTTCCTGCTCAGCTCCCGACGGCTATCATCCATTAAAGAAAGAGGCACCTAACGCCTCAGCGTACACCTGCTGCGAACCTTCTTCGCTGTTGGGTAGATTTTTTAGACGAATGACGTATGATTTATAGATTAAATATTTATATTTTGACTGTTTATAGGAGCTAGTATATATAAAAAAATAATTATATGTGATTTTAGCTCATACAGCTAAATTTAATATACTTTTTATTATAATCTTTCTATTAATTCTGTTTTAAAAAATATATTATTTAAAAGCTACTTATTATAGACAATACAAGTATAAGCCAACTGAAATAAAAAAGAACTCAGCTGTTAATTTTGGTTCTTCACAGGTTTGACCTAAATAATGGCAAAAAGGTTTGGAACTTCGTAACAGATAGTTATTGATGGCTAATTGCAGCACTACATCGTATATAATTTGATTCATATTTCTTTGAAATTAGAAAAACAACGAAAACAATAGTCACCCACTAATAAAAAATCCATTTGCAATGGTAATGTTTTTAAAGAGCTTGCAGTTGGAAAACTATAAATTACTTGCTTGCATTATTCATCCGCAAGCCACATGGAATTAACGTCTCTGATAGTTTTTCTCTGAGAATATGTCTCTGCTAGTTCCTAGAAGGAGTAATTAACACTCCAATACTCCTACTAATAAACTAAGTTTAATTCAGGAACTGCTGCATCAGAGCGAAAGGGAGGGGGCAGTAATTAAGTGTGCAGCAGTCACAGATGACTAAATCAAAGTTGCTACTAATAAAGCAGGCTTTACTGGAGCTGGAATCTTCTCCTTTTGTCTATGCGCCCCCCTAAGCGCACACACCTTTTCACCACGTGCATCCGTCATCGACACATACAACTACTCCAGTGGCTCACAAAAAGAAAAGGTAAACAAATATTCTGACACCTGTAAAGGAGAGTAGTAAAAAGAAAAGGAAAGAGAGCAGGCGAAATGCTCAACGGAACGGTGAAAGAGAAAGAGCGGTCGTCGGCAGCATAGGCGCGTGTATATAACGATACATATCACCTGTACGTAAAACTATGTTATATAAGATTTTAGTAATGCGAAAGAAAAGAAAAGAGGAGAAAAAAATATTGTTAGTATTTAATAACTGATTTTATAGATAGATTTTACTGTTTATATGGTTATATAGGCAGTTACATAAAAATCCACTAATTATATGAGATAATTAAAAATTAACTATATATATAATTTAATATATAGGTTATTGTCCTATTTTATAGATTATACAGAGACCTAGGTGACCACCGTCTATACGCAGGAGACTAGGAGAGGGAAGGAAACCATAAGAGGAGAGAGAAACCGAGAGAGAGACGGAGCGCAACGGGCACGAAGCAACACGACCCGAGGGGTGAGAGCGAGGAACGAGCAACGGAACAAGAAGGCACAGGCAGCGAGAGGAGGGGGGACGGGAGGAGGACGCGACGCTTGCCAAGAGGAACCAACCAACCACCGCATAGCGGCGGCGCCCGAGGCACAAAAGGACGCGGCCATGGTGGCGCACGCCGCACCGCAGCCTTGTGAGTCGTGACAGGCTAGAGCTGAAAGTATCCAAGAAGCAGCAGCAACAAGGGGCGGCGGAGGAGGCCATGGACGCCGCCGGAGTGGTCCAGGAGGAGGAGGGGTGCTCCGGGAAGAGCGTGGAAGCGGAGGGGGTCGCTGGGACGGTGGTGGTTGGCGTGCGCGCGGACGCGGAGAGCCGGGCGCTGCTCACGTGGACGCTCGTCAATGTCGCCGCCGCCGGGGACCACGTGGTGGCCGTCCACGTGGTCCTGGCCTCGGCGGCGGAGGCCGCCGCCGCGGTGGACTTCGACGCCATGCTCGGCGTCTACGAGGGATTCTGCAACCTCAAGCAGGTCGCCGCTCTCGATCTATGCTTGTTTCGCTGTTGCTGTGCTATTAGTTGCAAGTAGGTCGACCATGTGAAGCCTTCCCCTTTCCTTGCTTTCTTTCTCTTTTTCCATTTATTGTTGTTTCTTGCCTATTTTTGTAGCCTTTTCTTTTGTGCTGGGCTGGGAGGGTTGGATTTTAAGAACATCTTTTGATGCAATTCTTCCGGATGGTATGGCAAAATGCGATCTTTCGGCTAATTTTGGGCCTGGCCAATAGATTTTGGTTTTGGGTTCATGCTTGCCTATGCCAAGTTAGATTTTTGGGGCTATTCTTTGACCTTTTTTAATCTCTCCAAGTGTTCATACCGTCATGCATAATCTGATTTTTGTTCACATTTCGCGGTTAATTCTAATCGGATCATTTCGGGTTACCTTGCATTGATGCAATATTTTTACCTTCATTTATGGCCTTTCTTCTACAAACTGCATGCTGACTTGTCCCCACAGCAAATTGCAATCTTTTGCCCCCATTCTGCAGTCGCCACACAAAATTTGCCCACTATTTATTGCCGCTTCTGCGTGCTTGCTTTCGCCTGTGCTGAGCAGATCAATCTAAAGGTGAAGATTTGCAAGGACTCGTCGGTTCGCAAGGCGCTAGTTCGTGAGGCCAGCTTGTTTGGGGCCTCCAAGGTGGTCCTCGGCATCACCAAGAAGAAGCGCGCAATTGGGTAAGTGCCACAGGCATTGGATCCTGAGTGTTTCCACTATCAAATATCGCATTCCAGCATTTTCACAATAATTACCACCCACTATTGTAACTATTGCTTTGGATTCGTCAGGTCCTCGCTGTCCGTTGCCAAGTATTGCGCAAAGAAGCTGGCGGCAAAGTGCGCGGTCCTTGCCGTCAACAATGGCAAGATTGTCTTTCGGAGAGAACCGAATGTCCACTCAGGCAAGGTATCAGCGGAGCTTCCTGGCTGTGGTGCTGATGAGATGTATTGCGTAGTGCCGTTCCATGTCCGTCGGGGTAAAGAGGACCCGTTACCTTTAGATGAACCCAAAGATGGTGGTGAGGGCGACGAAAAACAGCATGATGTTGGCAGTCAGCCAGAGAACATCATCTCCGAAGAACAGCAGCCTTTGAGTGTCTGTCCCGCCGAGTTGTTGAGCGATCAGGTTCAGAGTGACGCAGATCCTTCTAACCAGGGTGAAGAGTCGATAACAGACCAGAAAGATGAGATTTTTGAGCTTCCAGGTAAGGGTGCCAGCGTGCTGTACTGTGTGTTGCCAGCGAGGGATGGCCATTCAGTTGCAAGTACGTCAAGTCGGCAAGACAATGATCTGCCAGCTGAAGGGGCTGGGGAGCTGTACTGCTTATTGCCCCCAAGAAATGGTCGTTCTGGCAGGAGTAGTGGTGATTCTAGACGTTCAACTTTGAGTCAGAAAGAAGATAACTCTGCCAATCTGTCTCCTCATGGTGATGGTGAACTGTACTGCCGGCTGCCAAGGAACGGGCATTCAGGTAGGAGTTCTAGGGGATCCAAGCGTTCTGTTGGTGCAAAAGGTGTGATTAGGCGTAGCAGTAGTTTCTCCAGTGATATTCAATTGAACTCAGAGACATCACCAGACAAGAGGGATGGTTCGGGTGGCAAGTCTGCCACTGAACGGACCTCTTCCACAGCACGTACAGAAGCTGAGGATTCACCAAAGGACGCTGCACAGAATGCAGAAACACCCTCTGGTTCTCCAGTGTCTCTGAGAAGGATGATAGAAGGAAGGCCTGACCGCTGTCGCCTCCAAAGGAGGATCTTCAGACATCAAAGAAGCTCATCTTTTGAATGGGCCAAAATGTCTATGGTTCAATGGGCAATGAGGCTTCCAAGCCGTTACGCTTCAGTCCATTCAGACAGCAAATCTTTGAAATCGGATGCAAGTCCAAGGTTGAACTGTGATTCAGAATGTGAATCTACGTCAGCTGTTGAGCCCGAATCTATCTTTTCTTTCTCTTTGTATGATGTAGCATGGCCTCCAAGTGAATTGGAATTTCTTCAAGAAAAGTATTCTTCAGTTTGTAGGCTCTTCGGTTATGAAGAACTGAAACTTGCTACAGCAAATTTCTCACCTGGTAATTTCCTTTTGACATGTTTATTACTTTGGTACTCAGTTTCTTTCAGCAAAGTTGAATGCTAATTTTCTTTTACTCCAATGCAGATATGTTAATTGGGAAGGGAGGAACTAGCCAAGTTTACAAGGCACAATTATGTGATGGCACATTATCAGCTGTTAAGATTTTGAAACCTTCAGTTGATGCACTACAAGAGTTTATTACGGAGGTTGAGACTGTAACCAACTTGCAACATGAGAATATTGTCTCACTAAGGGGATTCAGCTTTGAGAACTACTGTCTTGTGTTGGTGTATGATTACATGCACCAGGGAAGCTTAGACAAAGTGCTTCATGGTAAGCAGGAATATGAAATACACCACTTATTCAGTCCCTAATCCTCTTGGTAAGTAGCCTCATATTTTCTAACTGTAACTCTTCTTCAGGCAAGTGTGATGGCAAGAATACCCTTAGCTGGGAGAAGAGAAATAAGATAGCAATTGGCATCGCAAAGGCACTTGAATTTCTCCATCACGGTGGTGCCACCCAATCTGTGATTCATGGAGATGTTAAGTCTTCAAATATCCTCCTCTCAGAGGATTTTGAGGCACAGGTAAATATTCAGATCAAGTTTGCAAATACCTATAGCAAGAACTAGGAGGAGAATCCATATCATGTTTTTCCCACTCTAGCTTTCTGTAGTAAACACCTTTTAAATTTAGAAAAACCAGACATGTAGATCAATGTAAGTGGCTTAACACATAAGCAGTGATGAACTGCAATGAGCATTTAGTAACCACACTTGTCAATTTTGATTCTGCTTGTGACATCATCTCTTTTTGAAAATTTTCAGCTGTGTGATTTTGGGCTGGCAAAGCAAATGGCAGCTTCGACTCCCCACATAACATGTATTAACATCACCGGAACTTTTGGGTTTGTACCATCTCTGGGCTATGGTTACCTGTTATTGTTACTTTATGAAACGTGAAGTGTCTAAGCAAACCACTCTTGTGACAGGTACTTGGCTCCCGAGTATTTTTCGTATGGGAAGGTCAACAAGAAGATTGATGTCTATGCATTTGGAGTTGTACTGCTGGAGATCATTTCAGGAAGAAAACCAATTACAACAGGATGTGCAAAGGGCCAGGAAAGCCTGGTTGGGTGGGTAAGTGCTCCTTAACTCCATTTTATATGCCTAGCTGGCTTGCTCTGAGCAGTACCATGCCCTGAGAACAAAATGGTAGTTGCACGTTCGCTCACTGATGATATTAAAGTGGTATTGGACCATTGCTACATTTGATCTGTTGACCTCATACCAATTCTTGCACAAGCAAGCTGTGCTTTCTTTTTTCCTAATTCTTTGTTCATGGTTTTAGGCAAAGCCACTGCTATCGAGTGGGGAAATTAAACAGTTGGTTGATCCATTTCTGGAAAATGATTATGACTGTGATGAAATGGAGAGAATGACGCTCGCTGCTTCGCTGTGCACAAGGACATCTTCTCATTCTCGACCAGAAATGTCTCTAGTAAGAATGGATAAAAACACTGATAATATCATGAAAACCATTGTTGATGTTGGAGATATTTGACCCTAATATACTCGTTCACCATTTTCTGCAACCCAGTTGTTGAAACTGCTTCAAGGGGACGACGAGGCGATCCACTGGGCAAGATCGCAAGTCAGCGCTAGTTTTGACGGCTCTGATGAGGAGGCAGTGACTCCTGACTCAAACATGCAGTCACATCTTAACCTCGCATTGCTTGGTGTGGAGGATGACACGCTCTCGCACTGTAGCACTGAACAGACCATGGACACCTCTGCCGACGGCTACTGGAGCCGATCGTCGAGCTTTGACTAGCTCTTTTTACCTCTGGTGTGAGTGGTGAATCGAGTTGTTTGTATAGTTCTCATGTGATCTTATGATTATTGTTGATTGGTTGGAATGGTGTGGGTGGGATGATTGCATTCAGGCAGTGGAAAGAAGTGCCAAGGCTTGCTCATTTAGATGGTAGATGTAGCAGTGCTGCTGATTTAGGAGCTGGTTTTGTTCAGCAGTTTTTCTATCCTTGAGGAGATACCAAGAGGTACCAAATTAGATCCAGCCGTTCAATCAATGTGATCAACGGCTCAAAATTTGGTACCTCTTGGTATCTCGCGTCCGGTACCACTAGGTACTGCCAAATCTCAGTCGTCCGATCAGTGTGATCAACGGCTCAAATTTGGTACATCTTCCCCCTCAAGGATGGTAAAATTTCCCTTTGTTCATTACATCAACATTGTATGAGTACACGAAGGAAACAACAGAGAAACGAGAACCGGCTTGTATTAAACGAAACAAGGTCCAGCTTCTATTGCACCCTCAACTGAAACAAAATGAACCAACATGAAAGCTTTGCGCTGAAGCTGGCCAGAGTAGTTCAGGAGGTCACCACGATGGGACGTCCAGCCAGAGAAGTTCCTCCAGCTCCGAACATTTCTAGTTTGACGTCCTACTTCGTTATCTGGGACAATTCAACAAGCAACCATCGAATAGGAAATTCTGAGTTTAGATGGCTGAATCTGCAATGTGCTACTGAACACTGCATGTGCATAGAACTGATGAACTAATTAGGTGATACCGGCAAATATAGAAGGTACTACAAGTATTTCTTTCTTAGGAAATGTACATTGGTAAGTCCTAGTTTGGGCTGATGATAAAATCCAACACAAATCAAGAGAAAGGTTTAGGCAAATACCAAACAGATAATACAATGTTTACGTCAACACAGATTACCAATTCTCTTCAATTGTTATAAAAGATCTTTTCCTTAAGCAAAGAAATATTTTACATGCTATGGCATTTGAATATTCAAAGACTTAACAGTTTTAACTAAGACCAGTAAGGTGCCCGTGTGTTGCAACGGGGTACCAAATTAGGGTGGTATATATCAGTAAATGTGATCCCAAACCGTTCCACGAACATTTTGTTAATCTTAGGCACATGCATGTCCAAATTAGGGTGGCATATGCAATATTACACATGTAAGAAGCTATACTAATCTCAGGTACAAGGATTATACATGATCATTACTTGAGACCAACTGATAACATATAAAATATAACGAACTCAACAGTGTCTGAAGGTGGGTCAATCCAACATTATATTCTTTAACATGTATGCACATTATTGATTTGACATCCACGTATCTATGATCGGTAAAACGTGGTCATCAATCAATACACGTGCTGATCTATAAGTCGCTAGTGTTCTTACCAGTGATCTTTTAAAATAACATCATACAATAAATAAAGGGCTTCATCAATAATTCATATACTTACTAACTTTTATAAGTAATAATTCATTAAAAATATAATACTATTTATTTAAATGATCATAAATATATTTATGACATAATTATCTCTATGATTATCTATAGGTCATGTCACTAACACTTACTAGGACTACCAAATGTTTATACCAGCTAATTGACTAGAAAACTAACAGACTACTAGTGCTTTAGTCCTGCAGGTTCATCATGTATAGTCGATATCTTGTGTGAAAGGTTACGAGCACTTTTAATTATTAACGCTTAGGTTGTAAATGGAGCAGTTAGAACCGAAGCTTCAGAAAAGTATTACCACGCAAGAGGATCAAGAGACCGGATAAGATTGAGCTTGTTCCGTCAAAATCAAGCAGCAGGCCCATGGATTCCATTGGATTTTTGAGAGACACGTATAGGCGTAGTAGTTCTGTACTGCCTTGGCGTGGATGCACCAAGATGGGCAGCTTCTCGATTAAGCGTCATAAGGCACTATCTGTCTGTAGTCTAGTAACTGTACATGTGAGAGAAAAATAAACTTACTCGAACATTCTAGTCTGTGGTAAGGATCAATAATATTCAGAGTTGCTAGAAAATTAAGTATAAATGAATCATCGAATAGAAACTGAAGACGTACGGTCCCTACCTACAAAAATGAATGTGGTGTTTTTTGGATCTATACATGCTTCCCTTTCCTGTACAAGTAGTGATCTAGCTACCCTGTCTCTTGAGCTGACATCGATCTCACAAGCTGAATCGATCATGTCTATGTGTTTGACGTTTCTGAGAATTCCTCTTCCTGACAACAGGAATGTCTGCAGCCATTACTAGTATACTTGCCAGCCTAATTATAGTCCTTGTTGGTAGGAATCAGTTAGCTAGCTACCTAATTAGATGATCCCTCCATTTATTCTGAAGAGCTGGTATTTCTTCTTCATATCTATAGAAAAAAATTGTACCGAGTCCGGCAGGGGATGATTCCAGCTGATCGAACTTGATTTGTGATGCAGATAGATGACATTTGGAGCACAAAGCAACAATCAAGGCTGCTTAATTAATTGGACCGGGTCCATCCAACAGCTTGTTCCTCGCTGGATTACTACATGCTGATTAATTGATTCCTCTAAAAAAAGAATTCATAGATTTGGATTTGTCCTCTGCATACTAATATTTGCAGTTCGGTCCTTGCATTTCTTTTCCGCTTTGTCATGAACTCCCCCAAACCGAAGCTGAGCAGCAAGCTGTGACAGAGGCATAAATACATTAAATCAATGGAAGACTTCATGTAGTCTTGTATAGTTAGAAACCTATGTGTACATGTGAAACATTGTATCCTATATACATTAAATCAATGGAATGCCATTGTTGCGTGGCTCATCCTAAACTCACAATTACCAGTGTCATACTATCGTCAACACTCAACAGTGCCGATACCATTTCTCGCTTGCAACTTGCAACAAGTACCGTCGATTCTTTTGTAATAGTTAAAGAAGGCGAGGATCAATCTGCAAAACTAGTCTCCTCTGAAAATAAGAACACAGGACCTGGCAGTCCGGCACGGCGCAATCTATGGATGGCTGCACATCTCGTCTGTTGATAGTTTAGTTTGCCTCCATCACCATTAGCCTCTGCCATATGCTCCAATCAAATCACTTCCTGACACCCATATATACACGAGAGAAGAAGAAGAAGAAGAAGAAGAGCTGTGCAGTACTAATGGCGTTGGACGAGTCGTTCAAGAGGTCGGGCTCCATTCCCTTCGAGTGGGAGGTCCAGCCTGGCATCCCAAAGCAACCAGCCCATGATCACCACGGCAGCGGAGGCGGCGCTGCCACCACGGCCGGCAGTAATACTACCTCTGCGGCATCGTCCATGGCGTCGTCGCTACTACTCCCTCCGAGGCTCGCGCTTCCTCCGGCTGCCGTCGTCGCTTCCAGCGTCTTCAGCAGTGCGAACACTCTTGCTTCGACGTCTTCGTGCCGACGGAGCTCGGTCGCATCGTCGCTGCTCTCGCCGTCTTCGTCTTCGTCTCGCCGGCGGTCCATGTCTGCGCGGTTCGCGACGTCGCTGGTGCTGCCGTTCACGCGGCCGCGGCGGGGACCGTCCAAGGACGAGCCTGACATCACCTACTCGGTGCTGTATGGCGATAAGATCGTGTAGATATACACATCTCAAGTCTGTGCGCAGCTTATGTAATAATCAACAGTTAATGTATATTTTCCCCCTTCATCATTCTCTGATTCTTCTTCCTTCGAACAATTGGGATGGAACACCCGTATGATCAATACTAATCTACCGAGCTTGCCTCAAACAAACCTATTGTCATACACTGTATACGCCTCGCTCAGACATGTTCAACAAAAGAACTTAGAAACTCGAGGTGAAATCAAGATACACGTTAAGATGAGATTAATGGTGCATGGCATCTCCTCTTGCTCCGTTAACAAATTAAGAAGTGTTTGTGTTGTAGGTTTGTATGCTGCCACAAAATTTCGTCTGAAAAAAGAAGCTGCCACAAAATTTCGTCTAAAAAAAAAGATGCTGCCACAAATTACTAGTTTTGTGTGGATGTATGTTGGGCCAGGACGGGCCTGGAAAGCCTAGCCTTCCACACGCTTAATATGTCCGGCCCAGGCCACAACATTTCTTAACGGCCTTAAGCTTGCTAGGCGATGCAATTCGTTCACCAAATTAAAAATTCTCAGGCTCCTCTTGAGCGTCAGGTCAGGAACGGACAGGCCAAATCCAATTCAACCGGATGGGTTGTTGTCTAGGGAAAACAGAAAAATTATCTTGCCGGCTGCTTTTCGTGGTACAATGCAGAGAGCCACCAGAGACATGAAGCATGGATGCCTAGTGGGCCTACATGTTATTAATCAATCGACATTCTTCAGACAAGTTGACATTCTTCAGAATTTGGTTTAGAGTTTGGTTCTTTCAGATGCTTGCAGTTGCAGCTTCAGAAATAATCCACACCTCTCTGGATCAAGAGCAAACGATAAAATCTTCGGACTTCTAGAAGACACAATTCCTGCCTTCGTTGAAGCTGAAGCTAATTAAGCAGTGTTGCTTTGTTCTCATTGTTAAACTTGGTGAATGGATCCTAGTGCGTTGTCAGAGAATAGTATATATAGCAGAGGAATCGGAATTCAGTTCTGCGTAGTGGAAGTGCCACAACCTCGAACATTGCTTGATCGTATCTATTTGTCTATATATGCAAACCAAGTCGTCAAAAAAAATCTGCAAATCATGGATTGGCGCAAGTCTGGGAAGCTTACTCAGTTTAGTATAGTAATTATTCTCTACACTTCGTTGCTTCATCATGAGCCACTAATCCACTTGTGCTAAAAAAAAAGTGGTACGTGGTTGGCTGATTCTTTAGCTGCTAATCTAAAACTTAAAGCATAACTGTCAGGGGTAGTTTAATCATTGATCCGCGTCTGTATGCATTCTGCTGCAAATAATTGAACTATCCTTATCGTTCCGGCCAGGCCTAGTGCCAACGGTTGGAGTATGTCAAATTAGCTCACCGATGCTGCATATAGCTTGTGGAGTTCTTAAGTGATCTCGTCTATGACAAAGTGCGTCATCTTCAAGACTTGGAAGTTTGTGGTGGTTTCAATTAGTTTGCGCACCTGCACTTTCTGAGAACGATGCATGGTTCACCCTGTAATCTGTAGACAGGTGTGTGAAACACTTTGTGAGCGGAGATGATAGCTATGTAAGATATGTGTGTGCGTTCGCGCGCGCGCCCTGAAAGAATGGTCAAAAGAAATGAAACCACTACGCAGTATTATCTGAGATGTAATGAACTGTACTACCTAACTAGGCTTCGCTCATTTTGGCTTGAATTTTTAATTCTTGGCTTATTTTTTACTATTTTTAAATTTTATTTTTTTTGGCTTTTTAGCCTTTTTTTGCCAGTTATTTTTTCCCGTATTCGTTTGCATTGTTCGTGATGGGTTAACATGTTTTTTATTTTTAAATTGTTTAGATTTCACCATCAGCTACAGTATATTTCAACCATAAACCAACTTATTTCAATCCAATCGAGCAGCACCTAATCTTGCTGTCTTATTCAGGTTCAGTTTTCAGCTACATGATACTAGAGCGTTCTACACTGGTCCAAAATTCTTAAGTTGGTAGTAACATTAATTAATTCCTGGGGCTAATTAATTATCCGTGGTCCATGATCTTATTCGTATTGAAGGGATCCATCATTTCAACAAGTGCTCTCATATATGTCCTCTTGTCAATGCTCTCATATATATCCTCTGTCCTCTTGTCAATGCTCACATATGCTCTCGATCATACATCCACTTGACTGTACTACTACTTCGATTTTCAACTAGAAGCGTAGAGAAACTGAAATCAAGTGCCTGTAAGTTGCTACAAGGACTGGTCGACCTGCTCATGTTGCTAACACTAACATCATGCATCAATGCATGTGTCATATCATTGTACGTGCATAGACCCTGCCTTGTCAGCATCACATTACCGGTACCAGATTGCTTCTGCGTGCAAGGTGCCAGTACTGGCCATTTGGCCCTGTGGTGTGTAAACTTTTTTTTGCTCGGTGTGAGTTTTCTCAAAGAGGGATCATTAAAGCGGAGATCACTTCAGAGCTGATTGCTGCCTCGCTGCACTGGTGGTGGTGCAGTGTGAGGATGGATATGGACACCCCCCCAACAACCGTGCACCATCATTGAGCAGCTGCGGATATAGCTAGGTTTTTGCCTCCATGGCTCCGTTTAAGATGGTGCTTAGTTTAGCGATAACTTATAATTTTTTTACTATAGTTAGTTTATTTTTTTATTGTATCTGCTAGTGGTTTATTTAACATAATTAAATTTTAAAAATAGAAAAAACATGTTATCCCGTCACGGATAATACAAAGGGATACGGGGAAAAAAGAAAAGACAAAAAAGTCAAAAAAAACCAGAAAAGACGAAATTAAGAAATAATGAATTAAAAGTCGGAAGCTGAAGCTGAAACGAGAGGACCTAATTCTTTGTTTCTGGACTGTCAGTACATGGGTATGATACGATAGCAATACATACATAGCATCTATCCTTGATTTAGTTTGCATCATAGCTAGTAGTATTAGCTATGTCCCCCATATCCCAGATTGCAATTTGCAAGCATAATGAGGCGCTTTAGTTGAGTTGTTGCATGATGCACATTGGTTGGTCTCTAGGTAGTGCTTATTTGGGTTTATAAGTTCAGGTTTTTGATTTATTTTATACTGTAGTTGTAACTGATGTTAGATTTTTCTATGTATTTAATTTTTAAAAATAAAAAAGTATATCATCATGGACAATACTAAAGAAATAAGGGGGAAAGTCAAAAATAACTAAAAAATTTAAAAAAGATGAAATTTTTTTTAAAAAATAGAAGCCAGAACTCGTGACCAAAGAAAGATAGCTACAGATGTAGGCGTGTGCGTCGTTTTGTTTGGGCACTCCGCACTCGTGGAAAGGGAGCAGGGAGCACTCTCTTTTTTCTTTGAGGTGGCTAGATAGGCTAGTGGATAGCTTCTGCTTTACACGTGCATTGCATTCTAGCTACCAACGGCGCCGGGGATCGATCGACTACGTTGTACATAGGGCTGGACGAAAAACTCGAAGCTCGTTAGCTCGCTCGGCTCGTGGCTGGCTCGGCTCGGCTCGGCTCGACTCGTTAGGATAACGAGCCGAGCCAAGATTTTAGCTCGTTAGCTATAACGAGCCAACTCGAGCCAGCTCGCGAGCCGCTCACGAGCCAAACGAGTCATGCTTCCAGGAATTTAGATATGCATATGCTGCTTCCATGGACCTAATTTGTACTCTATTGCATGTGTTAATGTGTAAATTTGTACTCTATTGTACCCAAACGAGCCATGCATGTGTTAATTTGTACTCTATTGTACCCAAACGAGCCAAACTTCCATGGATGAATATATGATGGAGATATTTTTTGGCCCTGGCTCACGAGCCAAACGAGCTAACTCGAGCTTTTTGTCGAGCCGAGCCGAGCTGGCTTTTTAGCTCGTTAGTTATAACGAGCCAGCTCGTTATCCTACCGAGCCAGACCGAGCCGAGCCGAGCCAGCTCGATATCCAGCCCTAGTTGTACATGAGCACAGTTCGTGTAAAAATGCGAATTATTGCAGAGAAAAGTACACAACAGGAGCTCCCACTACTACAAAGGTGAAAAAAAACTTCCTTTTTCTGCTAATTAAGCAGTAGCCCAAGTTTGGTTTCAGTAGTTTGCTTGGCTCCCTTGTCTCCTGCAATACAATGCAAATCTAGATACGAGACACTGGGAAGCTTTAAGGAGAGACCTTGTTAGGGTTCTCAAGTCCTCCCGGTTCAGTTCTTCAGCGTAGACATGTAAATATGTAAGACAGTCAACAGTTGGAAACTGAGTGTAGTAAACTTCTTCAGCTTAACCAAATAAAAAGGAGGCATGCATGGACGTTTGCCCTAACGGTTTTCTGGAGCATTTCTTTTTACTATACGCGAAGACAGCACAGTACAACACATGCAGGCTTGCAAGACCAGCAGGGATGAACACTGAAACTAACAGTGATGGACAGTGGTCCTGCTGTCGCGCCGGCGGCACATGCTGTTTGGCCCTTACCGCGCGCGCAGGTCAAGGAGGCCGCACGAATTATGGAGATCTACGCGCAGCCAGCGATCTGCGTCCAGCTAGCTTGACTTGAACCTGTTCATTGAACTGCCAAAAAGGTCATGGCCTAATCTGTCAGGCGTACTCGACCCTCCGGGAAGTTCAGAAACATCACCCCCATGCATCGGCATGTCCTTTTACAGCTAGTACTACTACGTACAGGCATGACAAGAGCCTCTTGGTTGTAAGTGTAGCTAGCAGTAGCAACTACTCGTAGTTGCAAGTTTAATGGCGTTGCAGTACGTGCAGGCTGGCATTGGAAGCAACGCTAGCTCTGGTTACGAGCATGGCCACGTGAAAACAGGACCAACAACAAGACCAATTCTGAGGTACTCTCTACTCCCAATGAGCGGCTAGAAGCCTAGAATCTATGTATGGTGTCGTAGGCATTCAATTGAATGCATGCCGGCGACGACTCGATGCATGTATGCGAGTTGGGTTGCCATTTTTTGCGTGGCTCGATAGGCGAGGTGACGGCTAGGCTAGCTGGGCACGTAACTGACCGGCCCTAGCTAGCGTCCCCTGTTTCGCTCCGTCCGTCCGGCGCTGCACTGCCGCCGCGCGATCTCTTCTCTCCGCCGTACGCATGGGCCGCGCGCCAATCTGGCGACGGCTTCCGCCGCTTAACTTGTCTCTGTCCTACATGTTCGTGCTACTGCTGCTGCGTTCTTGCTGTAGGCTGCAGCTAGCACGGCTCCCGTTGCGGTTCAACAAGACGTACGTGCACATCGATCGATCTCAACAGGAGGAACTCGGAAGATGCATTAGAGGCAATGGTGTACGTACGTACGCACGCACGCACGGCACGGTGTACCTTTTGTTTCCTTGTAAGTATTAAGCGACTGCAAATACGAGTACGGCATGAATGGAACCGTGCCCATATACGAACAGGTTCTTGTCAATACCATATCTTCTTCTTTTTTTAAAAAAAAAAAGGAGGAGGAGGGGACAAGATCCAGTAATTATCGAACTCTGTTAATTTGCAGCCACCACTTAGTACTCTGCTCTGCATCGGCGCTGTCGTCCAAACCGTGAGTCAAATGATGCACGCACCGAAGGCCCTTGTCGGATCCAACACACGAGTCAAATTTGGACTTAATTTGGAGTACACTCACTGATTGGTTGGCCTGGCCAAGGCTCTGAATGCTATGCTTACCAAACAAGACGAAGGAAACATGCGTGAGCCTCTCCGGTTCTTCAGGGATTTGTTAGTAGTAGTAGTAGTAATAAACATGCAGGACCAGTAATTAGATTTCATGGCCTGATTTCTTTTGAAAATTATATATTTCGGCTGCTAAGTTGAGTGGGTACGGACATGTGAGCATCTTCATCGGAACAGCACAACGTAGATGGTGGCGCACCCATGTTACCACGAATCTTGTTGACCTCCATGCTCACTGCTCGAGCGCCACTTTCCGCTTCCTTTATTTATTTTCAATTAAAAAAGCACCTCTGTCTCTCTCTTTTTCCCTCCTTCCTTTTAGGGACATAACATGAGCGCCTGGTTGGGGTGTGTTTTACATTAACGAGCACATCAGTATACGCGTACAAGTGATTAAGCAAGAGCAATACCCCTGCCGGTCAGTCATGTGCAAGCTAGCTAACGTCAGGATTAGATGCAGACCATGGCCAATCAACGTCTTTTCAGTAGATTATGTCATGGTAAATCAATACAAGAGTCTGCAATACATCAATAATTGACAGTAACTGGACAGAATACTGATGGCTATGGCTAACTCTAAATGATTTTAGTTTTTTCTTTTTTTTGTTATTGACTTATTTAAATCAGAAGTTAGTTGGAACACGGCAACTTTTGATTTTAGCTTATTTTAGCTTTTTCAACTTTTTTTTCCTTTTTTGTATTATCCATGATGATATAATTTTTCTTTTTTTAAATTTTTAATTAAATGATTTTAAAAAAACTAATAGTTACAGTGTAATTTTAAAAAATTGACAGACAAAGCTCTATAAGTCATAAGTTTAAGTTGAGTTCTATTTCTCGTCTTGTCCACATCTGGATCCCTGAATTCCTCCGTCTCTGCGTCCTCTACCCTGTCTGCTTCCGCCCTGTAGGCCGTCAAGTGGTCAGAAAAAGGAAAGGCCAGAAGCTTCCAGTTCATACCGGCAAGGCTAAAGTTGCTGAATTTAGCAACCATCAGTCGCTCGCATGCTACATGGAAAAAGAAAAAATGGCTGGTAACATGCAAGCTGCACTTGTGGAGCTAGCTCTTTCGTTAGCTGGTCGTGCTAGCTTGCAGCAGCTTTAGCTAGGTAGCTACGGCTAGGCTAGGTTTCCTAGCATGTCCTAATCAAGAATCCGTATAGTCTAGCTTGTCGGTTAATTTAACAGCACTTATGCCGTGGCCTAACTGCTTGTAAACCGTATCCACCGGTTATTATAGCGACTGAATATATATTGTAGTAATTTTTAGCTTTCTAAATAATTAAATTTAAAAAGAAAAAAATATTATACCCTAACGGATAATATAAAGAAATAGTTAAAAAAAGAAAAGCTAAAAACAAAAGAAAAAGATAAATTTAAGTAGCCAAAAACTGTAGTCGTTTGGAGCGAGGGCTAAGATTATCATAAAAAGTTCAGTTGATTTAGATATCCGTAGGATCGGATAGAGGTGCATTTCTCGCCCTCCAACTTGCTTACTCCTTGATTCTTAAGGTTTTGCTCCGTGCGTTTGTGTCTTCTTGTCCTCGAATATCTCACAGTACATAGTCTTGCCTTTTCATCATCAACAAATTAAACTAAGTCGACATGCATGTAGCTCTACACTTCTGAAAGAGCTAGCTAGCCATGCTTGCTTCCCCTTTTTCTACAATTTCTTTGTCCTTTTCATTTACCTACACCTATGGTTTTTATTTCCTGTCACAAATGAATCTTAATTTTATGTAGTAGTGCACCACGCACGAAAAAAAGAGAGAGATGTGATTTTCCTTTTACCCCAAGCAGCAAACCTGATCGGCACTGCCTTTTTTTTTTCTTTCTGTCAGCCAGTTAGCATGTGATGTGGCAGCATGCGCAAAAAGGTGCAGCCTTGAGCATTTTTAAAATCGGTAAACCCATCCAGTCCGTGATGTTCGATTTGAGCGTTAATTTGCATGCGGCTCATTCATTGGCTGTGGAAGGAGATCGCGATCGATCGAGGAGTACTAACTTTTTCCACTAGTTGTGCTGTCTGTTACACACTGGGTTCGTCAGGCCTACCTTGCAATCGCATATCCATCTCCCTTTGGTCCTGTTCTTTTCAGTTTATAAAAGTTATTTTTTGATTTTTTTTCATAGTAATTAAATTTTAAATAGAGTATTTTTAGATAGGATCTACTAGTTAATTGTAGTACATACTTTACTGATTTTATTTATATCACTAAAAATCGCACGTGAGTTTCTGTTACTCTGTAATGTCTCGCACAAATAGGCCATACATACATGCGCGTATGCTTCCGTATGAGGACGGCAGCTCCAGATGTGGACTGGTAACCGAGCAAGCACACGCCTGGTGAGCATTCGGTTGCTCAAAGACACTCGCACGCACATGCAGGCCGGTAACGAAGACGTCGACACATCGGCAAGCAGCCAGTTGATGGATTCACGACACACACGAGAGAGAGAAAGCTAGAGAAGCAAGAGCCCTTCGCTGCATACAACTGCTAGTGAGAGCACCAACGACGAAACGAAGGCCGAGCTGTGAGCGACTGCCAGCCGGTCGCGCGTGAGAGAGGCCGAGTTGGGTGAAGTTTTTTAAGTGCAAGTTTTCGAGCTTGTGCCTTTTCTCCCCTAGTTGCAGGCAAGTTTTTTTAGTAGATTCATAAAGTTGAACTCCTAAACTCATGAGATTTCATGACTAAATTTATAGTGTTTCATTAAGTTTTAAGACTAAGTTTTATGACTAAATTTTATGGTATTTTATTAAGTTTTATAAAAATTCAGGAGGTTTTATGACTAAGTTAACTAAATTTTGTGAAGCATATTCGAAACTTTATAAAATCTTACGAAACTCATAAAACTTAGATAAAACTTATCTATACCATTAGAAATCTTTTCACAATATACTATGCGCTAGCTCCTTTTTTATTGTCCTTCAAAAAAGGGAGAATATTAGAAAGCTGCTTTCCGTAAAGCTATATATACACGACTGATACGAGAAAACAGAATCAAATGGAGACACTGATGGCGTCTGGCATCAGTCCCTTTGATACAACTATGTAATTAATACAACTCCAGGTAGAATTAGCACTGACTCCCCAGTGCAGCACAAAGCAACGTTACTTGACGGCATGCAGCACCATCGATCGATCCCGAAAATCAAAAGAACGAAAAAAATCAAAACACTCCCAAGCCCCAAGCGCGTGCAGCTTCTGATGAATTCTGATCGATCACTAGCTAGCCAAGCTAGGACATTTTCCATGTACCAACCGCTTCAGCGCAACACAACACTTGAGAGAAGTAGCTTAGCTGTGACTCCACCACCGCTAGCTAGCTAGGCTGCTACGACGAGTAGCTAGCTTGGCTTATCATGCATAGCTTCACAGGCCCCGGGGGAGCTGCTGCACCTGCGCACAAAAGCTAGCAAAAGCCAATAAAATCCGTTGCGTTGCGCCCGTCGTCTCTGCCGACGAGTGGCAAATTACTCCACTTTGCCGAAAGGAAGATCGTAGCTCGCTAGTGCGCGCTAGCTACACCACGTCGTCCTCCGCACCGTCGTCAACGACGATAAGGCGCTTGCCCTCTTCGTCGGTGACAGTCGCGATCTCCAGGCTGGTCAGCTTCTTGGCGCGCAGCGCCTCGAGGTGCCAGTCGGTGCGGCACACGACGGCGACGAGCACGAGCGCGACGCAAGCGACCTGCGCCGAGAGCAGGCCATACCAGAGGCCCTCGAACCCCACCCGTGCGCCGAACGCCAGGGTGACCGCGACCGGCGTGCCGACCAGGTAGAAGGAGAGCAGGTTGATGCGCGCGCCGATGGACGGTCTCGCCGTGCCGCGTAGCACGCCGCACCCCGTCGTCTGCGGGCAGTTGCCCAGCTCGCACAGCCCCAGGATCGGCATCGCCGCCGAGGCGAGTTGCACCACCGACGCCTCCCTCGTGAACAGCTGCACCCATTCCCTGTTGAACGCCACCGTCCAGCACACGTGGATCACGCCGATCACCAGCGCGCATCCGAGCGCCACCATCGCCGCCATCCGCGCCCGCCTCGGCTTGCCGGCGCCCAGCTCATTGCCCACCTGTCGATTACAAAACTAGTTATGCATGTACAGTCTTGAATGCAACTCCACAGTAACATACAGAAATATGCACAAAAGATTGTGTGCAGATCTTGTCTTTTCATAGAACGAAATTGAGAACGAAAAAACAGAACAGAACAGAACAGTGTGCTGCAGGAATGGCAATGCAAGCGAAGACATGGCCGGATGACTTATGCGGCGCGCTTCGTGCCATTAATGGAAGACACTGCTGTACACTGTGCTGACATGAGAAGACCAACCACCAATGGAAAGAAACAAAACCTACGTACTTTTGTCGTTTCTCTGCTGTAAAATTAACTTTGCACACATGGAGTAAAACTAGAATCTCCAAAGAAGGAACACTGTAGGCACCGTTCTTTTAGTATTTATCTTTGGCTTCTCCAAAAATCAAAATAAATAAAATATTTTTTGCTTTTTAAGTCTAAAATTATATACACCAACCCCATCAACATATTCATCGTTTGACGTTCCGAAAAATGCAGTCAAATCTTAAAAGCCATCTGTTATAACTAAAAGCTATCAAGCCAAATGACCCTTCTCTGCGTGTTTTGTTTTGGTCTTGAGAAGGCCACGCATTGGTGTGCAAAAAAATAGACGAACACATGAATTCATAGTAATCTGGAAAAAATACAGTATTGACATAACCTTGCGTTGTCCATCCATGTCGAGCAATAGCCAATTTGGCGTTATCGAATTGCAACATCTCACTATCAAGCAAACCCTTATCTATCTCAATGAGATATTTCTGTTATTGCTCAAAAATGCTATTTAAAAATAGTTGATATATCCAAGATAAAAAAGTGAACTAGATATTTAACAAAACTCATTATAATATTCCACCCAATTTTAGACTAACCTAAGAGCAAAGAAATATGTAGCCAAGTGTACTCCACGTATAAATAGGGGACAAATTCAATCTTTTAGCCTCAAGCTCAAAAACACACTCTTTTTTCTTTTTCTTTATATATAAAAAAAAAGAAAAAATATGTAGGCAAGCAAGCATGCATGAAAGAAGTATGACGTGGTAGCCGCGCATGATGTGGCTCAGAAAAGAAGAATGGTACACCATTGGCATACTCGCCACAATTATTTTTCCTTCTTTTGGGTTTATGACTAGTAGAACTTACAATTTGATTTTCTATAATAATTAGTTCTTAAATGAAGTATTTTTTTAAAAAAATATAGTCTATAAATTAATTATATTAGACACCATCCTAACCATCTATATCAGCCAAAATCACATGTTTTATCTATATATTCTCCTATGAACAATCAGAACTCAAAAGTTTAAAACAAAAACCCTAATCTATAGCCCAAAAAGCAAGCAAGTGTGGTGCATCCTACTTTTAATTTTGACAAGAGTGGCTTCAACTAAAGAGACTTTAATTTGTGACCCCAAAAAATAAACTCAAATCCTTTTTCTGTTCATATTAACTTCTAAAAGCCGTTTTTTCTATAGTAAATAATTATTCTATAGTACTTACCTTTCAAATAGAGTGTTTTTTAAAAACAAAGTTTACTAATCGATTGTAGTAGACACTATAATAACTTTATTTATATCAATCAAAATTGTACGCGAGTATCTCTATTCGTACTTCTTTAAAACTATTACTATTTATAAGCCAAAATTAAAAGCTATTAACAAAAACCAATATCGGTCCCTAAAACGAGTAGTAGTACTAGAATGTGCTGAATTCAGTTTTGACCAGTTTTCCCTTAAAAAAAAGAAGTTTTTACAAGTTCATATGCGCTGAGAAATAGGAAAGACGAATGGAATATCTGTCGGCATCAAAAACAAAAGAAGAGGAAGAGAAGAGAGGATCAGCTGGGAACGTGTGAGCAACACGGCTGACTCGGCACAAGTAACGTGATACGGCGATGCTCACAACGAACTCCTCTCTGATTTTTCTTCGAAGAACAACAACCTAATTAACCTCACTGATGAAGTTATCGCCGGTGGTCTGAACCTCAAAGCGATCTCTCTATCTAGCACAAGTTGGAATGTTGGATCGACACGAATCGAAATACTTTTCTTCTTCTTCTTTTTAAATATCTCAGATATTTGTATTCCGGTGCATAGATGTCAAACTCAGAATTGAGATGGAGGATTAGTTTTCATTTCACGAATCTTGATGCAGGGTAGGTTACGCGGGGTGCAAAGCTGCTGAGGTGTCGAGTGCTTAGTGCTTACCCGAGTCGATACACAGGCCGCGAGCGCCATGGGCACGGTGTACATGAGGCTGGTGGTCTGGATGAGCACGCCGGCGGCGCCGACGGCGGCGGCCGGGTCCGGCAGGTACCCTGCGAGCACGGTGACCACCTCGTACCACCACCACTCGAGGCAGACGCCGACGCAGCTCGGCACGGCGAGGCGGACGAGCCCGGCCACCCCGCCGGCCACCTCCGAGGGGCGCGCCCAGCCCTTCCACGTGGCCTCGCAGGCGCGCGCCCACCAGATGTAGGCGAGCAGGAACAGCACCATGTTCATGTTGGTGAGCGCCTGCGCGGCCGCGACGCCGCGCACGCCGAAGCCGAGACCGAAGACGAGCAGCACGTTGAGCGGGACGTGCAGCGCGACGGCGATGGCTGAGCAGGCGGCCATGGGCTTGGTGATGCCCTGCGAGCGGAGGTACACCCTCAGCGGCTGGAGCACGGCGCTGGCGGCCAGGTCCGGGAGCGCGTAGGCGGCGTAGGCGGCGGCGGTGGCGGAGATGGTGGGGTCCTGGCCGAGCGCGACGAGGATGGGGCCGACGTGCAGCCAGAGCAGCGCGATTGGCACGGCGGCGAGGAGCAGCAGCAGGAAGGCGCGCTGCAGGGAGAGGGTGAGGAGGTCGTAGTTGCGGGAGCCGAAGGCCTGTGCGCAGAGCGGCTCGAGGCCGGAGGCGAGGCCGAAGAGCACGCTGTGGCCGGTGATGTTGGTGAGGCCGATGGCGAGCGCGCCGCCGGCGAGGTCGAGCGGGCCGAGGCGGCCGAGACAGAGCACGGAGACCATCGCCCGCAGGTAGACGACGCAGTTGAGAGCCGTGATCGGCGCGGCCATGGCCCACAGCTCCCGCAGCTCGGACGCCGCCGACGGCTGGTCGTCGTCCTTGTCGAGGGCGCCCTTGCTGCCCTCTTGCTGCTGGTGCAGCGCTTTCGCCTGCAGCGGGATGGCCATGCCAATCCCTTCCCTTTCCCTATTATTCTTGGGCGAGCCCGAGACAGAGGCGGCGGCGGCAATGGGCGGCAAGGTTCCAAGAACAACAAAACGGAGAGGAATCTCAAATCTGTGTATGTGTTGGTGTGTGTGGAAACTGCAAAGACGAGGAAAGGTTCGATTCGAAGGTGCTTTGGCTGTGTCTGTCGCGCTGCTTGGCTCCCTGACTCCCCTTCCCTATATAGATACATATGCTTGCCTCCTGACTTCCCTTCCCGGTGTATCCGTTTTATGACTTATAGATTCTCTTAAATAAATAAAAAATAATTTTATCATTATTATTTTAAAATAACTTTTTAAAATATTTTTAAAAAATGGTATATCAATTTTTAGTTTATTTATATACTTATATTTAAGATAAAAATCATAACTCATAGTCATAAACTATAACGCAAGACCGATACGAACATGTAATAGACTTCTGGGATTGCTTCTGCTTTGTTCCGTATTTGGAGGCCTCTCGGTTGAGTTGAAATAAGCTGGATTATGGCTGAAATTACATTGTAGCTGATAGTGACTTATTTGATGTAACTAAATTTAAAAAAAAATAAAAATAAAAAACAAATTAGCTCATCATAGACAATGCAAACAAATACAGGAAAAAAGAACCAGCAGAAAATCTCAAAAAAACTAAAAGTAAAAAAAGATAAAATTTAAAAATAGTATAAAATAAGCTATAAGCTCAACCTAAAATGAGTGAGGCCTTGGTTTCGTCTCTCACTGTTGAAGATTCTCCTGTGATCCTGCGAGATGCTACAATAGCTACCATGAAATGAAAGATGACGCTGCTGTTTCAAGAGTTAATATCTGTTGGCACTTAATTCATTTTCTAATCATAAATAGCCGCCGACTTATACCTGAAGCTTCTAGCAGACTAGCAGAGTAAACTTGACATGCATGCATGGTGGTAGTTTTTCTACAGACAGTTGAGGTTACTAGTTGAAACTAGATGGTAGTTTTGAGTTGGATCAAGCCTGGAGTTAAATGGCTTAAAACCAAGATCAAATTGACTACACGGATGAACAATAATTAGAGTATACTACAGTTAGCCCGAGTTATACAAGCATTAAACAAGTATTTTTTATAAGTCGGTTGGGTAAAAAGTCGGTTCTTTATGTCTATATAAAGACATGCACATGTATGTTGCATTGTAACGTAATCGTGATTTGAGATAAATGAAATGCAGTAGTGTGAGAGCTTGAGCATGTACGCCCACAGTTTTTCATGTTTCTATTGTGTCCCATTGCTTCTAAATTTAGCTCCATCTATACCATGGTGATACGATACGGCTACTGCTACAGTCATTTGTTTCGTGGGTAGTAGTGTTTGCTGGGAGTCTTCAAAAAAGAAGAAAAAAAAGGTAGTAGTAGTAGTATTTGCTCGGGGCATACACAATTACAATGTGCGCGTGCGGCCGGCTCCTTACGCTAAAAGTAAAGTAGAACGGAACGCGGCGGCGCAAGTGGGCGTCGCAGGTCATGGTGGCCAGCCACCGACCCCTGTTCATGTTAGTTTCTAAATCTGTTTTTATACTAAATATTTTTTCTATCTAATTTTTAAATAAAATATTTTTAAACCAGAATCTACCAGTCAATTGTAGTACACACTATAATAACTTCATTTATATTGAGTGTCTCTATCTACAAGTTTCTTTACAAGTTGTTACTGTTCACAGTGGTAGATATAAAACAAAAAATGACGCGGAGGAAGTATGCTCTATGCGTCTATTTATTGACACATATATCAGTAATGTAGTAGAGAGTAATGCGCTCTAAATTTTATATCTTTGGACTCGCAATACTTAAGTCAACTGGCATATCGATTAAATCATGCATGGTTAAATCTTCTTTTTTCTTCCCAAACGTTATATATGAAAAATCATATATATGTGAAGTTGGCAAAACCCATTATCCAAGTACTTTTTTCTTACCATATCTTTCTAATTGGAGAGATAATCATCTATCCTTTTCCTTTTCCCTAGATCAAACTAAATCTTCTCTTTCCAATTGATTTCCAGACTTTCTGTATTCGTGGCATTTGTACTTAAATCTGGTGCTTTTCTCTGTAGAAATCGCTCCATGACTACGGACTATCTATCATGGGGAGATGATAATTACTAAAAGTTAGAACACACAAAATTAGATACTGAAACACATTGAAAAATTTCCTAATTCAATTACTGCAAAAAAAAAACAAAATAGGGCATTCTAATATTAAAGTCTTGGCACACAAATATTTTAATAGATCGTAGAATTGAAACCCTAAAATCTAAATCACAAAACTTAATACCTATTTTTGTCGGATGATCGTTACTTCGTTAGCTACGAAGATCATTGAACATTTGGACTTGTTTTTCTTTTATTTTTAGAAGTGTCTTACTTTGTCAACATTCTGCGTGTTTTTCTTTTATTTTCTCCCCTGTTTGTCAACATATTTAAATCTTATTTCTTTTAGATAGATGTAGTTTTTGATATATATATATATATATATATATATATATATATATATATATATATATATATATATATATATATATATATATATATATATATATATATATATATATATATATGGAGACATTATTTTTTGATATATAGGGACACATACTTTATAAACCTGAACTTTAAACAATAAAATCTAAAATCGGCCTAGCGGCCGATGCCCTTAGGATAAACGTGGATCCGCTCCTGAGTGTTCATAAGGCAAAGTCAAAAATCAACGTGAATAGACCCTTGGTTGAGTCGATACAGGGGAGGTCGCTTGCCAGTCACGTCGAACCAAAGAAAAATGAAGGCATCACAGGAGCTTCTTCTCCGACAAGTGGATGCTATGTTGGCTCTATTACGGAGTATAAGGAGGCACCGACCGTCTGATGTAAGCATGTAGCATACTGGTAGACAAGTCAGTCGTCTTTCCCGTCTCGTCTCACCAATCTCTACAAATAGCAACGGGTTAGCGTTCAATTCTTTCTACGGTGGAACTCGGGAGCGCGCCAATCTAACGGGCCGCGTTCATCCGGATCGGAAGACCGCGAGTGTGGAGACAATAGCATCTGTCTGCGAGAAACTAACATCAACTACCGGTTGCTGTCTCTCTGGACCGCTGGTTTAGGCTTTAGATTTTGACTTTTCATTTCTAATTTCTTAATTTTATTTTATTTTTCTGTTTTTTTAGGTTTTGAGGGTTTTTTCTTTCTTTTTTTTTCGTATTTCTCTATATTGTTTAAGATGGGCTAGCATATTTTATATTTTTAAATTTAATTACGCTAAAAAATGATTAATAACTATAATGTAAAATAAGCCTCAAATAATCCTAAACAGTAAAAAAAAAACAAATCGAAATGAGCAGCACCCAATCTGGAAGTGGCAGAGCACGGTCCCTTGCTTGACCCTTTCCAAATTGGACAGTATTTTTGCAAAGACAAAATCTCACTCGACGGACAACTAGTCCAAGGCACATGCCATGTACTAAGTATGCGAGCTTCAGTCTGACGGCTCAACCTGGCCTTCGCCTGTTCGTCCGCTTCTGCCGGTCTCAATCGCCAGTCCTTTTCCTTTTCCAAGTTTTTTCATGCACATTGAAGAATCAAAGTGGTACGAGGACTGAAGATTTTGGAGCTTCTTTTCCGAGGACCTTTACTAAAGGTGTGTGTGTTTGGTTAGTGACTAAACTAGTTCTATCAAACTTTAGCTAGCTAAAGTTTTATTTGGGGTTTTAGTTGTCCACAATTTGATTAAAAAATATATAGAAAATCACTATAGAGCTATTGGCTTGTCAAAAATTTGTCAACTATCCAAACAAGTGCCAAAATATTGGGGCTAGCCAAATTTATGGCAAGGTTTGTCTGGGCACCAAACAAACACACCATAAGGCTCCGTTCACTTCAGCCTTTTCTGATGGCTTTTGGTTAAAATAGTACTGTATCGACTACTATTTTTGAGGCATTCAATTAAAGAAAAAATAAAGAAAAAACACTGTTATATATCCACATATTCCCAGATAATGCAATGGGAAAAAGAAAAATATAATAGATAAATAAAATAAAATAAAAATGTATTGAAAAGCCAATGCGTTTTTAATGGTTTTTGCCTTCTGAAAATCAGAAGACAGAAACCAAAAGCAGTTTGAGGTAGTGCTCAATGTAGCTTATGGCTAAAAAAATACTATAATGACTGAAAATACATTGTATTAGTTGTTAGCTTTTTTTCTCACTAAGTAATTAAATTTAAAAATAAAAAACAAAAAGGTTACATCACCACAGATAATATAATGAAATAAGATAAAAAGATAGAAAACAAAAAAAAACAAAATTAAAAGACCGATGCATTCTAAAAGATAGAAATCGGAAGCACAATTCGTTTGGAGCGGAGCGTGAAACAGGTTGAGATTTCGAAACCTGAGAATTCAGACGAAGGAAGAAGAGGAGCCCAGGGGACGCTTTTATCACGTGCGTTGAGAACTTGAGATGCGTGGAGACGTGTCATGATCTATACTACGTCCGCACTGCCTGTTCCCTAGGGACGTTCCGCACAAAAGTTCGTTCCGGGCCGGCTCAGTCACGAACCAAACCCCTGGACTGAACCAGAGCAGGGCTCGTTCCGAGGCCCAGGCCCCGCCCGCACAAAGGACAGGTACCTCCCCCCTCGTCGCCGATGACGCCGACGCGCGCCTCCGCCGTCGCCTCTCTGCTCTCCAGAAGAAGGTGCGCATGATCTCCCCGATTAACCCTTCCCCTCCCAATTGCTCTATGCCTCGCGATTTGGTTTGCTTCGGGCTCATTCCGTGGGCTCTTCTCTCCTCCCAAACTAGATGCTTCGCGGCGGCGAATCGGATCCGGCCGCTCCTTAGGGACTTCAGCGACGCGACGGCTTCCCGCCCGGATTCTGCGGCGGCGGGGGCGGTCAGGTCGCAGGTACCTTTCTCCGCGTGCCGATTGTGTGTAGGGTTTAGAGAAATGCGTCGTCTAGGGCGCTGCGGATTGTGATTGCTCTGTGTGAATTGAGGTTTCGTTGCCTAATGCGCGTAGATTAATGGTGATTCTGTGTGCGAACATGTAGGATCGCGCAGTGAAGGTTGATGATGTGAAAGCTAGACCTGATGAGCTCGACATTGCTATCGTAGGTGGAGGCATGGTGGGCTTGGCTGTTGCTTGTGCATTGTGTAGGTATTTCTGTTCATACACTTTTATTCGTTTTAGTTGTTGATGAGCCCAGCTCCTTGTGTTATTTTGGCTGGTAGTTGATCCTTCGAAGATATCTTCATGGTTGTTATAGGCCTTGCATTAATTATGAAGGAAAATTTGACACCATTAGGATAAAGTTCTCAGGGAGCCTCTCTACTAGTTCAATGCAAAGTATTACCAATGTTATTTGTAGGGCAGGGTGGCAGTTTGATGGCTGTATCAAACCGCACCTTATGTATGAATGGACAATCCTAAGGTTGTTTCAGATTACAAACACCAACTTCTGCATATAAGTTTAAGTTTCTCACATGTTTATTTATCCTACACCGCAGCCAATATGCCATTGACCAAACATCTGAGAGTTGCTATCATCGATAGCAACCCTGCATTGAAGTCAAATAGTTATCTGAAGAAAGATGGTATACCTGATTCAAGGGTCAGTACTGTTACTCCTGCAACCATCTCCTTCTTCAGAGGTATGATTCTAAATCTAACATGTGTATGATATTTCTTATTTCCATTCAGAATTTTGGATGCACTTGTACTGTATCAATATTTGGAATTAAATTTGCTTAGTACGTTTGGGGTGATAATTCAGCAAGGTTGACCTTTTGTGTTGGTTTTGACAGTTACCTAAACATGCATGCTACCTTTTACGTTGTTCTAAGGAACCATTTGCACCTACATTAGATTGCATCTATAACCTTAAAGCGCTTCACTCGTATTTGTGTTACTTCTGATTCTCTGCTCCTGTGGATCTTCTGCTTGGCAGTATTAGACTATTAGTTAATTGACATGTGACCTACACTGACATCACACAATATTCGGCTGGGCTGCCTTTCTTGTGGAGTATAGTATAGTGATAACTTGGGAACTTCATGTCAAATAAGCACAACCACAGATGGTGCTGGCAGCTCTATCAATCTATATCTGCCCGTCCTTTTTCTAAGTTTCTGTTGCAATATTTTGCACATTGGAAGTGAAAAGTTAAATGCTTGACAAAATCTAGTTCAAGAAATATGACATCTTAAAGTTTCCTTATTATGTGTGCATAGGTACTTTAGCTATTAGAGATGATAGCATATTATTCAACATATTATTAATACTTGTACTATGTAATATGGCAGATATTGGTGCGTGGGAGCATGTTCAACAACAAAGACACGCTTTCTTTAGTAAAATGCAGGTGATGATATAGCGTGCTTGTAATTTTACATGATTTGTTTCATCTGTTGCATGTTCTACATTAGGCTAGCAATGCAAATGGAACATGCAACACACACTTCAGACTTTCAAAGTATTCCTACTCAGTTTCCAATTGGAACATAAAAGATAGTGACATAGTGCTGTACCATAGTTTCGTACATAAAAGATGGGACACATACTTCATCCATTTGGAATTTTGGATAGAATAGATCAATAGAAGCTTAGCTATGCTTGGAAGCTACATGTTGTACTGTATATTTTATGCATATTAGGCTATTAATGTCTGACCTATTGTATACCAACTACTCAACCATATGTGCAGGCATTAGCACTTGGCTCCTTTACTCGTGTGCTCTCTGACTTGTTGCACTTGCACACAATAGGAGCAACAATTTCTTCCTTTGGATAGTGGGTGCTTCAGTTTAAGCACTAACTGTGATTCCGGACGCATTATTACTGACAGGTATGGGATTACACTGGACTAGGATACACAAGGTACAATGCAAGAGATGTGGGCAAAGATTATCTCGGGTATGCTTTAATGGAAGCAGCTATAATTGTCTGTTCTAATTTTTGTCACTTGCTTATTTCTAACTTTTGCTTTGTTTTTGCATTGTTTAGATGTGTGGTGGAGAACAAGGTGCTTTGCAACTCACTTTTGTTACGTTTACAGGTTTGTCGTTTCTTTTAAACCTTGGATAATTTTGATTCTGATCTAGATGCTTAGCCTGATGTTTGAACTCATCTAATACTAGGTTATTGACTCCATAAACGATAATGTTCTGTTTCCTTGTGTATAAATTTGCAGAATAGAATGCAACACCCTTACAGTCTGTGCATTCAAGATAGCAAAGTAAATCTTTAACGAATGGATAAACTTGCTTTTATGCTGCCTAATGCCACACATTAGATTTTATTAGCTGGACACAGTACCCACAAGGCATTTTTCTTTTAAGAAAACGTTGATGGGTTTACCTTTTTTTTTGCGATGTTAATATTCTTACCCATATGTAGTACAATAAGATGATCTCAAATATCCTAAAATTTTCAAAGAAAAGAACACACAGAAGTTGATTGTTGGGTGTTGTGCAACCAGGTAATGTGCTTATCTTTCTTGCTAGTCTGACTTTTCTCCATTGAAATAGTCAACTTTTGTCTGATGCTCAAAGATGTTTGCCTGATCAGGAAGAAAAGGGAGACATTGAAAAGATGATCTACCCTACCCGATTGGCGTTTCTTGCTTCCCCATCAAAGAGCAGACAAGTAGGAGTAGCAGGACTGAAGCCACCATCAAGTGAAGCAGATTCCATAGGTCATACATCAGAAGAATTACATCGTAGTAGCTTAGTTAAACTTGACCTAAGTGATGGACAGACTTTATATTCAAAATTGGTGGTAATTGCCTATATCTGCTTCTGCATTCATTTAAAATTTTGTATTTCTTCATTGCCTTCAATCACCTATTTAAACTTATGGTCACAGGTAGGAGCTGATGGTTCCAAGTCCAATGTAAGGCAGATTGCAGGCATAAAAACAACTGGGTGGAATTATCCTCAGAGTGCAATTATTTGTACGGTGGAGCATATTGCAGAAAATGACTGTGCGTGGCAGAGGTTTCTCCCTTCTGGTCCAATTGCCCTACTTCCGATAGGTGACAACTTCAGCAATATTGTGTGGACAATGAGCCCAGAGGAGGCATCGCGCCATAAGTCAATGAGCCCTGAAGATTTTATTAAGTCAGTGAACCATGCATTGGATTTTGGTTACGGTCCGCATCCCCACTCTAAGAGTCTTGACCATTACATGGAAAAGTTATTTTCTGGCATTGGCGATTCTGCAGCATCTACTAAAGAATGCTTTGAAGTACCACCAAAAGCAATTGGGGTAATCTCTGAGAGAATGGCATTTCCATTGTCACTGATGCATTCCCATGATTATGTTTCAAAAAGGCTAGCACTAGTTGGGGATGCTGCTCATACAGTCCACCCCTTAGCCGGCCAAGGTGTCAACTTGGGTTTTGGAGATGCAGCTGCTTTAGCAAAAGTTATTGCTGAAGGAGTGTCTGTGGGTGCTGATATTGGGGATGTAAGTACCTAATATCACTGTCTTTTGGTTATTTTTAAGTACCCGATATTGCTGTCTTTTGGTTATTTTTTTCATTCAAATACTACAGTAGCCTAGCTTCTATGAGTAACTATTACTACTATGTTGAACTAATTAAGTATGAGTAAAAGATGTTGAGCTGATCACGCTGCATCTAAACTTTTGCTGTGATTCATGCCTTCTATGTTCTATATTGGGGTGTCATTGTTGATCATACTGCATGTTCTAGTTAGTCCACTATAAATAATACCATGTTTGTCATCCACAGTAAACTAACCTGATTTTTCCCGCTTTGTCAGCTATCTTTGCTAAAACGGTATGAGAAGGACCGAAAGGCTGCTAATGTTGCGATGACTGCAGTGCTAGATGCCTTCCAGAGGTTGTACTCTGTTGATTTTGGGCCTCTCAATGTCCTAAGAGCTGCCGCGTTCCATGGTGCCCAGTACATATCACCACTGAAAAAGAACATAATCTCTTATGCAATGGGCGACACAAAATGGCCTCTGTTTTCATAAACAGCAGGACCCAGAAACTTCCTAGTTGTTAGTTGTTACTGCAATGCTGTACTGGAATGTGAAGTTCTAAACTAGTATGGTGTACTTGTGCTAGTGTTCTAAGCTAGTGATGGATCACCGAGAAACGTTATAGTGGACGCGATGTAACAAGAATGTAATACTCAATAAATTAAAATCTCCTTAGAATGTTCATTGGATCTCACCTCATGTACTTGGAACCGGCTCTGACGTCGCTGAGGCGCGTCAGGCCCTGGTTTATCTCTTCTCAACGAAATATACAGAGTATACCTTGAAAAAGTATCGAGAGGAGGGAGAGTAGAAGACGAGCGTGCCGCTGCGAAAACCCAAAGAACAAAAGCAGCAGCAGCAAGTCATCGATCATCTTCGGTCGCAGGAGACGTGCATTGTACCTTTGGCTCCTATGTTTCTAAATCCTGGCTCCGTCCCTGCCGCACGAACACCCAAAGAACGACAGCAGTAACAGCAACTCATCAATCGTCTTCCGTTCTATTCTAATTGTTGCGGACAAGTTCCAATGGAAAACCAGCCCAATGCAAACCAGATCAATGCAGATTCAAACGAGGAGGAAAACCTGACCAATGCTCCTTCAAATGAGTTAGTGACAAGGACGTTTATGCATTCACAATAATCTAGATTTGATTATGTTCACTGCACTGACAACAAAGGACAGGGTGATTGGGTTTAGTGTAAGAAAGAGGTACAAGTCAAACCCAAGTAAGTTTGATGGAAAAATCACTTCATGCAGATATGTTTGTCGCAAGTCATGTCTGAAGCAACAAAGCAATTTTTGAGCGCTGCACGCCTAAAGAAAAAACCAGCTCAGAAAAGATGCTCAAAGAGAGCTAACATAAGATAAGGAAGAAAGGACCGAGTAAAGTTACGACAACACAAAAATTATTGACAGTATGTTTCTTATGTGCTAAAATTAATTACTTTGTTTGACTTATTTGTAATGGACCATTCAAATATAGTCTAATAATTTGTTTGAACCGTCAAATTACTGTTTTGCCCAACAACAAGAAAATGAGATCAGAACAGCACCAACTTAATTAGTAGCAGAGAAAGCTTCCGGAAGCAATGAGAATGATCTCCAAGATTACGGGTTCATCAATAGTTATACTGAACTGTTGACGGTACTTTTCTTGTGCAGCTGTACTTCGCTAGAATATTCAGTAATGAATTGTTGTTCTATTAACTAATACTCTTAGCAATGCAGGGTTCTAGTGCCGAAGACATAGAAGACATTTTTTTTTACCATCTAGTGACTTCAGAAGACTTGAGGAGGCCTAATCTTTGGAAATTACTAGCATCTTCTTGTGTTTTTTAGACTCTCTTTTGTTATAAATTGGCTACATCAATCTTCCCTTTGTTGAACAGATTTGTTTGAGAATACTGCAGATTTAATGTCATCTCGGTCAAATTTAGCATACTTCTTGCAAACTGCGGGTATATTCAATTAAATTTTAGAACATTTGAAGCAGCTTGAAATTTTATCACCAACGTACATGTCATTCATGTCCTTCTGTTGTAGAGGCTGGAACCCCGTTCCATTATCTAAAAAATGTCCTTCTGTTGTACCACTGTCATAGACATTGTCTTGTGCCGACACCAGCATGCAGTAGTGTGGAGGAGGCTTCAGGGTGCTGTACGTGAACACATTCGTCCTCGCTGACTGATCGAGCTGCTGCCCCCTCATTGCCATGGCCGCCAGCTACTCTGCATCGCCTGCATCTTCGTGCCGCTTGCGCTCCTACCCACTCACGGTGCGTCGCTGCCATGGCCTCGTACTCACGCCGCCGCACCTTGCAGCCATGCCGCCCTTGCGCTGCCCGCGCACATGCTTAGCTCTGCCGTTGTGCCCTTGCGCTCACAGTTGTAAAGAGTTTGCCTAGTGGAGTTGGGGAAAGAAGAATGTGGAGCCAAGGAAGAGCGTTAGATTAGAGGAATTCCTTAAATATGGAGATTTAATGGATGATACTATTAACATAGAATTACTTTGATCTATCATTCTTTCAAATCACACCTCAGTACCTCACCATTATCTGATTTTGTAGGAGTTATCCCTATTCAGGTCTAACACTCTGAGAGTCTAAAAATTCCTGCACGAATGATTAGAGAAAAAAAAGAAAAAGATCCATACCATCAGTTATGGTGGACCAGATTGTACAGAGCAGATTGATTAGATACATGCATTAGAGTTGTCATAGCTACATGTGTTTTTTGTGGTGCTAGGAGTCATAGATGCGGATGTATAAGGGATATTGTAGGATCGTATATCGCAATCAGAGAGGGTGAATGATTACATTCGCTTCTTGGTACCTGAAAACAAATCTCAAACCAAAACAAAAAAAAATCTAACTTACATATGTGGATTTTGATTGCAAGATGCTCGACCGACCTCCTTTGCCGTAGTCGAAATCTTCTGCCATGCGTCCACTTTGACCGCTCGAACACTTCAACCGCTAGAATGCTTCGACCGCTCAAAATCTTCGATCGCTTGATGGATTGCTCTATTTTTTCGACCGCTTGCTCAGCTTTGATTTGCGACCGTTTGTACATTCTCGAATTCATCGACACCAGCAACAGAATCTCTCGATCGCCTGTACCTTCGAGAAAACCAATGCCTTCGAGTACTTCGTAATTCCTCCATTTTCCTGGCAACAAATCGACAAAACACAAACCAACTCAAGATAATTTTATTGTTGGATTTTTATGGATTTACAAAGTGCCTTCATAAGCACCCCTAAAAGTCTTTTTCGACGAAAGCTCTCTCAAAACACATACGTTAGTTCTTAGCCTCTCCCTACTTTTATAAGCTAACGTCCAAACCGTGTCCGCCTCAACCACGAACACACAACTCAATCTCTTCCGAAATCAAGGGACTCGAAACCCTTCCGAATATGGGTTTTAACCAAACTCCAAATCTTCTCAGTTTTGATGAAGTCTCCAGGACAGTACCTCTTGTACCTTCATCACGCACCATTGACTTCCATGTCGAAGCTTTTAGGACCGCACCTCCTGTAACTTCTCCACGCATCACCATCACTTGGGTCGAAGCCTCCTGGATCACACTGCCTGTAGCTTCTTCATGAATCGTCATCTTTGATCTCCACCTGCTCCAGCGTGAACCCGACCACCTCGTGTGACATTCTTGACCACTTGGACCTCAGATTTTCCCATTCTAGTCTCGGTTCTCCTCGTCACCGACCATAACTGTCTTCACGCCAATCTGCACATGCAAAGACCAAAGAACGTTTTCCGCCGGCACAATTCTTCCCAACTTGATCGACATTAATCCACATACTTAAACCATGCCTTTATCCAACCATACAAATGAACCAGGTCATCCATGACCATATTCTCCCTCGCTTTCCAGAAATCAACATCAGGCCACTCATCACGACCATCAATTTTATCGCTTTCCAACATCAGCCTCAGACCACTCATTACGACCACTACGACCGCCATGCACAGGTCGGTCACTAACTCATCAAGTACTCGGAAATAACTATCACTCTATTCAGAAAACTCACAAATCACAAGTATTGTAGCACTCCCTGTCTATGACTACCGACCATCAACCAATTACTGTTCCATCGACCACTGAGTACCAAGTACCGATCACCGAGTACTAACCAAGTACCAAATACAAACTATCGACTTTCCATCATCGAGTGCCTACCTGGTACTAAAGCAACGATCGCTCAGTACAACTAGTCTGACCGTCATGCAAGGATAGTCAGACCACTGGCCCAACAAGCACGAGTACTTGAGGTACTCGAAGATCACTAAAATTGAAGAACTCGAACTGACTGTAAAGTCTATGAGTACCAATCGTGAAGCCCATGGTAACCAATTGCAAAGCCTAAGATAACCGATCACAAGTCTAAGACTACCGATCAAAAAGTTTAAGACTATCAATCAGCAAAGTCTACAACTACCAATCACAAAGTTTAAGAGTACCGATCAACAAAGTCTATGACCACCATCACAAAGTCTAAGAATACCGACCAACAAAATTTACGACTATCGATCAACAAAGCCTATGATTCTCGACTAGAAAAGTCTACAACTATGACAACAGTCTATGAAATCTACGACTATGACAATGCACTATAGCTATGACCATCAGAAAGGTGCTGTAGCTACGAGGTTATGACCTCCGACCAGTTCACTGTAGTTAAGATTGGTTCACTGTAGCTCACAATCGGTTCACCGTTTCTTACGACCGGTTCATTGTTTGAGGTCGAAGCATACCGATTACCTGTCATGGTCGTTCTGTCGTGGTCATTCTATCCTAGTCGTTTAGTCGTGGTCAAAATGCCGTGGTCAAAGCTTGTCACGCTCGAAGCCTGCCGTGGTCGAAATACTGTTGTCGACCTGCCCGTGGTAGAAATGTCGTGGTCAAAACACTATGGTCGACCTGTCGTGGTAGAAATGCCATAGTCAAAGCCTGCTGATAGGACAAAACCATTCGAACCACCGACTACCGAGCGTGGTCGAAGCTAGTCGTGGTCGAAACCTGCTGATCGGACAAAGCCATTCGGACCACCAACTACCGAGCGTGGTCGAAGCCAGTCGTGGTCGAAATCTGCTAATCGGACAAAGCCATTTAGACCACCGACTACTGAGCGTGGTCAAAGCCTGTTGTGGTCGAAAAGCCGTGGTCGACATGCATTGAGCGACTACCGTGGTCGACTGGCCGTGGTCGAGCTGCATTGGTCATTTGTTGTAGTCGACCTACCAACCAGTCCTGCTAACATGAAACTTCTAGCAACAGAAGCACATCGACTAGAACTCCCACAAACGTAAATTCCAATGAAACCCAAACATCAATTATTTATCATCACTAAATGCATGAGCACTACATGGTCTAACAGATACAACTAAGTTAGAGTTGTATAATGAACACGACTGTAGTTTTAAATCCGAAGACAACTCTAAGGTGTTAGATTATTACAGCTAGTTCCTTTGATGACCCCCCACTTTTTTTCCTTATCTTTTTCAGAGGTTGCAAGGCCTACCCTTTTTCATCCGAAGACTGTTCAGAGAACTAATGGATCGCCAGAGGACCCTTCCACTTGTCTTCAGGGCAAGGATGATGATAATGGTAAGTGTTTGGTGATTATTAAGCCATGTCTGGTATCATAATAATATGATCTTGGGAAGTTACTTTGTTTCTCAGTTGATTTTCGTACCATGGTCCAGTGCAATGGATATGTGAGATGAGACCATATATGAACATGAGATCCGAGCTTGTAGGTGGCACTGAGTGCGATTTATGTCCTGAGCCCAGTCGACACTCTCCTGAAAGTAAGTGCGATATCCCAAGTTAATTTTCCTTGTGTCCGATCTTACTCCCAGCAACATGTGGCATCAAATGCTTTACGGTGTTGAATCTGCAGGTGTGCTGGGTCTGTTTGGATTCGTCGACGACTTTCTGATCCTGTTGATCGTCTTCCTCCACCTTGCTGCCGTTTACCGGTCGTTGCTTCTCTACCGACACGGAGGTCACTGAATTGCCGCGCATTGTTGCATAGCGGCGTCCCTGGCTGACGTTTTGAGACATGAGATTTGATTTGTACTGGGAGATTGCCAAGTTGATGGTTGGCAGTAGATTGCTTGTCTCCGTTGTGTATCCTGCTTCCATGCCTGTTTTGTGTTACTGAAAGGGGAGTGCCTTTCTTTAGCTTACCGGATGGATGTACATGTCAGTGTTAGTTCCAAAAAAAAGGGAAGAAGATATTATTTTTTCAATGTTGTTTAGTTTTTTTTTTTTGAGAGAGAGCTTTCAACGTTATTGGAAACGAACACGGAATACCATATCATCAGATAGAGGAGACCCAGGACTCAAAAAAAAAAAAGATAAGAGGAGACCCTGTTCGGTGTGGGCCTTCACGCCCCGATTCCTCGTTGGGCCTTCCCGCGTGCGCCGGGCCGGGCCGGGCTGGACCGGTGGTGCCACGCTGCGTGGCACCAATCCGTGCCCTCGTCCTCGGCGACAGCGAAGCCATTTTGGGTGGCTCTTGCGGAGGCCGAGTGGCGAAGATGGGTAGTAGTATGCGGCTGGAGACGGCTCGGAAGGCCACGGCCGCACGGTGGGGATGCGATCCCGATCCCGATTCCGTATAGAAGAGTTTGAGTCGAGTCTCCTCACCTCTCCGCCGAGCAGCTGCGGTGGTCGGAGTAGAAGCCACAGAGGAGAAGCGAGCGAGCGCGTACAGGCGGCCGCTGCAGTCTCGCCTCTCTCCCTCTCCTGCCCCTGCGGCGTGATTACCATGTATCGATTGTTTTGACCCTGTGAATGATTGCTCTGCCTATCTCTAGCTATCGCTGTTTCCTTAGTCGCCTCCCCTCCCTCGTTCCGCTGTGTAGCGCTTTGCTCGCTTGTTTGCTTCTTCTTTTCCATTCTTCCCCACTGGGATGCGATGCGAGCAGTAACTCAACTTGTTGCTGGAGCATGCTTTCCCATACTCACGCTCGGCTTCGCTACCAGGGTCTCGGCGTACACGTCAAATCCGATTGCATCTAGTCTCAATCAACGAATTATATGGGTGATTGCGCCCGACGAATTCTTGGCGGGCGCGAATTGTAGATGCACTTCGTTGATTGAGCAAAAATAATGAAGGACTGTAGGATGGTAACTCACGGCAAGTTGATTTAGGCTGAAAAATAATTAAGTTGGTTCGCAATTTTCCCTGCTTTTCTCTCCATTTAATCCTTGAACACCAACATCCTTTCCCGCTTCACCTGTAACATTTGTTTGTTGATATCATGCTATGTTTCTATGTTCCCTCGACTAATATCAACATCGGTTTTCACGATTTTAACTCTTCACCATTGGTTTGCAGGATGTTGGCAAAATCACCAGCATTGCCTTTTCTGACTGCTACTGAAACTGCTGCATTGGGCTTCTTTACATCTGTAAGATACTCTCCATTTAACTAGCTCCTTTGGCTCTTGGCCGTTTACATTGTTATAGAGTTTCTCTGCGGCATTTCCTGTCGTGCAAAACCTTACAAGACATATCAATTTGCTAGTTTAAACTGAAAAGTAAAAAAAACTAGTGCATACTAATGTAGCCAAATTATACAAGGTGCAAAGCTAGAGAAATATCACTAGTATAAAAGGAGCCAAAGATATTTTAGCTTCAGGCATCACTAAACCTACGTTACGACTCACACCATATTAATGTAGCATTCTTTCTTCAATCTTCCAGTGAGGCAGATGTACCTTTAGGTTTACACTTCGAGACATTCAGCAAATTGGGACGCTATGTAATTATTTATTTTAGAGCTCACACATTTACTGGTTTTTCTAGACCAATTTGGTTGAGAGACCAGACAACACTCACATTGATTTGAGGATACAAACTAGATAGTTTTCTCAAATATTTCAACTTATCACTCCCAAATTACGTATTCAGCAAAACCAATGCTTTCAGCAACGAGCCACATTTTTTTTTGAAGAGCCACATATCATAGAAAGCATGATGTCTACATTGGGCCTTTATATTTTTTTAATTTTTTGTTCTAAATGATTAACTTAGTCATATTTCAATTTCCAGTTTGCTATGGGTTGACTTAATGCGTATCAATGACTTTTGAGTGGTTCGTGTTTTATTCCGACAGTGTGATCTCTTGAGTTCACCGAGTGTGAACTTTTCTAAGAAGAAATATGGAAGAAGATTAAATATCCAACCAAATATTGAATTTGGAAAAACTCAAGATGCAAGTGGAATTCATGGAAAATGGCGGACAATGTCAGCTGACCCAGCTCAAGCTGCTGTTGTGGAAGCCGGTGAGAGCAAAACATGGGAAGAGTGCAAACAGATACTCACTTCATTAAATTTCTCCATTGAAGATGCTGAAAAAATGCTGAAAAAGGCATTCGGATGGGTCCATTCACCATACTGGAGTGAAGAGAGAAAGAAGGAGGTTCCAAATGTCAAGGTGGTAAGTGGAGTATTGAACCATATTAGGAGTCTCGGGCTCTCTGATGATGATCTTCACAAATTACTGAAGAAATTTCCAGAAGTGCTTGGATGTGATCTTGACAGTGAGGTGAAGCTGAATGTTAGCAAGCTGGACAGTGACTGGGGAATAAATGGGAAAACCCTCCGGAGTCTTCTTTTAAGGAATCCGAAAGTTTTGGGTTACAATGTAGATTGCAGAGGGGACTGCATGGCCCAGTGCACCCGCTGTTGGGTTAGGTTCTAATGTTCTGTTCTACATTACTGTGCAGAACTTCAGAAGATACGTTACCAGCTGTTTGTCTGTTTTTACATCGGTTGTTCGAAGCACATTTGTAGTACATGGATCGACCTCTTAGTTTTTGTATACACATCTTCAATAACATTTAACCCATACTGTTGTTAAGGGGTTGCAATAAATATATCCAATACCTGAATTTGTCTGCGAGTAACAGATTACTTCAGTCTTAGTTTTTATTTTGGGTTACTGAGGTCGTGAGAGTACTTCCGTTGTTTTTCCCTGTGATTCTGTCATTGTCATTGTGATGCATCTTTGGTATCCTGCCATGTTTGTAAAGATAAATTGGAAAGGCAGAATCTAGTCCTGGTATTATGGATTTATAGTACGCTTATTTGCTTATGATTATCTGATATATGATGAGCATGTGATTCCGGGCTTTTGAGTTCTGAAATGCAGTTTGATATGTTAATGCCTTCAAGGGAAAACGAGTATGCAGAATTTGCAAGGTCCAGTCTAATACGGCTGTCTGTAGAGAGATTGATCCAATCTAATGTTCAGTTGCGTCATCACTAATCACTTCAGGATCTGAATTCCTTCAGAAAGTTAAATTAATTCGTTGATATCAAAATCATGGTGGTTATCTTGAATTGTAGCTGTGGAAAGATTTGTTTTAGTTCACAACATCCTAATTGTTCTAGTGCCAATTGATTACGTAAGCTCCAGAATTATTCATCAGTTTCAGAGAGTTGAGACCACCCTCTTGTACTAAAAATCAATTGCAGGTGCCCCGAAGAGATCGAATCCATCGAAGTCACAGGAATCAAGGCCCATCGGGGAGAGGTACCCTCGCCCATCATCCACGCTTCCCTTGATGTCAGAACTCCTGAAATCATCAAACATGCTCTCCGAGAAGCACTGATCCATGTCCACCATTCTGCTCACTGCTTCACCACTGCCCTGCAGCAGCTGATCGGAGCCGGACATGCCACTGCCAGTGCCACCACAGCCGGCAGCCACCTCGTCCTCCTCCTCGGGCGGCAGTGCTGGCTGGTGGCCGTCGAAGATGGCGACGTGGCCGAACAGCTTGTCCTTCCTGGAGAAGGAGGTGCCGCAGGAGCAGACCCAACGGTCGCGGCCGCAGTGCTTCTCGTGCGTGCGGAGGTCGGCGAGCACGGAGAACTTCTTGACGCTGCACCGGCTGCAGGTGTAGCTCTTGTTGCAGTGGCTCCTCCGGTAGTGGTTCTTGACGCAGATGGGGGTCTTGAGCGGCTGGAAGTTCTTGTGCTCCTTGTTCCTCTTGCACCCCACGTAGGGGCACGAGTAGAAGCACCTCCCCGGCGGCGAGGTGTCCCTGGAGCCGGGCTTGGCGAGCGCGCCCGCCGCCTTGTACTCGTCGCCGTGGCCGCGCATGTGCATGCGCAGGTTGGCGTCGCGCTTGAAGCCCTTGCCGCACACCTTGCAGAAATGCACGTGCGGCGCGAGGATCTCCTCCTTCTCGATCTGGATCACCTCGTAGGAGCCCGGCGGCAGCAGGTGCTCATCGGCGTCGCCTCCTTCCTCGGCGTGGTGGTCGTCTTGGTCGGAGTCGCTCCCCTCGTGCGCGCTCAGCGGCGACTTGGTATCCGCTTCCTCGTTGTGACGAGGAGACGACGACGCGGCCGTGCCGGCAACGAGGTTCTTGGAGATGGAAATGAGCTGCACGATGATGCAGCTGAGCTCGGCCGACACGATCTGCTGCTGCGGGTGCGGCGTCGAGCAGATTATGCCGCGGAGGTGGCCGATCTTCTGCTCCAGGAAGGTCAGGTACGTCAGGACCGTCCTTGGGTCGGAGCTCGTGTGATCTTCACCAGCTGCTCCTTGGCCGCCATGGCTTTGCTCATGCTGAGCTCGCATGGTGCTCTCAAGATTGCACCCCTCCATGATCTGAGAGAAGTCTTGACTGGGCTGGAAGTACGACGGCTGATTACTGGCGAAATGATCGGAGCTGCTCATCGTCGACGTCAACGGTGAAGAAGCAGGAACCTTGGGCTCGATCCCTGAAATGATAACAAGAATGAATCGATCAAGAAGACAAAAACAGTTACAATCCAAATGGACATTCTGAAGAATAGTGCATGGTGGCATCCACTTACAGAGAGAACGAGAGATGGTTCAAGGAACGTCGCAGGGCAGCGGAGCTCGATCGTCAGCTGCTGAAGTGTGATCTCCTCCTGATCAGATGACTTCTTGTGCGCTGCTTGGGGCTCCTCACCTCTGTTATTATCGGTGGTGAAGTGTGAATTGAGCTGAGCTAATCGAGCCAGTTATATATGACTAGCAGGACGAAAACTGCGCATGGAGAGCAGGGCTCCATGCTTCCGCCATGTGTGCGTGGGCTCCATGGCGGCGGATCTCGACATTGTAAGCTCTTGCGTCACTCACTCACCGAGCACCGGCAGTTGAGTGGAAAGTGGGAGGCGACAGCGAAGGATGGCGGGGCTTTGTCAATGTGCACGAGTTGGTTGATCGCTTTCTCCGCTGGTTCCTCTCGGTTCTCCTGGCTCTTAGGTCAGTGGCGGAGACGGTAAAGTTAAGGAGTCTGAACAAGTCCAGCTTAACCTTTGTTGTGTCTAGCCACGGCACACTCTTCCATGGTATGTTGTGGCCGTTTTAGCCTTATCAACTTTTTCTCTAAAGATAAGTGTGACGAGGTTTGAAAAATCCATTAAATATGGTTTTAATACATAATTAAGGTATTAAGTTGTTATAGTCGTAGATCACTTGAAACAACACTGTCCGAGTACCTCTCGTCGAGAGATTACTGCTCATTTATTCGACTAACCACTAGTCCGTGATTCTATGATCCGATAACTGGGATTAACCACAGGTAACCCCCCGTGCGGTGAAATAGAGCACATGTGCCTCTATCTCCAATAACCACATGGCGATTCAGTCCTATATCTCCGACAACAACCGCCTTAAGGCTATTGCTACGATCTTCTCCTACTGACAAATAACCAATCAACGGTTATTTGTCATATTTCTCTCATTGACAGCAACCGCTTGCTCATCCAAGCACGAGGAATCGACAAAACGCTTGTTTGTGTGGACAACTGACAACTCTTCATTGCTATTTAAGCATTACGGGAGAAGACGAAGAGAATATAATGGCCTCGTTCTTTTTGGCTTCTGGCATATGGCTTATACTATAGTAATTAGCTTTCAAACAGATTGTCTTTTCATACTCTCTCTCTCGCGAACAACAAAAATTCAAAAGCCATAAGCCACAGCCGAAAAGAACGAACCTAATGAATCAATCAAGAGATCAAACAATCAAGCAATAGACAGCGGAGGCAAGGAATAGCAAAGTTAGGGCTAGTAGCAGCCTCTTTGTAATTGCTCTATAAGAGCAGGATGTAATCCCAAATAGCTACAAAGATAGTCCCCTTTCTCCTTATCAATCCTTCTGTGAGGCTCGGTTTTCCCTACAATTCGTAAGGTTAGCGATTTGATCGTTGACAACTAGCACCGTACATATGGAAATAGCGCTGAGCCCCTTAAGATTCTCATCAACATCACCATTCTACCATGTTTCTACCAACATTGCCTATGCAATAATGGCAGAAACCTATGATAAGAAGAATTAGTTCGATTTGGTGGACTGCGCCGATCTCGATATGGACGCATATATCTACACCATGGAACACGATACATCCTTGTCATTGTCCTCTATCCCAAGATCGCCAGTCATTCTACCATTTCAAGATACATAATCTCATTTCTTCCTATCATGACCTTATTGAATAAATACTTATATTCTCATAAAAAATGAGTTCTATCTCACAACCCCTCTTTTCCCCAACATAGTTAAGCTGGGAATCACTGAAGTGTGGGAATGAATGAAAGGCACCAAAGTCACTTTCTCCCACTCCTTAATTCGTGTGGCCAAAGCTAAAACAAATATTTAGAATCAGATGTAGTATATATTATTGACTCTTGCGGCTAGGATAGTTTCTTAGTGGTTGGAGCGCAATAGTTTAGCTCCTGACCAGAGTTGGATCCTTGAGGAGTTGAAAACACTCTTTGTTTAAAAGAATTATGTTTATATTTGGAAATAGAATTGTATTTGTTAGACAATTATAATGTTATGATTGAAAATGTAGTTGTAATCTTTTGTACAAATATAACAGCTCTAGCATATATTTGATTAATATACACCGTTATAATTTGGACCCAGTAAAATAAGCGGTGTAATCTATCTTTTTTTCCTTTACTAATGTGGATATTTTTAGCCTCTCACAATAAATGTAGAGTCGTGGAGGCTTTTAAAGTATCATTGGGATTTATAAAAACCAAAGTGTACAGATGTGTTCAGTCTAACCTTTCTCTAAAGTTCAGTCGACAGGTGTGTTTCAAAGTGCAAGAACAGGTGAGTGTTAAGCCTTGAAACAAAAGTAAAAATGACTCGCATTTTTTTATTCTCCTTATGTGAACAAAAAAAGGTGCCCAGATTACCGGTAATCGATCGAGAGTAAACAATATCCTTTGTTTAGCTTATTTATTGAGAGTAGTTACCAAGTCAAAACAAAAAGGTTAATGCTGGAATTGCCAGGTAGGAATGAAGGAACCCGATTGACAGCGATGGAAAATGAACCGGATAAGTGTAGGCGTATAGTTTTTTAAATGCAAAACACGCTTGCTCCTATTCTTCTTACCTACTCAATGGCTCCATTTGAAGGTCAAGAAAGCTGGTTGCTTAAAGTGGCTTTTTTGAAGTGGCTTCTGAAATTATACTGTAGCTGATGGTGATTTATTTGATGTAATTAAATTTAAAAAAAATTAAAAATAGAAAAAACATGTTAGCCCATCACGGATAGTACAAACGAATACGAGAAAAAAGAACCAACAAAAAACCTCAAAAAAAGCAAAAAAAATAGAAAAAGACAAAATTATTGAATAGTGAAAAATAAGGCAGAAACCAGAAGCCTAAACCGTTTTAAACGGAGCCAATTGTGCCCTTTCGTGTTATGGAGTGCTATTACCCTACACTAGTGTGTTAACGTCTATATATTTATAACATGAGAATTGAACTGCTGTTGCCAACACGAGTGTGGGTACTATGTAATACGAATGTAATTACTATTCTGGTTAATAATAGGTTCACTTGTGCTTGGTTCATAGAAAATTGGATTCACACTTACGCACCAGCTTAAGATCGATATGTTGGTTGTTCCATATGTTTTCTATTGCAAAATAATGCACAAAAAAAATAAAGATAAGAGACACGAATTTTTATATGAAAAATCCTTGCGGAAAAAATTAAGGGCGCTCGAAACTAAATTACTATAATGAGGAGAGATTACAATAGAGCAATTTATCTCCCATAGACTACTGAGGTCCATATATAGGAAGAGATAAAAGAGTCTTACACGGAAAAAAACCAAATCAAAGTCGGTTACTATAAATTGACAACACGTCTGATACAATCCGTGCATGGCCCAGACACCTATCATGCCACGTTTGACATGAGGTGACGAAGTGTTCTACATGGATACCGTACAAATTCGAGTCAACTTCAACAATCTCCACCTTAAGCCGAATTCCCTCCAGTAGTCAAAAAATATGATAAACTCCTCTAATAAAATCATGTACACCTTGTGCGTCGAAAGCCCAAAGGATTAGTGAGTAATGCCAACTAAGTCTAAGCAAAACCCAAACTTAGTAGTAGGAATTGGCTTTGTCAATATACCAGTTGAATTATCATGAGTACTTATCTTGCTGATTTTAATATCACCTTGAGTAATGACACCTCAAATGTAGTGATACCTGATATCAATGTACTTTGTTCTCTCGTGAAATATTTGATTTTTTGTAAGATAAATAGCACTCAAACTATCACAAAAATATTGTAGTGCAAGATGTGCCTCCACAAAGCTCAGTAAATAAATCTCTTAGCCAAACATTTTCTTTGCAAACTTCAGAAATAGCCATATATTCAGCTTCTATAGTAGACAAGACAACGGTAACTTGCAAACTTACTTTCCAACTAACGACACATCCTCCAATAGTGAACATATAACAAACTAGAGATCTTTTTTTATCCAAATCTCCAGCAAAATCAGAATTCACATAACTAGTGAGTCTATCTCTAGTCTTCCAAACTGTAAACAAGCATTAAATTGCCCCACAAATATCTAAAGATTCATTGAACTGCTTTCCAATACTCTTTTTCAAGATTAATCATGTATCTACGAACCACACTTAATAGTTGACATAAATCGGGGGGAGAAAATACCTTGGAAATACATAAGCGAATCAACTGTACTCACATATGGAACTCTAGACATATACTCAACTTTATCACTTAATTGTGGACATGCCGCTGAAGAAAGTTTGAAATGTGTAGCTGTTGCAATCCAACCGACTGCTCCCAGGATCTGTACGACCACTTTGTAGTCGCAACGACCACCTCCTGCACTTGTACGACCACGTTGAAGAGGCTACAACCACCTTCTGAGTCGTTACGACCACTCTGCTGGTTTACCGACCACGCTGACAGTCGTTACGACCACGTTGTAACCCCTCCGATCACTCATCGCTGCTCCGACCACGTAGTCGTAAACTTCAGCTGAAGTTACGATCACGTTCATCGCCGTTACACTGCACTTCCTTCGACCATGGTCGATCACTGTAGTCGTAACTCCTTACGACCACGCAGTGATTCTATCGATCACGTCGAAGGCTCTGTCGACTGTTGTAGTCGTAACGATTTACGACCACATTAGCTACCTCACGACCGTAGTTGTAACTCCTGCTGTGTGACTGTGGTCGTAACTCCTTTACGAACACGTCTTCGACACCTGTGGACACCTCCGCTCGTCACCGTGGTCGTAACTCCATTTATGACCACATCTACGATCCTCCGCTAGCCATGGTCGTAAGTCATTTACGACCACATCTGTGAACACACGATGAACTCGATACTCACTAGTTTCTTAGAGCCAAACCGTTCTTTCTTCTCTTCTTTATTTCTTTCTCTCGATCACACCGATCGCTCTCTCTTGCCTCTTGATCACACCGGTCGCCATGGCCTCAACTCGCTGCTCTCACGGTTACATGGCTCTGCCTTTTATACCCTGCTTTACGACTTCATCTTGGGTTCGACTACGACTACAACTCGAACTCCGACTATGACTATGACACTAACTTCGACTATGATCGAGTCATACTCGTACATGACCACCAAGACTGACTCGAATACCAACTCATACACGACTCCGATTTCCGAATCTGTTATGACTATGACTTCCAAACTAAAACAATATTACTAACTCTAACAGTACTTAAGGGAGTACTAACCTGTTTGGCCTTATGCATGTTGAAATAGCGAAGAACTTTATCAATATATATTTTTTTGACTTAGGTATAATTTGCCAAACTGTCTATCTCTGATGATTTTCACATCAAGAATCTTCTTTGCTGCACCGAGATCTTTTATCTCACATTCACTGCTTAATTGAGCCTTTAACTTCGAAATTTCAGCTTTTTCTTTTGCAACAATCAACATATCAACAACATATATGAGTAAATAAATAGTTGAACCACAACTATCATAATCGGATCTTTTAAAACCTAGAGATATCGCAAAGGAGTCAAATCTCTTATACCATGTCTAGGTGATTGCTTCAAACCATAAAGAGATTTAATAGGTAACGATCCGCACAGATCCACACGGCGTAGTTTCATAGGTAACGAATCACTCGCGGTTCAGACTCATGTGAAAAGTACAAGCTGAATCAAAAATCCATTTGTCACCAGTTTTGGAATCACCAGCAAAAGCAACTAGAACATCTCCATCAGAACCTTCTTTGGTGACAACGGTGACTCTAAGATCATCCTTTTGTTGATTCTTTTTAAAATTATTATTTCTCTTCTTCTTATTCTGCAACTTTTAGTATTCCGATATGTCATGACCCTTCTTCTTGCAATACTTGCATGACCTTTTGTTCCTGAATTTAGATCTGCCTCTTCATTTGCTTTTGCTTTTGCCTCTTGAATCATTGTTTGTACCCTTCTCGTATTGCTTGCCGTGGACAGACAAACCTTCTTCATACGTACTTGAACTTTTATCAGAATCCATAAGTTCCATCTCTTATTTAGCATACAATGCCTCATAAACTTCACTGAAAGTAAGAGTATATCGGCTATATAGAATAATATATCTGAAAGCAGAGTACGAACTAGGCAGAGAATATAGCATAATAAGACATAAATTTTCATTATCATATTTTACCTCCATAGACTCGATGTCTATAACAACATTCTTAAAAGCTGTCAGATGGTTCAACAATGAGGGTCCCTCCGTCATCTTGTGAGAATAAAGTTTATGCTTCAGATGCATCTTGACTCGCATCTTGACTTGTCATAGAGAAAACCTTGTATCGCAATTCAACAGTGAAAGATGATACTTCATAGTCGCTATGCAGTTGAAATCCAAAATTTACTAGTACGAAATTGTATATACGTAGCAAAAATCTCGCAATTGGAAACTCTTGGTACCCTCTCGGGTATACGTAGCAAATTTCTGCCAAGAAATAATTCACCCAACGTCAAACAGCCGTAATGCCTTTGGACGCTGCCCCCTTTTTTTAATATTTTTCTTGGCCTCGACTTCCGTGCCAATTTTTTCTGTTGATCTCTCTCTGCTGGCACTGGCTTGGCTTCGATCACGCGGGATGTGCGTTGCTGCTGGACGATGGCCTCGGACGAAGCTGCGCAATGGGTGCTCTGCTACCTCGACTCCAGACCACTGCGTTTTTTCTCTTAAATCCTAATGGCTCTGGTACTATTTATTACAAAATAATACACATAAAAATAGAGACGAACGACATAAACTTTTATGTGTTAAAGACAAATCATTATAATAGAGCACCTCATCTTCTTATAGACTACCAAAGTACATATATAGAGCGAGAGAAAAGAATCTTACATAGAGAGAAAATCAAATCAGTTGACACATACAACTTGCGTATGGCCTAAACACCTACCATGTCGTGTTTGATATGAGACGACGAAATGTCTTATATGAATACAATACGGATTCAGACCAACTTCAATATTTTTCGGTTTAAAAAATGAACGACGGCCTATCTTTCTCTTTCAGGATCTTCAAACTTTCACACCTCACCACAATGTTGTGCTTCATAGCTCAACAACATACAGTAGGAAAGCTACTTGTTAATAATATTTAATAATTATCAAGGACTTGACCCGTTCGTCAGGTGTCGATGCATGCATCCTTATCATACACCAAGATATTTCGTAACTAGAAATTGAGAAATATAACAAAATATCTAATCTATGCTCCCAGTGAATGCGTGTTTAGGCATCGAGTCGCTCTCACCGCGCACGCAGTTCTTCACCAAAACGGCTGTTGATAGTCTTCAAAGAAGAACCAGAAACAATGGCTGTTGATGAATAATCTAATACATAATAAAGATCCACGAAGCGATAAAGGCGCCGATCCAAGCTGATGAAAAGTTAGCAGCCGGGCGAGAGCGTGTGCATGAATGGAGACTTGGCCAGACATAGGTTACACTAGGCAAAATATTTCTGTTTCTAATGGCTAAAGCCTAGATGCCTGATTATGACTACTGATTTGATTTACAGTGAGATTTGTTTTTTTTTTTTTGGAGTTTGTCCAGTGCCGGAGTGTAGGACGGCAAGATGCCGCCTGCGACCGCGACTGGTGGTGATCGGCCGCCGCTGATGGTGGTGGGATAACCGTGGCTGCACGACTGGCCCAAAAATAATGATATCTGGAGAATTTCGGCGTCGTTCGATCGCTAATCTACGTTTCGTTTGTGCATCTCCATGATCACTACGTGGAATTGATTTGGTCGGGGTCTGATATAGCTTGGCTGTTTGATCTGAATGAACGAGTAATGGGCTCTGAGCCTACGAGGGTTTTCCCTCTCCTGTTATTCGTTCGTCTGGAGTTTCTGACGGTGAGAGCAAGACTCAAGAGGCTGTCATGCAGTGCAGGGAAGGGTGGCTCTGGGATTACTGAGGTAGAATTTGAGCACTTTTGCTCCTTTTCTGAACCATATTTCAGCCATGATCGGAATTGTGGCATACTAGAGTTTTTTTTTGTGGTATTATATTGTAGTTTGGTGGTTGTTAAGGTAGTACGTAATTTTCTGTTGTTTTGATAGGAGAGATTGTGGAAATGATAATTGTGAATGAGTGGAGGCATGAGGCCTAATGGTAATGGGTCCAGTATGCATTCTCTAGGAGACCCTAGCCCATAAAATGGTCCCTATAACCATCAGGTTCTTTGCACAGGATCTTCTTATGGTTCTTTGCACAGGAGCTGCACTAGTTTTTTTTCTTATGGTGTATTCTTAACTCACTTTGACATGATGAGAAGTTGCAAACTTCTCACCTTGAAAAGTCGCACTCTTGTCTCGCCTATATTAGCATCTAAGCTAACCATAGTCCTGTTCAAGTAAAATTTAACATCCTTGCATGTCTAAATAACTCTGTTTTTTTTTATTCCAGGAAGAAATTGGCAGCCAGTGTCCTTCGATATTTTATCTAGGGAATAGGATCTCAGGTGAGCGCACTATATATTATTATTCGATGAGCTTTTTAGTATGCTGTTATATGTGCTAACGTTAGCTTACGTCGCAGAGCATCGGCTGTGCTGATATGGCACATATTTGCGTTAAAGTGCTGCATAATGCCACATCAGGAAACAAAAGTTTTTGATGTAAGATATACACTTCTGTTGTGAGGGGGTGAGTTTGCACATGACATGGCTGCTACATTGCATATACTACCCCCTATTATAGCGGGGGGATTCCCCGCCCCCCCGCTCGGCCACGTCCCCCGCCCGCGCGCGCTGGCCGCCGCGTGGCGGGGGGATTCCTGTACGGCCAGGGGAGGGATTTTCCTCCTGTTTTCCGGAATTTACGTACAGGTCCTTTTTCTTCGCGAACAGGTCCTTTTTTCTCGCGAACAGGTCCTGGCGGGTTTTTTTTGCGGCGGATTTTTCTGAAAAACCCCCTCCAATTTGCAGGATGGCGCCCCGCGGTTTTCTAAATTGCGTACGGGTCCTCATTTCATTACATACGGGTCCTCAATTTTTACGAAAAAACCCTTTAACTTTTTCGAAAATACGCATGTACCCTCGATTTTTTTTTTGAAAAACTCCTCACAAATTATCGCCTCTTTTACTTCGGTGCACACGGTGGCTGGCGCGGCGTGTCGCCGCGCCTATGCTGCTAGTAGATCAAATAAATAGAAGAAACACTCGCGACTGTGAAACGCTCACGGGACTGTACAACATTAAGAATTCATCTATCTTGTTGGAAGTTCTGAGTTTTGTTAGTTCCTTTAGAAATAGTTTTCCCGTCTGTGGATCTACTGCTCCATAACTTACCTGCTTGGTACACACTAGTTCTCGCTTCATCGATATTTTGTTTCCTGAAAGTTTTCTCATTTAGTTTGGTTTGCGCTCACTTGTTTGGTTTGCTGTTGTTGTAAAGATTTTGTTTCCACTGAACTTGAAACAAGGTAGCTTGTGTGATCTTCAGATTAGATTACGGAAAGATCATTTTGCATCAAGGCATAAACAATGCAGAAGTATATAACTTACCTGAATATGAGAATGAAACCATTTGAACATTTATGGTTAAATTCCTACTGTTTGGCAGATGAAATATCTTATATTTCTTTTTGTTGCTACAGCCAAACATGCATTTAAAAAAGCACCTTATAAAAAGCAATCCGACAAGGACTGTTTCGCCGATTTTACCATCGGCACTCAGTAAATCAGCTCCTGGAGATTTGTTTGCTTCGTCCTTTTATAGGCTTTAATGGGCCCTCGAAAATTCCACGGCCCGTATTTACGGTACGGCCTAAAAAGCTGCCTACGGCTAGGTTTAAGGCCTGTTTGGTTGGTGCCTAAGTTTGCCATGTCTAAACTTAGCCAATATGTGGCTGCCACAGAAAGTGTGGCTAACAAAATCGAAGCCACACTTATGGCAAAGTTTGGCAAGAAACTGAGTCTATGACGTGTGGGGCCGGGTGCTAAGAAAGTGTGGCATACCACAGTTACGTCAGTGAACCAAACAGCTACCTAAAAACTATGGTACGCCTAACTTGTGGCTAGGCAACTTCTGGTTATGAACCAAACAGGCCCTTAGATTTTGCTTACTATAGTACCTAGTTTTTAAATAGTGCATTTTTTAAGACCGTGTCTATAGTAAAATTGTAGTAGGTATTGTACTAGTTCAAAAGGGCTTAGGTTTTGCTCAAAAGGGCTTATTTTGAGTGACGGTTGGTTAAAAATCATTGTACCTGGCTGAAAAAAACGATGTAGCTGACGGTGGCTTATTTGGCGTAATTAAAATTAAAAAATTTAAAAATGGAAAAAATAGGTTAGCCCGTCACGGACAATACAAATGAATACGGGAAAAAAGAACCGTAAAAAAAGCTAAAAACTCAGAAAAAGACAAAATTATTGAATAGTGAAAAATAAGCTAAAAACCAAAAACCCAAGTCGAAAGGAGCGGTGTCATAGCCTGCCAGGCTGAAATTCGCTCCTAGTAGGCAGATCAATGTTTGGGCGGGTGTCGTGGCCCGAAATTTATCATTTAATGGGCTTTATTAGGCCTGACATTTTCTGTGGGCCGAGATGGACCTACATTCGTTCTATGATCTTTCGTCAGCCGCAATATCGCTTAATGGCCCGTTATGGGCTTTTATGTGGTTCGAGAAGCTTACGCATGTCTCCAACAGACCGCTTAGTGGTCTGCAAAGTATAGTTTAATGGGCTCTATGGGCTTTTATGGACTGAATAGCTCTATGGGCTTTCGCAGAAGTCAATTTATCGATACAGGGGACCGAAATTTGTTGCTTAATGGGCCTTTATGTGCCATTTATTGGTCTACTTGGTTTCCGAAAATTATCCTTAGTGGGCTGCAACGGGTCTAACAGATCGTTCGGTGCACTGCGCCGCACCGGCTGCGACGTCGAGGCGGCGGCGCGCGTGCGAAGAAGCCCAAGCTTTGGGTTTGGTAATTGGTGGGCTCTTTGTCACTAGTCTCTACTCTCTCTTGCTCTTGGCTACGAAGTACGGAAGACTTGCGCCGGGAAGGCTTGGAACTTATTTCCCCCCTTCACTTTTTCGTTCTTTGTTTAATTCCTTCCTTAAGTACACTTTGTTTGTTTTGTTATGATGATCCAGTTATAACTATGAATTTCTCCTCTATTTTTCATAAAGTCAAACAGGAAACAACGGATTTGTATCCTCCTCCATTGCATTGTAGCAGCTGAGGTGAACAGTGATGTATCCACAGACAACACATGAAACAATTAAAAGTTATCAATTCAACATATAAGGTATAATCCTGTAGAATATCAAATGTTATCAATTCCTGTATGAATCAAATAATACAATGCAAGCAAAAGTTTTTAAATTTATAGAGATAGAATAACATATAAGTTATCATTATGCTTACATATATATCATTTGAGTCTCCAACCATTATTCCAATAATTATATATCTGATTTGCCGTCTCATTTTGAACTCACAAATTTCACGAAAAAAACAATTCAATTCTAACGAAAATTGGAAAAATGGAGCCAAAAGAAACAAGAGATCAGATGAAAGAGCCGAGAGATCAGATAGAAGTGGCCGATTCCAGTCAATCAAGTACATAACAGCAACGGGAGAAGTCTGAAGGCCAAGCGGTACCTAAAGCGGTCGACTCAACAAATCGCTTCAGCAGTACAAGGGAAGAGATCAAGGCGATTCAGGTACAGAACAATACTGGCATCAATCAGTATCTGCTCGTAAGCACGAGGGCGACTTCGTTGATCTGTCCCGCTCCAAACTCCAAACGGCTTCTAGTTTATCTTTTTTTTTTTTGCTGTTTGGCTTTTTATTTCTTCCTTTTTCCCCTATTATTCTTTTGCATTGTCCGCGGTATAACTTTTTTATTTTTTAAATTTAGTTACATAGAAAAGGCTAACAACACCTATAGTGCAAAAAAAAAAAAAAACTGGACTTATAAGCCCTTTGGAGCACAAGTATATATACAATGGGATCCATTCCAGTATGTCCTATCAGTAACACTTCTAATCTTGCTAAAAGGAAATACAATTTGGGTATTTGCGATAAATTATTGATCCTAACTAGCCTCTAATAGTATAATTAGCAACAGAAAAAAAAAGGCAAACACAGCTGTGAAGCTTCCAGTTCCAGGAGTGCCTTTCCACATGATAAACTGTTCTTTATATAAGTATCTCATTTACCTGAGATGCAAAAAGTTAAGAGTCAGCAAAATGAATAAAAACTATTTCTAACAAACATCAAGACGGTGTACTGCATGGGCGTTCAGGGCTATTGATGTATATCATTTTTTCCAGATGAATGATCCGGAAGTGTAGGTACTGCCAAAAAGTTAAAGCATAACACCATAGGGTAACACTAACTCCTGTAAGGTGTAAGCATATTTACAAAGCAGACCCAACGCCATGTGCAGACAAATTTAGTGTAACTTCTGTAGCAATGAGAACGAGGCCATTCAAAATATGACATCACGACTTTGATTGTAAGCATTTTCTTTACATAGGGCCAGGGTAAATGTCACAAGCTAAAACGTAGCTGTGTGTGTAAGACATAGGTATAAGGTAAAGATCAATTTACATGCGGTACAATTCCAGGTTGTGAAAACAAACTCACCATAGTTTTGGTATTTCTTTGAGAAGCTATAGAAGGCTTTCACAATGGCGCCGTATTTCATTGATTTCAGTGGTCCCATATACCTGGACAAGAAAAAGGAGAGATTTTTCAATGGTTGAAATAGATAGTAATATTAAATTGTTCAGTCACACTTCAGGTTGAATGATCTTAGCATGTGATTGAAGCAAAGTCTTTTCTGCTGTACTAAATATATCCCTTTGAGGATACTTTAAAAGCTATTGGATTAAACTATATACGGGCTGGATGCATTTAAAAGCAAAATGGAATTATTGTTTGAAACTGCAAATTTTGAGAAAGTTTGCATGCTTTAATGCCATAGGATAGCAGTATTATAAAATTCCAATGGCACTTTTTTTTATCATAAGGTAACTTTAGGTAAGGACAAGAGTTCTTTGCATGTCATAAAATGATAGCATGTGTCTAAGTTCAGTATGACAGGTTCAATGCAAAACTGAGAACTAGGAAGACTAATATGATGGCAAAAAAAACTTACATAATCTCAGTATACCGCAATCTCCACGCAGGAAAACCTAGATGGCATCTAGCAGGACCGTACACAAGGAGAAGATCAGGTTCTGGTCCACCACAACCTAATACAGACAAAGCAGGAAATTACGTGCTCATCTAGAAAATTATAATGATATAAATGATAAAATCACTAACAGATGATAAATGAGTATATCAAATATAGCATCCATGAAAAGCTGGAAACTTTTTCAAGCATACCTACAGATTTCAACGCACTGGCCATGTCAGCTTCTGTAAATACTAACTCACTTTTGTCATTACCATGAGTATATCTATCACCATTGAAGTAACTTGAGCAAAGTAAGCTGGCTGCTCTAGCAATGCCCTCCTTGCCATCAGAACCAGAAATACCCTCTATCATCATCACTCTATGACAACAGTGTAAAGCTTTGATGTTCGCACTGGCATCCTACAGGTTGCCATGGCCAAATGGAACCAAACAAGGTAACCAGCAGGAAATAGGGAACACTGTAAGACTTTAGACAGAAAATGAACAATACAAAGCTCAAGTATGTAACTTACCAAATTATCTCGTGAATTCTCATCTCTTGAGCCATTCATACCAGGTTCAAATGATTTCTTCAGCACTCCTATGGAGCAACATAGAATGGTAAGGTACATCTCTTGTATACTAGTCAGTATTCATGCATCAACAAACATCAGAAGCTGAAATGTAAAAGGCGACATGGCTAGTTTGAATTGTTCTGCCCCTGCCCTCCAAATATTATGACAGCCATGTATTGTTGCTTAAAGCTTCTTGATTTCTTATAACCATGTTCATTTTCGCAAAAAGAAGGATGTTATAGGTAGATAAGTGGCCGATGAAGATAACTTCAGACTGAAAACAATAGTACCAACAAACTCACTGAACTCATTGTCTTACCGTCAATGTCATAGAGACATACATACTTCACACCAATAGTTGAGAGCCAACATAAAAGCTGCTTGATCTTCACGGTGTTCTTAGCTTCTCTGCTATCTACCACAATGGCCACGTACTTGAGCCTCTCCAATTGGAGATTACAATACTTTCGCAACAACCCAGATGAAATAAGATAGCATTCTATGTTATAAATCAGATGTGAGCATAAACTGAAAAGGCTGATTGCTAAGTGGATAATGCACCAAAGCAAACCCAAAGTGAGCTTGATAATCATTGATGGTGGAGACATCTGCACATCCAGAGAGAAACAAAACTTTTAAGTTTAGCGTTCTTCCACCAGAAATGCATTAATATTTAGAGATATATATTTATTACTTAAAGAAAAAACAAATATCCATTTCTGTTAATCGGCTTTGGACTCTAAACCTTAATGCACGGAAATAATCTGATGACAACATGCATGTGCGCTATTGTACATTGAATGACGACAGCTGTCTCAATGGCACCATGCACATGGCTTATGCATCTAACTCTCATTTGCCAAACAAATACATGATAACTGAGGACATGGATGAGCATGAAACAAATAATTTGCCTGACATATTTCAGTAAATAACTTTAAGGGCTTGTATCAATCTAAAATAGGTTGCTTCCACAAGACAAGAATTATTACAAGTGAACATTGAAGCTTAACAAGTTAACATGATTGGAAATTTCTGGTAGGTCGAAGTCAATGCTGAACTTTCAGCTAAGATCATGAAAAATATAGGACTAGGTCAACAATTAAACTTTCACCTAAGGTTATGAGAAATGCTAGGATGCCCCGATATGCGATACGGATACGGTAATACAGCGATACGATATTAAAAAGTGTATGAGTGTGTGTGTGTGTATTAAAAAGTAGTAAAATCTCTAAACATTTGCTTCTTAATGATGTAAGATAACGAGTGAAGGATGAAACTTTTCTTGATTCTCCAGTGGGCAGGCAGTGGCAGGGTACTATTACCAGCCATGTTTTGCTGGATAAGATGGGTGCATCAACTGTGAGATGGTTGCCATCATAAAGATCATGACAATGTGTTGGCCTACAAATACCTATCAAATCCAGTGCACCAATCCCACTCTAAAGCAATTTGCTTTGAATCAAGCTTGCACTCAAGTAGCAACTCCCTAAAATGTATTTCGAAGTTCTGTATCCAATTCCTCAAACAAATGAAAACCAGCTGGCTTCAACAGTGTTATGGGTATTTCGTAACAACAAGCACTAGCTAAACTCAACTATTATATGGACCTCATCCATGAAAATAGTGGCAGATCAAATTATGGCACGGCACCCTCATGCACATTTCATCAAACAGCTTTGGTGCACCCAACATAGACCCGAGAAGGAAAAAAAAGGGCATGGCTGTTCGGAAGAAGAGACCCATATGCATCAGATTTCACTTTGCTACAATTCTACAAACCTGCAGGCGACGGCAGTCGGCGGGAGTAAGCAGAGCTGGGATGGAATAGAAAGTTCCTCCAGGCGACGGCGGTCGGCGGGAGTAAGTTCCTTCAGGCTCCAGGCGACTCTCACCTCCAGACGGCGGAAAGGAGTAAGCAGAGTGGCGGAAAGGAGTAAGCAGAGCGGCGGCGCGGCGGGAGAAGTACCTACTACCTCCAGGCGACGGCTCTACAGGCGGCGCAGCTCCAGGCGATGGCTTTCCAGGCGGCGCAGCTCCAGGCGACGGACCTTCAGCCGGCGGATCTCCATGCGGTGGACCTCCAGCCGACGGATCTCCAGCCGGCGTACCTCCAGGCGACGGAGGATCTCGGGTTAGTCGCCTGTGGGTCTCGTCTCCAATGGAGCTTTCCTCACGTAAGCCGAGTGAGAGATTGCAGTATAAGCTACGGCCGAGTAGAGAAAAGATTTTTGGAGGCGGAGGCGGCGGCTAACCTGTGGCAAAGTCCTCTTCCTGGGCGGGCGGCGCGGCGGCGAGGGAGGAGCCAAAGCCGCGGCGGGAGCGGGCGGCGAGACGTGTGGCCGGGCCGGCGTTTCGGGACTTGGGCGACGGCGAGCAAGCCGCGGCGGTGCGGCGACGCGCGCGGGTGCTGGGCGAAGCGAACGGGCGGGGCAGGAGGGGCGTGAGTGCGCGAGACTTGGGGTTGGAGACGGGTTAATACTCGGCCGGCTGAAACAGCTGGGCTGCTATTGGGCCTACGTATAGGCGCCGTATTGCGCCGTATCGAAGAAGTATGGGTGTATTTTTAATTTTTTTGGGGCTGATATTTATCGATAATTCGCTGATACCGTATCGCACCGTATCGTCGTATCGGATACATATCGCATACGGATACGGCTGTGACTGCCATATCGGTGCTTCTTAGGAGAAATGTTTCAACGAGACAACTCACAGAAATCTTCTTTATCAAACAATTGCACTATAGAAAATCAAAGAAAACTACTGAAAAAGAAGCAAGGTATTGTTTCCGCTGTACTCTTCTTCCCCTCACTAGAACACTGCAATAACTCATCTATAACGATTGAAACCACTTACTAGTGTGTTTCTGCACGACTTACAGGAACCCACCGCTATTCACAGCAAGCATTCACTGGCACGAATTTAGTCTCTACTTAAACCAGTCACACTATATAAATAAGAGGGAAATGAATCTAACGAGTGTGGCAAAAGAAAGACACAAATTCACCAGAGTACATACATGTGGATGAGGCTTATTCATGAATAGGGGGATTTCATTGGCCACAAATGCCTCCCTGTACAAGAAAAGATTATTATTTCACAAGAAAGAAGGAACAAGAGGGCACCAAAAATAGGAGCTAAAACAAGAGGGCACCAAAAATAGCAGCTAACAAATGGCACGGGGGTAATGAAAGAGAAATAAAGATACTGCTGCAAGTAAATGGAATGATGAAATTAGAAGCGAAAGCAAGCAGACAAATCTAACATGGCCTTGGAATCCATGACAGTCGCAGCTGGGATGAGAGAGATGAGGAGGAAACCACCGAAGCACCAAAAACCAGGTGTGCGCTATCAAACGATAGAAACATTTATAGGAAGCTTATGAGGTGTGTCATATCACATCACAAGTACTGACTGTGCTATTGACCTTCCTTGTTTGTTTGCTAGAGACTAGAGGCTTCACAGAACCACTCTCTCCTTTTGTTTTCTAAGGCATATTATTCCTCGTTTTTTTAAAAGCTTCAGCCATTGAACGACAGCCACGGCATGGTTGCAGGTACTTGCTTACATTTCCACATGTAACATCAAGCACTAGTAGAATAAACTACAGCCCCAGCATCGAACGCGTGGTATTGCAAATTCAAAGGCGAGTACGATAGTTTAATCCATGCACATGACAAGCATCTCACACGGTTCTCTCAAAAAGAAGGACGGTGCAGTGCAGTAATGCCGGTGAAAGTGGAGGATGAAAATAAACTAGTTGCGGTTCTTGCCGCGCATTTCCGCAAACACCTAGAATGCGACCCACGCGTCCGCACCAAAAAGTTTTCCACGGAGAGGAGAGGGGGAAGGGTGGTGAGACCTGCCTGCCACCGCTCGATGCGAGCGACGCGCCGGTGCGGCGCTCCCCCCGGTCACGGCAGCATCGGCGCCACGATGTGGTGCAGACGGAGGCGGAGGCGGCTGCTGCGGCCGGTGATATGGAGTGGTTACGATGTGGACTCGCGAAGTCGTAACGTCGATCAGCGGCGAACAAAATTTGACTAGAAATGAAGCAGTGGGCCATAACGTGATGGGCCTAGGCTCACTGATCGTCCTATCCCAGTCATATATTTTTTTTCTCCCAAAATAGTGACCACGTACCTCTCAGTAACCAGCCGACTGGTGATGGGTCGTCCTATCCCAGTCGCGCATTTTTTCTCCTAAAATAGTGACAATGTACCTCTCAGTAACCAGCCGACTGGTGGTGGGTCGTCCTATCCCAGTTGCGCATTTTTTCTCCTAAAATAGTGACCACGTACCTCTTAGTAACCAGCCGACTAATGGTGGGTCGTCCTATCCCAGTTGCGTATTTTTTTCTTCCAAAATAGTGACCACCTACCTCTCAGTAACTAGTTGACTGATGGTGGATTGTTCTATCTCAATTGTGTATTTTTTTTTCTCTCCCAAAATAGTAGCCACGTACCTCTCAGCAACCAGCCGACAAAACGGTGACCACTTACCGGTAAAATCGCACCAACGTACGAAAAGCGCACATGATTCGAGCTTGATTGCGGTGAAACGTTACAAAGTTGGATCCACCGCTTTGCTGCCGAGTAAGGCCCCTGAGTGGTGTCATGATGAGACATTGTTGTTGCCAAGCTTTCCTCAACCCTGTAGTGCTCCTCCGATTCACATGAGGCTGTGCGGTCATCGTGATCACGTTTGCATTCGTGTGTTACCATAGGACATGTTATTTTTGATTTTTTTTTTAGTTTTTTATTTCTCTTACAAACCAGTATTCATTAGATTAGTAAATTATAGTCAAAAATTATAAACCACAGTTCAAAAAATAGGCCCTCAGTATCGTTGATTTTGCAATTTAGTGGACCTGCCCAATAATTGATTTGTGGGGTTATGGGATAACCCTACCCATCTTGGATTACGCTATCATGTATGTACCCCTACCGTAGCATTATTCTACCGTATTGATGTGTTTCTAGAGTTTAAGATGCCAACTTGTTGTACTTTTTTTGGTAGCACATTAGCACCCTTTTACCACATTTTGTACATCTTAAAAAAAAACATGGGCAAGACTTGTCGAAAAGCACGGTGCATGTACCTACATAATATAATGAGAAGGGAACGGAAGCTTTTTGAACAACACAGCCACACAGGTGTTGGTTGCACCTGCGTAACGCAGAGAGGAACCGCGAAACTTTTGGAAAGAAGAAATCTGCTGGTTTGGGACAGGCAGCGATCTGGTACGCACAAGTATTTTGCTGGGAGAGAGTGGCAAAAAAAATGCTTCTGTTCAATGTTATAAATTGTAATGGCATGCTGTCCATCAATATTTTTGAGAGAGACGTATCAATTTTGTAATGGCATGCTGTCCATCAATATTTTTGAGAGAGACGTATCAAATTGGACTTTTGCTATTTACAAGCTTATAGAGATGAAGCCAAAGCTAAGCTTTTAAGTCTTGCTTAGGAATGTTCTACTCTGAATATGTGAAACTAGAGCAAATAAGTGGCACATCAAAGGCCGCTCACAATTTCAAAAATCAAGTCTTGTCTACTAGCAATTCTCCAAGGCTAGGTAAACGAAAGCTTGAGATTGATTTTGCTCAATATTGATCTCGAAATAAGGTTAGTCAGCAAAAGAAGTCTGAGTTGGATAGTTACTTGGACGAGGATGTTGTTTCAGGGAGTGATAATTTTGACATTTTGGGTTGGTGGAAGGCCAACCGTGAGATTTATCCTATGTTGTCTCAGATAGCACACGATATTTTGGCAGTTCAGATATCTTCTGTGCCTTCTAAGTCTACGTTCTCTACAGCAAAGTGGATCATTAACCAATATCGGAGCTCTCTTTGTTTTGATACTATCGAGGTACTAATCTGTACGAATGATTGTTTAAGAAAGGTGCAATTTTTTCTTTAGGTTGAGTTGGTAAGTGAAGGTACAAAGCAACAATATCTTTTTTATATCAGCCAAATTACTTGTCTTATTTGTATGAAACAATATATCATTATTGCCTTCCCAATTTTATATGGATCCCTTTACAGTGCAGAGGTCCAATAGATTGTTTTTTTTTTTTGCTCCATTGATGTCTTTAAAATGAAATACTGTTTTTCTTTACAGAGATGAACCGACTTTGATTCAAAGATGATACAAGTGATAGTTATTTGTTTCCTATTCAGCAATTAACAACATGAGCCAATTAATCATTTAAGAACATTTATTATTTTATTCAGTAATCAAATGGGGAATGTAGTGTTAGGTTTTTCTTTTTTGTTGCATGCTTTTGGAATAGAGGGCGGTGGGTGGTGCTTCCTCCATATACATAGTTTTGTGAATCTTATTTTGTTTGTGAAAAGTAGATAATTTTGTTGGACACTACTTCTGTGGTTAAATGTCATATGCATCAAGTTAAATGTTAGTGACGAAACAGATTGAAACCTTAGCTGAAGAAATTCAACCTTTGCTCTATGTGGTTCGTGATAGCGATCTGCTGAAGGATGTGGAGACTATTGCTAAAGGCGTGGCTGATGCATCAAGCGATTTAAGGTGCTGCTGGAATGCATTGCCGATCTAATAAATATTATTTGCACAGGTTTGATTCAAATAGCTTGCTTCTTTTTGTTGAACACATTTAGAGTCAATAGTATGAAATGGAAAATCTGATGAATTACCAAACTGTAACTTGTTTCATGTCCTGGAGAGCTGTAACTTGGTTCAAGTTAAAATTTTGTTACAAAGAAGTTTTTTTTGCATAGCTGAATTGGAAGTCCTAGCACTTTTTGTTTTTCTTATAATGCACGAATGTTTTATAATAGGCTATGCTTCATATCCTGGAGAGCTGTAACTTGATTCAAGTTAAAATTTTGTTACAAAGAAGTTTATTTTGAATAGCTGAATTGGTAATCCTAGTACTTGTTGTTTTTCTTATAATGCACGAAAGTTTTACAATAAGCCATGCTCTAGAAATGTATACTGTAGTCTGTAGCATAGAGATTAGTAAATGTTATTCTACGAAACAGTAGAATGCCCCTAAAAAAGGAACAGAGTATATTGGATAGATCAAAGATGCTACGGGCTATGCATGTAAATGGCTTGGATCAAGGTCCAAGTCTTTATTTGGGCCTGGATTGGACATAGCTTCTTAGTTTTAGGCTTAAATTAGATCAGATCAGAGTAACAAAATTTTAGACTTGGATAAAGTTTGTGCTGGTCTTCGGCCTTTTAGCAGGCCTAATCGAGAACATCTCGGGCGCTCCAACAGAAGACATTGCAATGAGCTGAACGGAACGAAGGCTACTCACACTATCACAAGGTAATTCCTAGCAGCCTTAGCCGGGAAGAAAATGAGTGACATCGTGTTTAATGACACTGAAATGGCAGCATAATTGTCCTCCCACAGTTGAAAGAGCATCTTGGATTTTAACTGTGTTTATTTTTTATGGCTATGGAGATTTTAACAGTGTAGTCATCATCATTTTTTAATGGCTATGGAGATTATAACATTTTGTACATCTTTTTTAATAGGCCCAACAGATCGCTCGGTGGGCCGCGATGGGCCTAACAGACCGCTTAGTGGGCCACATATGGACCGTGATTCGCCGTTACGCTCAGGTTTGTGCTGAAAATTGACACCTAGTGATACTACGTGACCTTGTTTTTGACATATCTTGTAGTGCCTTTTTTGACAAGATCACACAGAAGGTTTTATCATTTAAGCATTAGTACACACTATCTAGCCGCATACAGATTCAACAATTCTTAACCATGCACTAACATTACACGCTTTCGAAAAAATGGAGGTTCAATTCTTAAAGATTGAGAAAACAATAGTGAAAGAAAGCTGCTTGATATGAGATTATAAGGAAAATACCTAGACAGCACACGCTATGCTTCTGCTTTACCACGATGCTGGTCGCAGCACACAATTCTTCTTTACCACGGTGCTTACCTCGAAACAGTTCTGTCGATATACACCATTAATAGATTCACACCCAAATGCAGCTGCGGTTCCTGCAAAGCAGCATATATAATAGTTACTACTACTTAGACATGAAGAATTGACACCATTATTCCGTAATAAATCGAGACATTTGTATTTGTTCAAAAGTAGACGTGAAGAATTGACACCGTTATTATGTAACAAATCGAGACATTTGCATTTATTCAAAAGTAATCCAAGTAAAAACAGAAGAAAATACTCTGAAGACAGCACATTTGAATTGTGTGTGTCTCTATATGAAATAACCAATAGGTGCAAAGGGGCTAGTTCTTTCTCGAGCATGTGAAAAACTGAACATCTTGTAAGCTCATAGCAAATATGCAAAAACACATAATGTGCATCACCAATATCCTTAGCAGAACACTTGCAAGCCCATCATATTCAAATCTAATTTTTACTTCGTCACTGAAATTTCCTCATCTTAAACAAAATCCAATTCTTTAGTTTGCTCTAGCTATTTCCCCTTAATTGATTCATGGAATGCAACTAACATAATACACTGCTCTTTTGTCCATCCCATTCTCCAATTTCATCCTAAGAGAGAGCTAGCACAAATCACCCTATTCATAAGAGTAGTGTGAATGCTGCCATATGAGTTATTTACATAAACTTAAAAAATGGTAAGCATAAACTAATATTGTGTTTCTAAAATTATTATTGAGTCAAGTAACCAAGCAAAAGGAATTATCAGCTTCAGCATTGTTTTATGTACACAACAATGATCATTCCTTCTCTACGCGCAACGTTTTTTGTCCCGATCTCTTCCGCTTACAGTAGACAATCTCCAGATCTTTGGTATGCTTGGTGGGACATATTTCAGGTTTGCGTACTAACATGACACTGACAATACCTTAAAAAAGACAAATCTTGATATTGGGTAACACTAGTTCAAAACATATCGGTTAAAAACTTAAAATGTAAGTGTGAATTGCACCCTTTCCTTTATGATAAATATACCATGACAATTAGTAGCACAACAATTTGCCTATGTATGGCAAAATGATCATGTTTGCTTTATATAATACCAGTCCCATGTGTTGACATGCGAATGTACTAACAATTGCACACAAAAATGATTGCTATCCTTTGATCCAACTAGTCTGTTCCCCGTAAAAAAAAGTATCAGTAAAGAATCATTGACTCGATGTTGTACTGTCTGAATATTCTCCCTCTATTAAAAAATATATGATCTTTTAAAATGTGGCGCAGTCAAGCTGTCTTAACTTTGACCCACTAGTCCATACACAGCTATTTAGATCGATCGGATGAAAATGATATCATTAGATTTGTCATAAAATGTACTTTCATAATATAATATATATTTATACATTGTTGCTAACATATTACTATAATGATTGATGGACAAATTTACGTAGTGGAGACCATGTCTATGCCCAAAACAACATATATTGTTTTATCAGAGGGAGAACATAATATCACAGTAATCAGTTCAAACACAATTCGTACCCTTCATATCAGTCAAAGCATGACACCTCACACGAGTAACATATGGCTTCATGTCATCACGATACTTGAGTAATATCTTATGCAATAAGCAAAGGTATAATTTAGTTCTACTGTGTTATTCTAAATGTGACCAAATACTTACGTCCAATATTAATTCTAAATTTGTGTGCTCCATCCAAATCTTTTATGCATGCACTGATAGAAGCTCAGGCAAGCCACGTAGAATATATAAACATACTTGAAACTTCTGGGTTCAATTTGGGAAGCCACAAGTTAAGAAATTTCTGCATTCAATTTCGTTACAAAATCTGGAAGGAAAATACAACAGGAAAAATAAACCCCAAAGTTAGAATGGTGTTGGTTTTTATTCCTCCGGTTTACTCAAAATCATGTGATGTGGTATACTGGCATTTGATTTTACTGGAATTCATCCCATTTACTAAAAACCTGTCAAATCAAAACTCACTACCATTCAAGACCACAACATTCAGAATCACTTCTAGCTCTCACAAAACTAAATTGCAAACACGTAAAGATCATCGAAAGCATTAGTATAAAGAACTACACTAACAATCTTAGATGGCAGATCATATCAAAATTGATTTTTTTTCATGAATATAAGAAATTTTTTTGTCCAATAAACACCCCAACTCCACTCGACTGAAAATCATTGCAACTTTAATATTTGCTTTATTCCAACTATGGTACTGCTGCAGTTCAAAATTTAAACTCTAAATCATATTCATCCTGAATTCCTGATACAGTAAAACCTTTTATGTATCACAAGCAACAATACCTGAAAGCAAAAGCCAACAATAGATGTGTCCACAAACAAAGCTTGCCCTCACAAATCTAAATTGCAAACTGACACAAAACTCAAGCGCTAACATAAGGAACTAAAGTTATGGTTCCAAATGGTCGAATCAGTTCAGATTCAATTCTTTCCTCACAAATTTAAGACAGTGGTTTTCCAATATTTGCTTTCAGCCAACTGTAAAGTCACAGTCCAAAAGTCTAACATATGGATCGAGCCCACTCCCACAATGGAAGAAAAAACAGCCACATAGTTCAGAGTCACATTCTTCACTGAATCCAACATATGGATCACAAAGGATATAAGTAAATGGTACTGAGCACAAAAACATAGTCATCATGAAGTAAATAAGGTACAACATAAAACCTCCTATCTGAGAAGAAATGGTTTCCGTCCACAACACCTAGAGCAAAACAGTTCCCCCGAGTTCTAAGACCTCAGAATAATTTATTCTCCCAACCCCATCAGAATAATCCTCACAAATTCCTTTAACCCATCACAAGCAAAACCCTAGCGAATAAACATGGATCTGATAGCAAATCTACACCAATTCGGCCTAGTCCGTCACAATTGACAAATAGTTTTCCCTAATCCCATCATGAACAAAACCCTAGCCAGCAGAGGCAGATCTGAAAGCCAAGCCTTCGTAATCCTCTCCACCCATCCAATTGCGTACAAACCCTAGGAAGAACGCTCGAAAACAAGCAGTACCCGAGTCCCCCCCCCCCCCCCCCCCCCCAAGCCCAGCACACCCAAATAAACAATCCGACGAATCGCATCAAGCACAAACCATGGAAACGGGAAACTAACGCGCATCACGAGCAAGCATCTGACAAATCCATCATGACTAGGGAGATAGGAGGAGGACGTAGCAGTAGTCACCTGCGATCATGAAGACGGAGCCTCGGGGAAGATGCCGCGTGCGCTCGCCCCCGCCGATGTGATCCGCGGCCGCGGCGGCGTACGGAGGCTGCCCGCGGCAGCCAGAGAAGCCGTCGGTATCGGATCCTCGCCTCCGTCGAGGTCGGGTAGCCACAGGAGAGGAGCTGCCGGCAAGGATTCGGAGGAGAAGAGATGGGGAGACGGGGACAGAGAAGCGGGGAGAAAATTGCAATTATAGGACAGCAAACAATGCGTTTCGCAATTATAGGACTCCAAACATCGACTTCGTTAAAATGACCCTTGAAACGTTGGCTTCTTGTTTTTCATGATATTTGGTGTATTAAGTCTCTTTTCTCATCTAAATACATGTATTTGTTACCCAAAATGACCCTTTCGCCCTTGTGAGATTAAAAGGAATTTATTCATATTAATCAATGAGATTAAAAGGGCAAAAGGGAATTTATTCGTTAAAAGGAATTTATTCATATTAATCATGACATATGAATATCATTGTTTTTTTGTTTTGCAGGGTCACTTTTAATATGAATATGAATAAATATGAATAAATTCTTTTTAATCTCACAAGGGCAAAAGGGTCACTTTGGGTAACAAATACATATATTTAGATGAGAAAAGAGAGTTAATAAACCAAATATCATGAAAAACAAGAAGCCAACGTTTCAAGGGTCATTTTAACGAAGTCGATGTTTGGAGTCCTATAATTGCGAAGCGCATTGTTTGCTGTCCTATAATTGCAATTTTCTCAGAAGCGGGAGGAGAGGCAAGAAGCCATTAACTTTATTCATAAATTTCGTCTTTTTCTGAACTTTTAGCTTATTTTTAATCTTTTTTGTTGATTCTTTTTTCCCGTATTTGTTTGCATTATACGTGATGAGCTAATATATTTTTTCTGTTTTTAAATTTAATTATGCTAAATAAGCCTCTGTCAGCTACATTGTTTTTTCAACCAGCTACAGTGCTTTTCAGCCATAAGCCACTCAAAAAAAGCCATATTGATCACAGCCTAAATGGCCGGAGCTCGTTGCGGAGACCGAGGTTTAGCTCGACGCTCCATAAATCACGGCAAGATCACAGAGCGCCTGGACGTCATAGTCGTTTAGCAACAATTAAATGGTAGTAGTTAGATAATAATTAGCTTAAATTTTTTTAACTTTTAGTTAATTTTTTTAGTCTTTAGAGATCTTAATCCAACCATTCAGATCATTTTTCTTATTCTATATAAACATATTCTAATCCTTAGATTCAGATCCAACCATCCAAATCATTCCCTTCATTTCATATAAATATATCATAATCCTTAAATCCAGATCATTCTCCTCATTGCATATAAATCCATCCTAACTCTTAGATCCAAATACAACCATCCAGATCATTCCCCTCATCTCCTATAAACACATCCTAACCCTTAAATCCAAATCCAACCATCCAAATCATCCCCCTTATTTCGTATAAATCTATCCCAATCCTAACCTTACTCAACTCCTACCCACCCAACCACCAGCCGCCGCCCCCATCCCTCCCAGCGTGCCGCCTCCTTCTCCTCTCCTCTGCCATCTCCAACACCGAAGCACCACCTCGTCGCCTGCCTCCTTCCTCGGCCCCGTCCTCCATCTCGCTACCTCCTTCCTCGGCCCTGCCCTCCACCTCGCCGCCTCCTTCCTCTGCCCCGTTGGAGAGGGAAGCCGACGGCGGAAGCAGGCTGAAGAAGGAGGCACCGACACCTCTTACGTTGTCTCTGACACAGCAGCCACTTAGGCGTCGCAGCCTCCTCTTCCACAGCCCACCATCGTGCCGACGACGAGGAGGGCCGCCACCTAACTCCTTAACCTTGGACGACAAGCCTCGGCATCCCTTTCGCCCGCTGTGACGTTGTCGCCGTGACAATCATGGCGGAGACTTTTTCAAGTTCCTCTTTTTTTTCTGGAAGCTAGCTCTTCTTTGTGACTTGTGTGAGTTAATTCCGAACACAAAACACTATGTAGGATCTGGATTCCCAAAAGAGACATTCTAGAACTAGGGTTACATCATTTTTGTATCAATAAGCTAGGGTCAGCATTCCTGCAGTATGAATTAGAACTGAATTGTCTACCGAGTGATCTGGTACGACAGAGAGGAATGCATTGTGTTTCGTTCAAACAAGATCGGCAGATGAAAATGTGTACTCAGTGCCCAGCCACATACGTTCGCATACATACATGCAGGCGTAGCTACGAGCGTAAATAAATAAATATACGTGCATAGAAAAATCATCAGGATATATATAATAGAGATTACTACAACATCAGAACTAGCTAGGGGACACGAGTACGTGTCTTCTTGCAGGGCTCGTCGGGCAGGGGAACAGATGGATCGAATCAGCTGGTGCCGTCGAAGTTGCTGCTCATCAGCTTCAAAGTCGAGCTCGGCAGCACCCGGTTCACATGAGGTTGCTCTGTTCGCGAAACGAATGAGACCGATGTTAAGGTGGATTACGGTGATGGGATAATTACAATCCCCAAGATTAATTGAGACCCAAGAGCCGAGGTGATCGATTCGTAGGTTATAAGACTCACTCTTGATCGCCTCTAGCTCCGCCGGCGTGAGCCTCGCTGAGAACCCGCTCACGACGTTCTTGTAGTTGTATACCATAGCTGCCTTCGCCTTCTCCTCGCTTATTAATTTCAGAGAACAAAAGGACACAACTCATCATTCATTCCATGACATACTAATTCAGCGTACGTGCATGCGGTTGTCGGGGGGTCCATCGTACGTGTTCGATCGTGCGTACCTGCCAACGGCGGCGGTGAGGATGCCGAGATGGTAGGTGAAGCAGGAGACGCCGGCGGGCGTGGGGTCGACAAAGACGAGGTAGCTGGCGGCCGGCATCCCCGCGGCTGCCATGGCGGCGGCGGTCATGACGACGGCGAGTGGGAGGAGGAGGGAGATGGCGTTGGAAGGCTTCATGGCGCCCGGGGCTCAGTAAGATTGGCGATGCATTCTCGGTTTCCAGTTTATGAGGAGGGGACGAGGGGTCGGTATTAAACAGCGGCACTCTTCGGTTGGGACGTACGGTGGGGATGAAATCCCGTTACTATCGCGCCAAAAATAGGAATATTGGAGTACGAGCACTGTTAATTGATCAACAGAGGCCTGTACAGTTAATGCATGGTTTCCCAATGACATTCTTCGAGCAAATTACAAGTGTACGTAGGTGGCGGATATCAGAGTAGGTGAACAACTTTTTCCTCTTTTCGGGCTTTAATAAAATCAATTCCCTTTGGTTTCTTCAATTAATTAACTATGGAAAACTAATAAAATCATATGCACATCGAAAACAAAGACAAAATAGAAGCTAACAAGCAAACAAAACAAAAGAAATAAGCAGCTGGCATAAACCTCATTGGACTGGTATAACCGTCGGCTTAAGACCAATCTGATCATGCTTGTTGGTCTGACTGTAGGTCTGGGGTCTGTTTGACTGATCCTCTATTCTCAGACTAAAAAGATCTCTCGGGTCAAAACTCAAATATTAAGAACTTGCTCAAATCCTATCCAAACATTCTTATATTTTACATGAGACTTTTTCAAGTCAATAGGAACCTAAATCAATCAAGACATACGAGGTTCTTGAGCGCATGTTCACTGATTTGAAGGAAATCAAATCTATATATCAAAAACACCCAAAACCCTAAAATTTAAATTACTTATTGCTTGAGGAGTTTCTAATCAAGGGGATGATCTGATTCTACTCCTACATATCATAGCAAGCTAATCTAGACATAGATTCAGGATAAAACTATCTTCACCATGAAAACCAAAATTTGAGCAAGAATAAGTAAAACCGGGCTTGATCTTGAATCTTGCTATATGAGTGATCTAGAAGGGTGAAGATTGATTAATAGACTCATCTTCCACCTCTTACTCATCATTGATTACAGTAAGATCAAGAGGGAAGAAAAAACACAAAAAAAAACTAAGCAAAATCAAGATTTCAACACTTAAGTAAAGAGAAGAAAGATTTAGGCAAATTTTAATATCTATTAATATTTAGATATGAATGTTTACAGTTACTCCCTAGCCAACTACAAAACTTAAGGTTGACAAAAGGCTCAAGACAAAAAGGCACAACTCATCAATCAATGGTTCTATCTAAGAACCCTAATCTCCTCAGATTGGCTTAACACAAGCTCTCCAAAACTTCACACTAAGCCAACATCTCTCACTCCTTATATATGGAGACTCACAAGAAACCCTAACCAACCCTCTAGTTGGATTTCATTCACTTATAAGGACTAACCCATTAATCTAACACTATAGCGGATTTTACAGTCACACATACACGTTTGTCAAAGTGCACATAACCATTAACACGATAGTAAATCAACACTTGATCCATATAATTTTTAACACAACTTTAACCTAAACTACCTCTCTTGTGCCTCCTCATGCTGTGATTTGATCAAGTCTTCAACATTTCAGTTTGGAGCAAAAAGATCATTCTGCCACCAAACTATCTTTCACAAAGCTTCATGCTTCCTTCGCTTTGAAGCAGCTCCATGCTCATCTTCAACTCTATGTAGCCCCAACGACTTGCCGCCAAGCCTCTCATGCATCTAGATCCCACCAAATAGTCCCCGCTTGCAATCAAACCCAATTCAATTAGTGTGCCACTCTTCATACACCATGACGACACCCGGCTTCCGTAATTGTTCTAGGCCTCGGCATCCTAAGCTTAGTCCCCCGATCCACCTTAATGTTGCCTGTCATATCCACCATCAGTAGCTCTCACTCCAGTTCCTTGTCTTTTCTGGATTATAGCCACTCCGCTTGCTAGCCTTGGTTATCTTCCTATAGTACCTTGATCATTCTAGACCTCAGGTCCCCTAGCTTAGTCATGATCCCTTGGTGCTTTGGATGTAAGCTCACCTAGTTTAGTCCTGGTCCTGTCCGCCTCATTATAACCAAGCTCCGGAGTCCTGCAACCAACAACAACAAGCAAACCGTCATGTAGCATCGCACAATACAAAATCATCAATTAGCACAATTGATGTGCCAAGAATCCTTACTTTTCTTCAAAACATCTCTGCATGTTTTGACACGTAGATTGTAGTACTCAATTACTAACTGTCACGTCTTTACGTATTCGGACTCCCCAAACCGTCTTTACGTGCATCGGTCTCATCATTTGGCACACTGAATGCAACAACTTGCATCTTCACGATCCTGGTTTTCTCTGTGCTTCCCGCTTAAACCATGTAATCTCACCTAGACTTATATGACCGCTCGGACTTCAACTCCCCACCTAGTCCCTATCCACTGTCATCGACCGCTAACATTTTCCAAGCCACCTGCACATCTAAAGACCAAACAATCATATTGAGCACAAGTTCAATGCATTTGACTTACATTAGTTAAATCAATGTATTATACAACATAACACAACACAAATCCTAGCACCCATATGGTGCACACACTCAATCATGTTCATGCATTGATCCTAACCTTAAGGACAAAACCTCAAAGTAAAGTGCACAATTTCAGCACCAATTCACCAAAAGCCGATCTAACTGCCATTACCTGGTAGGTCAAACTGTCGTTGCCAGTCTGACCACTAGCACCAAGCCAGTTTATCATGGTTTGGCCGGTCTAATTGTTTAAGATCAACAAAAAATAATCTCTTTGAAATTTAGGTTAAACTCTATCTAATTTTAGATCAGAACTCTATTTGAGGTAATATCTTGTGAAAACATATCATCAAACACACCTACACAGCTACACATATATTTGGTGTCTACTATCTAAAAGCCATATGGTCCGTTTGGCCGCTTGCTCCATGATGGTCAGACCGCCATCCCCATGGTGATCAGATAGCATAAAACCTGACAGTAACTCTGAACATTGCAAATTACAAAAATCAAACTCAAATTTCGATAACTTTTGTATAACAAAGTTAAATACTCTTTATACATCATAGGGTGACCTCCACGGTGTACAAATTTACACTTCTTTCTGATTTAAGAAGAGAACAAAACGTATTCTACACGACCAAAAGAAACAAAAAACATATAGTAATTCATAACCGGGAAGAAGCAACCTTGTGGAGTATACACAGTTCACGCCAACAACGAGGCTATGCACACATGCGCACATACTGTAATTAACTTCTGACGGACTTAATTAATCAACTAGTCTTGCGCGCATGCCATTCGGACTTGACTCAGACGGGCGCAACGGCGGCGAGCGGGCCGCGGCCGCCGTGGTCGGTCTCGTCGGAGCCGTGCCTGGTGATGTCGTACAGCTCGCCGTCTCCCCACAGCGCGTAGGCCTCCTCGCCGTGCACGGCGTCGTCGCCGACCTCGAGCTTGTCCTCGGTCATGCGCAGCGGGACGACGAGGTTGATGGCGACGCAGATGATGGAGGTGACGGTCGCGTTCCAGCCTACGATGAAGAGGCCGCCGGCGAGTTGCTTGCCGAACTGCACGCCGCCGACGCCGCCGTAGAATGCGCCCTGCGAGTTGGTGACGGGGAGGAAGAGGCTGCAGAGGTTGGGTTCGGCGAAGAGGCCGGTGAGGAGGCCGCCGAGCAGGCCGGCCACGCCGTGCGTGTGGATGACGCCGAGGGTGTCGTCGACGCGCCGCAGGATCTTGGAGCGCTTGTGAAGGATCATCATGGTGTACCACGGGATGCTGCCGGCGAGCACGCCCATCACCAGCGCCGCCCATCCCTGCACCACGCCTGCATGTACCGACCGATGGTAGGAGAAGATCAGATCCCACGACATGGATCCATGGATTAACGAGAACCTCAAGTACGTGAAGATGGCGTATGAATTAACGAAAACTTCCGATTCAAGCTTCCAATTTCATAGCCGATATTTATCTTTAGGGTGTGTATAGGTATCACCCGGATATTTTTCTTCCCAATAATCATCCAAATTTCGGACCGTTGGATTAGAGATCCAACGGTCTCTTTTTTTGGAGGGGGTGGGGAGAATTTGTGGCCCTTGAATCTCTAATTTAACGGTCATAAATCTGGATGATAGTTAGAAAGAAAACATCCGGATAATGTTTATCAATACCCTTATCTTTAATTTGGTGTGAGTACACATTAATTTACTTAATTTACAAAAAAATATAATTTCATGAATTTATTTCTAATGAAACTGTGCTGATGAAAACACCAACGGCGACGTGTGTATGACGTAGGTGAGGACGTAAATCAGTTTAAAAGCATAGGTCTAGATGATTGAAAGAACGGCACATTTAGCCATCAGAACGGTCAGCTATAAAAGTTTGAACATTTAACTTGAAATGGCTATATATGCCTTTCCTTCGTCATTCATTATCAGCGTGATTTGTCGACAAGAAATTAAGAGAGAAAAAACAGACAAATTCAGACTTTGACTTAACTTGGTGATGACTGGCATGCGCGCGCAGAATGGACAAAATGGGGTCGGTAAGATTCCTGATGCATCAGGGCTCCAAGTACTCACCGGCTAGCTAGAAACTCTGTGGACTTACTCCGTTCTTATAAATTCACTAATCATTTTTAGAGGCAGAAATCCGTTATTAGTAGTATATATAAGTCAAACATATTGATGATGACTACCGCCCTGTTCAAACCAACGAATCTTCTGGTAGTTGAAAGTGCCTGAATACGATGTCCTCACAGGAATTGCATGCTTTTTCAAGTGTGTCTCTCTCTATATATAAGCACTACTACAGAAAGTCTGATAGTAGACGCTAAATCACAGACGGTTTTGTGAAACCGTCTGTGATGTATACTATTACAGACGGTTTTAATTTGGAGGCCGACTGTGTTATTTGTGGCGGGAAAAAGGAGTATCACAGACGGTTCTTACCGCTGAACCGTCTATGATATTCCAATATCACAGACGGTTTTATAATAAAAACCGTCTGTGATATTTCAGATTATCACAGACGATTTTTATTATAAAATCGTCTGTGATACTGGAATATCACAGACGGTTTTTAATAAAAAACCGTCTGTGATAATCTGGAATATCACAGACGGTTTTTTTTATTAAAAACCGTCTGTGAAACCAGATTATCACAGACGGTTTTATAATAAAAACCGTCTGTGATACGTTTCCCGCCTTGTAATTCCTCAAAATTTCAAATTTTCCCGCTTAAGTCCGAGTATGATTCAGTTTTGAGACACCTTTAGTAAAACGGGCATAACTTTTGCATACGGTGTCCGTTTTCGACGTTCTTGTACTCGTTGGAAAGCTAACGACGAGCCCGATCCAACAAAAACGACCCACTTGTGCCAGTCGCCCTCCAAGACCCCGAAAATCGGCCATCTTTGGACCTAAACCTGCGTCGCAAGTTTTTGGTGTCTGTTTTTGCCCTTTTTCTTGGTCTTCCTTTCGGAATTTGGATTTTACTTCAACTACAAAGTTGTAGATCTCGTCGAAACCTTTTAAATGAGTATATATAAGCTATATAAAACGTTGCTATTTTATCTTTTCAGACTAGTTGTTTATATTGCATCGGTATATAAAATTATGTGCTCTAATTCACAGACGGTTCTATATATAGAACCGTCTGTGATATGCATTCATCACAGACGGTTCTAGCCAATAGAACCGTCTGTGATAATCTGACCGCTGGGCCCGTCGATCCTCCTCAACCCAATCTCCGTTCCCGCGCCAAAAATTTCGAACTCCCGCCTCTCCCTCCCTCTCCCTCCCCTATAAATATAACCAAACCCAGCCTGTCTCCTCTTCCTTGCTATCCTCCTCCTTGCTATCCTCCTCCTTGTCGTCCTCCTGCTTGCTATTCTCCTCCTCTTTGCTATTCTCTTCCTCCTTGTAGACGACGCACAAGTCTACGGGAGACAAGACACCGCAGAAGCAACTAGCTCGTGCCAACCGTGCAGGGGCGAGAAGGCATCCAGCTCATGCGTTGCATCAGGGGCGAGAAGACATAGAAGATCTTTGCTTTTTCTCTGTTCTTGTTGTGTAACCTGCTTGTTGTTTTGGGATATTGTAATCTTTTTCTCTGTTCTTGTTGTGTAACCTGCTGTTCTTGTTGTGTAACCTGCTCGTTGTTTTGGGATATTGTAATGGTAGGCTCTAATCTTAATAAAAATGGGTGTTTTATGTTTGTGAAATGAATTGAGATGTGAATTGGATGTATACATATACATGTTGATCTGCTTGTTTCAGAGGGCATGGCTAGCATTTCCTGAGGCTAGCCAATAAACAGAAATAGGTTTAGGAGTAGAAGAGAATATCACAGACGGTTTTATAATAAAAACCGTCTGTGATTTATAAATATCACAGATGGTTTTTAGTTAAGGACCGTCTGTGATATTTAATATCACAGACGGTTTTTAGTTAAAAATCGTCTGTGATATTAAAATCACAGACGGTTCGAAAACCGTCTGTGATGACCTCGTATTATCACTGACCCATAAATTCAGACGGTTCACAACCGTCTGTGATGACGTTTTTGAACCGTCTGTGATGGCCTTTTCTGTAGTAGTGAAGTGTTATATATTATCTTAAAAAAGTATATATATTGTAGGGATGGGTCGTGCTAGACCCGTACGTACAGCGGAAACTCCCATCGTTCGCTCCTCTTACCCGTTGGCACTGGCAAATTGCGTTAGTTAGCTGATTACCAGGTACCAACTGGTTTAATTTGCTTATGTCGAGCCAATTTAGAGTACGCTGCGGGTAACCTGAACGCAGCAAAATTGTAAACGCAGCACGCATGCATGACATGTTTTGCTGGGGAAGCAAAACCTCCAGTTTTGTCGGCATGGAACGCAAGCTAATGTTCCAAAGTCAACTAGGCTAGTACTATAGTACATACGAGGATAATCTAATCAACAATCTCCGCGCGCAGCTATCACGTAGCACCTTCTTGCTTAATTACAACATTAATTCTTCCCAGAAATTCCGATCCGTCGACCTCGAAACTAGAAGAAAACGTATCACAGTATCGATCCATCGCGCGCTGCCTTTTAAAAAAAAAAATCAATTGAGATTTGCGAGAGTTTTTTACCTGCCCCCGGCGTGATGCAGACGAGCCCGGTGATCATGCCCTGGACGGCGCCGATGACGGAGGGCTTCTCGAAGAAGACGACATCGAGGCAGGTCCAGACGATGAGGCTCATGGCGGTGCAGATGTTGGTGTTCACCACGGCGATGGACGCGTCGACGTTGGCGGCGTACGGCCCGCCGCCGTTGAACCCGGCCCAGCCCATCCACAGCAGCCCCGCCCCCGTCAGTGTGAACAGGATGTTGTTCGGCGGGAACCTCTCCCGGTCCTTGTGCGCCCGCGGGCCCACCTGCAGAACACAGACTAATCAACACCGTGCTCCATCCTCCATGTATACCATCCATGTTCTCGATCTCTTGGTTGATTGGTGCTTGCGTACCCAGTAGGCGGCGGTGAAGCCTGCGATGCCGGCGGAGAGGTGGATGACGTAGCCGCCGCAGTAGTCAATGACGCCCCACTGGAAGAGGAAGCCGCCGCCCCAGAGGGAGAAGGCGCCGATGGTGTAGGAGAAGGTAAGCCAGAGCGGCACGAAGATCATCCACGCCAGGAAGCTCATCCGGCCCAGAAGCGACCCTGCGAGCAGGATGAGCGTGATGGCAGCGAACACGCACTGGAAGTAGACGACCGTGGCCATGGGGTAGTAGGGCTCGACCATCGCCGTCTCGAGGCTGCCGTCGGCGTGGTAGTGGGCCGTCGCCGGCAGCGCGGCTTGGCCGATGAGGAGGGCCTGGTTGAGGGCCGGGCGGGCCTTGCCCCAGATGGGGAGCAGCTTGTCGCCGAAGGACATGTTGTAGGCCCAGGTGACCCAGCAGATCCACACGGCGGCAAAGGCGTAGAGCGCCATGAACGCCGAGTTGACGGCCCACTTCTTCTTGACGATGCCGCCGTACAGCACCACCAGCCCCGGCACGCTCTGCAGCCCCACCAGCGTCGCCGCCACCAGCTGCCACGCGTTGTCGCCCTTGTTCAGCCAGTCCGCCACCGCCGCCGACGTGTTGCCCTGGTACGCCACCGGCACCGCCGACGACGACATCTTGCCCGGGCTTGAACTTGCAAGTCAATTAACGTTCCGAGAAGGAAACGATCTGAGGTGTGTATGCAACGAGCTAGGTCGATCGTCTTATGTGGAGTGTCGCTGGTGGTGCCCGTTGCAGCGATGCTGAGCTAGACTAAGTTTTGACCCGCGCATCTACAAATGTCTTACTATTAGATCTTGAAGAGAGATTATATTCCTATGTGTTAAGGCGAGGAATCTTTGGCTCTTTGCCTCTTGTTTGACTTTTATCTAATTCGATTCCATGCCGTTCGCTGTACGGGTCGTCGTCTCTACCAAACTTGCCTATGGCGTCACTCACAGTAGTACACTCGCGTCGATTTTTACATGTCCAACAGCTGATTCTTAGAAGGTTATAGACAATTAATTGATTCTAGTAGTACTGAACTAGAAAAGTACATTTTGCCATTAGTGTACGTGCAGCTTGTCGTGGTAAAGCAAACTATACTACTATAAAACTAGCTATACTGGACGCCTCATCACAAACGGTTCATATAGAGATATCTGTGTTTTAATTATTACAGACGGTTCATAGTTAAAACCGTCTCTTAAGTTATCACAAACGGTTAGATTTAAAAGCCGTCTGTCATATACGCATTATCACAGACGATTTTTAATTAGAACTATCTACGAAACTATCACAGACGGTTGTTATTTACAACCGTCTGTGTTTTGTCCTTTGTCGTATGAACTACAGAAGCTACTGAACTGGAACAGATAAGTGTGCCAGTGTGACTAATGACTTTTACAAAAAGACAAATTCAAGGCAAATTTATTACAAAAGTCCCCAAAAAAGAGATTCTCATATATTAGTCTTCTGGGCTTCATATGCTTCCTTTTCGACTTTTGAAGTTGGAGGATCAGCCGCTGAGTTCTCGAACGCCATGAAGATTGTCCTTACCCTCTCCACTTCCTCCTCTAGCCTAGATAAATCATTAGCATGGCTCATAATCTCAAAGAGGATGCTATGATAAGCTTCTTTAGAATCGGCTGCTTCTGCTTGATCACCAATGTTATCCATGTGTCTTTCCACTGCCGCAAGAGCTTCTTCTGCTTTACGCACATTGCAGAGAAGACCGAGGCTGAGGGCGGTTTCTCTTTCCTGAGCGGCGCAGATGATGAGGTCCAACTGGCGGATGGAAGCGATTCAGGGAAGGAGAGCAATGCATGAGCGGAGGAGCTGCTCCAAACGTAAATTGTCAGTCGCTTGTGTAAAGTTGCGGCTGAATAACTCAAAAGAATATTAGATGACATTATTAAGAAATCAGGAGAAGAAGATGAGGGAGAGGATTGTTTAGAAGAGCTGGAGTAGCGCGCGCATATTTAAGCGTCATCACAGACGGTTCGTATACCAAACCGTCTCTGATACTAATATCCTAGATTGTTCGTATAATAAACCGTCTCTGATATATGAATTATTACAAACAGTTCGTATAACAAACCGTCTCTGATATATGTATTATCACAGACAATTCATATAACAAACTGTCTCTGATATATGTATTATCACAGACAATTCATATAACAAACTGTCTGTGATAATGACACGTCATCGATCCATGGCTTATCCCCCAGGATTTCGATCTCACTCGTTCATTCTCTCCGCATCGAATGGCAGGCACCGGTTCTTCCCACCGCTCGGTCCTTATTAATTACTCCCCCTTTCCCTTTCCACCAACAGTCATGCGTGAGTTCATCCACTCCAAGCTTCCTGCATCCTCCCCTCAATGACTCCGACTACCACCGTGAGCTAGCTCCTCTGCCTCCTGTTGTGATACTACGGTTCACTACTCAAGACACTCTTGTCATAAGTGTCATAAGAGTGTCTTGTACAGTCTCACCATTGTGACACAAAGGTGATGCTACCGCCATTTCTCCTTCATTGCCGATGATATCCGGTCACCATCCGATCCCCTCCCCTCTCTTCCTTGATGGCAGGCGTCAAAGACATCGCGTACTGCATCCAGCTTGTACTGTCTACTAGGATTTCTGTTTTTTATATATTCTTGCCGTGTTAAAGAGTTGGATTCGTAGGATTAGAAGATGTGTTCTTGCCATGTTCTTATTGTGTTAGATGAATAATTTGCTCATTATCTTGTTTGCTATAATGATGGATTCTAATCTTAATAGAAATAGAATGTGCTCTTATGTTTGCCACTGTATTTGCTTATTTTCAAAGGATATAACTAACATTATTTCTTGGGGCTAATAAAAAAAAGAAAAAATTTAGGTATAGAATGAACTATCACAGACGGTTTATACTATAAACCGTCTATGAAGGACTATCACAGACGGTTCTATATACCAACTATATGTGATACTCGCCAATCATAGACAGTTGGTAACTAGAACCATCTGTGATGTGTGAGTATCACAGACGGTTTTTTGGTTCGAGCTGTTTGTAATAGTTTTCTTCACATATGATTCTAGTTACAAACCATATGTGTTATTTTATTACAGATGGCTCAAAAACCGTCTCTGATAACCTCTGATTATCATTGACACATAAATTCAGGTGGTTCAGAAAACTGTTTGTGTCGAACCGTCTATGATGACCCTTTTTTGTAGCAGTGCTAATTGATGGTTATTTCATATGGGTAACGTATATATGTATTCTGTACATATATAATTTATGCGAAACTAAGATTCTTCTGGTACGTTGTTACCTTCTAAGAAACGTTGTCCGCTGGGAGGCAAACAGTATCAAGAGGTGCTTTCTCTTGAGTTGTCTTAGGTTATTCTTCTCTCTCTCTCTCCCTCTCTGAGAGCGAGGAATCTTATACTCAACTCCGTATGAGAACGTTGTGCTGTCCAGATTAGAAGTCATTCGATGTACAACAAACCGGACCATTTTAAACTATGTGCCCATTGTTTTTGTTAGCTTTCTTAGGTGACTGCATGCTTAGTTTATCTTCTCATGTTGCAAAATCGAAAGACAGACATATATTAACGTGACGCAACAGCTTTAGTTCGTTGCATGCTGTTCGTCCGTTCGTTTGTTTGTTTTGACGCTCACCTCAGATTCTCGTGTCAAAGTTGACAATGCAAACACAGATTCTATCCATGTGCCTGAATGGAAGCACCAAAATGAAGATGCGAATCCAGTAGGCTTGTTTTGTTGTAAAGTTGCCCGAGAACAAAGACGAGCCAAAAGCACACACGGCCCATCTGAAACCTGACTAGCCTCTCCGATTTCGACTCTTATTTGTACTCACCCCCAAAATCTCCAACTAATCCGCTCGAGACGCGCAGGGAAAGCAAGCGGAGACACATCATCATCAATCTTCTACTTGTGTAGAAGGAAGAGGGAGAGTCCATGGATTACAACGAGGTGGAGGAGGAGATCAGCGTCATGGACGCGTCTCTGTGTCCGCCTACCCACGGCGATGATCCAGATACCCCAAGGCCAAGTTGCGTCCTCCCCGACCTCACGGCCTACTTCGCTAACCACCGCAACGACGCCACCACCGTCGCCAGAAACGAGGGACAGCCACGCCATCCAGGTCACCCTGTCACCACCGCCCGCCTGCTGCTCGTCTCTTACCTCTGCGTCCACTGCCCCCGCTTGGCACCCGCTGAATTTGCCACGGAGCCCACGATCCTCGCCACGGAGGACGACATCGTCCTCCTCCGCCTCATACTCGGCCTGGCCCCCAAAGGCAACATCTTCAAACCCGACAAGGCGACAAGAGCGATTACTTCATCTACCAGGGCACGGGGAGCGCCGTCGCTCAAGCTGCTCCCTCACCCTGTTTGCCGACTCCCAGGTAGGCCTCCTATGCTACCGCCCCAACCGCGACGACCACAGCAGCGATGACGGGCACTTTTATTAGAGTATATATTCGATTTGATTACAAGAGATATAGAATAGAATCAATTAGAATGATTTGTATTCGATATGGTGCATTCCATATCTCTAGTAACATTCTATATCTGTATTATATTGACTAGATTTCTAAGTCATATTGTACTCTGGCCATCGTACGGTCGTGCGCGTACCATACGGTAGGTGGCCTGTCACCCCTCCACCATACGATAGGTAATTAAGCTGTTAATTAGCTTGCTTAATTAATCACCTAAATTATTATTTTATATATTATATTTGTTTGAATGTTTAAATATACTAAATGAGCTGAAAAAATTGTAAAATTTTATGTGTTATCTCCCAACAAAATGTTCTTCATTGTGTAATTTTTTGATAATTTTATCTACTCTAAATTTTGCTCAAACAATTATACAACTATGATATTTTTATGAGTTATTGCATATAACAAACAAGCTCTAAAAATTATAAAATTTTATGTGCAGCCTTCTAACATAGTTCAACTAATTATGTAATTTTTTAAAAATTTTATGAGTTCTGAATTTACCATGTTAATTCTTGTTAATTTAATCATAATTAGTGATATGCGACACTCATTTTGTAATTAAATTAATATGTCAAATTTAGATCATATAAAATTCCTAAAAAATTACAAAATTAGGTCAACTATGTTAGAAGGCTGCACACAAAATTTTGTAATTTATTACGCTCATTTGTTATATATAACAACTCCTACAAATATCATAATTTTATAAATTTTTAAGCATATTCAGAGGGGATAGAACTATCAAAAAATTACACAATAAATTACATTATGTCTGGAGACTGCACATAAAATTTTGTAGTTTTTCAAACTCATTTGCTATATTTAAAATTTTAAACAAATAATACATATAAAATACTAATTTTGGAGGCTAATTAGCCAGCTTAATTACCTTCCGTATAGTGGAGGGGCAGCAGGCCACCTACCGCATGGTGGCTGGGTGGCAGGCACATGATCGCACGGTGGCCAGGCAGCAGGCGCCTGCCGCACGATGGCCAGGCTTCGGTAGCCTACGTGTCAGCTGCAAGGCGCTGCCGTCCGATGATCGGGTGGCAGAAATGCTATTTTTGTTATTCTCACGCGTACACGGTTATTTTTATAAATACGGATTCAAAACGCTCTATATGTGCCAAAAATTCCATGAGTTTGGCTACACGCAAAGTAGGATCTCTAATTATCCAGAAATTAATTACTCCAGGTAACTATATGTTATTATCAATTTTGAACATCAATTTGGTGATCACTTTTGAATATCCAGTCCAAACTTCACAATGCAAACAGACCGCACAGCTCATCTCGTCGATGGATTTGATGTTTTGTAAAGTCTTTTGTAGTGCTTCAATGGGCTTATAAGTTCAGGTTTTTGTCTTTTTTTTACACAGTAGCAGTTGAAAATTAATTGTAACTACTGTTAGATTGTTTTTGTGTAATTAAATTTAAAAATAAATAGAAAAAATTATATCATCATGAACAATGGAAAGAAATAAGGCAAAAAGCAAAAACAAAAGCAAAAAAGCTCAAAAAATAAAAAAAGACAAAATTAAAAAGCCAAAAGCCAGAAACTAAAAAACTAAAAACTAAAAAGACAAAATTAAAAACAAAAAGTCAGAAACTAAAATCGTTTGCAGCGAGGCCATTACATCTGCACGGTCTCTGGTTATTTGGCCTTCCATTGGCACAAATCAAGGTCACAATCGACAAGTATACAAGAGGTTATACACTCGTCCCTAGAAAAAAAGAAAGAATAAAACACATTTTTTTGTTTGTGAAACTACAAGTTATGATGGAGATAGATGAAACAATCATCCCTCCCTGCCTGCGTACTATTTTAACCTCGCTCATTTCGGCTTAAGCTTCTAATTTCTGGCTTATTTTCATTATTTTATATTTTATCTTTTTCTGGCTTTTTTTAGCTTTGAGCTTTTTTACTGGTTTGTTTTTCCCGTATTCGTTTGTGTTGTCCGTGATAGGTTAACCTGTGTTTTTTAATTTTTTTCAAAAATTTAGTTAGCCAAATAAGCTACCATCAGTTACAGTGTAATTTTAGCCAGATACAATACAATTTCAGTAATAAATCAGCTTATTTTAACCTAACCGAGCAGTACCTAAACCTTTTCTGGGATATCGTATGATCCTCCCACCTGCTCTTGCCCATTTAGTACCACAAAGATAGTCAACCAAGGATGAGAAAAAATAGCAACATTCACTATTATGAAACTCATCTCCTTGTTCATGGTAGTAGCCCGAGAGATTAGTGATTCTGCTACGAAAAAAAATAAAAAAAAGTAGGAACAAGAAAAGAAAACAACAAATGACGAGGGGTCTAAAGCCCCCCATGTTGACCAACCAACTCCACTCCACTAGGCTAGAAAAAAAAATCGTATGGGACAAGCCCTCACGCGAGGTCTCATTTCTCCACCGTTAAATCAAAATAACAATCTTAATCTAATGGCCGAGGGGGACACGAGACAATCCCCACAAAAAAACCCTTCCCACTAGGCTAGACCAGTGCTTCCAGGTCAAGAGTCTCGCGTAGGGCCCACCCTTCACTCATCTAGGCCCTCGGAAGTCTCTTGGACGGCTGTGATCGCTTCCTTCGTTCGAGAGATCCTAGACATATATGCTAGTGCAGGTACGCTGTTATCTGTCGACGTACCGTGCTGCTACCGTAATGCTGCCCGATACTGGAAATCTGTCCGTGGACCTGGTCAATAGCTCACAAACCATGCAGCTCCCTTGTTTTCTTCTTGGTCCGAAGTGGCGCACTTTGATCGATCTACTAACTTGGTAAATATCTATTCAATTTTGCCCAAGGGCGGCAACAGTTGACTAGTACATGCAGCACGTGCAGTTTGGTAGTCGAATTCTAGCCTGTGTAACCTTGTTTTCGCAATTTAAACATGGTCTAATAGCCATTTTACTAGTTATCGCATCAGGAAGTAGACAAAAGCTGCTATGCACTTATTTTTGAAGTGTATTCATTGTGTATTCAACTTAAAAAGTCACAAAAAATCTAAAAAAAAATTCTAGATATACTTTATGGTTTACTCCACCTATATATAAATTTTTAAATTTAAATTCATTCTATGTTAAGAGTACCAAAAAAGAGAAAATTTTAACAAATTTAAACTCTTAGCATTTGTCAGATTTTTCTTTTTTGTTATTTTTAACAAAGAATAAATTTGAAACTAAAATTTTATATATAGGTAGATTAAGTTTAGAAATATATATATATATATAATTTTTTTTTGTGATTCTTTTAGTTTAAATGTACGATAAGTGTATTGTAAGGATAAGTGTACAGTAGTTTTTGCCGGAGAGTATGGTCTATCAAGCTGTTATTAGTCCACAAGCATACGGGAATTGACCCAACTAGTGCAAGTTCTTCGTTTCTACAAGGAGCAGCCGGTCGCTGTGCGTGTGAACGCTCGCGCTCCAAACGCTTAGACATTTCTGACGGGTTCTCTCCCCTGCTGCTCCTCTCCTCCCTCCTCATGTTCGTTCCCTTCCCTGCCTCTCCCCTCATCTACCAGTAGCAGGCTGGCGAGCCTAATTCCTTCCTCATCTGCTCCCTGATCACCTCTTCTCCCTCGTGCCAGGACCGAATTCACAGCCTCAATTGCAACATACTCCAAATAATTGGAGAAGAGGAGAGAAGATAAGACGCCATGAGAGGGGAAACCGAGTTATATAGCCTCCATTAGCTTCCTCTCTGCCTCTTTCTCTGCAGTCACCATCCAAGAAACCAACCGGAATCACAAGGAATTTGCAATCTTTCTTGTTATGTTGCTCCCATCGAAAAAGATGCGACCTTTACGGCGAAAGCCGGGAGATCTTGGTCTCCTCTGCTGCGTCTTGCTCCTCCCTCTCCTGTCCCATGGCGCGGACATGCCCTTGGGCTCCTCCCTCTCGCCGACTAACTCGGCCTCGTGGTCGTCTCCCAACTCCACCTTCACCCTCTCCTTCACGCCGTCCCCCACCTCCCCGTCCCTCTTCGTCGCCGCCATCTCCTACGCCGGCGGCGTCCCCGTCTGGTCCGCTGGCGCCGGCGCGGCCATCGATTCAGGGGGCTCGCTCCGCCTCTTGTCCACCGGCGACCTCCAGCTCGTCAACGGATCCGGCGCCGTCCTCTGGTCGTCCAACACCGCCGGCCAGGGCGTCGCCACCGCCGCCCTCCAGGAGACCGGCAACCTCGTACTCAAGAATTCGACGGCCAACCTGTGGCAGTCCTTCGAAAACCCCACGGACACGGTGGTCATGTCGCAGAACTTCACCTCCAACATGAACCTCACCTCGGGCAACTACGTCTTCTCGCTCGACAAGAACACCGGCAACCTCACCCTCAAGTGGACCCGCGGCACCACCGTGACCTACTTCAACAAGGGCTACAACACCACGTTCACGGCGAACAAGACGCTGAGCTCCCCGACGCTCGCGATGCAGACCAACGGTATCGTGTCGCTCACCGACGGGTCGCTGAGCTCCCCGGTCGTGGTGGCGTACAGCAGCAACTACGGCGAGAGCGGCGACATGATGCGGTTCGTGCGGCTGGACGCGGACGGCAACTTCCGCGCCTACAGCGCGGCGCGCGGCAGCAACACGGCGACGGAGCAGTGGTCGGCCGTGGCGGACCAGTGCCAGGTGTTCGGCTACTGCGGCAACATGGGCGTATGCAGCTACAACGGCACGTCGCCGGTGTGCGGGTGCCCGTCCGAGAACTTCCAGCTCAATGACCCCTCCAACCCCCGCAGCGGCTGCAAGCGCAAGATCGAGCTCCAGAACTGCCCCGGCAACTCCACCATGCTCCAGCTCGACAACACGCAGTTCCTCACCTACCCGCCGGAGATCACCACCGAGCAATTCTTCGTCGGCATCACCGCCTGCCGCCTCAACTGCCTCTCCGGCAGCTCCTGCGGTGCATCTACCGCGCTCTCCGACGGCTCCGGCCTGTGCTTCCTCAAGGTCTCCAACTTCGTCAGCGCCTACCAGTCCGCCGCGCTCCCCAGCACGTCCTTCGTCAAGGTCTGCTTCCCCGGATTGCCCAACCCACCCGTCGGCGCCGCTGGCGCGTCGGCGGCCAGGGCCTCCGGCGTCCGCGGATGGGTCGTCGCCGTGGTCGTCCTGGGCACGGTGTCGGGGCTGGTCCTGTGCGAGTGGGCGCTGTGGTGGCTCTTCTGCCGGCACAGCCCCAAGTACGGGCCGGCGTCGGCGCAGTACGCGCTGCTGGAGTACGCGTCGGGCGCGCCGGTGCAGTTCTCGTACCGCGAGCTGCAGCGGTCAACCAAGGGGTTCAAGGAGAAGCTGGGCGCCGGTGGGTTCGGCGCTGTGTACCGCGGCGTGCTGGCGAACCGGACGGTGGTGGCGGTGAAGCAGCTGGAGGGGATCGAGCAGGGGGAGAAGCAGTTCCGGATGGAGGTGGCCACCATCAGCAGCACGCACCACCTCAACCTCGTCCGTCTCATCGGCTTCTGCTCCGAGGGCCGCCACCGCCTGCTCGTCTACGAGTTCATGAAGAACGGCTCGCTGGATGCCTTCCTCTTCGGCGACGCGCCCGGCGGCAAGATGCCCTGGCCCACGCGGTTCGCCGTCGCCGTCGGCACGGCGCGCGGCATCACCTACCTGCACGAGGAGTGCCGCGACTGCATCGTGCACTGCGACATCAAGCCAGAGAACATCCTCCTCGACGAGCAGTACAACGCCAAGGTGTCCGACTTTGGGCTCGCCAAGCTCATCAACCCCAAGGATCACCGGCACCGCTCGCTCACCAGCGTGCGCGGCACCAGGGGCTACCTGGCGCCGGAATGGCTCGCCAACCTCCCGATCACGGCCAAGTCCGACGTCTACAGCTACGGAATGGTCTTGCTGGAGATTGTCAGTGGCCACCGGAACTTTGACATCTCGGAGGAGACCGGCCGGAAGAAGTTCCAAGTCTGGGCGTACGAGGAGTATGAGAAGGGGAACATTGGCGGCATCGTTGACAAAAAGCTCACTGGGGAAGACATTGACATGGCTCAGGTAGAGCGCGCGCTCCAGGTGAGCTTCTGGTGCATCCAGGAGCAGCCGGCGCAGCGCCCGTCCATGGGGAAGGTTGTGCAGATGCTGGAAGGGGTCATGGAGCTCGAGAGGCCGCCGCCCCCAAAATCTTCTGACAGTTTCTTGAGCGTGACCACGGGTAGTGGCAGTGGCAGCGGCAGTGGTGTCAGCACGACCATGGTCTCGACATTTGCTTCGTCGGCGGCACCGGTGGCGCCCACGCCATCGCCAAATTTGGAGCAGGAGATGACCGTGGGGCGCTCAGCATCAGCCAGGAACCGCGAAATAGCGTCTCATTCGCTGCTGTCATCGGAGCAATACATGACAATGTAAGGCCTATGCTGATCTCCTGAGCTGAACAGCAAAGTGAGGTGGTGAAGCATGGGAAATGTTGCTTCTGTGCTCCACTAAAGGGAAAATCGCACAGATTATTGCGCAGTTAGGGAATTGTTAGGCTGTTCCACGATCTGGTTGATTTTGTTTTGGTGGGGCATGGAAGCAGCCCTCGGCGAGTTTTTCACTGCTTGTCAGATTTTTTCATCCTTCAGAAGTGTGTGTGTGCGCGCCCGCGCGCGCCTGATGAGCTAAATACTGCAATTTGTAAGTAGCATAACTAGATCGAACTCAATATTATATTACCCGTTGTAATTTGTACAAAATAATCGAAATGAGTAATTGTGTTGTAGCATGGAGGGCAAAATTGTTTCAGAATGCAGATGCAGAATTGAGGATTTTGGAGGTTGACTGAATGACTGGACTCTTGATTTGTACTCATATGGCTTACAGCGTTTCTGAATTCTGATTCAGCTGGCTATGTTTGTTCAGGTGAAAGTTCGAAGCAGCTCATGTGGACATGATAGATTGCTTCATATTTGCTAATCTGTTGCAATTCTTCTGCTTGTCATGTGGGGCATGGCATTGGCAATTGGAAATTTGGCACTCTGGATGCATAAAACATGTGCAGGATCTTCCAACAAACTTCTTAATCAGCGGTTAAATGCTTGGGACCCATGCCCCCCATCGGCGGATCAGGTGGCATTAAAATCCTGCAGGGGAAAGGTCTGCATCATGTATCATTCGCAGTTGCCCCCTCCATGCTGCATTTGCATAAACTGATACCGGTAGTAAAACATGCGATTAGGACTTGTGTTGGGCCTTTATGAGGGCACAGCTGTTCTTGTGCTGCTTGTGTGCTCTCCGAAGCAGCCACCGAAGAAAGTTGTTGAGCTTAACCCCACGCCGCGAAACTAAGCGTGTGTTTAGTTCAGAGTCATGATGGGACGGGACGAATCCAACCCATTTTTTAGGGATAGAACCGACCCTGTTTCGTGTTTGGTTGCAAGGGATAGGGCGGTTCCTGTTTTCTGTTTGGTTTAGGGACAAAAGGTTTGGGATGACAAATCTGACATGCGGGGTCTACCTGTCAGCCTCTTTTCTGGGATTGCAATAGCTCGTGGGGCCCACTCGTCCTACCTCATCCCTCACCATCCCCTCATTTCTGGGGGACAGGAGCATCCCCAATTTGAGAGTATATTCGCAGAATATTCCCTAGAGGGATATCCCACATCCCACTTGACTCTGAACCAAACAGCTCTGGAACGAGGACCGCTCCATCCCATCCCCCATAGTCCCATGAATCAAACACATGCTAACTTGCTAGCGAATGACACGACATTTTGGGCCTCGACTTGCACCGCTTGCGTCGTCCCTAGCTACTAGTATCTCACAGGCCGCGTGCGCGAGCGCACGCACGTACTGCATGCCGAGCGCGCCTCTTGATGCGTGAGTTTAGGCCCAGCTCGTGGTTTATGGCTGAAATTATATTGTAACGGCGAAATTTTACCGTAACTGAAGGTGACTTATTTGACGTAATTAAATTTTAAAAAAAATAAAAATAGAAAAATATACTAGCTCATCACGGATAACACAAATGAATACGAAAAAAAGAACCGGTAAAAACCTAAAAAACCAAAAGTTAAAAAAAGACAAAATTTATAAATAGTGAAAAATAAGTCAGAAGCTGAAGCTGACACTAACGGGGCCTTAGGGCCTGTTTGGGAGAGCTCCACCAGCTCCAGATCCACGAAAAACAGCTCCACTTCACGAAATTTTACCCAAACGCTCCAGCTCCGCGAAATCTGGATCTACCAAAATCCTGGATCTAAGGGCCAGATTCATGGATTTCATAGAGCTCCTCAAGGGGTACTCCACCGTGGAGTTGGGTGGTAATTACCCACCAATGCCACTAGTTACACACCCCATCCCACCAAAAGTGTCCATTCCCACAAAAACCTCAATTTCGTGGATCTGGAGCTGCTGTACAAGCCAAACACTTCATGATGGGATCCCAGATCCACGGTGGAGTTGTTTCATGGTGGAGCTGCTACTTCAAATCCACATTTTTAGTGGTAGAGCTCTTCCAAACAGGCCCTAAAGCGAGCGAGCGCGAACTGCTCCATGCGCGGCGCCGGTGGCTGCGGTTTGTTGTTAACGGCGACGCTAGGGCATCCACGGTGTGTGGAAAAAGCAGGCCATTAGTCCCACGTGGCAAGCTTGAGCCGAGCTTAAGCGTTATGCAAAAAGCATGCACGTGACGTGTCAATCTCTTTGCAAGACCTGGCTGGCTAGCGCGAACTAGATTTTTTCTTTTAAGCACGAGAGATCTCAGTTCACATGAAACGTGGTCATGCGCTTTTTCACTCGACCTGTTTTATGGTAGCCTAGCCGGTCCGAATTTTTCAAGCTTGGCCCACTTTTGCACCGACGTCTTGGCCCAAGGCCCAATTAAAGTTAAAAAAAACTGGCATTTTGCCGCGTGGGGGGAGGGGTTGTGCTTCGAGCCTACCCTGGCCTGGTTTGGCTTTCCTTACCCACCCAATACGAGGTCTATTTTCCACTGAATGCACGGAGACATAGGGTCGTTCCAGCGGGCTGCTAATTTTTTTAACTAAAATTACACTATAATAGTTAAAATTATATTATAACAGCTGAAATTATATTGTAATAATCATTAGCTTTTTCTAAATTATTTAATTAAAAAAACACTATTATATCATCACGTGCAATACAAGGAATAAAGGGAAAACGAAAAGGCAAAAAGTAAAAAAATCCAAAAAAAACGAAATTAAGAAGTTAATGCGTTCTAAATAGCTTTTGGCTTCTAAAAGCGGAAGACTTTTAAGCCGATTAAAGCAGGACTATAACTTGATTAAATCAGGATAATCGTATTGATATTATGGATCCAACCCATTTTTGCGATATATGTACAATGTTGGTCTCTCATCATACGTATATTCAAATGCAGATATACAAATCCGAATGACCAAATATTGAATGAGGTGGCTAACCACACCTTGTTTCCGAAATTACACATGGTTTGACCGACTACTCACGGAAAGTGCCATGATTCACAATTGCCGACTACTCACTGAAAGTACCACAAAGTCACAAATAGGGATGTCAATTGCGCCCGTTTACCCGTGTATCCGTGAGTAAATACCCTAATGGAGTCAGGTATGAGATGTATTCTTTACCCACGGGTATGACAAATGGAGGAAAATCTCTGCCCATCGGGTAAACGGGTACGGGTTAGCTCTACCCGTACCCGTCTCGCCCGTTTACCCGTGAAATAAATTGACAAGTGGGCTATCCTAAAAACAGTAAACCCTAACTCTCTAGTCCCTACGTCACTAACTCGGCACTGTCTCGGCCTCTCGGCTCCATCCACCAAAAGCCCCAGCTGCCGCCATCCGTCTACAAGAGACCGAGAATCCGACTTCCTCCAAATCTCCGCTCCTCGCCATTTTCTCGCCGCTCCTCATTCCGCCGCTCCCGACTCTCGACCTCTTTCTCCACCGACCAAATCCGGCCGCCTGTCGTACAGATCCGGTAAAATTAGTCATATTTTAAAAGCGTTAGATCTCAATCCAACGGATCTCCATATAACCCCTATCCAAAAAAATGACCTGGGGCGTTGGATCTCTATACAACGGATCTACCCATACAAGCCCCCATAAAAAATGATCTAGGGTGTTGGATCTCTATCCAACGGATCCATTCATACAAGCCCTCCTAAAAAAAAGATCTAGAGCGTTGGATCACCATCCAACATTCTAAAATCTAACTAATTTTGTTTTAAAAAATAGTTGAATATTGTACGGACACTCCCATAAATCATACCACGGTATACCCACGCGGCCACACATCGGGGGAAGAGAGAGGCGCGAAGCGAAGCGGTGGTCTCGGCCTCTCGGCTCTCCTACCTCTCGGCTACCAGCGATGTCGGCGGCAGGGAAGGCGAAGGCGAGCGGCGGCAAGCGAGGCGGTGCCAAGGACCCCCCGGAGGCTCTCCGATCCGACAAGAGGCGCCGCGACATGGACGACTCCGACCCCGAGCTCGATAGGTGCCTAGCCCCCTCTTGGCCACCTCTCCCTCCCTACGCTACTTGTGCCACTATTTTGGATTGTGTGGGTTCTGTTTGTGAGATGGTCTGGATCGAAGAGAGGGAGCTAGGGTTTCGTAATCGCGCTTCCGTTCGCCGCGATTTGTTGCCCTCTTAGGGAGTGTTTGGTTTCTTGCTTTAGGATGGATGGAATGGGGCGGCCCCGTTGGAATCACTGTTTGGATGGGAGTCACAGGAGGCAGGGGCAGCCACCACCGAATATTCGCTCAGATTCGGGGGCGCCCCCGTCCCCCGAAATCCAGCGGATGGCGCTGCCCCCAGCGCTCGCCCGCAGCAGCCAGCAGCGCGCTGCTTTTCCCGCGCGCGCTCCCGCCTCGCGCCGCTTTTCCCGCGCGCCCTCCCGCCTCGTGCCCCCACGCGCGCGCTCCCGCCTCGCCTGGCTTTCTCCACGCGCGCGCTCCCGCCGAACTCCCGTACGCGCGCGCTTCCTGCTCGGCGTCTCGGCGACCGGTGGCGACCAGCTCCCCCACGCGCGCTCCCGCCGAGCTCCCCCACGCGCGCGCTCCCTGCTCGGCGACCGAAAGGTATGGTGCCCAATGTCAACCCTAAGCTCAATTGGAATGAGTGATTTCATTGGATCTGGATCTGTATTATCTTGGATGGATTAATTGGAATGAGTGATTATGTGTTGTAGATGTAGATGTGTATGTAAACTTGTATATATATATGGGGGTAAAGATCAATGTGTCTATATTCATCCATCCAAACAAAAACTGGGGCGGCCTCGTCCTTCACTCATCCTTTGCACCAAACAAAAAAAGGGGCTCGCCCCATCCATTCAATCAAACAGCGACAGGGGCCACCTCGTCCCAGAAAACAGGGATGACCCCATCCCACCCCATCCCATTCAATCAATTTGTGTCGGTTTTTTTGGTGCGATTAACCGATTTCTGTACACTTTTCATGATTTGTGGTGTGCTTCCATGGGATTCGGGGAGGCAGTGACATGAAGGAGATTGTGTCGCTGCTGCGCCAGATCAAGGACAAGACACACAAGGACGGCCAGAAGAAGACCGAGCAAATCATCTCCAGGTGATTCCCATTCCCACGCATCCACCCGCCCTTATGGTCATTTCCTACCTTACATCCCAAACAAACTAATTTGTCGACTGCCAATGTGCTACTGTTTTATTAGTTTCAATTATCAATCGATGAAGGGAAATTTTGTTGTGTTGACTGTCGAGTAGCAAAGCAGGTGCTTGCGCCACATTTGCTTAATGTCTGCAGAATTGTGCAAAAATTATTGTCCAATGCTATGGTAGGAGTGTGTCTTTGCTTCTAACCTGTTGTATCTCATTCAAGACTTTACAAGTCTGCGCTTGAAACGACAAACTAATAGGACAGCATAGCATGCGTGTCAAGTTGTTTGTGAACGCTTCCGTCCTCTCGTGATGGTTGATGTAGTTGATCATACGAGACATTGTAGTCACTTCTTATGTGCTGCATTCATACCAGTAGCATTGAGTGTCCAATTGAACTGCATTCATCCATGGCAAGTGAGTTGAGACGTGAGGCCATGAAGAATGGCTTCAAAGGATAGGATCATATTTATTGTGTGCATGCTCAATGACTGGATATGCTTAGCCCTTTCTGCTCTATCAATGTATCCTGTTTCTGAAGTTATTTTCTGCACAGCTATTGCACTCTCTGTGGACGAGCTATGACATTACATTACTAACAGTTTTGCTTAACTTGCAGTGTTGCAACAGAGATCCAGTCTATGGTACAGGACACCAAGACCAAGTTTGAGAAGGAAAGGTGAGCAACCAAGTCATTTCACTTGCCTTTAAGTTTCTTCCTGTAGGAATACATTTTGTACTTTCTGAAGCGAGAGTTGATGTAGTTTTTTTACTCGTTGCTGTGGCATGACTAACCATAAACTGAAGCTAGTTTTGACAATACATACTGTGAATCTTCATTGAAATGTACCATGAACTTTGACAAATGTTTATTTATTGCATTTACAGGCAGATTTTTCTGAAAGCTCTATCAAAGACTTCAAAAGAGGTTTTCAACTTGTATTTGATGCAGCAATGTACATCTGGTTAAATAATCTTGTCATAGCTTGGCTAACAGCAGATTCATTTGTATGTGATGCAGTGTGAAGGTTTATTGAAGAATGAGGAGACCAAATTTCGAGCAACACATGATAAGTTCTGCAAAGACAAAGCTGTACACATACAGAATTTCAAAGGTATGTCAAATGAGCACTAGCTCATACCTTCTCTGAAGTCTATGGTGTATGCTCTACGTCTTACCATCTGTGCATGTATCTAGAACATGGCTTGCTCGTGTTTGTCCAGGACGTGCTTGTTTCCATAAGAACGGTAATGGTGTTTTATCTAGCCATAAACTTATTTGCCTGAAAATTAGTTTTGCTATTTGTTTCCTGGTGCTATTAGGAGAAATTTATAGGAAAACATTACCCAACAAACTCCTGTCTAAGTTGGTCGAACTGTGTGCTTAGTTTACCAATAAATTTGCTACTGGCTTAGTCAATACCCTTATTTTATATTCTTTTTTTGAAAAACGGATCAATATCTTTAGGTGATATTCGCACATGATGAACGGTACTGTGCCAGTATCCTGATTTCTCGGTTCCTGCCACGTAGATGTTATATCAGTTATCCCCACCATCAACTGACTTATCCACGTGTCGTGTTCTGCAGACCTTTTCTCAAAGTTTGAAGATGAAAAGGAGAAATTGCTTGTGCAGTATGAACTACAAAGTAAGTAGATGGCTTGTTTCATTGCTTTTTGTGTAAAGAATCTTTGCCCTGACTCACTGTCTTTTAAACGTTCTTATGCGTGAAAGGTCTTTGCTCTCATTCTGTCTTTTAAACAGGGAAGAAGGAGAAGGCTACTCTCTCTGAACTTGAGAAAACATTTTCAGAGAAGATAGTGAATGCAGAAGAATCTCTGAAGAAGATGAAGCAGGTTTGTTCAACAGTCTGCATGATTTGCTAGAACTGCCTGTTGCTCGTCACCGTATCTCTTTAATTAAGTTTGATTTGTATGATATAATTAAGTTTGATTTGTATGATATGACATAATATTTCTCTTACTCTCAACTCTGAAGTGATTCTGCATTTGTGTTTCGCAGGATGACAAATCCATTAGCATCCTTCGCCAGTCCATTGGCTCATTTCTGGGCCCTGATGATGAGTTTGGGCCAGACGATGACTGATACGGCTCTTACCAAACGGTTCGTCTTTCAGATCAAACGATCGTGGATAGTATGGTCTTGAAGAATAGAGATAGTACACAGGAGAGAGAAGGCTCTGTAGGAATTTGATAGCCTCACTGCACAGGTTATGCTGTTTGGTTTTGTAATCTCAGGCTGTCAGAACTCTGACGCATAATTAAGCACAACCTTCTTCTGCTCGGCGTATGTAATAGAAAGAAGCTGTAGATTGCATAACTTACCAGCGTGCTGAACTTGTTGCAATATGGTTTTACTTATTGGTTGACTTTTGCCTGCGCTGCTGTTTGCAAGATACAAATTCTCACCAACGCTCTCCTGGATCAACGCCATTCAACAATACATAGTGCTATGAACAATGAAGCACAAAATCTTCCCTATGTTTTGAACAAAAAAGAAAGAAAGAAAAACATAGTAACTACATCTATAATCTATTGCAAGATTTATCGGGTGCATCCTCCCCTGGAAAAGAAATGAAGCAATTTAGGCGGCGAGCGTGTTGGCGAGGCCGGGGTGAGAGGGGAAGAGCCTCTGGGCCTTCCGGGCAAGGCGATGCGCCCCCGGCGATGTTGCCAGCGAGGAAGTGCTCCTCGGCTTCCTCTCTGTTGGTCTCCGCCACCGCCATGGACGTACGTGGGAGTATGGGGTGTTCGGTGTTCCTACCAAGCTGTGGCGGATCTAGGAAAATTTTTTGGAGGGGCTGAAGTACCTTCAACTCGATCTCATCCCCTTCTACATTATACATCCATAGCTAAAAATTTAGGGGGGCTCTAAGGGTCTGGTAGCGGTAGGGGGGGCTCGAGCCCCCCGCCCCACCGCTAGATCCGCCCCTGCTACCAAGTACGAACCGAATCAAAATCGGAGAAGAGATGATGTTGCGCAAGCTACGAGCCCGACTCATCCTTGGATTGGGATTGCGCGGATGGTCATGTCATGCCAGCGAAAAACGCAAGGAATGACGAGCGCCGTGCGGCTGCGGGGTGGCGGCACGCAGGTGACGACTGACGTGCGGATGCGGTGGGCTGCCGCAGCGTCGCGCGGCACACCGGCATGGCAAACGCAGCCGTCATAACTGAGTATCTTGGCCGAGTCCGGCCGGTGCTGGCGTTGGCTGCAGTGCAGAGGATTGTCGGAGTTGAAATGTTTCCACAATCCTTCGGTCGATCGGCAGCGATCTGTTTCATCACTGAAACTTTTTATGTCCATAGTCTTTGTCGGTAATTGAGTTGACGACATAGTCTTTGTCACTAATTAAGTTGACGAAAGTACATTTGTTATCAATTCATTTGGAGACAAAGACATGTAGACTAACACATATAACTTTATATACGATTATTGTTATTTCAAATGATAATAATTGATTATTTATATAAATTTTTAATAATGATATATTTACATAATATTAATAAAAAATATTTAAAAGAATTTAGCGAAGAGGTAGGTGGGTGGAAGGAGGAGGGAAGCAGGCAGCCACCGAGTCACAGCTCGTAGCAGTCACAACAATGTGAGGGCCTATTATTTTCCTCCGAAGCTAGCGACTTTTGGCTTTTGCTACAGTATCTAACTTTCAAACGGAGTATTTTCTCAAGACGGGGTCTACAAGTTAAACGATGTACACGTTAAAAGCCCAACATTTGTACCAACCAAAATCGCAAGTGGGTATCTCTCTCTGTAATATGTACCGTAAACAGCCAAAATTCAAAAATTTCAGCCAAAAGCCATAAGCCACAGCCGCAGCCAAACATGCCCTGAAGTGGATGAAACTGAGAAGGGGTGAGTGGGCATTCGGCCACCGTCAGATGCCCGGCACGTGGCATACGGACCTTCTGGGAACTGATGGGCTGCGCGTTTGGCGTAACGTGCACGCTAAAGCGTGAGGACTGCGCCCAACTAGCCTGATGGGCTTACAATTTGGGCCCTAACATAGGGCTCGGCCTATGAAATTTTAGATGGCCTGGGTCATGTGCAGTATCTCGGCCGGGCTTACGTTGGGCTGATTTGGATGTGTGGTTACGGTGGCTCAAAAACATCCTCTCTATAGATCGAGAGACTTATCGGTTCTGCGCCACTATAGTATCTCAAACCATGCAATCGACTCCCTACTCCCGTCGTCGCATGCACGATTACTCATGCAACAGTGGCGCCCAGCTGGTGGTTATGACGAGGCAGCAAGACAAGCAGCTGGAGATGCTGGTGTGCAGCAACTGCAAGCACGGCAGCAGCTGGGACGCCATTGCCGCCGTCTCCGGTGACAGGACGGCCGCGCACGTGCGGCAATGGTCGCCGAGGTGAGATGCATCATGGAGGCGCCGGGGGTGCAGACGTCGCGCGAGTGGGACATACGGGAGACTACTGTTGCAGCGCCGCCGCCGGCATTGTGCTGGCCAGCGAGGCCAATGGTTCTCCGTCGACCGACGGCGACAAGGCCGACCGTCCACAGCGGAAAGACGAAGCGGAACAAGTCCGTTATATGGACAGAAGAGGAGCACGTACGTACGTGAATTATTTGGCTATGCCTCAGGTCTTTTTGGCTCTTAACTAGGGTTATTGTGCATTGGTTCTAAGCAAGCTTCAGCTAGCTCCTAATTTGACTTCAGCCGTTCCCAAGTTTGCATCTTTATTTAAGGACTCCCTCTGATTCCAGATATATATAAGTTATTTTAGATATTAATACGGTCTTTAAGGTGACACATTAACCATCAATTTTTATATAAATATGCTTCTTCAAATAAAAATAATCATGCATCATGAAATACATTTCATGATAGATATATTAATACCAATTTCATGTCATCAATCTTAACAATTCTTTATGTACTGATAGTCAAACCTAAAAATATTTGATCGGCATATATTCTAAAACGACTTATATGTAGAATCAGAGGTAATATTAAGATGATCATTGTTTGCCTTTAACTAGGTTTATTGTGCATTAATTGGTTCTAAGCAGAAACTAGCCAATGAAATTCCTTGTCATTCACATTATTGGTGGATTCTTTTGAGTTGTGGCTTTGGCTTATGCTGCTCTTCACGAGAGATAATACGCAGAGAAAAATAGTCGCATGCGATTTTAAACGATATAGCTGAACTCAGTATAGTGTATATTATAATCTTTATATAAATTCCGTTCTGAAAAGACGCATCGTTTAAAAGTTAGTTACTGTAACAGGAAGTGATAAGCCAAAATCAAAACCAAAAAATTCAGCCTATGTTTTCCCCTGATCAATTAATCCCATCAAATTCCTGGATGGGCTTGACGAGCTGGAGATGAATGGGAGGGGCGCACTGGAAGAGGACGTCGAGCAGGTTTGTAAATACAAGACACCCTCGCAAATCGCCAGCCATTTCCAGAAATTTTGCAAACGACAGAAGAAGCCGCCCCCCGAGCGGAAGAGGAAGAGCATGCACGACGTCTCCGTGGCGATAAAAGGTATAACAATGTCATTTAATAAGCCGTATATAAAAAGTCGAAGTATGTGCTTTAAAGAATATATAATTATTTTTATATATAATATAATATAAGATAAGAAGTGGGAGTATGTATGTGTGCGTTTATGCATGTGGGCCTCTGAATAATTGTTCATGTCAGATTCGCCAAGTGAAACAACCTGAGAATTGAAGCTGCTAGAAATGCAATGGCTTGGTTGTATGCATGATGGAGATTGATTTATTTAATCTGCTCGGTAATGCAGCTTCATGAGAGGAGAGCTAATATTTTCAGTAAATTTGTTCCTTGAGTTTTTCTTTTCGAAATCAACTGGCAGGGGCACGTACAGGAAACATATATGCAGACAGCCAAACAAAATGCTTTCCCTTTGATTTATTGATAGAGTCGTCTGAACTAGCTAGTTGACTAATTTTAAAGAGGATTTTGTGAGAGAGATATACGAGTATTGTTACTTGATGTCTTAGTGCGTTTTAGAAAGGTGATAAACTGATAACAGTTGAAAGAAGAAACAGTTCTAGTAGCCATCAAACTACTGAGGTTCGATTACCATTGATTGCTGCCGACGATGGGTTACATGTTTCTTACTGAAATTTTTGTACGGATAACTTTTTTTTATTCAGAAATACAGAAATATACCCGCGGAAAAATTTTTTATAAATAGTAAAAATAAGTTAAAACTTGAAACCGAAACCGAGTGGGGACTAATCACGAGAGTTGCTGCTAGCGTCCAGTTTCCAGCCTTGCATTAGTTTCCGTGTTGAGTTATCCAACATGTATTACGTCAGTCTCAATGGAAGTTTTATCTGCATTTAATAGACTGTCACATAGGTATTTTTGATGATATGGTAACATTTTTAAGAACAGAGAGAAGAAGTGGGTTTCATCTAGATGAAACTCTCTTGGCATGATTACCAACTCTATATGAGTCATGAAATTAAATGTCTACGAAACAATAGAATGAAACTATGTATTGAGGATGGATGTTTCATTTCATTTTACATGATGTGGCAGTTTTGGAAACAACGCTATGAAACTCTCCACTGAGAATGCCCTTAGCTGTGCGTCTAGAGTCTAGACCAGCACTGTGATCAGAGCCGAGACCACTGCAGCACAATGACCGAGCTGTATAAATTGCAGGGAGAGGGGAAGTGATCCAGTCCATGGAGTAGTAGTGCTCTTCTCCGTTCCTCTCTGTTTGGTTTTAACTTTTTTTAAGTAATTATTATTTTATTATATTAATAAATTATAATTAATGGCTTTCGTCCCTAATATTGTATGGTCAAGTGCAGTGTCGATGTACTTAGTTGAATTCAATTTCGAGGGAAACACAATGAAGTTGTAGCACTTGTTTATCCACTTCATGTCGGCTGCCATGCAAGTCAATCTCATAGCTGGATGTGGCTTTGCGAGTAAACATTTTAGGTGGTGATCGGTTCGGCTGAAAAGCTCATGACTTATGGCTGAAAACACTGTAGTTGGCTGAAAAAAGCACTGTAGCTGACAGAGGCTTATTTAGCATAATTAAAATTTAAAAAATATAAAAAATATGTTAGTCCATTACGTATAATACAAACAAATACGGGAAAAAAAGAACCGGCAAAAAAGCTCAACAAAAAGCTAAAAGTTCAGAAAAAGACGAAACTTATGAATAGTGAAAAATAAGCCAGAAGCCAAAAGACAAAGCCGAGTTGATCAAACGTTTCGTAAGTGTGGAAAATTCCAGCTGTCACAGAGAGAGAGAGAGAGAATGCCTACTCGGCTAGCATTAGCAACAACGATGCACGTACTTGCTTGATTAATTCAGCTATAGCAGTGTGTTTTCAGAGATAATTCAGCTATATCCAAAGCCCAGAGTCCAGATCCTGCCTCCCAGAAGAACTCCACACTATTCACAGTATTCTTGAATCCCGTCACTACTCTCAATAATGAATGGAATCGGAAGAGAAGCAAATAGTACACTAGTACCCGAAAAAACAGATGCATGGGGTACTCCAAAATGAACAGCGACGAGAGATGGACAATACATGGAGAGCTAGGTACAGACAGTCACTGTCTGATCGAATCGAATGGGCCTCCTCGTCGTCGTCGTCGTCGTATACACTACGCATGCACCGCCGGCCATGTCTTTCTCTTACTCCTCCCCCACCGACAGCCTCGTGCTCTGCTCTGCTCTGCTCTGTGTGCAGTCCCACCATCGTCCCGGCCTGCGCCGCATGTGATCGCGTACGTCTCCGTCCAGATCGTGGCCGTAGAAACGCCCAGATCAACGGCCCTGATCGGCCGTCCGAGAACTAGTTGTATCCTTGGTCCCTGCAGCGAAGCGTATGGGGGCACCGCATCTTGGCTCCATCGAATTTTTGCCATATATAAACCCTTTTAAACTTGTATTTATAAAAAAAAATAGTCACATTCTTGTAATAGTCATATGCGTATAATATTAACAAAAATAGTGTTTCTGTCATCTAGTCATCGGACGGCAGTGCTCCAGTGGTGACACGTGGTGCCTGCCGCCTGGCCACCAGACGGTAGGCCACCTACCGTCCACCCACAAAACGGTGGGTGTAGCCGCTTAATTATATGTTTAAATTTATAATTTTACATTATATTTATTTAAAAATTTAAATATAGCAAATGAGCTCAAAAAATTACAAAATTTTATGCACGGTCTTCTGATACAACATACTTAATTGTGTATTTTTTGGTAATTTTATCCACTCGAAATGTTGTTCAAAAATTTGTATGATTTTGATATTTGTAGGAGTTGTTGTATATAGCAAACGAGCTCTAAATATTACAAAATTTTATATGAATCCTCGCGACACAATCGATATAATTATGTAATGTTTGGGGAATTTTATATGCTCTGAATTTACCATATTAATTCATGATAATTTAATCATAATTAGTGATATGCGAGGAGGGATGTCCCCCTTGGTGCTGCCCCCTTGCCCGCAAAAATGTTAGTCTGTCCATATTGTCCCTCTTGCCTGCTCCCTCATTCGGACATGTGTTGGCTTGACCATACCAGCCTCCTCGCCTGCACAAATGTTAGTCTGTCCATGTCGTCCCGCCGCGCCCGCTCCCTCGTGTGCACATATATTACTATTACCATGTTGTCCCCTATCGCCTGTGGTGCTGTGTGTCGACAACACGTAAGTAATTTTTGGTGGTAAGGTGCCGGGTTCTCTTTTTGCTCGGTTTCAAATACGGAGCTCTTGCAATCACTCATCGATCATCTAAACTACGTTTTGCTTTTTGTAGCAAGAAGAATCTTCTCTATCATACAGTAATATAGCATGGCAGACGCCGAGGGGCCAGTCAGAGGGAGGTCTTTTAAACATATTTTTAACTACTAATTTATATTATAATAAATTTATAAAATATAATAAAATTATACTTTTAAAAAATCTTTTTCGAAACAAAACTATACATATATTTTCATATATTCAATCTAAATATTAAAAAATACCAATAGTCGTAGTTTAGAAAATTTGCACACACCTTAAAATGCCGTTTTTTTCTGTGACCGGAAGGAGCAAGCAGTATACCGTGATCACACCGCCGTAATTACTTCTCGTAATCACGAATCCCCACCGCACCAGTCGCATCCATCAGAGACCCTCCAAATTATAACCAGTACGGAGTAGTTCTTGATCTGCTCTCTGATTGCTCACGCGGTTTCTCTTCACAGCAACCGGCAACCAACAACTTCTACTACTCCTAGTACTTGCTTAACGACATGATTAAAAATAATTCAAAGCACAGATTGCACGTCCCATCCTGCAGTTTACTGTTGCGCGTTCTTTCCATGGACGCCTTTAACCTTTTCCATGCATTCATGCACGACAAGAAGGACTCGAACGAGTTGTCCAAATCTAAAGTCTTCTTTATTTTGTAGGTCAAAGAAGAGCACACTACTTACTATTTTACGCGCACGCACACACTTGTGTGCTTGTTCTGGCCTTAAGCCTAAGTTTTTTTTTGTTTATTTTGTACTATAACAGCTGTTTTATACGATAACTTTAGCAGTTTTTTCAGTGTAACTAAATTTTAAAAATAGAAAAAATTATATCATCACAGATAATACAAAAGAATAAAGAAAAGAAAATATTAAAAATAAAAAAGCTAAAAAAGATTAAATTAAAAGACTAAAAGTTTAAGCCTCTGGTTCTAAGCAGTGTGCATGGGCAGGGCTAGAGGAGAGGTAGAGGATGCTACTGCTACAAATGCGTGGCCCTTTTTCCGAGGTCAGGGATGGCGGTCAGCAGGATTGGATTGGTTGGTGCCTGCCGGTTGTTGTGCTTAGAAACAAACTAGGATCAATGATCTATGGGTCTGTTCTTTTTAGCTGCGGTTTATGGCTTTTGGCTGAAGTTTTTGAATTTTGGCTGTTTACGGTACAGATTACGGAGAGATCGATACTCACTTGCGATTATGGCTGGTACAGATGTTGGACTTTTAACGTGTACTACGTTTAACTTGTAGACCACGTCTTGAGAAAATACTCCGTTTAAAAGTTAGGTACTGTAGCAGCTGCCAAAAGCCGGGCGGCTTGTGCCCTGCCGAACACCCCCTATGTATCCAGCATCTAGGTGAGGTAGGGTTGGGAGCTTCGGATGAGGATCACGGGACATGGGAATGGAGCTGACAGTGGCCATGGCATGTTCGGTCTTATTTGTCAAGTACTACTATGTGGCATGTTCGGCTTTGTTCGTGATCCGTGCTATTTTGTTCAGTGTTATCTCTGTTTCTCACCAAAGTGCCCTACGCTACACCGGTGTGTTACTGTGCTTTATCATATGCTGTAATTTCTATTCCATCGTCCTAAGATCCGTTTGGGCCGGGGATTCTCAAAAGGATTTTTATACTGCTTCCTATAAAAAAGTGTTCCAACTTTCAAGCGGGCCCTAAGTTCTAGTATTGTGGCTACTGACCAAATAAAAAGGGATTAGTTAGAGAGAACCAATAACAAAAGAGAGTGCTCGTATATGAAATAAGTGGATCTCCTTTTCAGAGGGGTTTATATACATGAATGGAATAGAATGAGAAATTCTCATCCTACTCCTTGATAATTATAAAAGATGAGAGTATATTGGTACATTCATATACACTATTGGGCCTATTTCCTAGGCCAGTTGTAAGGCCCCACCACGGGGGTTGGACCACACCTACAACACTACTCTCTTGACAGCAAGTGCGGAGGTCACGATGGGCGAGTTGATGTGAACAATTGGCTCAGGCTGGCCCCGCCCCTGTCCCCTGGCAGTAAGCATGTAGGTGTCGATGGGCGAGCTGATGCAGCTGGTAGCTCCCAATCCCTGGGGTGTGGACGCTGTAAAGCTCCTGGAGCATGATTGTTTGACCGATCTTGACGCGGTTGTGGCATCTCTCGGTAGAAGCCGAGCCAGCGCGCATAGGTCGTGACCCAGCCTTAGACGGCTCATAGACGCAGGCAACGAAGTTCCACGTTGAAAGACCAAGTGCCCCGTAGGGTTGGTGCCACCGACATAGTCAGAGAAGGCCTGACGACGATGGCGCTCGTGACATGGTCGCCAAAGATGCGACCACATGGTGGTTGTAGGTATGGACGAAGTCATGGCTTCGAAGCGGTCGGAGGAAGTGTCTATGAATTCTCAAGCACAAGTGGTCGGACGAAGCCTTGACAACTACGTCTACGACCGCGAGTTAGTCGGACGAAGCATCTATGATCACAACGTGGTCGAACCAAGTCTCGAAGTTGGCAACGAAGACGTGCTTCGTCCCGCACAGCCTTTGAATTTGGAGTCGACGAAGTCAGTGGCGAGACGACGACTCGTGCACGCGCGGTTCATCCCCCACCCTTTAGACTTGGGATCGACGAAGGCGACAGCGAGACAAGGCTGACGCGCACAGCCCATCCCCCGCTTAATATCAAAATTCTCGTTCCATCAAGGAATTATGACCTAATCATTATATTGCTAATGTCCAATCTTTGCATCATTATCATAGCAAAACCTTATTAAACTAGCTTATATATATGTCGGGTGAGCAATCAATCTTAGGAAAGACATTAGAATTGATGTCCATACAAATAATAATCTTTGATCAAATTGCAAAACGAAAACAGAGCCCAAACAATTAAAATTGCTTTCGTGGGCCATACAAATATTTGAACCCACAATTAAAATCCATCACTAAATAAGGAAAAAAGGGATTTAAATCTGGAGCTGCATCGCTAGATCTAGAGAGCAGCCGAAGGCGTCAGCAGAGGAGGGGATGTCGGTAGTGGACCGAGGAGAGGACATCGGCGTTGCTGGTTGGAGAACGTCGGCTGTAAGGATGACCTTTTGGCCTACAGATCTGAACCGAGGAGGAGCAGATCCGTCGGATACGAATTGGGAAGCTGGCAGAGGAGTGAAGAGCTGTGGGAGGATAGAGCTCGTGGGTGGCGTTGGGGATCCGGCGGCTGCGGCAAAACAACAACGTCATCGAGGAGCTTGGGACGATGGAGGTAGGTCACAGACAGTGACGGCGAGCAAGAAGGACGATGGTGTTGTGGGGAGGACAACAGCATCAGGAGACGGGGGCGAGCAGAGTGTGGGACGTAAACCCTAACGATGCTAGAGAAGAGGAGCCAGTTCGGCCAAGAGAAGAGGAAGGAGAAATGAGGAGAGGATTGTGCATTTCAGAGTTTATATACCATAGCATTGGTGGGTAATTTTATACCAACTTTAGGGTCTGTTTGGGAGAGCTCCACCAGCTCCAGATCCACGAAAAACAGCTCCACTTCACGAAATTTTACCAAACGCTCCAGCTCCGCGAAATCTGGATCCACCAAAATCCTGGATCTGAGGGCCAGATCCATGGATTTCATGGAGCTCCTCAAGGGGTACTCCACCGTGGAGTTGGGTGGTAATTACCCACCAATGCCACTGGTTACACACCCCCATCCCACCAAAAGTGGCTATTCCCACCAAAACCTCAATTTCGTGGATCTGGAGCTGTTGTACAAGCAAAACACTCCATAGTGGGATCCCAGATCCACGGTGGAGCTGCTCCATAGTGGAGCTGCTGCTCCAGATCCACGTTTCCAGTGGTGGAGCTCTCCCAAACAGGCCCTTAGTAGCAAACACCCAAATCCAATCTGCAAAAGCCAAAAAAAAAAGCTCCCCTCAACTAGCCTTTTGCCTATAGTTATATGGAAGGATTAGTATTTTCTGAAAGTCCGGTAGAAAAGCCATATCTTTATTTGGGCTGACTTTTTAGCCTTTTAAGCCGAAGAAAAAAAAACCGAAAGAAACAAAGCCTGTGTGCAACCACTCCTCGTCATTTCAGCCTTTCTTCTTTGAAAATGTCTGGACAGCAGCAGTATAGCATTACAGTTGAACAACAAACACGCCCATCATAAGGGATTTTGAGCAACTGAACATACGAAGCACCTTTACAAATCACAGCACGGGATGAGCTAAATTACTAGCAACGCTAGATATCTGTTTCTTCTAGTAAGGGGATGGAACTAGAAAGAGGAAGGAGGAATGAACAAGCCCTTTAATGGGCAGGCAGGCATATTTAACTCACTACATAAATAATGTGCATCTTCCTCTATTCCAGATGGCAGATCCATTCCGGCCTTATTGAGAAACAAGTTAGTTTTGTAGATGGAAGGAGAGCATGCAGAATCAAGCAACTTTCTGTTCGCCTCACCCGATTCATTCCCACCAAACTAATAAAGAATGCTGAACAATCAAACACGACTGTATTTTTCGTGGCCGAACTGCACAAGGTTGTCGCAGCCTCCCGTTTGCCCAATATTTGCAGATACGAGGCTGAGCTACCACCATGGAACAAAAGAAATGCAAGACTTTCGTGTTTCTATCTACAGAGCAAAAAATGGAAAAATATGGGGGCGCAAACACCTGCAAAAATACTTCTTTGAGCACACACTGGATTGTTGGGGGGGGGGGGGGGGGGGGGGTTCACTTGCTGACCTCCTAGTTGCAATCCAGACCACACTCCTCCAGAAGAGGGCCATCATTCTTCGCCAGGAAAGGATCGATCCGGACCCAGAGGAGTGAGAAGATTGAAGCCAGAAGAATAGACCAGACAATGACAATTGTTGGCGTCCTGTTTTGCCTTCCAACCAAACCTTTGAGGAACGGATACTGATGGACAATCACCCAAAATGCAAAGAAGAGCTTCCCGAAGAGCGGCCCCCATGATTCATATCCGTTATTGATCGCATTGGAAACACCAGCCACCACCCCAATGAAGTTCAGTAGGAGCAGCGTTGTTGGAGGTATCAGCAAGGTTGTCCATTTGAACGTATACAGCTCTGAGAACTCCTCATCATCTCCACCCTTTGATGTCACAGTGAAAGTCGTATCTATACCAGCTATGACCTTGAGAAGTCCTTGGAACACAGCAAAGAGATGTGAAGAGACACCTCCAATGACCCAAAATTGCTCGTTTCTCCACCAATCATCAATGCCTACACCACTCCATCTCATTTCCAGAATGCTTGTAGCAAAAATGCAGATAAAAAGTGACATGAACCAGAGGCTGGCAACGTTGTTAAGCTGCACAATAGAACCGGAAGGGAAAGGTAAGGCTCAAATATTCCATAACTTCACGCCACACAGAATTACATGTTGAATAAGCTTTTACCTCTGGAGTGATAAATTTCCCCGTCAACAAACAGATGGCAGGCAATGTACAGTAAGCCAAAAGTGGAATGGATGTCCAAGGATAGACGATGGAGTTAATGTAGGAAAATCTTTCCAAACATTTTAGTCCACCACCATACCCATACCAAAGAGGGCAATGATTGCTGAAGAAAATTTCAATAGACCCAAGAGCCCACCGAAGAACCTGGTGAAGACGATCAGAAAGATTGAGAGGCGCAGAACCTTTGAATGCAACCCGTTTAGGTATGCAGTAAATCGACCGCCAACCATGACAATGCATCTTAAACCCAGTTAAAATATCCTCTGTAACCGATCCATAGATCCAGCCAATCTGCAAAAGAAAAGGAAAAAAAATATGATTTACTAGGTAACAAATGTTTCGACCGATTAACCAACACACAACCAAGCTCCAAGACTTTACCTCTTTCCCCCAGTCTGTCTTGTCTTCATAGCCACAACTGATGACATGTATAGCTTCCTTTAGGTGAGAAGCTGGACTCGCGCTCTTCAGGATTCCACCATTCTCAAGAAGTGTGGATGCAACAAAAACGGAAGACTGGCCAAATTTCTTTTCTAACTTCTGTTGATTTACAATACCAGCCTTTTCATTTTCAGCTCCTGCCAAAAGCATTGCAAGGTCAGTTATGTTAGGACAATGAAGATGAGGATGTTTCTAGAATATAAACACAAGGTTTTCTTGGAAGTTAAGTGATACCTGGAGCAGCTTCGTCAATTTCACCAAGAGCATATGCAGGGGATTGATTTTCTGATCTCTTGAAAAACCAAGTCTTTTTGTTCTCTGTTTTAGGTTTCGCAGTCTTCTTCTTGTTCGTCCTGTTACCACAGCAGCAACAGCAAAAGCACCACTTTGGCCAGCAGTTGCAAGTCCTTGACGGTGGCTTCTTTGATTTGGGAGCATCATAACCATACAATGCCTGCCTTCTAAAGACACATCCAGTGCCGACATAGATGGGGCCTTGAATACCATCCAAACCTTTCATGTTGATCTATACGAAACCAATGTTAGGGAAATTTCATCTAAGTTAAACGACACAATATAGACAACCAAATGTCTCGGAAATATGGAAGCCAAATCTTACATCGAAAAAGACGACATTCCTGTTTGCATATCGATCATGACGGTCAATGCCATCAAATCTTTGAGGGAACTGCACATAACAAACTTTCTTTCCTACCAAAGGATCCATCATGAAACACATTGCTTCCTTTATAGCCCTGCTGTTATTAACGTAGTGATCACAATCCAAGTTCAGCAAATATGGAGCGTTAGTTAGCACAGCAGAGACTCGGACCTGTGAAACAGCCAAACCAAACAAAAACAAAAAGTTTAAAATCCATTACATACTACTATTAGTTATAGAAGACTGACAGAAAATGCATCAAACATGTTATCATTACCAATGCATTCATAGCACCAGCCTTCTTATGATGGTTATATCCTGGCCGTTTTTCTCTTGAAACATAAACCAGTCGAGGCAGTTCATTTCCTTCCACATCATGGCCTCCGCTTTGACCAAGGAAGACCTATTGGTAGAGAAAATTGAACTTTATTGTGGTAAGAGAGAGAAGGAAAAAAGGAACCACCATATCATGTATGTCAGCATATATACTGTGTAACAGCACAAACTGTAGAAGCATACCTGAATCATTCCAGGATGATCACGAACGTTGTTTCCAGGCCAGGGAGTTCCATCCTGCATTGTCCATCCTTCCTCAGGAACTTTCTGGGCTTTAGCAACCAAGGCATTGATTCTGACCTTGAATTCCTCGTAGTCTCTCTGAAGAAAAAAAAGAGATAAGGTTGGCCTAAATTAGCATAACTTTTATCAACTAAAGGACCATAGCAAACCAATACAGAAAAGGTCAAATAATGCACCTTCATTGCTCTCCTCTCCCTAACGAAGTTTGGTGCCACCTTATCTTTCAGGTAGTCTATCTTCTGTTGGAAGTACCACTCTGGAGCACGAGGCTCAAGACTGTACCTTTTACAGAAAGGAACCCATTTCTTTGCAAATTCAGATGTTTCAGACAATGCTTCGAATGTGAGCATGGCAGCACCATCATCAGAAACATAGCAAGAGACCTTATCAACTGGATAATCTACCGCAAGGATGGATAGAACAGTATTTGCTGTGACCAACGGAGGTTCCTTTAAGGGATCAACCGTACTGACAAAGAAATCCACTGGAGCTAGTTGAGATTGCTGGCCTTCCTTGTCAAACCTATCCAGACAAGCAATTAGTCGCAAAACTTCAGACAGAAAAGACAAGTATTACTAGGTGGCAACAGTAACCGACCTCAATGTCAGCCGGTCAAGGTAAGTCTCCCTCTCAATAGGAAACCACTTTGGGAACTGATCAAGAATCCAAGACATGGCAAACCAGATTTCACATATTACAGATATGAGCCATAAAGCAAAAGCATCTGGCACCGGATGCATCACTCGATAGTGGAAGAAGAACCCCAAAACCACCAACCGAATTATGATAATCATCCTGTAGGGGTTAATCTGGCTTGAAGGAATCGGAATCTTTCTGGACAATGGCTGTCTAGCTTCATTCATTCTGGTAAAAAGAGGTTCAAAAAACAGAGTTGGTTCTCAAGTCTAGTAGCACATTTTGCGAAGAAAAGGACAAAGATCTGCCTAAGCAAATACCAGGTGGAAAGTTCTTCCTTGCAGTCAAAGATACAAATAAACAAGAGTACGATTTTTCTAGACCGTACTAAAGGGCTAATTATTCAACTACATCATTCATCCCGATCAAGAAATGCAACAGTTTTAAGGAAAATCTGAGAAATATGAATTTACCAGTTTGTTTTAATATTCTAACAAACAATGGCGGAGCTAGAAAATTTGTGTTGATGGTGCACCATTGATGTTTAAATATGTGCTATTAAGCGATTATCAACTACTCCCTCTATTCTTTTTTAAGTGATATTCTAGAATCCGTGCAATTTTCTAAAGTTTGACTACTAATATGTTTAAAAACTATCTAAATTGGCTATATGAAAATTAATAGAGGTCAAGTAAGTTTCCAGGGTCATACAGTGGTAGATCAGCATCATCGCCATCACCGTCCCAATCTTTACCGGCACCGTCATTCCTCATCTGGTGCAGCCTCTCCTGCTTCTGCTTCCAGCTCTGCATCCTCTCCTTCCAAGCGACGCTCCCATACCCGTATGCAGCGAGATCCTTGGACGGGTCCATGGATCTTGGTTGCACTGCAACATACCAACCGTCAGCCGATTCTATTCGGGCACCATTACAACTAAATGCTACGCGATGATAATCCAAATACGCACCAGGAAGGTTCGGATCCGCATAAGGGAGGGGGTGAATCCTCTTTCCCCCGCCGCCCATGAAGGACGGCGCAAGCGCGTGCTGCTCCGGTGGGATGTCATCAGCCTACAGGCACATCAGAACAAGCAATTGAGCACACTGCAAGACAGAGGCCCAATGCAGCGGTGTGAAATTTGCAGGTACCATCTGCCCGTTGGTGAGGAGGGGAACATTGGGGATGGGCTGAAAGGGCTGTGGCACGCCGTCGAGGTCGCCGCCGCGGCCGTAGCTCATGTGGGCGTGGAGCATGGACTCGGCGACATACTGCGAGTCGTGCTTGTCCCTCCAGTTGAACTCGTTCTCCAGGTCGTCGACGTCGTCCTCCTCCTCATCCCCGGGCACGCGCGCGCAACCTGCAAGCGAATCCCCGCAAAAGAAAAAAAAAGGTGAGCACTTTGAGACTAGAAGCCGGCAAATTCGAAGACGAGGAGCGAGCGGCATTGCGCGGGTGGAGTGGGGGAGACTTGCCCTTGAGGCGCTTGAAGCGGGTCTTGCACTGGGGGCAGTTCTGCGTGCCCTCCCGTCGCTCGTACTCGTAGCAATCGCGGCAGACGGGGAAGGCGCACTCGTTGCAGGCGACGAAGGGCTCGCCGTCGGGGGTGAGGCCGACGTCGTCGCCGCAAATCTGGCACACCTGCCCGTTCTGCTGCTTGAGCGGCTTGGGCTGCAGAGAGACACCCAAAAATCAGCACCACCGGCGCACAAGGAAATTAAACCCACCAGCCCGCGGCGACATAACGCGAGCGGCAATCAAACGTACCCCGGGCTCCCCGTCGCGGCGGATGACGACGAGCTCGTTGCGGTTGTGCGAGCCGGCGACCAGCCCAGCGCTGGCCTCCATCCCCCCAAACCTCCTCCTCCTCCTCCTCCCGCTCGCGCCACCAGATCCCAAGGGCTTACTATACTCCGCCTCGCGAGAGGAGGCGTGATGACGGCGGCGGCGGAAGGGGAGTGGGAAGGAAGGAAATGGGGAGGAATGGGGGGGATGGGCTGGATGCTTCGGTGCTTCCTCCCTTCCCTTTGTTAACACTTGTGTTGCCTTGTGACTGCTCCCTCCCTCCCTGTGGCGCCAATGTGCTTGCTCTCCTAGACGCAGCTCATCGCCACCGCCTGTATCTTTCCACCTCGCATGCACGCTAGTGTACTGTGGTTCGCCTTGGTACTACTCGTCTCTCCTCGCCTCTCCCTCCCTCCCTCTATCTCTTATTACTCTCCTCCCCGTGTTGCTGTGCTGTGCTAATATACCTTGCTGGTAACCGCAGCTCAACCACCACCTCCTCTTCTCGCGGGTGCCCGAGCAGCAAAGATTACGGGTGGGTAAGGAGAAGAGGCTGTCGAGCGGAAGAAAGTGTCGGTGACAGCCCGGATGGAGTGTTGACCGTAGAGGGACTAGAGTCTAGAGAGAGGTTGTTAGGATTCTCCCCAACGAGGTTGTTAGGCTGAAAATTAGTAGGGGACTGTTGACAGTGAGGGAAGAAATGTCCAGCTACTGAGAATGAGCTTACGAGAGACCACCGAGAGGTCCGGGCTAATTTACGGTGAATCTTTGTTATCTGTGTGAAGTAGAATTTTGAATTTTATAAATTTGATAGTTTTATACAATCTGTTTTAGACTTGATGGTTTGATCGGTCTGGAGATGGTTAGACCGGCCAGCCCAACGGTCTAACTAACTGCTGTCAATGGTCGGATCGGCAGACATAGACGGTCTCATAGAAGTGTTTTTGGGAAATTTGATCATAGTATGATTCGAATTATGTTTGATCAATGTATTAATATTGCACAATGTATGTTTTAGCTGACGTGTGTCAAGTTATGAATAATTCGTACCTGAAAATGATTTTGTAGTCTTTGGATGTTTAGGGAAGTTTAGAGTCAACTATGGTCAACAACGATGATCGACGCTATGCTCAAAGAATAGCAGAGCCCCAAAATGATCAAGGATGTGGGATGAGATGGTTGAGTTCAAGCATGACATAAAAAAATGAGAAATGTTGAGGGAAGGTTCAAGTAACGGGTTGCACCATATAGCTTAGTCGGTCCAAGTGAAGCGTGGTCTAGTAGAACCAAAACGAGAGACTTGGCGACGTGACAAGCTAGTGGTACACCTACACGTGACAAACATAATTATTGTTTGCAAAAAAGATGAAGACCGAATCAAGAAATGGTATTTTGGTTAGACTGATAAATATTAGAAACTATTTTGGATCAAAACCTCAGCGCTTAAAAAAGCGGATTAGATTAAGGAGAAACTAAGATGATCAAGTGGATCAAAGCATGAAAACTTGGTTGATTCTGACTTATATGCTTTAAAAAACGTGCATGAGTTAATTGTGCGAGTAAAACCCGTATTGTGTGAGGTTAACGAGTTTTCCCATCTATGCTATTGGATAGTATCCATTGGAGTTAGATGTGGGTTAGTTGTCTCATCTATTTAACTGGTTGAGATGAAGACTTGCTATTTGACCATCCAACCCTTATTCTGGCCAAGTGAAGTGGCCTAGGGTTAGGGTTTGAGAAATGTGAGTGATGTAGGGTGTTCTCTTGTTCTTTAGGTGGAGTGCCTGTAAAACTTTTATCCTCGAGTAGAAATAAATCAACTTTGTTATTCGCTCATGGAATCTCCTTGATTTGGTTAATTTGCTTTTGTTCTTGTTGGTTTTGATATCTTCTCTCCCCTTCTTTATCTTGACGCATGCCAACGACATGTAAGTGATAGAGATGACTTATGAAGGGCATGTTCTTTACCTCACAAGTTGGCGGCTTTTGGCTTTTGCTACAGTACCTAACTTTCAAACGGGGTATTTTCTCAAGACGGGGTCTACAAGTTAAATGATCTACACGTTAAAAGCCTAACATCTGTACCAGCCAAAACCGCAAGCGAGTATCTGTCTCTCCGTAATCTGTACCGTAAACAGCCAAAATTCAAAAAATTCAGCCAAAAGCCATAAGCTGCAGGCGAAAAGAACAGGCCCGAAGATCAATCCTCATCCGTCTAGGTATCAAGTCTTGCAAGTTCTTGAAATTACCCGATTTTGCTTGGATTTAAACTTATCGTGAGTTTTCTTGATCCAAGAGTTTTTGTCTCGAATCTTTATAAGTTCGTGCTGTGATATGTAGGAATATATTTAGAGCTATCTTGGCCATTCTTCACCCACGAACACGTCACATTCTGAATTTATTATTTTTGCCAGGTTTTGACGCAACCTTGCTAATTCTTAAAAAATATCTAAACTTTGATAAGGATTCAAATCCTTATATGGAATAAGATCTTATATGGAACCCACTAACAAACAAGAAAAGAAATAATTCACAGGAGCAGCAAAAAGACGGTAGCAGCACAGCAGGCGTGTTTACCGATTATTTGCATGCTTTCCTTTTTGCACCAACTTTTATTTTCCCTCCATCTCTGCAATTTTCTCTGCGTGTGTGTGACAGAAGAGCATTATACTGCTACTACTCATCAACTTTCTCTAAGTGCTGGATTAAGCAATAGGGAATAAAATACTAGTTGGATTAGTAGTTAATTTCTCTGGGTGATGGGAGCGCAAGGTTTCGCTGTCGGTGGGCACGTGACAGGCACTAATAATGGATGGAAGGAAAAATTGGCCCGCTCGTTTCAGATTCAGTTTCTGGCTTATTTTTCACTATTTATAAATTTCTTTTTTTCTGAACTTTTGACTTTTTTAGCTTTTTTGCTGGTTCTTTTTTTTCCTGTATTCGTTTGTGTTTTTCGTAATGAGCTAGTATATTTTTTTCTATTTTAAAATTTTTTAAATTTAATTATGTCAAATAAGCCACATTCAGCTACCGTAAAATTTCAGTCGCTACAGTGCAATTTCAGTCATAAGCCACCGCTTTTCAGCTCAACCGAGCGGGGCTTAACCGGAAAAAAAGATTATTAATTGCACGATGCTCGCTGCTGACCAACTGGATTAGTATTAGCTGCATTCGTTACTAGCTGCCGAATTCTGGCCTGTCCTGCTCTTTTCTTCGGAGGCGTTAGAGCTCTGTAAAATACACCAGTTTAATTAGTACCACCACTAGCTGTAGCATTAGTACTACTGGTATAAGATGTTCTAGTCTTCCCTGAAGATTAATGCTAGTCATATGGACAAACATGGCTGCATTCAATGGGTCTCCATTTGGTCGTTACATCAACGTGTCGCAATTAGTTTCGCATTGAAACCATTAGCAACCGATAAATTCTTCATCGCCATTCCTCCAAACAGTACTGTCACCACTCAAGCTGAGCCACTACTCGAGCCTCCAATTTCTCCATTCGCCAACGGCAGCACTGAATGCTGGATTCTACAGTTACTGCCAAGAGTTGAAGAGTCACAATTAGTAGTTATGGCCCTACATTACACCGAGCCGTAACATAAAACGGTGAATTTATGCTGCTGTTTCTATGCAGATGTTGAGACACGAGATGCGAGAAGGAACGATACGGCGTGGACGGAGGAGAACGAAGAGGAATAAAATGGAGTATTTTTTTTTGCGAATAATTTATTTTTATTTGAAATAACAGAAATATATTCACGTCAATATTTTTTTTACAGAAATATACTTCAGTCGTCTAACCGTCGGACGATTAGAGCCAATTACCAAACGGAAAAGCGACAACAAAGTTATCTGCAAGCTGTTGGGCGACAGCAACTACAGTCGCCCAACCTTAAGGCGACTGCAAACAAGATGCTACTCCACTTTGTGAATCTTGTAGATTATGACTGTAAGATAATCTGTTAGATTTGTAATAAAAGTTTATGATCGTTGTATATTGTCGGAGTGTAAAAAAAATTGTGATTTGTTTTAAGAACAATTGGTAAGTACGATGGTAAGTAATATTGTGATGTTACCGGGAATTCGTACACGAAGGAAAACTGATATGTTAATATTGTTGGAGTGTGGCCTTTTGTGAATGTTCGATGAGGATAACTTGTCAATTTTGAGATCATTGTGACTATTTAGAAAACATCTGCTAGTTTTGGTTTATCAAATGCTAGTTCCATACCTCAGTTCAATGTAGTTTACTACTGTTTAATACTGAATATTATCAGATTCAGTTCATACTGCCATAGCACTTTCCTGTTGCTTATTTCTGCTATTGTCGTATCACTATTGTTGACATTACTCCTGGTTCATACTTGTGCTTAGAAACAAGCAATTGATTCTGTCACATTTCTGAGGTAATTGTAGTGTATCAAACTAGCATTTCTGAGGTAATTGTAGTGTATCAAACTAGCATAATACTGAGAGAGTAGTCTCTTTTGATTATTGATTTGCTGACAAGAGTTGAGAAGGCCAAGTTTTAGAACTTGAGCAACTCTCCACCTGAGAGCAAACTTTACAATATAATATGTGCGTTATACAGAATCCAAATGCCCATTATCTTGATCAGTTAAGCATATTGTTTCGTTTAAATGACTTAAATGTTATATCTGTCATGAGAGATATGTCTTTAATCTTTATATCATTTATTTTCTGGTGATCATATGTTTTATTGTTATTACTTAAATCTAAAATTAATCTAAAAAAATTGCTAAAATCACTTAATTTCCAACATTACTGTCGCACGTCGGTAAGCCAATCCTTTTGCAGGCTCGCAGTTTATACCATTTTTATGGGTTGAAACGCTTGCTGCATGCCCCTACTAGTTATTTTTCTGGCCTGAATGGTCAACATTTTCTCAGTGCCCTACCACTGCGGCCGTGAGTGTAAACTGGAGCGGCACTTGACAAATCACAATCTCTTCCACTCCTCGAAAGAGTGACAGTGCTCACTGCTCAATATGAAGCATCCACAAATACGCATGGCCTCACATGCAAATTGATCCCATTCTTCTTATTCGATCGTACTCTTATGTTTTTGAAGGGATGATTCTTAGGCACGAAATCTCCATACAGCACAGGCAAATCATTAGTTGAGCTAGTTGAAGCTTGACGCAGAGGACCCGTGCTTGTTCGAGTACTCGATCGCCACGGCGGCATGGAAGGCAGCCCCAATGGGAAGCGCATCCTCGTCGAGCACGAAGTGTGGCGAGTGCAACGCATTGGCCTTCTCCGTCTTCTTGTTGCTGATCCCTATGCTGAAGAAAGCCCCTGGGATCTTCTCCAAGTAGAACCCGAAATCCTCTGCCGCCATGAACTGGGGACACAGCCTGACGTTGGCTTCCCCGAGCATGCTCTCAGCCACCGCCTTGGCATGAGCGTACATCCCTTCGTCGTTCACGGTGGCCGGGTATGGCCGGAGCCTCTCCTCCATGAAGTCGACGGTCGCGGCGCAGCGGCTGACGGCGGCCTGCCCTTCTATGATCTTCCATGCATACGGTCCAAGAAAGTTATGTGTTCAGGCCGTTGCAGAGATGTGAAGGAATTAATATTGTTATGATCATTTGTATGTTACCTCTCTTATCCTCTTCATGAGATAAGCTAGGCCTTCGGTTGTCATGCTCCTGAAGGTGCCGCCCAAGGTGACAGACTCTGGGATGACATTGAAAGCTTCACCTCCTTTGATGAAGGTCACTGATACCACCTACGTGCAAGAGCAACAAGGAGGCCACGTACGTTGTTGAACATCAATCACACTGATGCATTGTTCAAACACGATAAAGATGCTAGGCATATGGTGAAGTTCCAACTTGATCCATAAAGAGGGCGAATTGTAGGTGACGTACTGCGCCCTGAAGGGGGTCAGTTTCACGAGCAACAAGCTGCTGAAGGCTGAGCACGGCAGAGGATGCAGCCACGACTGGATCGACGTTGAGATGGGGCCCTGCCGCGTGCCCACCTTTCCCGGTGACGGTCGCCGTGAACCGAGCAGAACCGGCGAGAAATGGCCCTGGCCTGGAGCCGACGACACCCACCGGCGAAGTTACATCGACGTGCATGGCGAAAATGGCCTGCGCCTCATCCAGAGCGCCTTCCTTCAGCACATGATACCCACCGGCGTGGCCCTCCTCGGCCGGCTGGAAGACAAGCTTCACTGTACCCTAATTAAGGACAAAATCAAGAAGTTCGCAAATTAATGAATCAATGCAGTACAACCTAAATTAGTAGTATATATAATCATGTCACTTGATAGTCATTGGTTAGTACTACTGTGTTATCCTTAATTCCTGATAAGCTACCAACACACAACTAGGCGTGCTTCGGGAGATTCAGCTGCTGCTAGCTTTCACATCACACACATATATATAGGGAAATATCCTATATTATATATAGCATGCACTTACTCTTACGGCGCACTGGTTCACTCGCCTAAATCAATCGGCACACTCGCCTACTTCTTATCATGCCGAATGGAAAGCATGGAAGCTAATGAATTTGGCATCACAACATCCTAGCGTTGTTACCCAGAAATTGCATATGTAGATAGAGCATACTGTCAGAAGTCAGAACAGAGTTCACAGATACACTAGTTCAAGAGTACCTTCAAATCGTTCTTCCGAGATTGAAGTAGTTTAGCTGCTCCTAAAAGCATTGCTACGTGAGCATCATGCCCACAGGCATGCATCTTGCCATCTTCCTGGCTCTTGAACTCGCACACAACCATTTCCTGCAAATGGATCAAGTCCACGACAATCACCAAAACAAATCTTTTGTCGATAGATATAGGATAATAAAAACACTCTGGAGTCAAGTAATCTGGATTCTGGAGATCCACAAAATATGCTCCTAGTCTCGTCGACACCATCGTCGGATCGTTCTCCCCTGTTTCTTCTCCAGTTCTACTGGACTCTGTCTGAACATTCGGTTCTATGATGCGACAGATGAAGTACTCTAAACACTGGCAGCAGCTTTGTATATATGCTAGTCGTTAGATATCAAGTATTAACGGATAACACAAGAAAACTTTGGTCCTTTAAAAAGTACTTACCCGCAAAACAAAGAATAAACGTAGATGTGGTGTCCATTACTAAGGTGACTTAAATTTCGTAAGTACAAGTCGCTTTTTTTAACCGTTGGCTCAATCCAGGTGGATCAAACACACATGTCTCAAAGCTAATCCAAAGGCTAAGAAATTGACTAAAAAAATTAGACAACAAACAACTAAGCAGAGCTGGGCAACAGGCAGTAGAACACACTTGTTACTGTATTACATCATCGTCATCAGAGCTCTTTTACGGTACCTTAAAATGAATATGAACCATCTAATTTTTTACATCCAATGGTTTAGATCGGTTAGAATTAAGTTATACTACCACCCGTACTACTAGTAGTAGAATCTCCAAAAGAATAAAATTGTAAACAAAATAAGTCAACGTGAGCCCCTCGCCGTGCGAGCCGCTGCAGGGCGCACACGACGGCGCATGCCCGTTCCCGATGGACATGCTGCCCATCGAGATGAGCCTGGGCGAGAAGGCCAGGGAGCTGTATGTCGAGCAGAAGGGGTTGCTCTTCTGGCTCAACAAGTTCGCCCACGCTCCCATATTCATCATGGTCGGCGGCTGGGTCCTATTCCGCTTCGTCGGGCCCTCGCTCGGGCTCTATCAGCTCGACGCGCCGCCGTTGCCGCCGACCGCCATCTTTACCGGCTCGCCGTAAGAGGCTCGTCAACCTGTTCTTGCTAAATGTCGAGTACTCTAGATTTTTAAGTAGTGTAGCGTGTAAGGAATGGATCAAGAAAGAATTGAGGATACTGCTTACTGCTATGATCGATGAGCTTGAATGATAATTACGATGGATCGAGGAATGCATTGCGCTGCACAGTTTTGGAGTTAAAGTTGGGATCTTTTGTTGGCGATTGTGGATGTAAGCACTACTGCATCTTGAATTCCTGAATAATTTGCTTACTGTGCACCTCTTTTCATTTTTCGGTTTTTGTAGGCAAGTAAATTTGGATATGTATAATAGAGAGATCTCAATGTGCAAAAATAATTTTGAAGCTTAACGATCTCATTGTCAACAACAAAGAGCAAATTAACTAGCACACAAACTAGTTCCTAACGATTACTCTTGTTAGTGACCAACTTATCGCAATAGATCTCTGAATTCTTCCATGATACAACACTATAGTATCCTAGCATTCATTGATCCGTGTGATCCCTAGTGAGCAGTGGCTAATTAATCCATTCGAACAACAAAGATATATCGGTTGTAGTTGGATCATAACGAGTTGATCTATACAAGGAATTGGCTGGTTAGAAATTGAGCAAGAGAAATCACGACAAGGACTGCACCATGGAGGCGGAGAGCAGACCGATGATGAGCGCGTTGTTGTACATCGTAGCCTCGTTCTGCAGCACATTCTCCCGCTTGTCCGCGTACGAGTCGTTCTTGAACAGCAGCCCGCCCATGAGCGCGTCCGTGGCGACGTTCGGGTTGGGTTTGGATGATTTGAGCCACTCCTGGCCATCGTAGCCGGTGTCGACGTCTGCGAGGATAGACGCGCCGCAGTTGTGCACCCGCCGAGGGAAGCTGTCATCGTACCCGATGAGGTAGCTCAGCTTCTCTCCACGCAGGCCGTACAGCAGTGCTCCTACTCGGTCCCTGTAGCGCCCAGAAATTTGAAGGGGCCATGGTATTTCAAAACTCGGCAAAACCCTAATTAGTTTGGGCCTCATCTGGGCTTAAGGGATCCTTAAGAAAAAAAGAGACGAACATTTTCCCTGTTGAGCCGCCACCCTCCTCCTTGTTTCCCAGGTTCCTCTGTCCCTCTTCCTCTCCCAAACTCTCTCTGTCTCTCTCTCCCCCCGTGTGGACGGCTCCTTGCGGGGAGGCGCAGCCGGGTTAGGCGACGGTGGTGCCGGCGGTGGCGGTATCATCGGCGGACAGCAGTCGTGGTGGTGGTGGCGACGGCATCGTGTAGGCGCGTGGCTGATTGGTGCAGGGGTGCACGGCGGCGGTGCAGCTGTGGCGCTCGGTGGCGACACGTTCACGCAGGCCGGCACGAGAGGCGGTGACCGGCGACAAAAGCGTCGGTGACGGCCGGCGAGCATGGAGGCACATTTGGCAGTGCAGCCAACTATGTAACACGGGCACGCCTCAAAATTGTCGTATCCGTGTCCGACACCGTGTCGGACACGGATACAACACAGACACGTCTTGGACACGTGTCGGCGATGTATCGACAAATTTCAGAATTAATTTTAATTATTAAAATTTTCGACACGTGTAGGACATACTAAATATACAAGTTGGACACGGCTTAGACACAGCCGACCCAGGAATGGCCCAGGACACGGCCGGCCTAGGCCGGCCTATAATGCACGCACGAGCGTTGCCCTAACCCTAACCTCCCGCCCCGGATACCGAGCGCCTTATTCCCATCGCGCTCGCACGCTCGCGCTTCTCCGCATCGGCCGCTCGCGCTGCAGCTCGCTCCCGCTCCCGCATCTCGTCGCCGCTCGCTGGCTCCTGCACCTCGCCGCTGCCCGTTGGCTTTCTCCCGCGCGCCACCGGCGTCCCCGCTCCACCGAGGTATCGTCTCCCCGCTTCTCTGTTTTAGCATTTAGGGTTGAGATGCAGACTGCAGTAAGCCAGCAATATATATTTAGACATTTAGCAAACTTGTGTTTAATTGCTTATTTCATCATTCTAGAAAAATAGAAGCCGCTAATTCTAGTGCTAGAGAGGAAATTACACTTCACAAATTACAAGTTTACAATTTACATTATTTCAGTTTAATAAGCATGTGAAAACATAGAAAATTATATATATATATATATATATATATATATATATATATATATAATCTATTTATTATTTAAATATATACAGCTGTGTCACCGTATCGGTATTTTTGAAAAAATGACGAATTCCCGTGCCGGTGTCGTGTCGATATATCCGTGTCCGTGCATCATAGGCGGCCAAGCGTGGCGCAACACGGCTATTAGTGGTGGCGAAGGGCGGCGCGCATGGCCGGAGGAGCGCGGCGGCTAGGGTTGCGTCTTGCTAGGCGCGACGGAGCGCGAGCCGAGGAGGTGCGGGTCAGGCGGCGCGGCCGGCTGGGGGAGGCGCGACCAATTGGCAACGGGGCCCAGGCACTTTGGCCAGCGGCGGTGACCGGCAGTGGTGGCCGGCGGTGGCAGGAGTGGACACCGCAGGTTTCAGTTGGCCGGGAACGCAGCCAAATCACGTTTTGCACGATGTTTTGTGGGATCTTGCAGTGGGTCAAGGTTCGCACGGCCTCACGACAAATCGTATGGCCGAACGGCGATTCGAACGATGAAGGCTTAGTGAACGCAAATCCGTCCGATCAATTGCACTTTCGTCTGTCTTTCCATAAGTTTATCTTAATTTTGATCTGATCCGTCTTCATTCCACACTGTAGGTTCGCACGTAGCCTTTGAGGGAGCATTCGGGTAGTTGCGCACCTCTGATTCCTCGTGCAGCGTGTTTGCCGAGAGTGGTCAAGGCAAGTACTTCGCGGCCGTGACCTTTTTCGTTTCACATGCCATGGGTTTTCATACTACTTGCCCTCTTGCCATTGATTAAAATATCATATCGTTAAAGTTACCTGCCTAATATCATATCGTTAAAGTTACCTAGCTAATATCATATCGCTAAAACTACCTGGCTAATATCATATCGCTAGAGTTACCTGGCTAATAGCATATCACTAAAGTTTATCTGATCAATATCATATCACTAATGCTTGTCTGGTTATTATCATATCGCTCATGCTTGCTTGATTATAGACCTTTACTATTGTATTCATACTATGATGCTCTAGGTTATCTCGTTTCACATACTTTTATACTTATTAGGATACTCAGTTAAAATGTTCTAGAATTCATGCTTTTAACTAGTGTTCTAGAATTCATGCTTTAATCATTAATGGAAGGTAGCATATGAATATGTTTTAACTTAGGGTTAAATTATTAGCACACTTTTGACATTAGGGCTGCTATGTTTTAGTTCCTAATATTATGATCCATTAATTGTATGATGTTGTTTTGAGCCATGAAGGATGTAAGTATTAAACCTGTTAATCTGACTAATAATCACTTATTATGTAATAAAACTTAGTTGATTGTCAATATTTGTGTGAGGTATGTTATAATATCTCTTTTGGAATAATTCCTAGACCGTTATTGCCATGTTACCATTTTACATCACTATCTATCAGGATCTAGTTCTTCTTCATTTCAAACCTTTAGCAAATCCTTCCACTTACCATAGCTTGATCTCTGCTATCTCTTAATTGCCTTAAATTCATATTACATAACCTACCTATGATGTAACAGTTACCTTATCACCACGTTATCATTTCACATCACCCTATCGGGTATTAGGCCCTTTCATTCTCAACCTTAGCAAATCTCGTCACTTCTCATAACATCATCTTAACCTTCTCTCAGTTTTCTTAAATTCACACCATATAACATGTTAATAATATAACTGTTACCTAGCTTGGGGTTATCCACATGTAGGGGAGATTTCCACCCAGTTGGTAACGTACGAGGGGCCGTACACTCTCGTTATTCAGGATATTACACCTCAGTTTGCGGTTATACATTTGAGAACAATGTTGTGCCTGACTATTCTCGTATAACCGGATATGTGGGAAGTGATCGCCGGTGCCATTGTCATAACTTGCTAAATAACAATTACCCTAAATTCCATTGATCATGTCACCTCTATCTTTGACATTTATCAGTATTTCCGGTAACCTAGTTTCATTGCAATTAGCCCGTGTTGATTACCTGCGTGTATTGCTTGCCCTTTACATATCCTGCTTACATTACTTGCCCTTTACATATCTTGCTTGCATTGCTTGTCCTTTACCTATTGTGTTACGACCATTGTTGGGTACTTACTGAGATTTTCAAATCTCACGCTTGCTCTTTTTAGTCTTAAGTAAAAGGCCAGTGGAGTGATAACATCATGCATGGATAGGAGAACTCGAGTTTTCAGCACCGTGGTTTACCACTATTTGGTTATTTCATTTGTTCTTTATTTGGTTAGAAGTGGACTGGTCCCATATTTTAAACATTAATTACAACTTTCACTGGTTTTCTAATAAAGCACTATTAAAAGTTTTAATCTCTCCATGATTTCTATTATTACTTTTATTTATTTTCACTGTGGCGATGATGTTCCATAGTAATATACAGTCTCTATGGCCGCAGGAAGCAAGTAGCTGCAGCTTCCGTTTGTTGCTGCGGCCATGGCAGACGTGCTATTATGACAGACAACAGCAAACTAGTAGTGGTTATACATTTTGTGTCGAGTCCGAAACACGTTTTCGGAGGCAAAACTGTTACCCTCCGAAAAAAAAAGTTCAACAACAAAAGTTTAGAATACCCTCATAAATCAATCAACGGTCAAATTTAATTTTTACTACCATCTTTTACTTTCATCAATATATAATGTACCATAAAAAAACCTCCGTTGTTTATGCGTTTACGTTTGCTTGACACTGACATTGATCGAATATTACTCGCGCATGCGTGATAAACTGAGCTGTATTAACCAACTACTCTCATGTTTATAAGATTCTTGTTGTGACGGTCCAATCAAGGAGGCGATGTAGACGAACCTGGATGGGGAGCGCGTCCATGTCTGCCCGGAGCGCGAACACTGGGCCCGCGCCGGCGCCGGCGATGGTGGCGACGACGCCGGTCTGGGCGACGGGCCAGGCGTAGGCGACGCCTAGCGCGTCGAGCTCGGCGCGCACGAGCGCGCTGGTGCGGTGCTCCTGGAAGGCTAGCTCCGGGTGCTGGTGGATGCGGCGCCGCAAGCTGCGCAGCCACCCGGCGAACTCCGGCGCGCGCGCCGCGTCCAGGAGGTCCCGCGCGATCGTTGTCATCGCCGGCGCCGTTAGTGGCGGTTGGCTTTCGCCGAGACTTGCGAGAAGACGATCGTGCAGTCAGTGGCGGACGCAGGAATTTTGGAATGGGTGTTCGAAGTTGTAAAAATATTTTGCAGTACAAAACATAAAGATCTACAGTAGTAATAGTTAACATACAATTGTTCATACTAGGGATAATATGTCAAATAATATAGAAAAAATTACAAAACAATTACAAAAGTTCACAAATTAACTCGGCGATACTTCATGCCCTGGAAGCGTGATATTATGTCATCATCCTTAACTTGCAGAAAAAATTCTCGCTCAAGAAATGTAACCAAGCAGTCATTCAAGTATTGTTCTCCCATTCTATTTCGTAGCTTATTCTTCACATAATTCATTGAAGAAAATACTCTCTCCACACTAGCAGTTGCAACGGGAAGAATGAGCACCAATTTGAGAAGCTTGTAAACAATTGCATAATTGAGGCTCTTCTTTGTTTGAACAAGCATAATGGAGAGCTCAGAAAGGTTCTTCACTTTTCTAAACCTTTCATCTCTACGCACATCAGTAATGAAGAGTGCAAGTTGAAATGGAAGATGCATCAACTCTGTATTTGAGAAATCCTTAGGATAAAACTGAGCAAGCCTAACCAAATTGTCCTTGTCATAAGCAGCAAATGAATCAGTTGGATTGAATGACGCCATGCAAAGAAGCAAATCTGTGTTTACCTCATCAAACCTGTCGTTAAGTTCTCGAAGCTGCCTGTCAATAACACTTAAGAACATTTCAACATGGAAGCGATGGAGATTCTTGATTTTTTTGAAGAACCTTCTGGATCTTGCAACCGGCTTATATAAATCGTCCATTTGAGCAACTTTGATGCCATGCTTCACATAAAAGGAAGTGACATCTTTAAGAAAAGAATCCCACCCATCATCCTCCCGCAATAACTGCAACTGAGTCTTTGTCAAATAAATGAGATCAATAGCATTGACAATATCTTGATCTCTCTTTTGCAAAGCATTGCTTAAGTCATCTGTGTATCCAAAAATGGTTAGCAACAAGTGTGCCATGAAAACAAACTCAAATGACTCAAATGATGTCAACATAGTTTGAGCATGTATAGCCTCTGTGCTTGAAGAGTGATCTTCTCCAATGTTTATAAGAACTTGCCGGATTGAAGGATATAAATAGATAACATGCATAACAGTTTTGTAGTGAGATCCCCAACGAGTATCACCTGGCCGACCCAAGCCAATCTCTTGATTCAAACCTCGGCCGGTTTCAATGTCACCCAATTCTAATGCTTCGACAATTTGTTGAGCTTGAGCTACTCGCAGCATTTGTATCTTCTTACAAGACATACTAAGAGCACTCAACAAATATGCAAGTTGCTGGAAGAACCAAACACAATCACCATTCTCTTTAGCAACAGCAACAAGAGTTAATTGAAGTTGATGAGCAAAGCAATGAACATAATATGCTGAAGGAGACTCATCCATAATTAGTTTCTTTAAACCATTCACTTGACCTTTCATGTTACTAGCTCCATCATATCCCTGCCCGCGGACCATAGACAAGCTCAACGAATGGTCCATAAGCAAAGACTCAATTGCTGCTTTAAGTGTCAAAGCAGTAGTGTTTTCAACATGAACAATACCGAGAAACCTCTCAACCACCCTTCCTTGTTTGTCAACATAGCGCAAACAAAGTGCCAATTGTTCTTGTTGGTATACATCACTGGATTCATCGGCAAGTATTGCAAAATAATCATCACTAAGATCATCTATAATTAGTCTAGTAGTTTCTTTGGCACAAGAGTTGATGAGATCTTTCTGTATCGTAGGTGCGATCATTTGACTATTCTTTGGAGCATTTTTTAGAATGACCTTGTTAACTTCTTCAAAATTTTCTGCTAGCCAATTTAAAAGCTCAAGGAAATTTCCTTTGTTGTGTGAGTCTTCACTTTCATCATGTCCACGACAAGCCAATCCTTGGCGCAAAAGAAATCTCAAACACTTAAGTGAATAGGTCAAGCGACATTTGTACATAGCCTTTTGTTGTTTTGAGTTTGAAGCAAAAGATTCCTCAATTGATGCTTTAGGTTTAATGAATAAATTGTATTTCTCTTGAGCTTCATTGTGGGCACTAGTAATTGCTCCAACATGTTTGTCAAACCTATCTTTATGGTTCCAATTTCTAAATCCCCCTTTCACAAAACTATCTCCACCAGCACATGTAGTTTTATCCTTGAACAGATAACAAACGAAGCAGAAAGCAGTATCTCGTTCTACACTATACTCAAGCCAATTATATTGCTCAAACCAACTAGCTAAGAAGCGACGCATACCTCCAACATTTCTTTTTGGAAAATTATGTGCCCGTGGTTGACATGGTCCCAATGCAATGTATCCCCTTCTCACTGCATCTTGGTCATTGACATTATAGTCCGCGATGGGAGTTCTCTTTCCTGGATCATGCGAAAGCAAATCAATATCATAAATGGCTTCATCATCTGATTCTGATCCATCATCTTCTTCTGTAATTGGAGACAATGAGCAATCCATTTGAGGTTCATTGTCAATAGAAGTGCCACTGTCATCGTGTGTGTGTACTACCATCTGTAGCTCATTATCAATGGAAGGAGAATTCGTCTCATTCCGAACTTGGCTTTCATTAGAAATCGGTTTTGCCATCGAGGTTGACGCTATCTTCTGTGTCTTTTTAGCTCTCTCCCACAAAGATTTCAGATTTGTAGTCTTCTTCATTTTTTAAAAACTCAAAGATCTACAAAATCATAAAATACAAGTCAACAAGTGTTACAATATGTGATCATCAATTGGACATTTGGACGGCGAACAATATGTGATCATTGATGAGTAATATGATGCACATACCCACATTCACAGAATCACATACAAGTATACAACTATACAAGCATTGCTCATTCTCATTTTCATTTTTTAACACATAACCATTATTGAGACATCTGAAGACTAAAGTCAATATTTCTAATTCTGAAATTCAACAATCACCAATCACTACACTGCTCATTGCTCATTGTTCAACAATCCAACATTTCAACATTGCTCATTGCTCATTGCTCAACAATTCAACAATTCAGTCAATCAGTCATCATCATGCTCATTGCTCAACAATTCAACATTTCAATTTTCAACAATTCAACTCAACAATCAACATCAATACACAATACTGCAATACTTCATGCTCATTTGCTCAAGCTCAAGTACTCACTGCTCACTGGCCGAGTCCGACTGGGCAACTGGCGGAGGCGGCGACGCCGGCGAGGCGCGGTCGCGCGGAGAGGAGGCCGGTCAGCTGGAGGCCTGGAGCGACGGAGCGGAGACGCCGAAGAGTCGAGGTGCCGGCGGAGCGGGCGAGTGGCGGCGCTGAGGGCCGGTCGGCCGGACGGCCAGATCTGGAATCCGGCGCCCGGCGGAGCGGAGAGCTGGAGCGCTGGAGCGGAGGGGCGCAGCGCCGGAGCCCGGAGCGGACCGGCGGTCGGCGGAGACTGGAGGGGCGGAGCGGGCGAGTGGCGGCGCTGAGGGCCGGACGGCAAGATCTAGAATTCGGCGCCGGCGGAGCGGAGAGCTGGAGCGGCGAAGCGGAGGGGCGGAGCGCCGGAGGCCCGGAGCCCGGAGCGGAGCGGCAGAGACTGGAGGAGCGGAGCGGGCGAGCAGCGCCGCGGAGAGCTGGAGCCGTTAGGGTTCGGGGAATCGGGGGTTCGGGGGCCAGGCGATTGGGGAAATGCCGATGGGGGCCGGGGGTCGGGGGACGGGGGAGCAGGCCGCAGGCGTGGGCGCGCGGATTCTCTCGGGGGCGTGGGCCGTGGGCTGGCTTTCCCCCGGATGCGCGCGCGCGAGCAGGCCGCAGGCGCGCGGAGCGGTCGCCGGTCGGGCTGGGCAGCAGCAGCAAGCCAGCAAATACGTAAATATTTCCAGACGCCCAGTTATATGTATATACATGTAATATACCCTACATATACTAAATTTTTTGTCAAAAATTTTGGGTGTTCAGCTGAACACCCTTGACCCACTGTAGATCCGCCCCTGCGTGCAGTAGCAACAGCAGGAGGAGGAGGGCGAAGAGACTGGCCGGTTCTTGTTGGTTTGTTTTTTGAGCGGAAACCTGCTTTGTGTTTTGACTTTTGATCTCGTGGGGAGGAGGCGATCTTTTTCTCAGACGATGGAAATAAATCGGTAAAAATTATAGTGAAAATTTCCCTTAACATGTGGTCGGTAGGAAATCAAACTTTACCTAGTCGTGCAAACCATGGGCATATTATTTTAAGCTGCAACTTATTAATATAATAAATAGTAATCGTTAAATGAAGTCAAAGTCAAAAATCAGCCAAAAAAACTAAAAAAACAGACCTATATGTGCCGCTTGTAGTAAAGTGGGACAGCCTAGCTCACACCATATCACATTACGGGGTGAGTTCTTTCGGCTTACGATATATGGGTACAGTTATGTCTTTTGACTGTTCGTGAGAGAGAGTATGTAGAGACAAGCACTCACGTGCGATTTTAGCCGATATATATAAAATCACTAGAATGTCTACTATAATCGATTTGTAGATCCCACTTTGAAAAGATACTCCGTTTAAAAATTAGTTATTGAAGAAATGCTAGTTACTAATAAAAGCCAAAAGCAGAAGCTCCCTTCTTTTTCACTTATGGCTTATGGCTTATGTCTTATAATACAGTAACTAGCTTTCAAACGATGTGTTTTTTTAAGACGGGATTAACAGAAAAATTATAGTATAAAATATACTGAGTTCAGTTATATCAGCTAAAATTACATGTGACTAATTTTTTAGTCACTGTCTCTCGCGAATAGTCAGAATTCAAAATTTTAACTCACAAATTATAAGATTTAACCTAAAAAATTCACCGCATGCATGTGTCTCTGTGACATGCGCTGCCCGAGGTGCACACCGTGCACCCCCATTTGGAGACAAAAGATGCTTTTCTAGCATCGGTTTCTGTTGCAATCTCCTCACAAACACGCATCGCGCGCGTCGGTGCCGCTAATTTTCACAGCTACACCTGCCTGCTCTTTCTTTTCTGAGAGCGATTATAGTAGTAGTATATTTGTACGTAATTTGCCATGTATTTTACATAAATTTCTATACTATTCACTAACCATTCTACTGGTGAGAAAATTGCTATAATGGGACTCCAAACAACGTGTTTCGTTATAATGGGACTTCTAACGTTGACATCGCTAAAATGACACCCGAAACATTGGCTTCTCGTAATACATGACATTTGACTCTTTTAATTCCAATGTTCGGGTATTTCGAAACATTAGCCAAATGTCATGTATTACGAGAAGTCAATGTTTCGGGTGTCATTTTAACGATGTCAACGTTAGAAGTCCTATTATAGCGAAACACGTTATTTGGAGTCCTATTATAGCAATTTTCTATTCTACTGGTACATGTGGTGTAAAGTGAAAAAATATCGAGGAAAAATTAATGTTTTAAAAACTATATTAACAAAAAGTACTTAGTCGATGAACGTGTTTAACCTATCTGTCTCGTGACATCGTGATTGACAATGATCACAGTAGCGAAAAGTATATTATTGTCGATGATTTGCATTTACGTACAGGACCTACGTCAAGGCATCTCTAATGGTCTGAGTCAGCTAGCTGTATGTATGTACACATCAGCATATATCCTATGTGGAGGAAAGAGAGTATACAAAAAAAATCGAGCCAGCTCTTCCTTAAGAGCAAGTTCAATAATGGTCTTATAGCCAAGCTAGTCAGCATTTTTGCTGATGTGGAAGAGAGAAGAGATGAGAGAGATGAGAGAGATGAGAGCTTGGCTCTCATGCAAGCAACAAGCTGGGCACGGGAGCCTATGCAGTGGTGGGCTCAGATAATAAATGTATGTGAGGAGGAATATGAAAGAGAATGTGAGACATGATACCACATAATAATAAAAAAACCTTTTGTAGATAAATAGAAGACAAATTATTGTATAACTTGGCTCTTATTACTTAACTTATAGCCAAACACGTGGCTCTATTATTGGACTTGCTCTAAGCACTAGTCTATAACGCCAAACGAGACAGCCTCTATAAATTCCGTGTGTGCATGTAAGCATCAAATAGCTATCCTTATAGATAGTTCTTTAGAATGCTAGCTTTAGTGTGTACTATATAAATGATGTGGAAGTCTTATAGTTAGTTGATAGCTATAACCATTGGAGATGCCCTCAGTCTTGCTGGCGGTGTTACTTATTGGAAAAAATCGGAAGAGGTTTATGGGTGTTTGTATTGACTGTAGCTGATTGATTTTAATTGAAAATAAATAGTGATAGTTAAAAGAAGTGATTTTTGGAAAAATGGGATGAACGATGGGGAAAATGACGGAGACATACGTACACAAGATAAGAGCGAGAGGAGTAAAATGCATGACATGTCTATGACCTCCTATTTTATCCTCGGAGCGAGACAAAAGCGAGAGAGATAGAGAAGTTACTTCGAAAAAACAGATGTTCATATTAGTTTCTAAAAATTAGAATTAGAAGTCAATACGAACACCTCTTATTGTATTAGCTCAATCCTGTCTTAACTCCATGTATAGCATATACATGAGACATCCCCACTATGGTCCAGTGGGTCGGTTCGATAACCATAAAAAAACCATAGCATGCAAAAAAAAAAAATCCAGCGGAAAACCAGTGGAAGAATTACAAAACTGGAACGGTCCAATCTAGAAAAAAGAAGGAAATTTAAAAAATTACTTTTGCGAATCAACGGATGTCCGCCCACTCGACATCAAAGAACAGGGGAGAGAGGCGGGTGACGGACCGACGGAGTTGCAGCCGACGGCTTGAGTTCCTGCCGGCGGCCGCGGTCCGTAAGTCTCTTTTCACACTCGGGTGTTGGACCTAATTACCGGGGCCGAAAAGAGACGGACTTTTTATTCGACTGTTGTCTCAGGAATTCAAGATGCTCGGAAGACTAATCAGAGTAGCTAGCTAGTTGAAGGCAAAGCAGAGCAAAGCAAAGGTGGCTAGCTGGAGCTTGACGCAGAAGCGGCGTGCTTGCAGAGGTACTCGATGGCCACGGCGGCGTGGAAGGCAGCTCCAATGGGGAGCGCATCCTCGTCGATCACGAAGTGGGGTGAGTGCACGGGATGGATTTCCCCCATCTTGCCGTTGCTGACTCCGACGCCGAAGAAGGCAGCTGGGATCTTCTGCGCGTAGAATCCGAAATCCTCCGCCGCCATGAGCTGGGGAGACAGCCGGACGTTGGCTTCCCCGAGCATGCTCTCCGCCACCGCCTTCGCATGGGCGTACATCCCTTCGTCGTTCACGGTGGCCGGGTATGGCCGGAGCTCCTCCTCCATGAAGTCCACGGTCGCCGCGCAGCGGCTCACGGCGGCTTGCCCTTCGATCACCTTCCATGCACGTTCCGAGAAATTAACGCAGGCCGTTGTTATTGCAGAAATGTGAAGGAACCTAGTGATCATTTGTGTGCTACCTCTCTGATCCTCTTCATGAGATAAGCTAGGCCTTCGGTTGTCATGCTCCTGAAGGTGCCGCCCAAGGTGACCGACTCTGGAATGACATTGAAAGTTTCACCTCCTTTGATGAAGGTCACTGACACCACCTGCAAGCACAACACGACGATATATGCATTGTTAAAACACAGTTCATATGCTACGCGTATGGCGAAGAACTACAATTAATCCGTAAGTAATTAAGAGAGCACTACGTATCTATGACAGAATGCATGGTACGTAGTATCTACAGGTAACGTACTGCGCCCTGGAGGGGATCGGTCTCGCGAGCAACAAGATTTTGGAGGCTGAGGACGGCAGAGGATGCGGCGACTACCGGGTCGACGGAGGCATGGGGTACTGCCGCGTGCCCGCCTTTCCCGGTGATGGTCGCCGTGAACCGAGCCGATCCGGCGAGAAATGGCCCAGGCCTGGAGCCGACGGCACCCACCGGCAAATGTGTGTCAACGTGCATGGCGAAAATGGCCTGCACGTCATCCAGAACGCCTTCCTTGAGCACATGATACCCGCCGCCGCGGCCCTCCTCGGCCGGCTGGAAGACAAGCTTCACCGTACCCTGAGCATGCGAAACAAAGAGGACATGGATCGAACCGTCAAAAAGGATATCATAATATCATGCGCGTGATCGCTGCAGCATGCATCCATGCATTTCCTGATTTTTGTCCGAATTTGCTCATTTCACCGCACAAACGTAAATATTTCAGAACAGATGTCACTACTACAAAAAGAATTATCATAGACCGTTCGAAACTGTCATAAAAAGAAAACTTGTCCAAGAGTACGTACATTCAAATTGTCCTTCCAGGATTGAAGTAGCTTAGCAGCTCCTAGTAGCATTGCAACGTGAGCATCATGCCCGCAGGCATGCATCTTACCATCTTCCTGGCTCTTATACTCCCTTTCTACCATCTCCTGCCAATGAATGAAGCCTATGACAATTAGTCAACCAAATATTTGGTCAATACTAAATACTAATAGACGATAGGATTTTATACACACATGATAAATAAGATTGACAGTATGTTTCAACTCTTGTGGACACCATGCATATTAGTTTGTTTCACCCCTTGCTAACTGCTCCTCCTGCACTAATGGACAAAGCCAGGGGCGGAGATGGGCCTCGGGCCGGTTGGGCAACGGCCCGAGGCCCAGCAAAAATAATAGTGCAAAAATTTTCTACATATATCCAAAAAAATATTGCACAGCGTATGGGCCCGAGTCTTCCCGGCCGGCCCGAGACTATTCCCGGCCGGCCCGATTCCCAGCCGGCCCAGCCGCCCAGCAGATCCAACGGGCAACGGCCGAACGGCCCAACGCGATGACAAGCAGAGGCGCGGAGCGACGCTAACCCTAGCCCCAATCCCGCCTCCGCCCTCCGCGACTCCGGCACTCCGCCGCCGGCCGCCCCCAGGCCCCAGCCCCCCACCGCATCGGCGCATCCTCTCCCCCGCGTCGCCGCCCCCCGCCTCCTCTCCGCCGTGCCCCGCCTCCTCTCCGCCGCGGTCTCGCCCCCGCCTCCTCTCCGTCAGCCCGCCGCAGCATCGCCTCGCCGCCTCCTCTTCGCCGCGTCCGCAACGTCGCCTCTCGCCTCCTCAGCGCCTCTCCGCCGCGACGCCGACCCCGCCTCCACTGCTCACCGCCGTCCGCCGCGACGCGCCGACGCCGCCCCACTGCTCACCGCCGTCCGCCGGTGTTGGCTTCCGGGTGAGCTACTGCTAGTCAACGCCTCTCTCTAAGTTTGTTGCTTGTTGTGATGTAATGTTTTGCCAAAATGCAGGTCAAAGGTGAAGAGATTAAGTGCATGAATCCAAACTACACAGAGTTCAAGTTCTCACAAATTAAGGCTCATCCATGGCACAAGGTAATCTGCACATAATGTCTTTCATACAAAATGAATGCAGGGTGTCCTGGTTGGTACAAAATGCACAATTGCTGTTCATTTTGGTACATGCTTTTGGAACAGGGAAATCTATTGACTTCTGTGCTATTAAATTGTGAAATATTTATTGAAATAAACATTGGATTTTATACAATATGTCCCTCCCTTACTGTTTCACATAAAAAACATATACTTACATTAAAAAATGAAAAATCTAATTGGAGCATTGCCATTTACAATTTCACACTTCCATTAATGGTGTCAGGCACGCTAACAATGTCCATGTCATGCTAGTTATAGACTTATAGCCTCCTTAGTTTTGGGCCCGAGGTTATGAGGAATCCTAGCTCCGCCATTGGACAAAGCCTTTGGTGATTGTAAATATCTATGTTCATCAGGTTTCTTGATGGGACAGGTGAAGTGAAGTGATCCAAATTAACGTTGGGGATTGTAAATATCTATGGGACAGGTGAGGTGAAGTGGTACAAATTATCGTTGGCGCGACAGTCTGTGTTGTTCTTAGTCGTTGTCAAGCTTCGACAGATGACACAAGAATAGGTTGGTCCATGATAATAACCGGCCTCGTAAACTACTGCATTTCGTTCATCATCGCTTACGTACTTACCTACCAAGATCACCATTGATTTTTTTTGTCTGGTAACTAGCCGATTGTCCCGCATAATCGTGCGGTTGACGTAGTATATTAATTTCTCCGTTCGAGTTAACATTTTAAAACTTTAACTATTGATACTGGAAAAATATTTAGATTTACACAAGAAAATGATATGAGTAGATTTGTTATTGAAAGTACCTCAATATAATTATATTTTTTTGATAATTTTTGATAACATAAATTAGAAAATGTAATAATCAAAGACGTGTATTGAAAATCATGTCGATATTCAAAAATGACAAGTAAAAAATTGGAGGAAGTATAACTTTATGCAACTGCAAATTTCAAAATTTACAATCTAAATTTAAATTTAGGATAATTGATTTCGTATTTTATTAGCAAATTGTATTTTAAGATATCTCTCCATACATGCGAAAGAGAGTCTTGGAAGGTGGGTTCATTGAACAAGGTTACACTCTCAGGCTTTGAATTAAATGTACTGCTACCTTTCTCTTTCTCTCTCTTTCCAAATTAATATATCTCTAGGTCAACTATTGAATCTAAACATTTAAAATTAGAGCCACCAAGTGAAGGATTTGGTGTTTTTAAGATTCTTATATATATATGTGTGTGTGACAACTATTGAATCTAAGAATTTAAAATCAGGTCCGCCAATTAGAAGGTAGGATATTTTTTATGAGAATTTTTAGCATATTTTTTCTTAGCAACTAGGTGTAAAAGGTTTGTTATTGACTTTTAATATATAAAATAAATAGGTAGATAGATGATATTGAATACACTGCAAATTTTTGGGTTATTGCGACGGCATCCAAATCTGAGTAATCAAGAAGGTTGCGGATTAAGCGCACCGACCTGGATGGGCAGCGCGTCCATGTCGGCCCGGAGCGCGAACACTGGGCCCTCGGCGGCGCCGGCGATGGTGGCGACGACGCCGGTCCGGGCGACGGGCCAGGCGTAGGCGACGCCGAGCCCGTCGAGCTCGGCGCGCACGAGCGCGCTGGTGCGGTGCTCCTGGAAGGCGAGCTCCGGGTGCTGGTGGATGCGGCGCCGCAGGCCGCGCAGCCACCCCGCGAACTCGGGCGCGCGCGCCGCGTCAAGGAGGTCGCGCGCGAGCACTGCCATCGCCGGTGCCGTGGCCGCCGTTGGTCGAGACGAGCGAGAAGATGGCAGCAACCAACAACCAGCCGCAGGAGATCGAAGTACACGAGGAGATGGACACACGCGTGTGATGTGAGAGCTGGCAGATGGCAGCTGGGAGCTAGGCCACTTCTTCCCCCGGCTGAGCCCTGCTACTGCTACATCATGGTTTTAGCGAAAAAGTTCCTATATTTTTAGAAATTATGTAAAAATCCTCCGTTCTCGTAAAAAGGTTTCTGTCAGGGTTTTTTTAAAAAGCACTCTCCACTTCACCGAAATTGTGTATACTTTGTTGGTTAGCACCCCACAGCTTTCCAAAATTACATACGGATCCTTATTTAGTTACCTGGTCCTCGGTGTTTTATGAAAAAGACTTTCGATTTTTTCAAAATTATGCACGTGCCGTCAAATTTTTTTTAAAAATAACTCTTCGCGAATTATCGTCTCTTTTACTTCGATCTAGTGGTGGCCAAATGGGCCGGGCCTACCCTGGCCGCACCACGGCTCGGTACTGTAGACCCGGCCCGTTTAAGGCACGGCACGATTTTTAAATGGGCCGGGCCGGCACGGCACGGCGGACCGGGCCGTGCCTGGGCCGAGGGTGCGGCACGGCCCGTTTAGCAATCGGGTCGTGCCGGCCCGACTAATTCAAAAACTAGCCGTTTTTTGTGACCGTTGGGGGGTAAAAATCCGAAAAAATAGCAAAAAAATCGGAAAAAATCTGAAATTTTTTCTATAAATAGGGGAGCATCCGGCCTCCATTCTCTACACCTCAAATCTCACTCTTCTCTCTCGGTTTAGCTCTGAAAAATCCGAAAGTGTTTGCGCAAATTTGGCAAAAATTCGGGCAAAATTCCGAAAATTCAAAAATCTTCAAAGATTTTTGTGAGAGCTGCAAAGGAGGTAATAATGTTGTCTTATACTCTTATTTTAATTTTTTGGTATTATTTTTTGGTTTAATTTTTTGCTATTATTTGTTGGTTTAATACTTTAATAGTAAGTTAATCGTTCTTTATTATTTCAATTTGCAGTCGATTTAATGGAGAACTACGATTTTCAACTTGTAGGACCGAAATGGCGACAGAGGGGGGGTGAATGTCGTTTCTTAATAAATATTTCCCCCAAATACCCGCTAAAACTCAGTTCTTCGATAGCTATGGAAAGCTATGAAGACGAATTAAATGCTCATTAGAAATACAGAGAAACAACACAAAGCAGAGAGAGATTTACTGCAGAGCCGAAGGCAAAAGAACCAAATGAAACAAGCTGCTCGGACTGCAATAAAACTTAACAATTAAATGATATAGCCGAATGGAACAAAGAACAACTTGAAATTTATTGTTGGTCGTAAGTGTCTTGGCTGCCAGCAAAAGTAAGTTGTTGGATCATTAATTGCATCTCCATGGCTTAGAAACTTTGGTCTCCAACAATGAGCATTCGAATGGCACAAAAAGGAATTAAAGAATGCATTAACTAGCAAGAAAGATAACTAATGCATTCAGTTTTTTTTTCTTGCAGCAAAGAGAGAGGAGAGATCAACGAGAAAACAGCTACTGCTAAAAGCAGAGCTGAAAGCAGGTTTAAACCAAAACTGACAGCCGAACTGCTCCCAGCCTGAACAGAAAATCTGAGATTTCAGATTCTTGCCATTTTCAAGAGAATGAGAGAAATAAACCTTTTCTTTTTAGACACTAACACCAAGAGCATAATCTAAATATAATGGGGGCTCCAAACAACACAAGAAATCAACAAAAACACAGAAATTTCAGATTCGAGCTAAGAACTGAAAATGTACAGATGCTTCACCAAAATCCAAATTACTCCCCAACCTTTGATCCTATGGCCATGAAACTTTGAGGATATGTTAGCAATAGCTATGGGATAATCCAGTCTAAATTTCATGCCATCTCATTGAGGGAAACAAAATCTTACTCAAACCCTAGAATGAGAAATCTAAGAACAGAGGAAGCCAAATGGGAAAAACTGAAATTAAACAAAGTTTGCTCATGGAATTGACTAGCCAAATGGCTTTTGAGCATCTCCCATGTCATAGCAACCCATTTTGGGCCTTTCCAACAAGAAACAACAAGAAACACAAAATCTCACAAATCAAGCCAAGAGATACATCGAAGAACAGAGAGCACCCAGAGAATAAAAACTTCAGATTTTCATTTCTTGGATCACAATGAATACAGAGGAGTCCCGATACCCCGACTTGATACAAAAGGAAAGATTACAATCTCTCAATCCCTCTCCAGCCTCTCAATCCTCACCCATGGATGCTTGGAGGGGGTGAACACTACTTGTTCTATCTAGAACACATCGTAGATAACAGAGGGAGCACTACTCTGCCACTACTACTCACTCTCAACAACTAAAGTCTAAAGCCTAAAGCAACCACTAAAGACTCTTTTGACTCTAACAAACCCTAATTCCACCCAAGTGCTCAAGTGGGCATGCAGCCCCTCAATCCTATTTATAGTCTTGGCTAACGGGTCTCCGCCCCGTTACGCCTGCTAAATCCAACGGCACCCGCTCCCGCTTGTGCAGCCTCGCGAATTTCCCGATTCGCCCCTCCTGCACCTTCCGGGAAGCTTCCGCGCTCCTTGCCTCGCACGCCTCGCAACCACCTCGAGTCCACGTCGTCTTCGACACATCCCGACCGTTCTGACCTCAGCGCCACCTGCGCCTAGTCCGGTCCACGTGTCTCGCCACGACTCCACCCGATGTCCTGCAGCCACACAGACAAAGAACACATCAAATAGCACCGCTCGATATATGAAAGCATAAACAACATCATACTTACCATGTCGAAGACCAAACCTGTCAAATCAAAGAATCAGCGTCCTAATCCCATATGACCAAGTTTGACCACAGTCCGACCGAGCCCGTTGCACCACGCAACGACTAGGTCCGAACCACCCAAACCAAACTCGACTTACCCAAACTAATGTCAATTACTCATCACGCACATGTGGTCATCTCCACATGGTTCATCAATCTCCCCCTTGATGAGTATATTGACAAACCCCGAAAAAGCACAAAGTTGAGTTTGAGTTTGAAGAATCCAACATGGTCCATAAGAAGGAAAATGAAGCTAATGACCATGTTGACAGAAGGAACACTAGAGCAACAACTGAAAGAGCAAATTGATATCCAAAGCTCTAAACTGTTCTCCCCCTTTTGGCAATAAATACATCAAGATGCAATAGAGAGAATATGACATGTCAAAGGATGAATATGGCTGAAGTTTGTTTATTTCTAAGCATTGTGAGCCATGAAAATTATCCATAATGACCATAATGAGATACACCAAGCCATAACTAAGTAAAACGCTATCTAGATCATGACAACATATGTATAAGCCAGCTAGCACATAAAGATGATAATATGAAATGTAGGGCATTTAGTGAGCAAGTCAAATCAACAATTAAGCAAAGTCTAGCTAGAGATATCTAAGGATGACTCAGGCCATGTCAATAAGCTAAGCGGAAACAAGAAGCTAGTGTTGAGTCAAATAGAGTGCTACAAGCTCAAGAGTGTATCATTTGGTTAAGCACTTTTCATCTTTAGGTAATTAAGCAAATCTTGCACATTTGACATATTTTCTTTTAAAGCTTATAGCTGTTTCCAACCAAAAATTTTATCATGTGCTAGATCTCAAGCCTTATGCGACTACTCCAAGCGAGAAGCTTAAGAAGATAGTCCAGGTCATCCAAAACTCCCCCTGAGTTCATGCCTAGTGCAATGGCAAGCCGTCTCATGAGAAAGAATTGGTGAAATCAGTTTTTTCGCACATAAAAAGAGATCCTTTTGCTTTTTAATAGATTGTGCTAACTCATGATGTATCAAGATGCTAAAATAGCTCAATCTAAGATTCAACCTAGATTCAAGACTCAACTCAGCCTATTTGACATGGCATGAGTCATACAAGGATAGCTAAAGATAGACTAAACTCAAATGCTAACATGACAAGTTTTAATTTAAGTTGAGCAATTTTAATTAACTTATCATGGCAGAAAGCTAGTCTACACATATGAAGTCATGATAAATCTAGCAAGCTAAGCACAAGTCATGGCAAGGTGTAAAGCATTGTAAACATGTCATAGCAGGATAATAATCAAGGCTCAATGTAGTTATATATTACAATGCTAAATGCTAAAATGCAGAAAAATCCAGCTCCCCCTCAACATGACATGCAACTTTTAGTTCAAGTTGAGTTAAGTCACAATTAAACTCCAGAAGCTCCCAAAAGAACTCTCCCTGAACCAAAGCAATAAATCGAGAAGCTGGCAAATAAAACCAAAACAGGCAGTTCTTAAAGCATAGATAAGATATAGAGACAACTATGGCTCAGACTGACTCTTATCTACCCCATATGACTCCAGGACAATCAGCTGACAGTAAATCACACACTAGAGAGCAAACACGTACCCTGTCTACCCGAGGGTGGCCCAACCCTCGCTAGAACCTACAAGAAGTGAGTGAGCTCGACCTAGTGAGATAAGAAATAGCTAATAAGAAGCATCCTGAAAGCACAAGATAAGAGTAAGAAATCTAAGCAACTAGACAAGAGAAGCACTCTAACCTATGCTGGAAGGACTAAGCCCGATGCACCCCGAGTGTAAAGCAACAGAAATGAGACAGAAGCATAATCAATATAGTAAAGCAGTAAAGCCCAAAGCTCCCCCTCACTACAGTCCATAAGGACAAACCACCCCAAGCTCTCCCCGCAGAGCTGAAAACCTCGAACTATCCAATGGCTTGGTGAAGATGTCAGCCAACTGGTGGTCACTCTCCACAAACTGGAGCACTATATCGCCCTTCTCTACATGGTCTCTAAGGAAGTGATAACAGATATCGATGTGCTTGGTCCGAGAGTGTTGCACTGGGTTCTTGGCAATGTTAATCGCAGAAGTGTTATCACAAAAAAGTGGAACACTGTCTATCGCTAACCCAAAGTCCCGCAGGGTCGAGACCATCCAAAGCACTTGGCTGCAGCAACTGGCAGCAGCAACGTACTCGGCCTCTGCAGTGGACTGTGCAACACCGGACTGCTTCCTCGAAGACCAAGAAACGAGAGAAGTGCCAATGAATTGGCAAGTGCCAGAAGTGCTCTTCCTATCTATCCTACAGCCGGCAAAATCTGCATCCGAGAAGGCTCTCAAGGAAAGACAGGATGAGGAAGAGTACCAGATGCCATAGTCAATGGTAGCTCGAAGGTACCGAAAGATGCGCTTCACCGCCTGGCGGTGAGATACGCGAGGAGAGGCCTGAAAACGAGCACACAGACACACAGAGAAGTGTATGTCTGGTCTCGAGGCAGTGAGGTAAAAAAGGGAGCCGATCATACTTCTGAACTCTTTCTGATCAACTGGCTCGCCGTCCTCATCTGGGTCAAGATAGGCTGTAGAAGCCATGGGAGTCGACACAGGCTTACCATCACTCATGTCGAATCGTCTCAGGAGGTCTCGAGTGTACTTTCCCTGATGAAGAAATGTACCCTCCCGAGTCTGCTTGATTTGGAAGCCAAGGAAGAAAGTCAACTCACCCATCATGCTCATCTCAAACTCGGTGCTCATGACATCCGAGAACTGAGAAACCAGAGCATGGGAAGAGCCGCCAAAGATGATGTCATCGACATAGATTTGGACGAGCAGAAGGTCACTACCAAGCCTACGGATAAACAAAGTCTTGTCTACTTTACCCATCTCAAACCCATGACTCAACAAGTAGGACTTAAGCCTCTCATACCAAGCTCTGGGGGCCTGCTTAAGTCCATATAACGCTTTGGAAAGCTTGAAGACATGGTGTGGGTATTTGGGGTTCTCGAAACCTGGAGGCTGTCTGACGTAAACTTCTTCCTCAATAACGCCATTAAGGAAGGCACTCTTGACGTCCATCTGGTAGAGCTTGAAACCCTTAGAAGCTGCAAAGGCAAGCAGGATTCTAATGGCCTCAAGTCGAGCTACAGGGGCAAAGGTCTCCTCGAAGTCTAGACCCTCAACCTGGGAAAACCCCTGAGCTACCAGTCTAGCCTTGTTTCGAATAACCACTCCATCCTCGCTCTGCTTGTTCTTGAACACCCACTTAGTCCCAATAATATTGTGACCTCGCGGGGGCTCGACAAGCGACCAGACCTTGTTCCTCTCGAAATTTTCTAGCTCCTCATGCATGGCATTGACCCAAGACTCGTCAGAAAGAGCATGAGAAACATCCTTGGGCTCAAAGGAGGCAATGAAAGCAGAATGGAGACAGAATTGAGATAAGCCAGATTTTGAGCGGGTAACACGCTCGAACAGGTCTCCAATCATCTGCTCAGAAGGATGTCTTTTCTGGATATGTCGGGGAGGTCCAGGATGAGATGAAGAAGTGGCCTCTACCTCATGAGCTGACGAGGTAGGAACAGAGCCACTAGCTCCAGAGGAAGCAGAAGGCATGGGCTGATCACCTGGAGGTGCGGTAGAAGACGGCACCTCAAGGGGTGGATAAGGGACTTGATCGGGTAGACAACCCTCATCTCCATCGTCCTCGTCATCCACGAAGATGGTCTCGGACTGCTCTAAAGAACCTGAGATATCAGGCCTAGTCCCCGGACTGGCCTCGTCAAAGGTCACCTCACAGGTCTCTACCATTTTGCTAGACTCGCAGTTCCAGACCCTATAAGCCCGTGAAGAAGGCGAGTAACCTAGAAAGATCCCATCACAAGAACGTGACTCGAACTTATCTAGGTTCTCGGACTTCAGAATAAAGCACTTGCAACCAAAAACACGAAAATGAGAGACGCTGGGCTTTCGCCCGTATCTCAACTCATAAGAAGTGCGGTGCAAGTGTGCCCTAAGAAATACTCGATTTGAGACATGGCACGCGGTAGCTATAGCCTCAGCCCAAAACTTCCGCGGTGTAGAGTACTCATCAAGCATCGTCCTGGCCATCTCGACCAAGGTACGGTTCTTCCTCTCCACAACGTCATTTTGTTGTGGGACGTGCGGAGAAGAGAACTGGTGCTCTACACCTGTCTCACCACAGAAACTCTCGAAGTAGGAATTCTTGAACTCAGTGCCATTGTCGCTGCGGATCGCTCGTAAGGCACCCGGAAGCTCAACAGAAAGCCTACCGAAAAGACCTCGGAAATGTGAAAATGTCTCATCCTTCGAGGCTAAGAAAAACACCCAAGAATACCTCGAGAAGTCATCGACCACGACAAGAACATACCACTTCCCTCCTGCTGACTGCACTCGAGCTGGTCCCACTGTATCCATGTGGAGCAGCTGTCCCGGTGCATCGGTCATAGTAACTGTGACCGGAGGGTGAGAAGCGGCAACCATCTTGCCGTGCCGGCATGGAGCACAAACTAGATCTTTGACCATCTTGAGTTTCGGTAAACCACGAATGAGATCGTGACCGCTAACTCGAGTCAAATGGTCAAACCCAATATGACCAAGTCTCCTATGCCAGAAAGATCGCGGGACTCAGAAGCAACTAAACACCTGAGAGGATCACCAGAAGACTCAGAGAAATCAGCACGAAAGATCCTCCCATAACGAGAAATCCCGCAAACCAGACTACCCGAAGAGTCAAGAATTCTGCAAGCGTTTTTCTTGAAGCTCACCTCGAAACCGTCATCGGTAAGCTGAGAAACGGAAAGCAAATTGTACTGCAGCTTACTAACCAAGGCAACATCCTTAAGAATAAAAGAAGCATTAACATGCACAGTACCTTTGGCGATGACGCGCCCAGACGAAGCGTCTCCGAAGGTGATCGTCTCATCACTTGGAGCGCGGGCTAGGGAGGAGAACCAACGGGAGTCTCCGGTCATATGACGAGAACAACCGGAGTCTACAAGCCAAACCTTCTTCTTCCCTACCCGGCGAACCTGAGTCAAATAGAGAGTAAAGTCTCAGTACTGGGCTAAATCAAGAGTGATTTTGGCACCCAATACTGAGTAACACGTGGAGCAGATGAAGTAGTCAAGCACGACTGACCTCTATCTACCCTACGCTCTCCGTGACTCAAAGAAGCAGAAGGTCTGTGAGCAGACCTGAAGCTGTTGCGGGGTCCGACTGCTACGGGAGAGCGAGTCGGAACACCGGCAACACGCTGATCACGCCGTGGGTAACTGTCTCGACGGGGGAAACGAGATGTACCCTCAGGACGGCGGAAGTCACGACCTGGAGCAGCATGAGGACGAAAACCAGAAGACTCAGAAAAACCAAGTCCTCGATGCTGCCCAAACACGTCAGAAGCAAACCTGGATCTCGTGCTAGTCTTAGGTGCACTCAGGATCTGGGGCTGACCCTGAATACGCCTAAGTGCCTCTGCACGGTCTCTTCGCGCAATCCTGGCGCGCCTGAAGCATCTCTCGATCGAGTGCCCATCCTTCTGACAGAAGGTGCAGTGGTACTTCACCTTCTGAGAGGTGGAAGTAGCACGAAGAGGCTTCGCCTTCTGAGAGGCCGAAGCAACAGGTGGAATCACCTTGCTGTCAGAGATCCCTTGGACAAAGCCCGCTGATTTGAATTTCACCTCGTCAGATCTGGGCTCAACCTCGATCACACCTCCTAAGATGGGTCGGAGAATAGCAGGTGGATGCTTCCTCATATCCTCATAGAAATCATATCCTAGACCTTGATTGAACTTACAAATCTTGGATTGATCTAGAATAAGATTAAGCTTCTTTTTGCCGCCTACAAATCTCTCGAGAGTGTTCATAAGGTACTGACACTCCCGAAAGAGAGAGGTGCAAGAAGAGCAGGGGGAAGAGGGAACAGCAGGAGGTAAGGAAGCAGATGAAGAACCAATAGCAGAGGAACGAATGGCTTGTGCACGCACAACCGACTCAAAATGGACAGTCCTACTGCTAGCAGGTTGGCTCACATCAATAAGCGTCTCTACCTTACCTTGGGGCTTCTCCCCCTCCTCAGCAATCACATCACAAGAAGTTGATGACTTCTCTAATAAGTCCTTAGTTAGCTTCACACATTTATCATTCAAAGCAACGAGTTCAAGTTTTAGTTTGTCACAACTAATGCATGGTGAGCTAACAGGATCCTTAGTCGCAAACTGAGCCAATTTGTTGTTTTGATCAATCATCTCTTGGAATTGCTTAGAAACAGATTCAAGTTCAAGGGTTAATTTTGGACAATTGGTGCAAGAAACAACAGGCTCAAGTAAAGAAGCATGCAACTCAGCAATCTTGTGATCTGCCCGTTTTAGGTTCGACTTCAGCTTATTGCAATTTTCACATGACTCGGGCAGATCAAGCAACATGGTATAAAGGCCTCTAAAAACATTGTCCTTATCCTCACATGAGGTGCAAGCACTAGTCTCAACAGGAGCAGATGAAATAGAAGCAATCCTACTCATCTCTAGTTCAGCCAACAGACTAATGTTCTCCACCTTAACAGTATCAAGCTCGGAGGACAAACTATCATGCGAGGTCCTTAGTTTCTCCATGTCACCCAGCAAAGCAGAGCATGTATCACAGTCGTCACTAGAGGGACCAGATGTAAGAGCAATAATCTCTAGTGACAATCTGTCTACTTCCTTCTCTAACTCAGTACACCTAGCCCTAGCTCTAGCATGGAAACCACCTAGCTTAAGAAAAGCATGATTGAGCTGGTCGTAGGTGGGGCATACCTCGTCCGAGTCGGAGTACAGCTCGCTGTCGCTGAGTTCGCCCTCGAGGGCCATGAAGCACATGCCGGAGAAGTCGTCGCCGCCATCCTTGGGCTCTTGGTCACCCGTCCCGTCGTCGTCACTCCATCCCTCCACCTCGCTGAGGTCGAGGTCGTCGAAGGCGGTGAGGACGCGGTGGAAGAGCTTCTTGGCCTTCCCGAAGTTGCGGAACTTCTTCTTTCCCGGCGTCTGAGCTGGAGTCTTCTTGTTGCGGTTCTTATCGGTGTAGTCGTTCTTGCCCGAACCGCCATAGTCGTTCTTGCCCTTCTCCAGCTTGGGACAGTTCGCTCGAATGTGGTTGGGGCCACCACACTCGAAGCAGATGACTGGTCCGCCTCTCTTTCTGTCCCTCCTCCTCTTGTAAGCATGGGAGAACTTCCGAGCTAGGAGGGCCAGCTGTTCATCCTCTAGCTGCTCTAATTGATCATCAGTTACGTCACATAGAGCAGCTAGGGAGAACCCACAAAGCGAATCGGCGGAAAAACCAGAAGCCGAACTGGGATCGGTGACCAAAGCCATCGACTGTGACTTCGACCGACGAGAGACAACGTCAATCTCGTGAGTCTTGAGGCGCGAGAACAACGCGTCAAGAGTCAGGGTCGAGAGGTCTGTCGTGTCTTTGATGGTGGTCACCTTCATCTCCCACGCGCGCAGATCGAGTGCCGCGAGCATCTGACGAGCGTTGTCCGAGTCGGGGTATGTGAGACCGACCGCTCGGAGGTTGCTCAAGATTTTGTGAAATCGCGAAAAGCACTCGTCCAGGGACTCACCAGCAAGCATCTCGAATTTGTTGTATTCGCGCTTGAACTGGTCTTGTCGAACCGTCTTGATCTGGGTGGTGCCCTCATGGTATGCGTCGAGGGTCACCCAGATGTCGTAGGCGGACGACAGGTGAGATATACGGTCAAACTCGCTACGACTCAACCCCTGGATGATGATGTTCCTTGCCTTTGCATTCGCCTCAACATCAGCCATGTTCCCGGCATTGATGTTCTCATCGGCAGGAACAGCGAATCGTACCTTGACCTTCCGCCAGATGGCATACCCCTAGGCCTGGATGTATGTCTCCATTCAGCTCTTCCAGAAGGGGTAATCGATGCCATCGAACACGGGCGGCTTGGTCGAGTACTTGTCCGTCGCCATGGCTCTTGAGACCGGTTAAGATCTATGAATTAGAGCTAACCTACTCTGATACCAATTGTAGGACCGAAATGGCGACAGAGGGGGGGTGAATGTCGTTTCTTAATAAATATTTCCCCCAAATACCCGCTAAAACTCAGTTCTTCGATAGCTATGGAAAGCTATGAAGACGAATTAAATGCTCATTAGAAATACAGAGAAACAACACAAAGCAGAGAGAGATTTACTGCAGAGCCGAAGGCAAAAGAACCAAATGAAACAAGCTGCTCGGACTGCAATAAAACTTAACAATTAAATGATATAGCCGAATGGAACAAAGAACAACTTGAAATTTTCATGCCATCTCATTGAGGGAAACAAAATCTTGCTCAAACCCTAGAATGAGAAATCTAAGAACAGAGGAAGCCAAATGGGAAAAACTGAAATTAAACAAAGTTTGCTCATGGAATTGACTAGCCAAATGGCTTTTGAGCATCTCCCATGTCATAGCAACCCATTTTGGGCCTTTCCAACAAGAAACAACAAGAAACACAAAATCTCACAAATCAAGCCAAGAGATACATCGAAGAACAGAGAGCACCCAGAGAATAAAAACTTCAGATTTTCATTTCTTGGATCACAATGAATACAGAGGAGTCCCGATACCCCGACTTGATACAAAAGGAAAGATTACAATCTCTCAATCCCTCTCCAACCTCTCAATCCTCACCCATGGATGCTTGGAGGGGATGAACACTACTTGTTCTATCTAGAACACATCGTAGATAACAGAGGGAGCACTACTCTGCCACTACTACCCACTCTCAACAACTAAAGTCTAAAGCCTAAAGCAACCACTAAAGACTCTTTTGACTCTAACAAACCCTAATTCCACCCAAGTGCTCAAGTGGGCATGCAGCCCCTCAATCCTATTTATAGCCTTGACTAACGGGTCTCCGCCCCGTTACGCCTGCTAAACCCAACGGCGCCCGCTCCCGCTTGTGCAGCCTCGCGAATTTCCCGATTCGCCCCTCCTGCACCTTCCGGGAAGCTTCCGCGCTCCTTGCCTCGCACGCCTCGCAACCACCTCGAGTCCACGTCGTCTTCGACACATCCCGACCGTTCTGACCTCGGCGCCACCTGCGCCTAGTCCGGTCCACGTGTCTCGCCACGACTCCACCTGATGTCCTGCAGCCACACAGACAAAGAACACATCAAATAGCACCGCTCGATATATGAAAGCATAAACAACATCATACTTACCATGTCGAAGACCAAACCTGTCAAATCAAAGAATCAGCGTCCTAATCCCATATGACCAAGTTTGACCACAGTCCGACCGAGCCCGTTGCACCACGCAACGACTAGGTCCGAACCACCCAAACCAAACTCGACTTACCCAAACTAATGTCAATTACTCATCACGCACATGTGGTCATCTCCACATGGTTCATCACAACTCTCCGAATTCGGCATCTCGGCGGAGGATATGCAATCGTTTCAACAAGCATATCCATCCGCGGAAGGTCCACATGTATAAATTGGAGATGCCGAAGAACCGACGGCCCCGGTGGCGCAAGGACCGCAGGGTCCAATTGATCCATCTTCTGCTGGCTCAACAAGTGCATCCACGACTCAAAGCACGGGTGCAAAAAGAACAAGAGCTAGCACATCTACAGTTTGGAATGATTTCGACAAGAAGTTCAAGACCGACGATGATGGGACTTCGGTGAGGTATGCTGTTTGTAAAATTTGTGGTAATGAATTGAGTGCAAAATCTTCAGGTGGGACGGGTCATCTACAACGATATGCTGCAAGCTGCAAGAAAAGGTAACGAATACAAATGCGCCAGACACAGCTGCAATATAACCCCGACGGCTCGGTACGTACGTGGGAGTACAACCCAGAGGTAGCTCGGGAATCTCTTTGTAGATTAATTGCTTCTCAAGATTTACCTTTAAATTTTGGTGAATCTGATGCTTTCCGAAAATATATTAGGACTGCTCATAACCCTCGATTTAGTACTGTATCTAGGCAAACAACAACTAGAGATTTAATTAAATATTATAACAATTATCGTGATAAATTAAAAGAAATGTACATTCTCTATTGCTTTGACATCCGACATATGGAGTGGTAGGGCTAGAGAGGATTATATTAGTGTTGTTGCTCATTATGTTAATGATGATTGGATAATAGAAAAAAGAATTATAGGATTTAAATTAATTAATGTTTCACATAATGCTGAAAATATTGCAGAAAGCATTATTAAAGTTGTAGAAGATTTTGGCCTCACGGATAAGATTTTTTCTATAACTTTAGATAATGCAGCTGCAAACACTAAAGCTTTGGGAATTCTTACTCCTTTGTTTAATACTTATGCACACTCTTTCTTATTGCATCAACGTTGTGCTTGTCATATTATTAATCTTATTGTTAAATCCGGTTTAAAAAGATTAAATGCTTGTATTGATTCTTTTAGATATGCAATTTCATTTATTAATTGTTCTAACCAACGAATAGCCGCATATAAGAGTTTTTGCGTAGCAATGAATGTTCGTCCTAGAACATTTGGTTTAGACATGCCTGTTAGATGGAACTCTACTTACCTTATGCTTAAACATATATTGCCATATAAGAGCACCTTGTCTGTTTTCCTTCACACCCAAAGCCATCAATCTCGTAGCTCCTCCAGTAGAACCCAAGTTAGAGACCCTGAACTTATTGAGGACGATTGGGTTGTTGGTAAAAAAATATTTTCCTTTTTAGAAATTTTTCATAAAGCTACACTTTGTGTTTCTGGAGTATATTACCCTACATCTCCTGTAATTGTTCATAATATTGTTGAAATTGCCACTCACCTAAAGACTTTTGAAAATGATCCTATACTACGGGATGCTGTAGTTGCCATGAAAACTAAGTTTTTAAAATATTGGAGAGAAATTCCTATTTTATATGCATTCGCTTTATTTTGGATCTTAGGGCCAAACTCCAAGGATTTATAAATGTTTTGCAAGTTAAGTGAGGCTACCGATTTAAACTATTGTTCATACTTTACATTAGTTAAGAATAAATTATACGAGGTATATGATAAATATGAAAATAAGTTTGGGTCTGTGCGTTTAGAAAGACCCCCGGTAGTCCCTAGCAGCTCTAGGGGGGCTATGCAATGGGGCAAGATTTTTGGTTCTTCGTCTAGTTCTCGTGCAGGTGCAGGTACACAGCAGTTAGGAGGATGAAGGCGACAAAGCACTGGAGACCTATCAAGCTATCTCAACAGTGATAGCATCAGCTTCGAGCAGGAGTTAAATATCCTCTCATGGTGGCAAACCCAGAAGGTATCATATCCAGTGCTATCCATATTAGCGCGGGATGTGTTGACTGTTCCTATCTCTACAATCTCCTCGGAGTCAGCATTCAGTCTTTCTGGAAGAATAATCGAGGAGCGACGAACAAGTCTCTCCAACGAGATGGTCGAAATACTTCTGACTGTTAAAGACTGGGAATAAGCTGAATCAAGACTCCAACATACTGCAGATAATAAAGATTTAGAAGAATCTTTTGAGAATTTGTATTTAGATAGCAATGAATAGGATTTTCAATATTTTTCTTCACATGTAGTCACTAATGAGCTTTATAGGTTGTACTCTTTTTTCTTTACTAAGGTTTTCTCAAATTGAGTTTTTACTTGGTAAAGTTTTTAATGAGGCAGTCATCCCATGTAATTTAATAAGTTAATAAAGCTCATTATGTCATTGCAAATATTTATTTTTGTGATTAACAATGTCTACAATTTTCTATATTTTTTCTGAATTTTTTACAATTTTTCTTAATTTTCTACAATTTTTCCTATTTTTTCCATTTTTTCGGCTAAACGGGTTAGTCGGGCCGGCACGGCCCGTTTAGCCTTAACCGTGCCCGGGCCGGCACGGCCGTGCCTGAGCTCACACCGTGGCCCGTGGCCCGACATAGCACGACCCGTTTATTACACGGGCCGTGCCGAGCCCAGACCCGTGCCATGCCAGTGGACAGCTCTACTTCGATCCATACGGTAGTTAGCGCGGCGTGGCGTTACGCTTATGTTGCTAGAATATTCATACGCAATCGTGGTAGGTGCCGATCGATCGATCGAGCCCGTGCGCGCGTGCGTGGTTTGTTTGTTTTGATCTCGCGGAAAGGATGCGATCTGACTGCCGCTTGTGGTGAAGTTCACGTCATGTCAGTTGCACGTACGCGTCGCGTCGCACTTGATGCCTTGGGGCGTCCGTCCCTGCACTTGCTAACTAGTAAGCACACACGAATGCACGATGTCATGCTGTGCGCGTATTATGTAGACCTATTTACTAAGTCAAATTCTGCTACAAATGTGTCACCCATTTTGGCCGCACAAAAACTATAGCTTATTACACTTGTAGCATAAAACTATGACAAAGTTTGAAAAGCAACTAAACATCTCCTCATATTGACTTTTGTTTCTAGCCTCTGCTTTCACATATTATAATATGCTTTACATTTTATTATATCGCAATTACGTAAATCACATAACAGTCTATAAATTATAATATCTTTCATTATACTATTTTTATTATATAATATATTATTATTTATCAGCCACAGCTATTCTTAATAGGCCCTAAGTATGCCATGGCTTTTGCATGTTTGAACCAAACACCCAGCCGAGACGTGTCTCATTTCTCTCCCCAGATTTCTACACTGTCCGTGACCAAAAAAAAAGTTGCATCGGCTTCTGTCGCAGTTTCGTGACAACAGAACACACGCGTTCGCGTCGGGTTTCGCCGTCGTCAGTTGACAAGGATTTGGATTTGTAATTGTTGTATTGTACGGGCAGCGCAGATCGAGCAAACAATTCTCAGCAATTGCCTGTTTCTAGTGGGCCATAGCTGATATGCTACCGGGCTACGCCCATTTAAGCCTTGTTTCGTGCTCGTCTGGGCTGACGCATTTCCTCAGGAAAGTTTTTTGAAGCCCAGCTCAAGCACGCACTGCACGGAAGGTAGAAAAATTCCCGAACCGTAGGCTGGAAAATAGTAAGAAAGAGGCGGCAGTCAAAGGGTGGCTAGTAGCAGCTGGTATTCTGGTGGTAATCCGTGTGGAGAGATCAGAATCGAAGGAACCCTACTTCCCCCAGGCCATCACGGCTTCGTCCAATCCCTCCCGCAAGTTCCGCATCGATTCCCCGATTGGCGTCCGCGGCCAGCCTGAGATGGTACGATTTCATTTCCTGTGAGTTGCTTGTGTTCTTGTTTCGATAAGATAGATTTCGTTGAGGCGTCGGATCTCTCGGTAGCTCTCGCGCAGAACGGCTAGACCCGTTTCAATTTGTGGGTGGATCGTTAATTAGTCCTTGCTTCGCGCTGTAAAGTTAGGATCTCTGGGCAGTTTCTTGTGTGCTAAGAAAATTTCCTAATTTTCTTGTGCTTTTTAGTGCGTATCTTTGCCGTGAATTTTGTGGGTATGTTCGTTGCGGCATTTGCGGGAGTGTGAAATTGTCTTAGCTGATCATTACGAGCCCTCACAACCTGAATTATGATAACTTGATAAGTATACTTGAAGTAGCCTCTCCGATTTCTTCTATTCCTTGGTTTCATCCATTTGTTTTCAGTTTAACTTAAAAGAAATTTCTGGGCAGTTTCTCGTGTGCTAAGAAAATTTCCTAATTTTCTTGTGCTTTTTAGTGCGTATCTTTGCCGTGAATTTTGTGGGTATGTCCGTTGCGGCATTTGCGGGAGTGTGAAATTGTCTTAGCTGATCATTACGAGCCCTCACAACCTGAATTATGATAACTTGATAAGTATACTTGAAGTAGCCTCTCCGATTTCTCCTATTCCTTGGTTCCATCCATTTGTTTTCAGTTTAAATTAAAAGAAATTTGTTAACTCTATATGGTCTTCTGAAGATCTCCCCTCCCCTTCTTAGAATTTGGTGTAATTTCCCAAAGCTCTTTGAAGACTTGTTGTAATTTGTAACTTGTAAAGTCCTAGGTCCCAACCAACCTTCCGGTCTCTTATCTTTTCTTTGCTTTTTTTGTGTGTTGTAAATACCATTAATCAGAAGTTGTGATGTTGAATTTTTCGTAGACATCATGGAAATTCGAATCAGCTAACAATGGTACAACTTTCCTTAGGTTCTCTGATTTCTGGTCGGAGTGATGAATTCGAGACCAGTAGTCCTCATCTTCCTCCTGCTTGTGCTCATTATCATATCACAGTTTGAGTGGAAGCAGCAGATTGGTGAGGCTGAGGCGAATCCAGCAGCTACACGGCGGAGGCAACAAGCACTGATCCAAAGGGAAGATGCTATTAAAGAGAAAGTGAGCACCTGGCATTCTTGTTAAATCAGACTCACTTTAGGTTGATTTTAGGGCGCAACCAAAATTCTAATTCATTGAAAATGAGTTGCCTTTTTTTTTGTCAGAAGCACCACAATTTATTTATAATATTTGTTGCACCATTGTGTTTTGTTTATGTTCTGAAGAAATTGGTTTTGTCATACGGTACCTGTACAGAACTTTGAGCACAGATATTGAAACCACCACTAAAAGTGTACTCTGTGAAAACTGATAGAAACATGTGAGCTTGTTTGTTCTATTTCCTGTAATTCATTTCGTCTGGTGGTCTACTTATCCATCTGATTTTTTTCTGAAACAGCAATAGCATTGCTCCTTTATATATTTCTTAGCTGCTTACTTTGTACATAAATCCTAGTATTATAGTCGTAACTGACTGAAACCTTCACTGTGGGCTGAAATCTAGAACTTAAGGAAATGTAGAGCATGATAATTAGTTCTCTGGAAATAGTCTCGATCGCTCTTTTGTCTATATCCTTTCTCTCTTATTTCCACTTAATTATAACAGTCAGCTTCAAGCACGTCGGTTTTGGACAATATATGCAAGTCTTGCTTGCTTAGGAAGTCAAAGTGATCTGTGGAGGTTTCATGCTCATTTATTTACTTTCTGATATAATTGGAGTACAATGGTTTAGTCTTGTGACTTTGTCACCATGGGTCATGCCACAACTCATAACTAATTATTTATGCTTACTGTTTTACTACGTACCTTTGCTGGAAATACCTCCGGTCTGTGATGGACCTGATGATAGAAGGGAATGACATAGTGGCTGCTTTGTTATGGGAAAAAAAACAATGGTGCCTGTGTCATATAGTCTCTGCATTTGAGCATATGAGAAGGTGCACATGATCTTCCTCAGTTCCTTGACACATCACATAGCTAGGTTCACTGGTCAAGTGATCACTGCGTGAGATTGGTTATGAAAGGACTAACAACACTTTACACAAGATTTTGTGATAAGCAGGTTTCAGTGTCAATAGCTGTGACAAGAAAGTTTTAGTATCGGTAGCTATTGTAGTCTGGACTTTTTGTTGTATTTTCTTGTGGTCATTACTTTTGTATGGATTCAAAAGATTATACACTCATAAGATTATGTATTATTTACAGATAATATTGGCGCAAGAGAAAAACATTCAACAGCTTAATGAGCTTATCCAGAGCCTTCAGGTGCAGCTACTGCATTGCCGTGGCAGTAATAGTACTGCTCATACCACCTCAAATCGGTCGACCAATGACAGTGAAGTGGAGGGACAGGAAATAATTGATGATTGATAACCCCTCAGCCGGCACAGGTAGTTTGCTTCAAAGTACAACCAGGTAACCAGCACAAGAACAGATATTTTCCAGGCAACGAAAACTTTTATCATCATCCAGTAGGACGGTTGAGTCTCATGTTGATCAGTTGATGTACTGATGTTGTGCACTTGGCACTACCATCTCCTTTTTTTGCTTTCCTCCTCCAGCTTGTACAGGGTTGTATCTTGTTAAATTTTGCTTACTTTCCTGATTAAGTTTGAAATATACTTGTACCAATCTCTGTTGTGATTCTTGATTCTTCTACCATCGAAACACATGTGCACCAATATTTATTTAGTGGAGCATTTGTGTGTGTGTGTGTGTGTGTGTGTGATGTTAGTTTCATGCTCTGTTCTTTGAGACCCCTAAATTTTGCTGGGGACCCCTGTCGCAAGGTCTCCACTCAAAATAGATAAATGCCCCCGGCCCAAAGAGATAAAGCAACAATCTACAAGATGAAGCAAGGGACTGAATTGCGCGCCGCTTTTGAGCTGTCGATAGCGCCGCCGTTGCTTGTACCCCGTTCTCTCGTCGATTCTGTTTCAGTCTCAAAATGGCTTTCTCTGAACCAAAGATCGCTTGCTGTTAATTTCTCCATGCATGTGAATGACTAGGCTCTGTGTGTATGGAAAAAGCATAAGCATAGACATTGAGACGGAACAGTGTACCTGCACGTTGAATTCAGCCTTTGCAATGCAACATACAGTCCAAATTAATCTTGTATCATGGCACGCATGTATGCACCAATGATAGCTGGAAACACTCCAAACAAAGGAGATAGAACAGACACATACAGGAGAAGAAAATTAATCAAGTCAATCAAAGCAAAAAAACACAATCGAAGTTAACTGGAATCTTAAGAGGCATCGGTCATGCATGCATGCATGCATTTGTACGAAACCACAATCCACACACAAGGAAACATAGTTTAGACAAATGAAGTCTCAGCAGCAATCAGCACCCCCTCTGCGACGACCGGAGCAGCTCGCAGGTGGTCTTCTGGAAGACGATGCTGCCTGCGTCGGGCGCGGCGAGCTGCAGCATGAGCGGGCACTTGGCCTCCAGCCTGCACCACGTCTGGTGCAGCTGGTACTTCACCTCGCCAGACAGGTCCACCTCGATGTCGAACACGCCCTTGCTGCTCTCCTTCCGGAACTCCTTCACGCCGGCATTGCCGAGCGCGGCGTAGGACTTGTCGGCGCCTGTGGTGAGGTGGAACACGGCGGTCTTCTTGGCCGGCTGGACGTACCCCGACGGGACGACGGCGACGCGGTCGAAGGGCTGGCGGTCGAAAAGGTAGTCGGCCTCGAGGGAGCGGTAGGTGACGCTCATGGCCCAGTTGGGGTTGCGGACGGTGAGCGAGAGCGTGAGGTTGTAGGAGATGGAGGTGGTGGGCTCGGTGTTGAGCGCAAAGCGCGTGAGGGAGGCGTCTTCGACGGCGACCTTGAGGTGGAAGACGTGGCTGTAGCCGACGAGGAGCACGACGAGGACGACGACGGCGGCGATGATGCCGAGTCCGATGCAGAAGCCGAGCGCGAAGTTCCTGTACGGGCCGAAGCAGCCGCAGCAACCGGAGTCGTCGCACATGGTTGTCGCGGCGATCGATCGATGGAAGGCAAGTGTGGCCTTAGCTTGTTTCAGCTAGCGTGTGACGGTTACGGCAGTTGGTGGAGTCGGTACGGGGTAAAGAACTCGAATTGTTCCCGACCGGCCGGCGTTGAAACTTGTCAGGCGAGTTCGGTACGCCCCTGCTTATCTATATCTATATGTATATATAGGCTTGATTTGTGATCACGTACCCAAGGCATTTCGTAAAAGTTCATACAGCGTATGCTAGCTAGCTTGTGCTTTGTCAGCACGCACATGGTACGTGACTGTATATGCCACCTCAGTAAACTTATCCAGTTACCTAGATCCGCTGTACATGATTATCTTTTAGCTCTTGGCTTGCTTTAGATCAAGTTGAACCGCTTTGGCTAAAATTATACTATATGTTAGTTTTTTTTTTGAATCATTCAATTAAAAAATTAAGGGAAAAACGCTATCATATCACCACAAATAATGCAAAGGAAAAAAAAAGCAAAACCAAAAAAATTCAAAATTAAAAAATCGACATGTTCATTCCAGTTTCTCGAAGCTAGAAGCTGGAAGAGTACCAAACCACGTGAAACAGGGCTAGAACTTTAGTACTTTGACTGCTGCTAGCTAGGTGTAACTGGACTGTTGAAATACAAATGAATTACTCTTCTTTCCTTATTAGTTTAAGTATTTTGGTAAACTGGTTGGTGTATAAAATTTAATAAGGTATTATAGCTAAGAGATCTTGAGTTTAAGAGCCAGTTAGTGTAATTTTTTAAAAAATTACAACCTACTTATATTTCATGTTTTGGACCGAAAGCGCATATACGTGACAATAAAATTGCTTGTGCTTGACAATAAATTAACAGAAAGTTTCTCGCAGAAAAAAAGGCACTACAATAGAGTTGATCTGAATTAATTAAAGATGACTAGAAACTAATTGTACACGTACGCGTGGTGATGAATGCGTGCGATCGAGTTGATCGCCGCATGAAGTATGCAGCGTTGGTTGTTAGTTACTGAGACCCTTCAGAGTTCAGAAAACCTACGTGACAATTAAATTAACGAACTACAGAAAGTTCCTCGCAGAAAAAAAAAACACTACAATAGAGCAGATCTGAATTAATTAAAGATGACTAGAAACTAATTGTATATGTACACGTGGCGATGAATGCGCGCGATCGAGTTGATCGCCTCATGAAGAATGCAGCGTTGGTGGTTACTGAGACCGTTCAGAGATCAGAAAACCTCTAATGAAAGTTCAGGTCAGTGTCGTTCCTACCTCCTTTCCTTTTTCCATTTCTAAGACTAACTGTAGTGCATGGGTGCACGCCCTTATTGAATGGTTGAGTTGGGTGATTAGCTGGCTGGAATATCTAGCTGTCGCAAGCTAGTGATGCACTGTGGCTCAAGTTAGGCTCCGTTTGGCACAGCTCAGCTTCACTAGTGAAACTGTTTTTTTTTGTTTCAGCTTCACGAGCAGCTTCACCGATGAAGCTAAATCTGTTTTTGGAAAACTGTTTGGCAAAACAGCTTCACCAACAGCTTCATGCATGGCTGAGAGAGGGTAATTGTCCAAGATGCCCCTGTCTACCTGACTTGTTCTAACATTTGGAGTTGTATATTTGTATATGGTCATATGAATTAAAAAATAATATATTTGAATGAGTATGAATTAAAACATTAAAATAAAAAATAATAAAACCAGTGGCGAATCCAGAATGAAAAATAAGGGTAGGCTGAAAAATTCTACATTCTTATTCTAGATCGTAAGTTTTTGTAGAAATATTGGTTCTACACCTCGAATGGTTAAACTACTTTGTAAGAAACATAATTTTGTATTCTTGTGCAATCAAATTCATAACTTCATACATGAATAAAAGCAAAGTAAAAAGAGAGATACAACGGAGGTACCTTGCTAATAGCAAGTGAATCCCAAAAACATGTAAATATGATTCCGGTATATAACAATCTGTACATCAAAATAAAAAAAATTAGTAATACAATAGCAATTAGCAAAATGTACTTAATTACTTAAAGGATCATGAACATTTCAAATAAAAGAACCATACCACTAGCTTGAATCACGACTTTCACGAGGCAAATTCATTCTGCGGTTTTTCATGCCTTGGAAGGATTTTATGATTGCATCATCGTCAATGGATCTAAATATGTCTCGCTCGGTGTAGCACACCATCAAATCATTCAACCAATCATCCGACACTTTGTTGCGCAAATCTGCTTTGATAATATTCATTGCTGGAAATATTCTCTTTATTATTGCAAACCTACAAATTAATTGCTAATTGAGTACATACAACAGTATAACAGTATTACGCAAAGTACTAATTGACTGCTAATTGACAGCTAATTAACAGTATATAACAGTATACAATTGTTATATATACAACACAACAGTATAACAGTGTCCTTACAAATATCACAATCACTGAATGTCACTGTGTTACCACTTACCAGTCCGGCAGCTGCAAAGTGCCAAAGTGCGAACTGTCCAAGGGGACCAAGGCTGAAAAGGCTCCAAGCCAAATAAATAAACAGAGGCAGCAGCTCCAAGCCTCCAAGCCAAATAAATTCCCTTCAGAGTTCAGGCCTTCACGCAATCACGCTCACGGGCGGCTTCACAAATCACAGCCCCACAGTGCCACACAGCCCACACGCCTTCGCCATTTCTCGCCGGCTCGCCCCGCTTCTGCCGTCCTGCGCGCTGCGCCGCGGGCCCGCGGCGTCCCGTCTCCCCGCCGGCCCGCTTCCCGGCTGGCCGGCTCCCTGCCTCGGTGCCACTCGGCCGCTCGTCGCTCCCGCCTCCGCGCCTCCGCCGGCTGACGGCGCCGCGCGAGCCCGCCCCCAGCCGCCCGGCCCGGCTCTGGCCTCTGCGAGACTGCGCCTGCTCGGCTGCTCAGGTCGGCCGACGGCCGCGCCTCCGCTGCGCCTGCTCAGGTCAGCCGCTGCGACCCTTCCCCGACGTCTCTCCTCCGGATCCGGCGACCGGCGTCCCTCCAGATCCAGATCTCGTCGGCACGCGGCACGGGTATTTGGGGAACGGCCGAACGGGAGCTCGGGAAGGCAATGTGCTCTTCCGGATTTGGGGAAATTTGGGGATTTTGGGCATGCAGCATGTACTGGGCGGTGGGCCACTACTTCGGCGGTTCGGGCGTTCGGCCTTGTTTCTTCAACACTTCAATTCTTCTCCGGGCTCCGACCGTGCTTATGCAGTTATGCTTAATTCAAATATGAATGTTTCTTCTTCGTCGCCGGTGACGGCCTGACCGCAGGACTGCTTGAGGGGGGGTGTTCGTGGTAACCATGGAGGGTAGGCTTCAGCCTGATGAAGCCTACCCCATGGATTCGCCCCTGCCGATGAAGCTAAATCTGTTTTGGAAAACTGTTTGGCAAAACAGCTTCACCAACAGCTTCATGCATAGCTGAGAGAGGGTAATTGTCCAAGATGCCCCTGTCTACCTGACTTGTTCTAACATTTGGAGTTGTATATTTGTATATGGTCATATGAATTAAAAAATAATATATTTGAATGAGTATGAATTAAAACATTAAAATAAAAATAATAAAAAATTAAAATTATTAGGAAGCAATATTAGTGCCTTGTTTATGTTTCGTGAACGAGAGAGGTGAACGGGATGGACTAGTGGCAAATGCGTGTAATTTTGGTGAACCAGAGGGGCAGTGGGTTCCTAGGACTGCGGGCCTGAGGGAGAGAGCTGTGAAAAGCTACTTTTTTCAGCTTCACCTCTCCCCATTCCTTTGTGAGAGCAGAAAAAAAGAGTTTCACCCATGAAGCTGTTTGCAAAAAGGGTGTTTGGCAAAAAACAGCTCACAACAGCTCATGAAGCTGTTGATGAAGCTGTGCCAAACGGGGCCTTAGTGTTCACTAGAAACTAGTGCCATGTATCGGCTATGTGTGTCAGTAAGGAGCTGAGTTTTCTAGGAGATGCCTAGATGTATGAAGTAGCAAAGACCAAGTTTGTTTTTACCACTAATAGAATTTTAGTGCTTTGCATGAGTCGGTTTGTTCAGGTCTATAAAAGGACCTGGCCTCTTTTTAACGAGTATGCACATTGAGACGAGTTAGTAGTACAATAGTGCGAGTTTCTGATTTGTGTGTATGTATATGTTACATGAGAGCAACAGAGCATATATAGATTATGAGTCTTCCTCTTCTGTCTCTTTTTGCTTCCTTTGAGTGATCTAATATCCAACAGTATTTCATTCACATTTTCAAATTTCAACCATTGGATCTTGATCCAATGATCCTCACCCATTCTCACGAATCCTGTTCCACATATAAACTATAAACAGTAAATCCTAATCCCTATTCTCTAATCCCAGCTAGCCAGCCGTTGCCCCTGCCTCGACGCCCCTCATTGGCCTCCATGCACTAACACCGGTGTGTCGCCCCTCCACCACCTTCTCCAGCGTCGGTGTGCCACCCACCTCCTCATCTGCCACCACCCCTCTGTCGTTGGATCCGCTACCACCTCCTCCACTGTCGCCATCGCCTGCCTCCTCCATCATCCTCCCTTTGCAGTCAAATCTGCCGCTAACCTCCTCGACTCCGGCGCCGGTTACTGCTCCCTCCACATGAAGCCACTCCCTCGCTCTGCCGTCCCATCCACCTCGCCTCTGGCCTCTCCTCGCTCTCTGGCGCTGCCTCCCACCTCGACTCCAGCATCGTCTGCTACCCCCTCCATGTGACACTGCTCCTTTGCACCCCCGATGCCTCGCCTTGCCTCTACCCTCTGACCACCACCTTGATGGGCAGTGCCGGGCTAGGATGTACCCAGTACAACATGGTACTATGCGTACCATGTCTGGCCGGTCCACTGTGGCGAGGTGTCGGCTCAAGCACAGCACAGTTGGCCAGGCTAGACCGATCCGACCCATTTAGGTGTGGGCTATATTGTGTTTGGATTAAATCAATAGTACCGTGCTTTCGTGTCGGCCCGACTAGTCCGTCCATTTGGCTAACTCTACTCGGGAGCGACTCGGCCGGACAACAAGAACAACGACATCTCGGAATGCTTGTGGCGACCAGCTTGGTCAGGCTATAGCTGTACTGCGACGTGATCTCGTTATAATTAATCGACTAATCCTGATTCGAGTTCCTGATAGATCGACAGCGAATCATATTGTAGAAGAAGACCCGAGAGCTGTCTCCTAAATCAAGCCTCCTCGATCGTTAATCACAAAACAAAAGCCAAATGTAGCTGTTGGAATCGCAATAAAGGGGAAAAGACCTGAACAGATGGAGCGTTGCATCAGGAATGCGTGTGTGCCCTCGAGACAGAATCCGAATTGGCATCATGCCATCATCCATCATTTTTTCGAGGCAAAGACAGAGAAAGATGCTGCTACTACACGTTAACCGCCCACATCGACAGCGGCAGCGAAACGCGGTGTAATGCTGTACCTAGGTAGCAGCCACTCCGAGCTACCGCGTTTTTGCTGTTCCGTAGAAAGTTAAGAGGTCACCAATACAGAACTGCATGTCTTAACTATGTGCTCCTCAGTGTTCAGACGGATAGATTACACTTGCATAGATTAAAATTTTCTATCACGTAAATAAAAAAATTATATGAGTAAAAGATCATAGATCGTTAAACCACTAGACGTGCAGTACAGCGGAAGTAGAGTTGAAGCAGCCGATTCAACGAAGAGCGTGTTGATGTAGTGGTAGTAATCGATCGTCTTCTGATTAACCGTCTCCTCCTCATGATCGTCCCAATCAGTGTCGCAGTCGTAGCAATGCTTCTACCAAAGTCCATATGTCAAGGGATGGAACACAATGCGTCGGCGTGCTAGCACTAGTGCTCACGACAGAGGTTATAAGAGGTGGCGGCTATGATTTCAATGGGTGTGTTTCAGGATGCCTCCCTTAGCCCCCGCACCTCTCCTTATATAGCTTCCAATCGGATCTTTATCCGATATGAATAGAGATCGTATCCCACTCGGAGACTATCATCTGAACCCTTATCGTTCTAACCCATCAAATGTGTGATCCTGTAGGTTCATGTATATTTTGCCATAGGCCGAAAACTCTTTTCGAGTCCATAACTCGGTAGCAATCTCTAACAGGACATAACGACTCTCAAACATACATAAAAATTATATCGGACGAACCTATATAGTGCTTATGTACTGATCCCTTTGTCTCATGATATCATATCAAATTCAATGCGAGAAGCGTGCCATCCTATGATAGCTCAATTCTTCACTTGAACCTGTAGTGAATTACTCAGTTGTGGTTGACTCCTCAACCACATTCGGTATGGCCATGCATTTTCTTAATCCAACCACATCGAGGGGGTCCAGAGATACCTCTCCTGTTATATAGGAGAGGCAAATTATATCTTGATCACTCATATTTTTTCACACATTTCATAGTAAACCCGAAAGCTACCTTTATGATCACCCAATCACGGAGTAGTATTTGGTAATCCTCAAGTAAACTATTACATATGTAGGAAACGATGATAATATCAAATCTAAGGATCCTACATATACTATGTATAAAATCAACTGATGATACTTAAGAATATAACAATTCCTGCAGTGTCTCATGGCGGGTCAATCCAATATCATGTTCTCTAACATGTATTCACATTATTGATTTGATATCTCATATCCATGATCCGTGAAACATGATCATCAATCAATACGTGTGCTGATCTGTAAATTATAATTGTCCCACATAATGATATAAGATCAGGGATAATTTAGAATAACATCAAAACATGAATAAAGAGCTCAACGAATAAGTCGCATACTTGTTAATCAATACAAAAGATATTTATTCAAAGGACAAAATAACATCTTATTCAAAAGATTCACTAACACTGAGTACGTTATCAGCCGAGTACCACACAGAAAAAAACACACCGATAAGGGTAATACCTCTGCTTTGCTTTGCTACTTTGAGGAAAGCACATGCATACTTTTCCTCAACACAGAAGCAGAGAGAAACTTCCTTCTTCTTTGATCTTTCTTCTTTAGTAACGCATCTGATTTCGTGGAGGAATTCATCATTCATTCATGCTGCTTGTTTGCGACCGATGCGGCTTTGCAGGTAGGCTAGCGTTTGGACATGGGCCAGGTGAGCTGACTTAGGCCCTGTTTGGAATGCGGGAATTTTTTCCGATTCCTGCGGGTATTGAACTGTTTCCTGCAAAATTACTGCAAAATTCCTGTGAAATTCCTCTGTTCCAAACAGACCCTTACTAGTCGTAGTTGGGCTTTGGATGCGGGATTCTCTTGGGCTGGCCGAGGCTACCTCTTATCCATTACAACTGCGACCGCGAGGATATGGATGGACTGACGACAAGTGAACCTGTCACCAAGCACCATTGCAGGAGCCATCATCGTACCTTTCTTTACTTCAGGTGCCTCCACCATGTCCGACAGACACAACCCCTGATTTCGAAGCTCCAACAACCCAGTCCCGAAGTCTGAACAAATCATCAGAAATTCAGAACAGCACATAAATTACAGAGAATCTCACTCATATTGAATTGTTGCAAATCCAACTAATTCCCAACCCATGCTCCCAAATGTAATCTTCCAAGCATACACAACAGCAATCTCTACCAAGAAAGAAAGAAATGATGCTAATACTACTGCACTAAAGATCTCCATGGTTATACAGCAGAAAAATTAACTCTAGCTAATCATCAGCAATTAGCATCCGGACTTCTTTGCCCTGAGGATGATGCACTTGGTCCTCTGGAACGCGGTGGCGGCGACCTCCGGGTCGACGAGCTGCAGCTTGAGCGGGCAGATGACAACGAGCGGGCACCGCGCCTTGCGCCCCTTGTACTGCATCACCGTGTCCAGCCTCAGCTCCACGTCGAACTTACTCGTCGCGTTGTCCGCCCTGAACTCCGACAGGCCCGCCGCGGTGAGCTTGACGGGCTTGTCGACGCCGCCCACCGTGACGTGGAACGTGGCCGTCTTCCTCGCCCCGTGTTGGAACGCCGGCACGGTGGCGGACTCGTCGAAGCGGGAGCCGTTGAACGAGAAGGACGCGGCGACGGGGTCGTAGTTGATGGCGCGGTAGATGTTGGGGTTGCGCAGGGACAGCGTGACGGTGACGTTGTAGGACATGGTGGAGTTGCTCGCCGGCGTGCCCGGCGCGAGCGCGAACCGCTGCAGCACGGCGTCATCGGCGGTGGCCTTGGGCGGGAACACGAGGGCGAAGGCGTAGACGAGGACGACGATGAGGCCGCCGCCGACGACGATGACCGCGGCCCAGATGGCAAACTTCTTCCAGTCGCAGTCGCAGTCGCAGTAGCAGTCTTTGAACCAGCCCTCCCAGAAAGCCATGGCCACCTTTGGTGGATGGATGGAGTCGAATCGTGGGAGTCGGGTGGGAGAGCGACCCTATCAGCTGCTGGCTATGTGAAGCAGAAGCTGGTGGGTTATTAATGGTGGAGCAAGGGGAAGACTTGGGCGAGACCTTCTTCTCTTCTAGCCCCGGCTCCATCCAGAGCAGACCGGAACAGTGGGTCATAAATAAATGGATTGGCCCAAATGGTGGAAGGCAGTGACCGTTGGGTGGGTTTGGGGGTGTAAAGTTGTTCCACCGGTAGTTATTAGGCATCCACAATGTGGAAAAAAAGAAGGTCATAAGGGCATCTGTAGTGTATATAGTTTGCTGGTTTTTAAGGTGAGCCCCGCATCATTCTTAAGATCGACGCTGCAACGTTTAAGGCCACCGTCGGTTCTTAAGGTGGGTCCACTCGGCTATAAAGAAGGGGGAATGTGGCAGATGGTAGTTGGGGAGAGAGAACAATAGATGTAAAGAAAATTGTATTTTAATGCTTATGGCCAAGTCTTTAGCTTGAGGACCAACCTCAAGCCTTTTTTGCTTATAACCTGCTTAAGGTCACCCCTGTAATATAAGATCGACTTTAAAGTGACTTATGACCCTCTATTTTCATACACTATAGATGCCCTAAGGTCCACATGTCAACCTCATGGTCACAAGCTTGGTGCTGGGGGTTTTGGCATGGTGAGAGAGAGAGAGAGTTGTCGAGCTGGATGCTGCATCAAGTGGTGTCGCATAGTTGTGAGCATCTGCCTCTTTCGTGGTGGAGTTCAAGTCTCCTTTTCTTGTCATAACATAAGTGAAGTCCCTGAATATTATTTCCAACAAGTTGTCACGAAATGATGGAGTCGTCTGCGAGGAATTGCAACACCAAAGCTCGTAGACTCGACCAACTCCTGCTCTCACGGACAAAGAAAAGCTGGTGACGAAGAAGGGGAATTTCCTTTCCTAAGTGGGCTTCAGCCTTTAGCTCGAAAAGAGTTTTCCAAGAATCTTGGGATTATAAAGCAGAAGAAATGAAACCGCCCTAGGAAAGGCGTTGTTGGCGCGGCCCGGTGGCGAAACACGCCGCCCACAGCTGATGCGTAGGGATGGAAGTGGACCCGGGTCATCCGCAAGTGCACTTGGGCGGCCCACGAAGTTAAGCGACAGCTCGCAAACGAGATTTCTGAATACTCGGGCGTAGAGATAATTAAGCGGCTGAATTTGCGCGGCTTGTCACAATTGATACCTGGAACATAGCTTATGCACCTCGATAATTCATTCGTGTATTGCACTATTGCTTTGCTCAGATAAATTACATTGTACGTATACAGAGATGCGTTGTTGTGGTGCAAGACTACTGTAAGATAGAGGAGACTGATTAGATAGGGGTGAATAGGCGGTCTAAAAATTTGTTTAATTATTACTAACAATTCAATGTCTTTTCTATTTATCTAAACTAAGTAAACAATTGCAGAAGCTTAATTTAATTTGGTTTATCACAAACAACGCCTATATCAGTTAAGTTCACCTAAGTGCACCAACAATTCTAGGCTAGGTTAAGATTTGCACTACTTGGATAACAGGCAATCAATTTAATTCTATATATGTAAATTGTTTGAATATAAATTGAGCAAAACGAGACAAACCATAATTGACACGGTCTCTTTTTACCGTAATGTTTGAAGACTTGCCAATCTCCCCTAGTCCACGTTGAGGTAAGTCCAAACTAATTGGACCGGCTCCACGAATTAAGCCCTCCACCTCAAATCCATTAGTGGTAGCTCTTTCCTGCCCCGGATAGGTGAGCTCCAACCTTCACAACTTTGCCGGGTCTTCTCACAACATTTTTTGAGGAGATCATTTCGCACGATGTCTCCAATGTCATCTAGGAGTCGGTAAACTCCAAGAGTAACAAGTCAGGCCCATCGCTTGACTCTTACCACGTGCAACGAATGCATAAGCTCAAATGGACACTAAGTTCACCTCTAGATGCAACACATGTAATCTAGATTCCTTCCCCTTACTCACAAAGTGCAATACATGCACAATTGAGTGGAGAGCCTCACACTAGCTCAAGGAATGAAAGAATAGCATCAGTAATATTGTCTCAACATCCCTTGAGGAGGTATTTATACACTTCCCTCAAAAACTAGCCGTTGGAGTGAGACAAAGACAGGAATCAGCCCAAGGGCTAGAACTACCGCCAACATATGGCCGGTACTTCTGCCCTCCCACGCAGTCAAAGCGCCGCCGCTCGCACAGCCTCTGCCTGACTCCATTCGGCCCGTGACGCAAACAATGCCCAGCCGAGGCTCTAAAACAGGCCAAATCTGAGTGCCGCACATAGCAAAATGGCGGTTTTTCTTGAGCCAGCAAGATGCTCGCCGCTCTGCTCAGTTCTGTTGAGGAACCATCGCCGATGAGTCTAGTCTAATTATCACCTTATAGATGAAAGTATAATCGCACATGGACAAGTACAGAAAGTAAAGTAGATATAAAGATATGGAGAAACTTCTTTTGCACTTTTTTATTCCTCTTATGTAAGTAATACATATAATTATTGGAACCCTCTATAAAAAGACCAAAAAGATAAGGAATCCACTATGGACCAAGCCGGACCGGCTGGCCCAGGCTAAGTTTCCCAACAAGTTCAACGCAAACACAACTCAATTCATAACACTCCTCTATAAAAAAACGCAAATCCCTCATTCCGCGCTTGCGCGCGTTTGTGTGATCATCTGCACGATGTTGGGAGCAGTTGGATTGAAGCAAGCCAATCCAAGTTGTCCGCGTGGCCATGGAGTCACGTGAAGCTTTCTTTTGTTGCGTAGCAGATTATAATGTCAACATGATTACATAGAACAACCAACCCACACACCCATAATGCACGCTAGTTCTAATGACAAATGGAACAATTATATTGATTTTTCAAATTATCATGCTCCTAAATTATTCTCAATTTTGCTCCCAAAGTTTTATACAGCATACTTAGGGCCTGTTTGGATTCCATGGGCTAACAACTAGTTGCTAATTTTTAGTCCTTGTGGATCCAAACATGAGGGCTAATGAGTGGGCTAAAGTTTAGCCAAAGCCCCAACTAGTTGTTAGCCAACTAGTTGGCCAAACCCAGCTAATGAGGGCTAAAGGACCAGCAGGATGGAAAAAAGACGCTGATACCCACGCCAACCCTCTCAGACCGCCATGCATAGGGGTATAACAGACTTTGTACTGAGATAGTAGTACTTATTAGTCCTTGGATCCAAACAGGACCGGGCTAATCTTTAGCCAGCTAACTACTAGTCAGCTAACAACTAGTCCTAGCTAACAACTAGTCCTAGTCCATCCAAACAGGCTCTTAGTTCCAAAAATTATATTGATTTTTTTTCTAAATTTGTAATATTTGGATTTGATTTTTACTTTTTTCAACAAAATTGTCCCGACTTGCTTCATATTTACGCAAATTCATTTTTATATTTTATTTGTAGTTTTCTTGCAAATTATGATCATTTTGCTTCCATGTGTTATCCTAACTTACTTTCAAACATATAGTCAATTGTTTCTAATTTATGCTGACTTACACAAATTAGATTCTTATATTTTATTTGTAATTTTGCTTGCAAACTTAGCTCATTTTTGCTTCCATTTTTATTCCGACTTGCTTTCGGATTTATAATCAATTGTTTTCAATGTTATGTTGAGGTTACACAGATTTGATTTTATATTTTATTTGTAATTTTTCTTGCAAATTATGCTTAGTTTTCTTTCATGTTTGCCCCAACTTGCTTTAAAATTTATACCATTTGCTTTCGAATTTATGGTGACACGTCCCCCAAAGTTAATCTAATTTGAAGTTTTCATACAAAATTTGCATTGGAAGTTTCACGAATTTGCTCCCAAATTTATATTGACATGCTTTAAATTTATAAAAATTGGTTTAGAATTTTTGTTGATTTTATTTGTCTTCGACAAACTATCTTGATTTTCTTAACATATGCACTAATTTGATTTGGAATTTATTTTAAAATTTATTGCAAAATTACACTCGTTTTGCTTTCATGTTTATCTAAACTTGCTTTTCAAATTTATAGTCAATTGCTTTGAAATTCATGCTGACTTTTACTCTCTTCAAAGATTCATGTGCAACAAGGAGAGTGCGTATAATCGAAGTGGGCTCATATGGAATTGCAAGCACATGAGTCAACTATCAATGATGTATGTAGTGCTTGTGAAAATTAAAATGTTAAAGAAGTGTGTGTGTATATATATATACAGAGAGAGAGAGAAATTAGATGGTGTGCGTTCTTGCAGTTCAAATCCAAAAAAACTCAACTCGTAACATTACCAGAATATTCATGAGCCTATGCCTGGCTGGGCCCAGCATTACTAATGCGTGCTACAGCTGTGGACGGGGCCCGCCTGTCATTCTTACGCTGGAAATATCTCGCGCCGCCGCTGCGCTGGGATTTAGGGTTCTACGCTCCTTACTCGGGTATCAGTATTCCCCATCTCCCTTCCCGATAAAAAGCCCGACGAGGCCTCACCTCGATCTAGACTAGACCCTTGCTAAAAACAAGGGCAAAAATCTTCTTCGATTCCACGTCGTCTTCGTCTTCCTCACGGGTGCATATCTTCCCTAGGCTTCGAAATTCTCATCTCTCCGGTTCCTTCGTTTTCTCGATCTGGTACGACCGTGCTGCGAACTCCCCCCTATGAAGCTCCGATGTAGTTTTAGTAGCTAGCACGTCGTCCGATTGTTGTTTGTTTTTCTTTCCTGTATGCTTCACATCTACGATTCTAGAGTCGGATTTGCGTAGACTTTGTTAGAATTCGGACTTGTTGCTCAGTCTTTCCGTAATTTTTTTGCATCTAACACAAATTCCCGTATTGTTAATATAGATTTGTCAAGTTATATGCGTACTCTAGTATGATTAGAGAGTTTACCTTTTGCTGCGTTATTCTTTAGAACTGAGCATGGTTTTCTGCCAAACAAACTGAAAAAATTAAGGTAGTCTTCTGCAGATTTGCATGAAGCTTGGTATGTTTTTTTTTTTGCAAATAGTAAAGGGCAACTAACTACAGCAATTTCTGTGAGCCATGGTGCTTGGTTATATTCTGTTAGGTTATCCATATGCAATTCAGTTTCTCTTGTTTTTTTTCCTACTCTGCTTCCAGTGTACGATGGGAAACTTGTCTGTTGTCTAAGGCCTGTTTCAAACAGATTCTGCTGTTCTGAACGCGTTGGATTCTTAAGCTCCACCCCCCCCCCCCCTCTCCTTGCACTGTCCATGCAGATAAAACGATTTTTTTTTCATTATTCCATTTTTTTAATTGAATGCGTTAGCCAAAAGCTAACGGCCGCTGCTGAAGTGCTATTTTAGTAAAAAAATCTTCGGCCCCGTTCTTAATTAAACAGGGCCTAAAAAATCAACATCACAGTTAACATTTGTTTAACATTTGTGCTGGTCAAGATGTGATCCTTTGCCTAGGAAGTATTTCTAAGGAAGTACAGTTACCGAATTACTTGTTAATCACCGTAGCATCTGTAGCGCTCACTTTTGGTACGTTCTAACATTTTTACTTGCTCATACGCTGGATGTGTTTGTTTTTCTGCTTAGACATGTCGGATGTGGAGGAGTACCGTTGCTTCATTGGGAATCTGTCCTGGTCGACAACTGATGAAAGCCTCAAGGATGCGTTTGGAAAATTTGGCAACCTCACTGAGGCAAAGGTGACACGGAGAATCTCTTATTTATTGTTTTTTGTGGGGGGACACTCTCTTTGCTCATGTGATAATGTTGGATATTGCTTTCACAACTGTGGCTGGGGATTCGTCTGTGTATATCTCATTATACCTTCACTAACATATAACCATTTTTACAAATCAAGTATGCCAGAAACCTGAATAATTTTGTTGATCCTACACCCAGCGGTAAAAAGACCATTGATAGAGTGATTATGTGCAAAAGTTATGTCTGCTAACCGGACTGTTTCGGTCAAAAGTTAAAATGACTTTGAAGAACGTATATAAATTCATTAAGCTGGTCAAGCACTACCATTCCCCGCTTGTTCTATGCCCAATATTGTTGCTATAGAGTTTTAAGAAATAAGATGACAGATTTAGGCCCCGTTTGGCACAGCTCTAGCTCCTAGATCTATGCTGGATCTGTAGTTTGTTGACTAAATTAAAGTGATTTAAATATTTTTATTTAATATATAATATAAATGAAATGAGTCATGTAAATACACTTAACATGCCTGCAACTCTAGATCCATGATTTCCTAGAGCTACAGATGACCAGCTCTAGGAAATCTACAGATTTCCTAGAGCTAGAGCTCTGCCAAACGGGGCCTTATACGTATTGTCCCCAATATTGTCTTTTCAGGTTCTCTGGTTTATTTGTTTTTATGTCCTGAGATTTTTGCGAAATATGTTGGCCTCGTCTAGGTTGACTGAATGATTCAGCATTTGTAACTTCAAAACTATAACATATGCATGTTTCTGAAATTTTGCTTTACATGTTTAGCATGGGCCTTTATTTGCTTATGTTTGCTCTTCTGGTAATATGCAGGTGGTTCTTGACAAGTTTTCTGGCCGATCACGTGGTTTTGGCTTTGTGACTTTTGATGAGAAGAAATCCATGGAAGATGCTATCGAGGGAATGAATGGATTGGACTTGGATGGGAGGGCCATCACTGTTGATAAAGCTCAGCCACAAGGACCTGGTAGAGACCGTAATGGTGACCGTGATTATGATCGTGAGCGTGGATCTCGTTATGACCGTAGCCGTGACTATGGTGGTGGTGGTGGGCGTGCACCGCGTGGCTCAGGTGGTGGGGATTGCTTCAAGTGTGGAAAACCAGGCCACTTTGCTAGGGAGTGCCCCTCTGGGGATGGTGGGAGAGGCGACAGATATGGTGGCAGAGATGACAGGTATGGTGGTGGTGGTCGTTATGGATCTGACCGTGGTGGTGACCGATATTCTGGTCGTAGCCGAGATGGTGGCAGCTACGGTGGAAGTGGTGGTGACCGTTACAATCGTGACCGATCTGGTCCCTACTGATGGTGCAGATCTTGAGAAGTACGTTTCATTCAGGTATGAAAGTCTATCTACTATTATGGGTTGTGTTTCCTTGTGTTTGGAACTTTGATCATGTGGTTTGAGAACTATGATGTACTGTGAGAAAGCAGCTATTCTGTTATAGACCATATTACTGACCTGCTTATTATTGTTTCCTGCTTTTATTGCCAGGCATATGACTTGGTCATAGTGCTTGGCTTGGTCCTACATGTTTGCTTGATATGCTATTGGGTGATTCTTGCTTGGTTAAAAGGTGGCTTTTGTCGCATTATGTGTTGATGCTCTGTCATGGTTGTGCTTATGCGGCGTAGCACCTCTATGTGTGGGATATGTGGGATTCGACTGGTAAATCGTCTTCTTGTTTGTGTTCTCGTGGGGAAGGAAATGATCAACTGAACTTTGCTTGAAAACACAAGAAAACTATATCTGGTTCTTGTCATCTCTTCCCAAGGCAAGTGATGAATCATCCATAAGGGGATATGAACTGGTAATTTTTTAAAATCTTTTATCTTCAAGATTGTGTTACCTATCATTCTCAAAATGACTTCTGTTTTGGCAGGCTTGTTATGGGCTCTTTGTTCTCTTGTTCTGGATTGGTTACTACCATTCTAAGATCGTTTCAGTTGTCCCGTATTAGTCAGGCGAAATTGTTCTCTAATAACTAAGTTTGCCAGTTGGGTCCAATATATGATGTGCCTATAGCATTGGAGGGCCCCCTGCAGCCTTGCATACTGCTTCTGCGTTTGTGGCTTTGTCTCTCTTGGTTGGCTTTGCTACCTGGTGATTGTTCCTTTGAACCGGAGTGGCTGCTGTTGCCTTGCTTCTTGTGGTCAGGGATCATGTTTATGCAGCCTGAGCGGTGCTACCTGGTTGTTGTTCCTTTTGACATTTTTGCCAGTGGATTAGTTGCTGCTAATCTTTTGAGGGGAATTTCGATGATGCTTAGTTTCGTTAGCAACATACTAGTATGACAATTTCTCAACTATGAAAGTTGTACTCTCTTGTGTTTGGCTGGCCATCAGATGGGATATATTTGGTCTTGAATTTTGGGCACATTTTCAATTTCACGGGTTGTAACATAGCATCTTCCAGCGATGTTTGTTATCTGCGAGCTAGTGTGTGTAGTTTTGTACTCGAAAGTGCTGGTGTGTTGCTACTGATTCAACGCAAGCCATTTCTTGGGGCAGCATATGCACTGCCTGAGCCGACATGAATAGAAACTCCACGTTCATAAAACATCGCTGTAGTGGTTTGCTCGACCGCAGAGCTGCAGAATTTTGTATGGTCTCGGCATCTCGGTCCGTTTCACTGTGTGGAAGCTACACGAACGGTCATGGCCGGAGGGGGCGATCTGCAGTGTATCGGTTGGGGTCACGTGACCATAACTGTGACACCCCGGTCCATGATAGCCCATATGTATATGTGTATATGATGGTGTGGGTTAGTCTGCTAGCTTAACTTGAGAAGCTCTTACATATAAGATTAGGAGTTTCAATGGTAGCATCCCTGGTTAACCGTTTTGCGTGAAGCGAGGACGAAAATGTAAGTAGGTTGCTACGTGTGTGCGTGGTCTATCCAGAATAAAATTATGTCTAAGCCGATTTGGACCTTAAAGCGTTAAAATAGCGACCTTATGTATAACTCATGGTAGAACTCTTATGCGTACAAGCGGTTACTCCATAAACTCCAAGTGAGATTGGTGTATGACGATCCTAGTGACTTGGTCTTCTGGATCCGCCCGGATGACCAGCGCTCACCGTGTTGCACCAACCGATAACTACGTGCCGTCGTGGAGGCTCCCGTTTTGCTAGAGCGCGGTGGCGACGATGGGGTACTTGTTCTTGGGCATGCGCACCAGCGTCGGCTGCACCGAGCGGTCCTCTTCCAGCGCCGTCCAGCTGCGACAAAACGCGAACGGAGCATCGATCAGTTGCAGCTAGCTCTCAAAGTTGCCCGTGTTTCGATGTCATTTCCCGGGTAACTAGCTAGCTACGTACTTGTATCTGCAGACGAGATGGTGGATGAAGACAGAGATCTCCAGCCGCGCCAGGTTCATCCCGGGGCACATGCGCGGCCCGCTGCCGAAGCCTAGGAAGCTGTACGGCTTGAGCGTGCTCTGCGAATGGAAGAACTCACTCATCAGTGTCCGGTTCATCGGCTAGCTCTGGCCTCTTGCTGGATAGACGGCTTACGACGAGCTTACGTCGAATCTGCTGGGATCGAACTTGTCCGGGTCGGCGAAGACGGCCGGGTCGTGGTGGATGGAGACCACGTCCAGGTTCACCGACGTGCCCTTCTTGATGTCGTACCCTGCCAATCCAAGCATCGGTTCACTACTAGCATCCAAACTACTGTACAGGCTGCTCTTGACAAGTGCGAGTGTGTGGCATCGAGATGCTGCTAGTTACCATCAATGCTGAAGTCCTGTGCTGCTTTCCTTGAGAACCATGGCAAGATGGTTGCTCTTCTCAGTGTCTCGTTCATCACCTGCAATGGTAGCACAGTGATTAGACCTAGGAGAGACGATCTTGTCTCTGTGAATGCACCAGAATAGACTGCTCGCCTTGGTGGTGTAAGGCATATTATTCACGTCTGCCCATCTGAGATGTGATGTGCCGTTTAGCCTCTCTTTGATCTCCAAATGCTCTTCCTGCGAGGATTGGTGGTGGCATAACTAATCAGAGAAGCCGCCGCTTGCATTGAGAAACCTGAAGCTGCAACAACCTGTATCAGCTCAGGCAAACTTACCCTTAGTTTCTGCAGGACTTCAGGGTTTTCACCGAGGAACTTGATGAGCCACGTCAGGCCTGCCGTCGTCGTGTCGTGCCCGGCGACAAGCAGGGTCAGGATGTTGTCCTTGAGCTGCGAGTCAGTCAGCTTATCCTCATTGCTGCCGTCGTCGTCGGCGCCGTCCTTGGCGTGTTTCCTCAGGAGTGTCTGAAGGAAGTCGTTGCGGATCTCGCCGTCCTCTCTTCTCCTGGAAATCACCAAGTCCAGCATCGCGTACATCCGGTTCCTAGCCTGTTCAATTGATCAAACAGCGTTACAATTTACAAGCCATCTTTTGATCAATCAAGCAGTGCGAATGTATACTGTGTATCCACTGGTCTAAAAATACCTTGAGGCCGCGGTGGAAGGCTGTTCCTGGGAGTTTCAGAGGCAAGGATGCAAATGACGACGATATGATCTTGAAGTTGGCGCGGAACTTCTCCTGCTCCTCTCCCTCTGGCTCCAAGCTCATCAGCATGTTCGCGATCACCTTCAGCGTAAACTGACAAAACCAAGAAACCAAAATTTAATCAAGAGCAAGTAAAGTTATGCAGATAATCTGAAGATCTTGTGCGATATTTCAATGTATATATAGTTGGATGCTTCTGTGCTTACAGATGAGGCCTCCTCTAGCACAAGGACTTTCCTGCCAAGCCATGTGTCCAGCGTCTGGACGGCCAACTCGTTGATGAAGTGGAAGTACTTCTTCAGTGCGTCGATGGAGAGTGGCTCCCCGATGAGCCTCCTAAGCTTCTTGTGCTCCTCGCCGTTGGTCGTGAGCAGGCTCGTCGGTCCGAGCACCTGCTTGCCGGTGTAAAACAGGTTCAGGCTCACCACGCCGTCCTTCCCGGACAGCAGGATCTTGGCCGCCTCCCTCCCTGTCATGAACACCGTAATCCTTCCCAGCACGTATGTCTTGAACACCTTGCCAAACCTGATCAGATGAAGCAAACTCACAAATCAGCTTCTAATCGTTATGCAACATACATCTTCTGTTCGTATCATTATATTATTGTTAAATTTGGAGCTTCTCAGTGCATGACTGATAGCCTGTAAGTTACCTTTTTTGCCTGTCACGCATGAAGCTTAGTATACCGGCCGGGCTCGAGAAGTCGGAGATGAAGGAGAAGGTCTCGCCGATGACAGGCCAGCCCATTGTCCCTGGGATGTCTCTCATCTCCTTCGAAGACCTGCTTGACCTCAACCATATGAGGCCACAAGCCACTGCAACAGCTAGAAGCACAGGAGCTCCAAAGATGGCCATAGGCCCACAGGAGATAGCTTTGTGTTCAGAGAGCTGCAGAACTCATCACCATGTCAGGTTCTTATATATGACCGTGTTATATCTTGTTCAATATTTATTGTTGTATCTCGGATTCCTTGGGAGCATCTTTATCTTTGTCCTCCGATTCCTCTTGTTTTGTCGTCGTTACATCCGATGAAACCACTTGGTGCTAAGCCAAGGATCACACGAGTTTCGTTGAAATCTGCTCAGTTTTCCCTTGTTGCTCGTCTTGTTTCCGGGGAAAGCACAGTACAGTACTAGATATCTGCTCATATTGTCTTTCTAATTAAACATATTGTTTTTCGAAACCAAAAGGTAAACATATTGTTTTCTTATATTATAGAAGTAGTTGTGGACTTGTATGGTGTAGAGAGGTGCCATTTGCAGAGACATCAGTTTTATTTTGTGCCACAAGCCCACAATACAGGCTTTGATAAAGACTTTTAGTTGTTATCACTTCTTGAAAGTAACGATTTTTTTCATCAAACAAAGACAACAAGAACTAAGCTGACTAGCCAATTCTCACTGGGAATAAACATTGTTATGTATTCTATTCTCCTTGTTCAGCCGAACAAGCTGTTATATGTTAGCCACTTGCGGCGAGCAGGCGCATTGTCGACTTCTTTTATGTAATTTGTCGAAGTCTTCACCCACTGAGGCCTTGCAACTTCAGAAGTAGATATGCCATGGATCCACGAATTTGGCATCAGGATCAGATTATTCTGGTGAATTGATCCTACCAGAGGACTCGTTTGTCTTTCTCCTGGCATGAGCTTCTGAAACAGAAATTCTCAAGTACATCAGATCAGGCTATATGTAAATCTGAACTCTCAGCTCCCCACAACAGCATCCTCATTAGCCATTGGCCTGATTTGTACCAAACCAGTGACGTGCTCTCTGCCGTCCGAGTTCTAAAATTTCTTGCTACAAGACGCAGATGATACCTTAAAAAACATGGAAAACGACTCTATTGCCTTGCCTATTTTCCAGTCTCTCGACGTTGGTTGAAGTGTTGCCCGTTGGGGTATTCTACCTGAATGATACTCCAATGTGATGCACGGTGGTTAGGCTTTATTAGCTCTTAAAATTTAGGGACCTAAGTGCCACGGTAGGCGCAAATCTAGAAGCCTACATTGTATGTACATATACCTGTCCATCTTCTGTATTTATACAAAAAATGCGGTCTCAAACTTAGGACGTCATAATCTAACAGCAAATCAAGTGTTACAACAGTTGTCAAAGAAAATTGGAATACCTTACCTAAGTATCATCAACACTTTATAAGACGGTCGTTTTTTTTGGTAGAAATAAATATAGAAGTATTGTCGGAGCTCTTCAGTACCTCACAATAACTCGGCCAGATTTGTCATATCTGGTTAATAAAGTATGTCAGTATTTACACTCCCCTACTCAAGATCACTAGGCAGCAGTCGAACAGATTCTCAGATATCTGCAGTTTACTCGGAATCTAGGGCTGCACTTCAGGAAGTCTAACTCAAGTCTTGTGAGTGCATTCACTGATTCGGATTGGACTGGTTGCATGGATGATCGGAGATCAACTAGTGGATATGTAATATATTTCGGTACCAATCTGATTTCATGGAGTTTACGGAAGAAAACACCGTATCTCGATCTAGGACAGAGTCAGAATACAAAGGTCTTGCAAACACAATGGCTGAAATCATCTGGATTCAATCATTGCTAAAAGAATTAGGCATCTTTCAGGAGAGACCACCGTCTCTGTGGTGCGATAACCTGGGAGCTACTTATTTGTCGGCAAACCCAATGTTTCATGCCCGCACTAAGCACATTGAGGTGGACTTTCACTTTGTGAGAGAACGGGTTGCAAAGAAGCTGTTGGATGTACGATTTATTGCATCGCAAGACCAAACAACCGACATATTTACAAAGCCTTTTCCAGTGCAGAGTTTCAGCTATTTCAGAAGCAATCTTAATCTGTACTATATGTTAAGATTGAGGTAGGGTGTTGAAATATCTATATTTCTGTTATCATATCTGTAATTCTGCTGTAATTGATCGTGTATCAGTCTAGACCAAGATATTAGGATCTAGCGCCTGACTAAGGAAGGTTCAAAGTGATTCTCGGCCTTCCTTTCTCTATAACCAGGTTTTTTTTGAATCTGCAACAGTGATCCGAAAACACCATATAAAGCAATACAGCCTGCACGGTTGGCTGTGCGATTGCTGCCAAACATTTGTGTCTTCTTCTCTGAATTTTTTCAATCACAATTGGTGCTGAGAGGTTCAGGTGCCCAGAAGTGCTATTCCAGCCCTCGCTGATTGGTATGGAAGCTCCTGGGATCCATGAGACCACGTACAACTCTATCATGAAGTGTGATGTGGATGTCAGGAAGGATCTCTATGGCAACATTGTGCTTAGTGGAGGAACGACCATGTTCCCTGGCATTGCTGACAGGATGAGCAAGGAGATTACTGCCCTTGCACCGAGCAGTACGAAGATCAAGGTTGTGGCACGTCCTCATGAGAGAAAATACAGTGTCTGGATTGGTGGTTCTATCCTTGCCTCCCTCAGCACATTCCAACAGGTAGTTATTTACATGCCCTTTTGTTTTGTCATAGCATGTACCATCTTATTCTGGAGAGATGTTTATATGGTCTCTTTTAACATCTTCCCTCTTAAGGGAACCAACCATACAACAAATTAATCTTGTGACTCCTGGTACATCAGAATGAATCTTATTGGGAGTGATCTTTTAGTCAGGTTATACACTGTGCGATTAACATTTTTTGCACTGTTGTCCTAGAAGAAAATAAAGCAAAAAAGTAGGGATGTTTCCTGTTGATCATGTACTACTAATAGTTTAGTTTTGAAGGAAAAATGTTACATAAGAAAGACTTCTTACACCGGTTCTTTTTCCTGTCGCAGATGTGGGTATCAAAGGGAGAGTACGATGAATCTGGCCCTTCAATCGTCCACCGGAAATGCTTCTAAGCCTTCTGTCGTGCCTTCCTTCTCAGTATTTCCGGTCTTGTGAGCTTTGCATGCTTGGGTGTGTCTGCATGGAGTATATTTCAAGTTTCTGCGAGCGTTTTCGCAGATGTGCTAGTATTACTGGATGAAGGAAAAGTAGATCCAAGCCCCGTTATTTGAGGTGTCCTGCTTTAGTGATTTCAGATACCGTTTGTTCTAGTGATATGTTGATATTAGTGTGTGAGAATTGTATCGGTTTGGCTTCGGCTGTTCTGTGACTGCGGAACACTAGCTATGTATGTATATTATTATCATTATAAAAAAAACGAGTTGGTGGTAGTATGTCTATTCTTCTTCAACCATCAATTTTTTTCGACTTCTCATCGTTCTTCACTTCCCAACTGATCAGAGCAATCTTCTTCTATAGCATAATTCTATATATATCCAATAAATTCCATTGCAACGCACAGACACATAACTAGTATTTGCTTAAATATTGGTGGTATGGTTGTTTCCCATGTCGAGTATAATTGTATGGAATTCTATTTTTGTGGTGTATTCTTCTAGATGCTTAACCATTAGTGGTGCTGCCAGCCAAAAATTACCTACGCAAGAAATGGTATACCACTGAATTTGGAGGTCATGAAATTTCTCCATTGCCTTGATGCTTTTGCAATTGCCCTTGTTATTCTGGCGATATATTGAAAAAAAGATGCTCCATCACAAGAAAGCGAACGGGAAGAAAGGGAATATATCACCGGATTATACATAGCATTCGTTCTCCAAACGAAAGGAAAGGGAATATATCACCAGATTATGCAAAGCATTCGTTCTCCAAGCGGAAGGAATCATTGCGTGGTTTGGTTGAGTTGTGCAGATATACGGCACTCATGGAAAAACTGAATATTTTTTTCTAACGAAATAGACAATAAAGAAAAATGAATCAAGTGGAGCATAAAGAAAGCACAAGTTAGGTGAATCGCTTGGCCATGGTGCATGCACCACCAAATTGAAAGCATCACCAGTTCAGGTACCTGGACAAAACCAAACATCACAATTCCAACACACACAACTACCAAGGCAAGCTGTCTGAAAACAAACTATCAAGGCAAAACATTCGCTATCGTGATGACAGCGATAACAGTTGCCTTGAGCATCCCCACACCTTAAGAAGGTGAGATTTTAGGCACAGAAAGCATGCTTTTTCTTACAACTGGATTGTAGCTCAAGCTCGCACATTTTCTGCTTTGCAACTGTACAAGCATGAGCCGTCCAGAGCAAATACAGCATCCAATTTAAGCAGACAGCAACTTCATGAGGAAATCAGTAAATGATCAGTGGTTTGGAAAAAGGATAAACAAGGGCGATCAACAAGGCATGCAGCATGCTGCTGTGACATTCAAAATCACCTACTGAAGATAATACTCCAAATACTGGTATCCAAAACCATGAATTCTATTATGCCATCGCAGCTGGTTTTTATTGACTAGCTACTATTTCCATGGGTTCCCAATCTTAATGAACCAACATTGAACTCATACTAACAGAAGACAAAAGATAACAACCATCAAAGTTTGATGCTAGTTAACACAACTAGTATGAAGGATGGAGCTTGACAACACTTGAGAACGTTTGCCACTTGGCAGAAAATCTCATGTAAAAAACCCTAGTACAGGTCTCCTTCTTTGTGAGTATGGATGACGCAGTTGGACTTGGGGTAGGACACGCATGTCAGCACATAGCCTTCTGCCTGCTGCCCATCATCAAGGAACGACCCATCCGATTGATCCACTGTGCCAGCCTCAATTTTGCCAGCGCAGGTGGAGCATGCTCCAGCACGGCACGAGTATGGCAACTCCACACCAGCGGTCTCAGCAGCGTCGAGGATGTAGGTGTCATCTGGAGCCTCAAACTCGTGCTCTTGCCCTTCTGGCATGACGAGCTTCACCTTGTAGACAGCCATAGCAGAAACATCAAGCTTTTTGGGGGTCTTCAGGCTTGGAACCTGCATACCTTGACTGAAGAAGCCTAGAGATGAAGGGCTCTTGACCACTTTCTGGGAGGCCTGAGTTCTAACATTGCTCAAGAGTGTGCAGGAAGTTGCAAACGTGCTGGTCGACATCTTATAGCCTAACATCATTCAAATCCAAGGGGAGGAACACAGTCAGTGATCTCAACTATCATGTACTAAAAAGTTAATCAGCAAGATTCACGTGGTATGAAATTAGCAACTCCTTATCTAATAGAAAACAAATACTCAACACAAGGCATGTCGTACCAGGCCCTAAACAATGCACACATTAAACATGATCTGATGATCATAATGCGTGTTGCAACAAGGTTTCAGGAAAACCTTTGGTAACTAGCCGGTTACAACCAGTAACTATACCAGTCATACAACCATACTATGTCTGGAACTAGGCAGAGCCAAAAACACCATACCGAGCAAAATTGCAGAGATTTACATGACAATGACCAAATTTTGCTTGAATCCTGACGCAACGACACACGTGGAAAGCAAATTCAAACTCATGCTTGCTGTAACTATCTGTCACCCAATCTCCTTTCTACTTGACTTGAGTGGGCTACATGGTAGTATCTAACACCAGCGCAGAAAGCCCCTATTCTTTTCAGGATAAACAGTTCAAGATGAACACAAAGGGCAGCTGATATATGCCAATGGTACCTTTCCCAAGGAAGAAAAATGGGGACGAACCATCCATTCCCTCCACTCGAAGCTCCATGGGCCGGCATACTACTACATCATTCTCTTCATTTTTCCCCAAAAAACGAGAGAAGAAACTCGATAGAACAATCGATTTCATAATTTGATACCAAAAAATCCAAATTTTAATATCTCGAATTACGCAGGACCTTCGAGCAAAGAAAAAAGAAAATATACTGTTCGTTCGTCCACACGTCTAATACCAGAAATCCTAAATCTTCTGTTGGTAAGAAGTCGTTGTCCAGATGCGAGCCAGAACGCCCCAAAATCTGAGTCTGCCCATAAACAGCGTTTCTGTCTAATCTAATCCAGCTTAAGACCAAATCATAGCAGTCCAAAACACTACTAACCCAAGGTTCCCAAAGAAGATCCCACTGAATCGAGGCTAGTTTGGTTCAGAATTCGCGAAGACGAGCAACCAAATTAACCATGCGAGGGCAGGGGGAGAGAGAAAGGACAGGACGAGAGATCCTCGAAACTTCCCCAAGCAAACCCTCAGAACCGAGAGAATCAAAAGGAGACAGCAGGTGCTGCTGCTGCTATTACTACCTCTTGCGACCGGGGAGGCGAAGGCGGCGCGGAGATCGGAGGAAGGACGCGGCGGCGGCACGGAGCGGAGAGGAGAAGAGAAGCGGAGGCTTCCGTCGCGCGTTCTCTCGCTCGCAGTGTATAGAGGTGGAGTGCGTGGCCGCGGCGGCGGCGAACCCCTCCTTCCTCCCTTTTATTAACGAGAAATTTGACGATTTGCGTAGTCGCCAACAGCTCATTTGCATCATAATTGGTTTTAATTAATAATTTATCCTATCTTTTAATGAATACTTGATGATTTATCCTTTTTAGATTTTTAGCACATTTTCTAATTTGCCGCTCAGGATAGACCAAGCTGATTGTGATGTCACGGTCATGGTGCTGTGGTTGTGGTGCCGTGATCGAAGTTCTGTGGTTGTAGTGCCATAGTCGAAGTATCGCAATTGTGGTGCCGTGGTTGAAATACCATGGTCATGGTGACAAGGTCGAGGTGCCGTGGTCGACGCGTCAAGTCACTGAACCGATCGGTAGCTGTAAGCTATAGTAACCACGTGCTTGCGTGTGTTCGACCACGGTAAGATCCAGCAGCTGCCGGTGCACAAGGCCCCGTGCCCGCTCGGTTGCCCCCGTGGTGGAGGTAAGGGAGGCAGCCAACGTGGAGGAGTCGGCGTTCTTGGGGGCAAGGAGGGGATGGAGGCGGCGCCACGCGGTGGAGGGGCGATGGGCGGCTTGCGGGGGGGGGGGGGGGGGGGGGGGGGCGGAGAAGAGGGAGGCGGCCTCAGGTGGCGAGGAGGAGAGGAAGGGGGCCGATGTGGAGTCGTTGGTGGTCTCGGCCGGTGAGGAGGGGATGGAGGCGGTGCCACACGGTGGAGAGGCACAAGAACCCTAGCTCGGGTAAGCGGAGATGGAAGAGTGGAATGGGGAATCAATTGCTCGGTTTGGTGTCCAGTTGCAGCTCGATTTATCCTAAGAGGCAGCTTGGTCATTTCATATGGTTAATTAGGCTTGCGGCAATAGAAAATGAGCTAAAAATCTAAAGAGGGCAAATCATCAAGTATTCATTGAAAGATGGGGTAAATCATCAATTAAAACCAACTATAGGACAAATAAACTGTTGGCAGACAAAGATAGGACAAATCATCAAATTTCTCTTTATTAATAATAGGGGAGACACGCTTGCGCTCACACTCGCAGTGTTGTCATTGGGCTTGTTTTCTTTTGTAAAATAAATAAATAAATAAAAGTATCGAAGCAAATCGATCGATGCAGTTACGAATTGGCCCCACGAGGAGTCTATCGCGTCCGGCTGCAGCTACCGGGTGATTTCCAGTTTGAGCACCCTCAACGCATTTCTTTGGTAGCCATGGGAGGTTCTAGAACCGACTAGGGTGTTGCTCGGTTGGACTGAAATAAGCTACTTTATGGCTAAAATTGCATTGTAACTGGTTAAATTACACTGTAACTGATGATGATTTATTTGGCTAACTAAATTTTAAAAAAATATGTTAGCTTATCACGGACAATGCAAATGAATACGGAAAAAAGAACCGGAAAAAAACTCAGAAAAAGATAAAATTTATAAATAGTAAAAGCAAAGTCAAAAGTTAGAAATTTAAACTGAGATAAGCAGCGCCCTAGATCACATTTACATTTGGTTGGGCCAACGAGAAAGCTAGGTTAACCAACCCAGTACTCTCTCTCTCTCTCTCTCTCGGCAAGAAACCAATCCAGTAGCCTACTCTCTAGCTCCAGCCAACCGGTCCAACCGGCCGGTTAGTTCCGGACATTTGGTCGCATAGAATAGACCTGCGAAAATGCCTAGGCAGGAAAGGCATGATCTTGATGTGTTGCACTAGTACAATAGTATTACCGGTAAGAGTTTTTTCTTCTTCTTCTACTCCTACACGCATGCATGGGCTGGGCAACAGGATGCACCACATGCCCGCCAAAGTACGGCCAGCTAGACCAAGACAGCACAGGCCAGGGGCCGTCAGGCTTTTATCTATATTCATCAGTGTTCTTGGTCAGAGCCAAAGCAAACAAGTAAAAACATGTGCCAAGGCTAGTGAAACCATATGCCGCTGACCGAAGTCTCAAAACCACCCCCCATCCGCTCGGAATTCCATGCACGGCGGGCGGCTCGGCACGACGTCCGTCACCCAAGTCCAACATTCCCGTGTCACGTGTCGTTGCTCTTTGCCCCATCCAGCGCCCGTACATTCCTGGCAAGTTCCATGCGCAGTCGCCAATGCGAAGTATGGTCTGTTTGGTGGTTCAATGCCTAGCTTTATCTTACCAAAAATTGGTCACACCCTTAAGATTTGGCTACCATTTGGTTTGATTTCAAACTTTGGCAATACCCTTGAAAAATTTGGCAATACCAATATGCTCCTACACAAAGCCCTGATCAACTCGGCTTCGGCTTCTGGTTTCTGGCTTATTTTTCACTATTCATAAGTTTCGTCTTTTTCTGAACTTTTGGCTTTTTGTTGAGCTTTTTTGCCGGTTCCTTTTTCCCGTATTTGTTTGTATTATACGTAATGGGCTAACATATTTTTTTATTTTTAATTTTTTTAAATTTAATTATGCTAAATAAACCTCTGTCAGCTACAATGCTTTTTTCAACCAGCTACATTGTTTTCAGTCATAAGCCACGAGCTTTCCAGCCGAACCGATCACCACCAAAATATTGATAGAGTAAAGACGCCCAAATCCTGCACTAAAATTTTGGCAGTCACTGCCCCCCGCATAGGTGACATGGCAACCAGTGGTTGGATGCATTAAATGCATAATTTGTTTGATTATCTAGCTTTAAACAGCCATATCTATTGAGCCGAACATCAGATTTATAATTTGTTTAAACCGTTGTACCCCTTAGAGCAAGTTTAATAAAACTGACTGTGCTAGCTACAAGAGAATCTATATCAGCATAGTCCTATGTGGAGGGGAGAGAGAGAGCCAAGCCGACTCCCATGCAAGAGTCAAGCTATAGCACAGGAAAAGATGCATTATCCATGCATGTACCCATAGAACTAATTGCTATATCCATGTATGTATTAAAATGATTGAGAACTCTTGTAGAGGCAACTTATAGCCAGTTTATTGTATGAGTTGACTGCATCATTATCTTTTGATGATATGGAAATGTATTGGAGGTAGCAGCTATCTATACTATTAAACTTGCTCTTACGATGAGAACCACAAAACAAGACCACTTTGACTATGTACCACTGTTGACTATGTTTCTCGCTACAAATATTAGCTGCCACGTAGACCCCATGCATCATAGTTCAAACTAGACAAATTTTGGCATGATTTGCTGAGTTACAATCCAAACACTGCTACAATGCAAATATTTTAGGAATGCTCTTGTTTTAGTCATGTCTAAATTTTAATAGGGTTAGTTGGGTCTCAAACCAAACAAAACATACGACTCTCTAGCGCCGTCGCCAATGTGACTACCACTCTCTCTCTCTCTCTCTCTCTCTCTCTCTCTCTCTCTCTAAAAAGAGAAGGATTGCTTGGAGCCGGTTCCTCCTCTTCTGACTATTGTGTATTTTGTACAGCCATCTGGACAGAACAAGTAGTTCTCTAAAAGAACAAAAAAGGGCATGCAACAAGGTAAACACAGGGATCAAAGTAGAGAACAACTGTGAAGTGTCTTCCTGTCAACTCTCGATCCCATGAGTTGTCGCTTTAGTTTTCGTTCAGAAAGGATAATATGTCTTAAACATGTCCATGATGTACCGCAATACTATGGATGTTTCTGAAAATGTCTTGGGAGATAGATGTCCTCAAGGTGCGGTAACTCATATATCCTTGTGCCCATGCTACCCTAGATCTGGTTAACCACTCATTCATCACACTAATGAGAAACCTCCCCAAGGCTAAAAAGAATTTCTGTAGATCATTTAACATGACAAAATATGCAGCTATACTTCCCTTGTCTTCTTCTAATGTTCCCTGCAGACATAAAACTACTTTGTCATTGGATACCACAAAAGCAGGAAAATGATGTCCTAAGACAATGGGTTTAGTTCAGAAGCACATACCAAGAGTCAAAACTCGAAGGATGCCCTCAGGTCGAAAGCAGCCTTCCATACTCACTCAACAAGATGGGAATGTCATCCATGCGCAACTGAAGTACATCAGAGATACAAAGCAGCGATAAGTAGTAGAAGCTGAAAAAAAACATTATATGCAAATCTGCATCAATTGATAGGAGATGATCCTTCATTATGGATTATATCCACATGCATACCTGCGAAGCATTTTTCAAATGGAAAAGGCGGTGATCTTCCCTTTCACAGAATGCTGGGAATGGATTTTCCCTGTATATGTTGCAGGAAGGAAATGAAACCATAATCGATGCAAAAGACCGCTACAAAATATTCTTTGCTTAAATGCAGGACTTGATGATTAGATAGAGAAGCACTATCCTTTTCTCAGACATACCAAGCTCTGACCATGGCCTGGTTACTTGTACATTCTCAATTTGTAGCCAACTAGTATACTAGTCTGACTGAAAAAACCACGGTCTATTTTGGATTGGTTTACGCTTTTCCATGTGAATTAGGTAGGATGACATGGAAACATACCATAAGTTCCATGGTAAAATACAAAATCCACATGATGAATTGACAACATTCTGTTCATCTGTTGTGTAATCCCCTATTATTTTTGTGCAAAATACACCAAAATGGATTCATTTCTAGCAGTTCAGATTATCATCATGACAAGAAGAGAATAATTCATGGACCAGAAGAGGAAGGATTTGCAAAACCGTGCCAATGTTCTACTACATTGCTTCTTGATTCATGGAAAAGTGATGGTTAAAAATGTAAACAACAGATGTAGAGGGGAAATGGAAGAATGGAACCATACGAATAGCGGCGAAGAATGAGACGTTGATAGTCCCTCAATAAAGGGCCTAGTTCCTGGATCTGTATTGAGCTTGCTGGAGAATTCCTCCAATGATCACGAAGTGCCTGTACATCATACAATAATGTCACATTTCCGCACAAGCCAATACAAGTGTATCAGGTTGCAGGAAAGGCAAGACATAAGCACCTGAATGCATGCAAGCTGGTCACTAGTAGGGAGTGATTCACCAGCAAGCCTAGAGGATAATTCCATAAGTTCTTTATCATTGATTTCGTCAACAAAACTTGCTGAAGGTTCTAGAGAAAGTGGAATTCCCAATCGTTTTGCCAAGTCAATCATTGGAGATTCCCCAGCTTGTGATTCCTGCAATAATTACAACTTTTAGTAATTACAAGGTTTTTCCGCCACCTCAAATTTTCACATTGGATTCTCATTTTACTCTCCAGGTAAATCTTCTGAACTGCACGCACGCACGCACGCACGCACGCACGCACGCCCGCCTTTAATGATGACTGTTGGGCATCACCAGTCACAGTGCTGGGCTTGCTGTCTGAATCAACATACACACACACATACCTTTAATGAGGACTGTTGGGCATCACCAGTCACAGTGCTGGGCTTGCTGTCTGAATCAACATTAGGAACCAAGTCTCGTTTTGCAATAGGATCATCTGAACATTCAATCAGGTAGAGTTTAGAAAAGGAGACATTATCTTTCTCCATCAAGCATTACAGAGGGAAAATCAGGAGAGCACAGGAGAGCTTACAGAAAAGAAAAATGCCTAGGCTACAACCAGAAAAGAAACAGATGCACACACGAAAGAAGTCCAACTCATTTCACACATGTTGGTATTTACTATGCATATAATCATAAGCACTAGCAATTTCCAACACACCTCCAGATAAGTAGCAAATAATAGAAATAACTGAACTTAGTCAACTGAATTCATTTTCCTTGTGATTTTGCAATGACAAAATTTTCTCACTAGTCACTACCGAACAATGCAAGGATGCCAAGAGTTAATTCGGTATGACTGAGGGAATATGACTTGTACAATTTCTGTGCAGTACATATAATATAAGTATATAACAGCTCTACATATTCAAGTTTACTCAATTAGACTTTAGTACATGTAAATACTCAAGTATTTGTGCATGATCTGATGATCGATAGACTTGAAGAATTTAAACATCCAGCAATTGCAAAACATGACTGGGGCAAAATAATATCCCTGTACACCCTACACAACTATATCCAAGTCTGTTTCAGGTTCAAACATATCATTTCAACAACTATTGAAGTTCTAGGACCAATTTTATGGTTGGTTTGTGTGCACATTGGCTGCTTATACAAAAGTACCAACTATAGTTATGTTCATCTTCAATCCCTAAAGGTTTAATTCAATTCACTGGTCCTACAGATTTAACTCACTGTGGCTTAGCCAGCTGATGAACTGTGGAAGTGAGGTGTGAACCTAGCAAAAGATTTCATTTTCTTAGTTTAAACAACATACTGTCCTACCCAATTACTAAATATAGTTAAAATAGTCATCATTTTAGCAAGTTGGTTTTGGTTTGCAAATTCCCCTATTAATTGCTTATCAGTAGTGATGTTAGAGAGATGGATATGCAATTAATAGGGGCAACGTATGTCAAAAAACAATGCATTAGCTCATTCTTGGTTATATGTGCATAGAGCTAAAACAACACCTCAATGAGACCAGATGAAGTAGAAAATATGACATCTATTAAGTGCGCTAAATTCAGCTATTCCTACATTTATAGGTCAAACCACAGGTCCAACCACAATTCTAGATTTTACAGGTTTCCACATATGATCACACATTGCTTCTAAAATCTTTGCAGTTTGCACAATATAAAATTGCACTCCAAGATATCAATAGAGACTCTTCTATTTCTGATGAGCGGAAGATTTACTGTACCTTCAGCAACAAGCCACCACAAATCGCCAAATGTATTCTTTCCATCAAAGCCACCAAATAAAAGAAATCGAGACCCTACGCAAGTCATAGAATGATATGCCCGAGGAGGGGGTGGCTCATTCCTTGTTGGTAAGCGCTTCCATTGAACAGAGACTGAAAGAACAAATTATTAGTCAGCAAGCACAGTTGTGATGTCGAATTTTTTTTAAGTGATGCTGGTTGCTCCAAGAGAATAGCAGGAAAATCAAAGAGATAAAACTAAACAAAATGGCCAAGTTGTATACTAACACATACAACTTTTAGTCGTAAGAAACAGGTTGATCCGTCTGAGATGATATTTGGGATGTTATGCATAGTATATATCATTACCCTATCGGCTATCTGCATGGACACATGCAGATCAATGGAGTGGACGCATGCCGCATGTGCCACACAGGACAAAACATTGATATATGATGCACGTATGCAGAATGAGTGCAGGACATGTAAGGTGGTCAGCACCCCACAGGCACAGCCATGAATTAAGGAGACGATCCTAGCTGTATGTAGTGTGCTCGGTAAATCCATAGTAACCAAGCTAGCTGCTTTTGGGTTGATGTTGGTGAGACCAAGACATACTGTTGTGAACCATGAGAGTTACAGCTTACAACATTGATCATGGAAGGGTGTTTAGACCTCACGAGGATATAATAATCATCAATTTATTATTTGTCTATAAATAGCATTATTGCGTCATTCTGCTCTTTAAGTATGCCCTTATATACACAAGGGAGAGACCTAACCTTGTAGTCGTGAGTCTTTCCACGACCATTCTATGGTTGAAAGCCTTTCCACGATAGTTTCATGATCGCAAGTCTTTCTATGAACATGACATAGTTGTAAGTCGTTCTACGACCACCCTGTGGTCGTGAACTCTTCTACGACTAGCCTATTTCGACCAGCTTATCTACGACAACCTGCTATATTGCGGGTCAGTTTGACAAGGCAGTTAACGTATGCAGTTGTTCTCTGGAATAACCACTCGTAACTTCTTCCTACCTTTAGCGATAACCACCTGGCGGCAAGGAGGTATCACGTCACTACAATAACCTCTGTCAGACAGTTTATCATCTGATACGTTGAGACGTCTCTTGACATGGAGCAACAGCCACCTCTTCGTACACTATATAAAGGCTGAAGTCGGGGAGAAAGGAAAAAGGAAGCAACACAAGCAACAGGAGAAAGGAGCGCAAGACATCCAGCCTAAAAGGAGCGCAAGACATCCAACCTTACTCTCTCTTGATTGTAATATGTGCAATCGATATAGCTACACAGGAGTAGGGTTGCTATTCTCTCCGGAGAAGGTCCGAACCTATATAAAATTCCTGTGTCTTTCTCTGTATGGTCAGATGTTTGAGAGATCCCCTGAACCAAATAATCATACGTAAGATTGATATTAGAACACTGACAAGTCTCACGCTAGCTACGGAATATGTGGTTGACTTATCATATTTTAAAGTTTGAACTTAACTATATCAACTAGGATAACCCAAGCACCACAAGAACAAGCTTAGCTAACGCGCGTTCGATATATGGAGCAAGATTCAAGAGTCAATCCATATTAACCAGCTTAGCTTTTCTAGTTTTCTCGATGGATGTTGGGATGTGATTCACAGTTTCACTTTTTTAAAAAAATGCTTAGCTAAAGCTCCGCTATCTTAATCACAAGGAATATGGCTACGCATCACTAAGCAACAACCAGAATAAATCACTATCAGGTCACTTTCTCCTTAAAATTAGGCCCAATTTTTCAGTTATGGAATCACATTTTAATTTAATTACCACGATGCACTCTTTGGTGATCAATAAAACCATTTATGCCAATAAATCATCAAAAATATTCGATGTGTTCAATAGATAACAAGAAAGTAAGATGGTATTCTAGCTCAATGTTACCAACATGGCAATGCAGAAAAAAGGTACCAAACGAAAATTTATTGGAGCTTACCCCTATCTAAAATAATACATTCATTGTAGTACACATCATATCTACTTAGCCAACCACCAGTTCCATGCCCTCCAAATAGCAAGAGCTGACAAAAAGATCTATATGTTGTTAGTAATGTTATTGCACAATCAAAAGTTTGGACAAGAAACTGTGTATCAGCATATGTTCCAGGAGAAGAAATTCATTTTCTGATTACATAAACTCTAGTAGAACTAGTGAACGACTTGAGCTTGCAAAGGCTCCCAGTAAAATAAATAACAACATATATTTTTTTTTGACAAAGGCTCCAAGTAAAGAACAAAGACAATTATGTTTTTCATTCATTGAATATCAACTTTCATTTATTTAGTTAATAACAAGGGAGCAAGGCTGTGGTAGGCTGGTAGCTAAACTTTGTTCTCACCAGAACTTAGTTTAAATCAATGCCAATGCATCCCACAAACCCATGTCTACGCAGATTTTTAAAATTTCACAAATGATTTTTTTGCAGAAGATAAAATAAAGTTTTAGTATATCCAACAAAGGCATACCCTGAAGGCCCTTATATTCATTGTAGCACGAATCTAACAGCTTCACTGAATAGAGGATTGCCATGATAGCAAACAAACCTAGTTTGCAAAATGGTAATAGATTGGATTGTAACAAGGAATTTTAAATATTCACCAGTAGTGCATTTCATTTCTACTGTCTGGCAATGATTTTAGTATCTAGTGGTCAAACAGAACAATCAACTGAGATCCTACTTAAAACACACACAATCAACTGAGGTCAACCTTCCAAATATGTCACACACAACAGAGATATCAGATGTTAAATACTAATGCAGTTAGAAAGACGAAACAATTCAGAAAGCAAGTTCAGGACTCCAAGTTACATACATAAGGTCCACCAGATGTTACTGAATGACCACATCGTGGAGAGGGAGATTGTCCAGGGAGCTTCAATTGTGTCCAACCTGGTGTCTCATTATCTTACAAAATAAACAATATCAGGTTCTGCCAAAGTGGCAATAGCAAATTTGCAAATATTGCAGTAATAATCCAATTTAAGATTTCCAGTGAACCATTACTTAAATCAACTAAGGAATGCAATTTCATGCTAAAACACAAATGAATGTGGGCTAACCAAGTAACCATTGCAATAGGAGAAACATTGACAAAGGCAGACTACATTTTTATAAGCATTTGGCATACATTAACTAAAAAATGGGTGATCTCCCCTTTCCTCGATGGAATATGACGGCTGGACAGGGTTAAATAATACCAATCGGCCATCTCAGACTCCATGTCCTTCAATGAGGCAGGTATGGACATACGAGACAAGGTAGCTGTGAGGGTATGGCACTCTTGATTGATCCTAAAGTATCTATGTATTATTAACAAATGTATGTAATCACCTCTGATCATGACCAAATTAACATAGACTGGCTAGACAAGAAGTTGTAAGTGCACTGCTAGGGTGCTAATTGATTGAGCAAGCATATGCTGTACATAGCAGTTAAGATGACATCTTTCTCTCAATATACATAGATTTACGGACAAATAGGAAGAGATACCTTCTTCAGTAACACCCTTTAAAGCCCATAAATCACCCATTATCGGCCCAGTTCCACCTGTTGGAAAGAAGATATATAGTCAGAAATAGAACGCTGATGGCCAAAAAAATATGCATTGACTCATTAATCATTAGAAATCATCAGCACACTACAAATTCTATTCAGGCAAAGAGTTTGCTTTCCATCAGAAAACCAGGTAAATCAAATCACACAGAACAATGTTACAAAGTTGCCCTTTAGACAATAAGGATTATTCAAGTCAAATACATGGAAATTATCATTATGAAATCAATAGATAATCCATGATCCACATAAGTTAAGTAAATGGTAATAAAGTGTCAATATGAAAGAGTCGCTTTTCAATGCTGAAGTTATTCAAGTGCAACGAAGCACATTAGGTTGAGTCGTCTGTTAAATTTGGCAGATATTTCAAAAAACGGTCAACAAAAGTACTTTCTAGTGTTGGCTGGCTTACTAAGATTGGGTGAGGAAGGGATGGGAGGTATACTAGCTTGTTGGAACATAAGAAATAGAAACTAACAAATCATCTAAGCAAACACAGTCTCTGAGAGAACCCACGAACCAAACCAAGAAATGGCAATTACCTCTGCCTCCAAATACAAGCAGCCTCTTCTCAATCATGGTGGCAGAGTGTCCACATCTTGGAGGTGGCGCTGATCCAGTAACTGATAACTCTGTCCACTCAAGTGACACTATCCAACAGAGAATTTTAAAATAAAAATGAATGCTCAATTTTTGTTACCATCTTCGACAAAAAAAAATCAATGCCCAATACAGCTTGAATAAAGGAAACAGTTAGCTCACTTGTGTCCATGATATATACATCAGACAGCCACTTTTTGCCATCCCAGCCACCATACCTGAATAAAGATGAGCAGAACGTTCTTCACAAATCACAAGCAATGATACCCAGTAATGACAGGGGAACTTGTATCAAACAAAACACCTACATGACAATTTTTCTGTTTCCTATGGCTGAAGCAGCAGCAAACTCCCGCGGCGATGGCAAATCACCAAAGCCGGTCATCTCCGACCATTGCCATATGTCTGAATATCAAAAAAGCATCACAATAGAGCTTAGTGATTGCAGAAACCCCTGGTATAAGTGCAAACAAGCAAGGAAAAGGGGATTTTAGAAAATGAAACAGAGAGGTTTACCGGTGTCAAGCATCCAGAAATCACCTAACCTGCC